>JAMPIV010007124.1:0-702821 GCA_024509875.1 Oreohelix idahoensis | reverse complement strand
TAGCACCCACTTTGTCACGAAGTGGATTTAAGACTAGAGGTTGCCTACCTAAATAGACTAGACCCTAGTGGAAAGAAAGACTAAGAAGATAGATTTCAGAAGAAAAATAACAGTGACTGTGGGAGATGAGGCTATTGGCGTCAAGGGTCGAGAACCGAAATTGACTCTCCCTTGCCACTAAGTGACGTAATGTTTTGCGATAACCTCACTACCTCTAGCTACCAAGACTGGGATAAGGTTTAATACTTAACACCACAGACACCACTTACAGACAACATATAGGTTGAAGTAAGTGACTGATCCAGCCGGAAATTTACAATGGATTTTATTTACACCACACAAAAAAAATTCATATAACATACTACAAAAATAGAATAAACATGCGTGTTCATACACCTGGAAAGAACATAACAATTAATTTCAAGTGATTAGGCAAGGTAACCCCACAGTCGCCCTCCCCTCAACCTGTAAGGAAGAAAGGTAAGTAATACAACAACATGTGAAGGAGGATCTCGAACACCAGATCCGTCTTTCTCCTAATCAACCTGATATCATGTAAACACGCCCTAACTCCTACTGTCCGTCTGTCTGCAGACGTGGTTCTACACAAATGACGCGCCTACACCGCTGCTCCACTATAGGCTAAATATTCTCTGACTATCACAAGGCTAAATATTCTCTGACTATCACAAAGTCCATGACCAGAACCCTTCTATCACCTCCGACACAACTTACAGATGACTTGCTGAGTTCTAATGTTATGTTCAGTGTCTGTCTGACACTCCTAGTTCCTACAGAAACGACTCCTCCACTACTCTCCTTCTCTCTATCTATCTCGTGCAGTAAAGAGGGATGTTAACCCTTTCCCCTCTTCTCCACCTGTTGTAGCTGCTAACTTGAATTGGTATTCTGGTTTCTCGACTTGGACTCTTCTGCACTACCAATGATGATTCTGGAAACATCACAGGCCCCGTTACCCCTCTCTTGGGTCTGGGCCGTCGGTGTTATTATGACCGACCAATCACGACACCTCTAGGCCCTGCGCCTAGGTTCAGTGTGTGCTTTATCTGAGCGTGAATAGCTCCGAATTTTATTAAGAACCTCTTGTTCTTGCTGAAGAAGTCTGTGCTTCCAGCTCCTTGCTCTCTTGGGTACAAAACGTTTGCACCAGTGACCCCCTTGTCACTACTCCCCTTTCTTTCCTGGCTCTGCCGACTCTTCTTCTCATGAGAAGACCGGCGAACTTCTAGCCGCTGAAGGACTACTGTAGCCCTAGCTGCCACGCCTGGAAAATATCTGCTGTGGACAAAACAATAACAAATATATATCGCACAACAAATTTCCCATATCCTTAACACTTAACTCCCTTAACTCTCACTCTTCAACACTTAAATCCCAACTCTTCAACCACTTAAGTCTCAAATCTCTAACACTTAAGTTTCAAATCTCTAACACTTAAGTTTCAAATCTCTATAACACTTAAGTTTCAAATCTTCCATGCAGCTCCCATGCTCTAGTGTCGCTTCAGTGATTGGTAAACATGCCTACCCCCACTTTCCCTCAAATACTGTCCTATCGACACTCTAATCTCCAGACTCAGCTTAGGTTAGCCCGTCACAACATTCTAACCACTGAATGAACCTGTTGCCAGTAAATTCCTGGCCCTACTATTTAACAATGATCGATGTGTTTACCTGGCTACCCAAATACAATAGACTTCACCCGAGACAATAATCTCCCGTCTCCATGAATTCATCAGTATAAACATATGTCTATTAAATAAGGGACTAATTAAAAATCCCAACTAGACCCGTAACTGCTGACTTCAAAATGTAGGTTTTACCCACACAGAGAAAAATACACAATTTCCCATGCTCTAACATTTAAAGCCACTCGTTCTATTACCACAGCGCGTTACACAAATTAGTCCGCTGGTAATTTACACACACTTGAACAATTAAATACACACCAAAACCCTAGCGTATTATTCGCTAATATTATAACTCAAATATTGAGAAATCTTCACCCACGTGTCGGGAATATTATTTACACCCGATTCTGATAACAATGTACATTAAAATCTCTAAAGGAACTGAAATCCTATTTTACAATGCATGCCTCGTTATCTCCCCTCTCCTTCCGTTATCAGATTCACCCCACTAAAAAAAGACACGCAGCACGTGCTTCGGTACCCCTCTCTCCAAATCCTCGAAAATCACAATGAAATTACGTGCATCGTGTCTCAAAATTATAGTATTTAACATCTACCATCTTTAAGCTTTCATTATCTCATAAAAAGAATGAATGCACTCTGATAATAATTTAGATAAGAGGGTAACTCATGGCATGTCCGTTATGAACTAAAATTAATTTAATTCCGCGAGCGTGTTTTACGCTGCACCATTTAAAATCACAAATCCAGGAAAAATTAGATCCCCTGTCTTCTGACAAATAACAGTAATATTCCAATTCCTACAAACAGCTACTCTGAGGAAACTATCAAAATTCCCTACTACCTTTTCCCAAAATACCTAATTGCGCTGTCAGTTATAGTCAATTAAAATTATAGCATTGATGGCTCTACTTCTATGAATTAACTTTACCTCCTAGAAACAACTCTGCAAAAATCTTATAAACTATTAAAGCTTAATTAACGTCATATTTACCAGCACGAATTTCTCTCGAAAGAGCAAGTCGGCTCTGTGGCAGTTCTTTCCCAAGGCGTAGAAGTTCAAAAAATCTCCCACTTCTGCCAGGGAACCCCGCTTATTTATTACCCCAGACCACGCTACGCGTGAGTCATAGCTAGGCTTTGTTCTTAAGCGGGTCGATCTATGAACCAACCAACATGCCAGGAATCGCCTGCGGTCATGATCTAATTTTAGAACTTACGATCAAGCTGAAAAATTCCGTTGCTGACCTGTTTCCACGCGCTTAAAACTCCCCCTCTACCCCCATCTGATTTCACCCTTACTAAAAATTATAGCGCGCTCACTGAGAAGAACCGAAAATGCTCTGCCATTATGTTACACTGGAAAATCTTCCATGAACGAATTATCTCAATGAAACAGCGCGCTGGTGCCAGTCTAAAAGTTAAAACTACCATCTTTGCTAGAAACCGTAATTCTTAATCTACACAAAAAGTCCAAACTCTATTATTATACAAAGAGAAATAAAAAAAACGAATGAGATAAAAATCCCACCGTAATCTTTCCCTGAAAAACGTAAATAAATGCAAATTTAAAGACTAGGGGCCTGTTGTAAATGCAATCACATTAACTTCTCACAAAGAGACAAGGTCATGTCTTCGGTAAATAAATCATTCCTAGAGTTCTTACATGAGCGTAAACCTAGTACATTAAAGCAAATGGAAGAATATTGTGACCAGTATGCCACAGCACACCCTGACATGATTCTTAGTAACTCTAACATTAAAGAGAGTATGCCAGTTGCTTCGGCAACAGAATATAATCAGAATTACTCACACAAATTCCAAGGAGCTAAAAATAAATTTGATAAAAAGGTTAATTGGAATAAGTATCAAAACCAAGATAACCACTCAAATCAGGGTTCTTCTTCGAAGAACTGGAATCGGGCTGATAGTCCTCGACACGCGAGGGGTACCCATAATTTTAGACATTCTCGAAAGGGGAGTAGCTATAGGAACTACCCAAGTGCTTCATGGAGAGAAAAGAACCAATATTACAGGGATACTCAGTATAATGAGCGTGATGATTATGATCATGAATATTATGATTCAAACCCAAATAGGGGTTATAAAAGAGGAAATAATAATTATAGAGACAATTATAACCGAGGTAGATCACAACACAAAAGACATGGTAAATCTTATTACCAGGCTAACTCTGCACAACAGGAGTTCCACGACGCCGGTAATCAGAATAATGATAAAAAAGACTCCAATAGGGTAGCAAATTCCGCTTTCGATTTTGCTAGAGCATCTGAGTGTTCGCAATGCAAAACATTATTCGATCCAACCACAGTTTCTACTTTAAGCTGCGGTCACCCGCTTCCCGCTCTCCCTGCGTCAATCGCGCATAATGGAAGGGGTGCTCTTGTTTTCAATAGAGGCCTAATAGATGGTACTCCGGTATCAATTCTTTTCGATTCGGGGTGCACTACCATCGGAGTGAGGCAATCACTCGTAAATCTTTCTCGAGCTACAGGCAATGTAGTCAAATGTGTAACATTTGGTGGCACATTGGAGAAGTACTCCACTGCCATTATCAATATTGCTATGCCTTTCTTTACAGGAGAGGTGCAAGCATGTCTCTTGCCGAATCCGATCGCTGATCTTATCATCGGTCGCATTCATGGAGTGAAAGAATGCACTCCACAGCAAATTTCTAATTGGGAAAATGTTAATATGCAATCTGCTAATGCAGTAATCACTAGGGCTCAAGCTCTTAATATGCCACAATCTTCACATTCTGAAGATAATGATGCGCAGATCCAAGATGATCCCTTGGAGATTTCCCATGATTCCTTTATAAAACAGCAGGAAGATGATCCTACTCTAAAGAAATTCTTTACTCTGGCAACAAAAGGTGATCCGAATAAGGATACAAATCGTAAATCTTGGATTACGATGAAGAATGGCGTACTTGTACGTATGGTACAAGACTCCGCTAAGTCCATTCATGCTCAAATCCTTGTGCCTAAAAATATGAGAGTTAAAATCTTACAGCACGCTCATGATTCGCAGTGTGCTGGACATATGGGTTTTTCCCGTACTAAAGCTAGAGTTCTTGAATCTTTCTTTTGGCCTGCTGTGAATAAGGACATACGAATCTATTGTCGATCTTGTAAAGTATGTCAAGAGATTAAATCCAGAGGTCCACGCCATGATGCACCTATTCAGGCTGCAGACATTCCCATTCGACCATTTCAAAAAATGGCGATAGACATCATTGGTCCATTTAAGATAAAGTCTGCTAGAGGACACCAATTTATTTTGACGTGTGTTGATATGTGCACACATTGGCCGGAGGCTGTTCCTCTAAAGAGCATAACTACTGCTGATGTCGCAGATGCTCTTTGGTTAATATTTTCTCGTCTGGGATTTCCAGCAGAAATATTATCCGACCATGGTACCCAACTCATATCGGATACCATGTCTCAAGTAATGTCGACTCTTAAGATAGAGAGATCGCTGAGTAGTATTTATCATCCTATGTCCAATGGGATGGTGGAACGCCTGAATAGAACTCTGAAAAACCTACTAGGTAAGATAACAGAAGATCATCCTCAGGATTGGGATAGGGTTTTACCCGCGGCTCTCTTTGCATTTAGAGAGGTCGCCAACGAACATACAGGATTTTCTCCCTTTGAACTTGTCTTTGGCGCGAAACCGCGAGGTCCTATGTCCTTACTTCATGATCTTATAACTGCTGATAATATTGTCGATGACACAAAATCCTCTTATGAATATGTCATCGCACTTAGACACAAGATTATTGAAGCATGCAAATTGGCAACTGCTTCTTCTGAATTTGTGAAACAGAAGGCAAGGGATTTTGCCAATAAAAAGAGATGCTTGCGACAACTTTGTCCAGGTGACAAAGCATTCGTCTTGCTACCTTGTAGGGAAAATAGACTTCTTATTTCTTGGAAAGGTCCGTACGATATAATATCAAAAGTTTCCGATGTTGACTATATCGTCGATATTGACGGGAAGCGTAAAACCTTCCACATCAACATGCTCACGGAATTCCATGAACGTCCGGATTATTTACAACCTGTGTTCCAGGCAACGGACGATTTTCCAGTCCAACATGGACAGTACTCATCTCTGTCAGTAATACAGGATGAGGAAACGAGTTTCTCGGATGTAAATCTACCTTTTCCAATGATTCCTCTTCACTCTAATGAATCATGGAAAGATGTTGCAATTTCTCCCGAATTATCTCCAGGAGAGCAGAAACAAGTTTCTACTATGTTAGAACAATTTCAGGATGTCCTTACTGACATTCCTGGTCAAACTGATGTCATTCAACATGACATTATTCTTACTGACCATAGTCCTATAAGAGTCAGACCGTATCCTATCCCGATACATTTTCAAGCACAGGTAGAGAAAGAGTTGGATGAGATGATAGAGTTAAAAATTATTGAACCATCCACATCAGCATATTCTTCGCCGATGGTTATTGTACGAAAAAAAGACAATAACATATGTCTTTGCGTGGATTATCGCAAATTGAACCAAGTGACGAAATTTGATGCTGAACCTATGCCTTTACTAGAAGAGCTACTTACGAGACTATCGAATTCTCATTTCTTTACTAAACTCGATTTGTCTAAGGGATATTGGCAAGTTCCATTATCCGAACACACCAAACCGTTTACTGCTTTTTCGACGCCTAGGGGTCTATTCCAATGGAATTTCATGCCTTTCGGTCTTATGAACGCCCCTGCAACATTCGTACGCATGATGCGTCGAATCCTATCTCATCGCTCAGATGTCATTGCGTATCTTGATGACATCTGTCTTTTCAGTGATACTTGGAATGATCACTATAATGGGATAAATGAACTATTGTCTATCTTACGCGAGCATAACCTGACAGCGAAACCATCGAAAGCATGTATTGGTTTTAGCAAAATATCTTTCTTAGGACACTGTGTTGGTCATGGGTTCCTAAAAACAGAAGACCATAATACAAGTAAGATACTTAACATTTCTATTCCTAAGACTAAAAAGCAAGTGCGAAGTCTCTTAGGTCTAATACAATTTTATGGACGATTCATTCCGAATCTGTCCTCCATTATGTCACCTCTTTCTTCCTTGCTAAAGAAAGGGTCTCCTAATGTAGTCCATTGGACTCAAGAATGTCAATCCTCTTTGGATAAGGTTAAAACTATGTTTTCTACTTCACCTATCCTAGTATTGCCTTCTAAGGATAAGACATTTATTCTTCGTAGTGACGCTTCATCCACCGGGATTGGAGCAGCACTAATGCAAGAGTACTCTGGAACTCTGCATCCTGTGATGTATATTTCTCGTAAATTAAATGCCGCAGAGAAGAATTACTCGGTCCTAGACCGTGAATTATTGGCTATGGTTTGGTCAATCCTTAAACTGCAAAGATTTCTTCTTGGCGCGCATTTCATCGTGGAAACTGACCAGAAAGCTCTTACGGCTATTCAGAGTAAAAATCTGAAGAGCGCGAGATCAACGCGTTACGCAATTGCTCTGCAGCCATTTCATTTTTCGGTGCGAGCTATCCGTGGGTCAGAAAATGTGATGGCAGATATTTTGTCTAGATGCCCACATGATTCATAACTGTTAAATTATATACAACTTTGATACAGTTGTTCCTATGTTGAAATGTGTACACATATGTAATATCATATATTGATTGTAACACTACTTAGCGGTTCATTGATATTTATTCACCGCTGATCTTTCAATGTTTTTTTCGTCTTTGATGATCATGATGTTAAGATATCTTAGATGAAATTTATGTATAAACTAATGTAGAAATTGTGTCATTGCTAATATTGTAGTATGCGTTGGTGACACCTCTCTGGAAATATTTATACTTAGAGAAGTACTTTCTCTAAGGTCAGAAAACTTATGCTTATCATCTGCGCATTGTTATTGGTGCGTTGTGAGCCTATTGTATGTTGCTCCTAGATGTATTTAAAAAAAAATGTATCATTTTTTTTTCCCGAGGGGTGTGGTAATCTGTTGCGTGCATATTTTGACGCACATATTACAAAAATCGATATGGCTATTTAAGATGGAAAAGATATAGACGTTCATTCATTTGTGTATGAAAATGCTGTCTATGGTAAAGCTAGATAATTCATGATTGATTCACACTTTTGATTATAGGAGTAATCGTTCTTGATATTGATCCGGCGCATGGATATGGCAATCATGTCCGTACTTATTTGTTAGGGCCAGAAAATATATTAATTTGCTTATTATGTTTATGGCCTGAATTCATATGTATTACATATTATTAGTACAAGTAGAATCAGTCCTATATTGTATATTTTGGATGGGTAGGCAGGACTATATTCTTGTTATGCCGCTCTAGCGGAAGTAGGAGTTGTCTTGACAAGTCGTGATGAGTTCCGTGGTACCGTTTACAATGGCGGTTACGCATTTTCCAGGGCTGGTATATTCTTCAGTAAAAATGATTTACGAAGTGGTTTTTCTTCTGTAGGAGATTGTGTCTCTACTAGAGCTTGTGTTAGAGACTCTCCTAATGTACGGTACCATGTATGATTCGGACTCCAGGTAATTCCAGACCCTATTTTTGATGATCTCATGTCGGTTAGACCTAGCTGGAATATTATGCTTCGCAACGCTAGGGTCGTGTTTGTATCGACAAAAGATGACGGGCTTCCATACAACAATTATGTCTACGTGAAGTAACTGGATTACTGTAGAACTGTTTGGAGGAACTTTAAGAAATTATTCTTATACATTTCAAATTAACTTTGGCTTAGATATACCCTCCTGTGAGTGAGTGAGCGACAACTCAGGAAGGCGGCCATGTTACATTCCTGTCATCGTATTTTTGAATCACTGTCCAAAGAACGGGGCTATTCGGACAGTGGCAAGGAGATCTCAATTTTGATAGAAACCCCTTCCATGGTTTCATAATATGATATAAACTGTGAACATAAAGCAACTTTAGTTACTTACCGATCCGCCTTCACTGACGCGCTTAGTCAGATAGGGGATGCGGCCATTATGTATCATGACATTGGAAGCTATTGATGTACTACCCATTATTTATGAATGTGTCATGACTTGGGATCTACTATGTATGCCTGCAAATTGATGTGTCAACCTGTACCCATGATTTACTCGTTATGTCCCAGTGTGTGCGTCTAAATAAACTGTGTAAACAAAGATTCCAGCAGTCTGCATTGGTGCCTTGTAGACACAAGTGTATGAGTGATTAGATTGGTCAGAACACGAACAGTACACCATTCGCGTTAATCACACTCTACACTTCTACTCCATATATACACCATCCTGCGTCGGTTGAATTGACCAAGTTTAGGGCCTGCTTCCCCTGGAGCCTTAGAGGGAAACTACTGCTTACAGCTGCCTTTGCCTTCCTTAACTCAGGACTGGGGTGAGTTACCCATTTACAGCTGGGTAGACTGGAGCATGCCTGATCTCAACAACTCTGTACACTACAATGGACATATACAGTAGTGGCACCACAAACCACATGTTACAGTGATTGATAGTGGAGCTTTACAGAAGAAAGAGAATACACCACACTTCTATATACAGCCTGAACACTTTACAGTGTGAGAGAACTTTACAGATGTGTACGACCTTCTAAGTGTGAGTTTTTAAACCACATCAAAGTGTACTAAAGGTTATGTGTCTGTAGACACTGTTGATTATATTTTAAATAAATGTAAGGACCTGAGAGTCCATTGGATATGTAGGCCTACTAGGCGATACTAAAGAAAATAAATAATGTATAAAGTGCGGTATTCGCAAAATACTAATGTCGTGGCTTTGGTTGCCATGTGAAATATTATAAGAAGGTCAAGTAAAAGTTGGCGCGTATAGCCAAAAACTAACTTTAATGTGAAGAAGGAACGTGTTCTTTAAAGCGGGACTAGTCAGATAATTCTAGTCAATTTATGAGATGTGGAAAAAGAGACATAGTGAAATGAGTACGAATAATTTCGCCGGTATATTGTTCAAGAGAATTATGAACTTGACAGACCAATATTTTAACGGTCGTGGTCGACACATGATGTCATATGCAAAGAACAGTAAGGGCATATATTAGCTTGATGCTGACTCAGATGTGAACTATAGAACTCCAATGTTGTAATTTATTCGTGGATCATCATAGATGTATCTTGTTATGATTAAATGTCTGGACAGTCGTCAATAACAGACTTGGTTCACTGAACTTGTTTGAGAATTGATTCAACTGCAAGTAGGCAGTGATTATTCGTTGGTTTGAAAATAGTTAATTTATAAAACTGTTTCTGAACAATAATTCGCCTAGAACAGTAATAGAATAAATCAAGACTAATGAAATGTAATATGAACTATTTATTGAAGACTTACTCACGAACAGAGCTGCCATAATGAAATGATGAACCCACGGTTGCAGCAATGGAGATTTGACATTCAGAGCAACTCAAGAATGATATAATAATATTTTTAAAATAAAAGACCGCAATACAACAACAGGACATCATCTGAAGTTGCCCATTTGATGACTCTGGCCATTGCAACTGAGTTGAAGCATGAACCTCTCACATCTACAGAGTATCCACTGAGACCGACAGAGAGTTATGAGCAGGTGAAAATAAGTGATCACCTGACTCCGGGTCACTGATAAGCCTGGGTGCACTAACTTATTGGAATATGACATGAAAGTCATAGACCCGACACCTTTCTGCATGAGAACCTCCCAATTCCTTATGATAAAGCAGAAATATTAAGGGAAGAAATTGATTACCTGTTACTCTCCACATGTAAGCCTACCTTGCCGTTGGTTGGAGAGCTTGAGTGCCCCAATGATCCCGGGAGCTATGCCGACGGGAGTTTTACTCCTGGCAGGGTCACCCAAGCCGGACAGGTCCTTGGTGAGGGGCCAGACTAAATGGGCTGAGGAGTAGGTGGAATCCTATAGGTGTAGATGCAGAACCCACCGGCGAGTGGTACATGCTCTGGTCTGCACCAATCCACTCCCACTTCATGGGTTAAATGCTTTCTTGCCTCATTCTTTACTGTTTGTCGTCTATCGGGAGTAGTTTGGGACCCCTTACAGTGCAGGCACAGTACCCACCGGTGAGTGGACCATGCTATGGCCAGCACCAACCCAAACCCCAGGCATGGGTTAAATCCCGGGTAGATGAAGCTCGTAAGCCTTGGAAGGCAGTTCGTCTAGGAGAAGGAAAACTCTGATTTTAAACCACCTGCTGCCTTGCAGGTAGGCTGGGGACAGTCAAGGGCTAAGGAATGCAACCCTACAGAAATGCTTGTTGAAATCGGATGCACTGGGCTACATGCTCAACGAAACAGTGCAACCTAATGAAGATGTCACGAATACAATTTAAGCGTTGTGGTGCTCATCCCGTGGAGTCCCGCCAGGCGGCGAGAGTGCCGGACCCCCCGCCTCGAAGGGGTCCAACCAATACTACTGGTGGTCACCTTCCCCTGAATTGTGGAGTCAAGGTACAGAGGGAAAGGGCAAAAGCTATTGACCAAACACCAAGAACATTCAACATTCTGCAGTGGAATGCAGAAGGAGTTCTCAACAAAAAAGTCCCCCTAAAAAACCGCCTTTATGAGGATCAAATAGATGTGGCTTGCATCCAAGAAACACATCTCAACAGCAACCACAGATTCTCAATAAGAGGATACCAGGCTTTTCGACTCGATCGAGAAGGACACAAAGGAGGTGTGCTATTACTTACCCGAAACTCAATACCAAGTAGCGAGGTATCCGTGAACTTCAACGACCAGTCAGAAATTTTAGGGGTTGATATTAAAATAAAAGACACAAGCATGCGTATCTACAATTTGTATGGTCCACCGAGCAAAGACCTGTCACTTGCAAGTATGGAAATAAAGAGCTCAAACTGCATAGTGGTCAGAGATTTCAACAGCCACTCGGAAAGATGGGGATATCCGGATACAGACAGTAGAGGATGTCGCGCCGTTATCCCGAACTGGACATTAATTGTCACAGCACAGTTGGATAAGAAAGTTGTAAATTGAGAAATGTAAGAAAGATATATAGGATCTCAGAAGTGGCTCGTTAATTGTTAGATTCCTATACAAGTAAGGGGTGAAAGGAAGGCGAATATTCTCACAAAGAGATAATGTCTCAGAAGGGCACATGAGAATGGATTCTGTTTCCTTGCGACAAATCTCCCCTGTTATTCTTACTGAATATTATAATTGTTATTAAGCCCCCATCCTCTCATACTGAGGAAATGACACATATATGGATTTAAGAGACAGTACATGTAAGAAACTCACTCGACCACTTGGTAGATGATATAACTTATGTACAGATATTTAATCCCTAAACCACATATATGACACAAAGAAAATGAAAAGATAAACGAAAATAATAATATGGACATAAACACTGAATGACTAAAAGTCCTAGTATGTCCTACTAATCATCATTTGCACTGGTGTGACTATCATGAGAGTTGCCTAACATTGTTGAATGTAATGTTCACTTTGTAATACACTGGAAGGCACTTTAAATATAGTTCCGTTAGTATTTAGGTGAAAGTTCTGGTTGGAATTTGAATAAGATCTCTGAGATTTCTGGAGGAAAATAATCCTTATGCTTTTGGACTTATCTGTAATCCGATGTTGTCAGCCCTGGCGCAGGTTGTTAGGTGCTGTCATCCTGCAGCGATATGACATTACACGTGCGAGCATTGATCTATGCTCCTTTATGCTTAGGAGTTGACGAGATCTCTGGCTTTTGGTTCTGCTGCTCGGTCAAAAGACTGGCTGTCTGTTACCGTCAGGCGCCGGACACTGAATTCTGCAACTGCGAATGTTGTCCGCTCAGAAACCTAAAAGTCTGCACAGAGTGAAATTATACAACACCGCTTGGTTAATACCAAAGTGCTTGTAATGTAAAATTCCTCGTCATGTAGATGCACTCGGCCCAGAAGTCATGCGTGTAAGTGAAGTTTTCGTCTAAGCTTCTAGATTTTATGAATCTCTTCTCACGTGTTCTAAATCATTCCGACGTAATAACACGTAAATTATCTCCCTGAACCTGAGATCGTGTGACGCAGTTGCGAACCGTCTTGCGTGAGAAAGCTTCCCCGCCCCGTAATTACTGGTTACTCCTAGAAGGCATACACGTGCTGGCTGATGCAATGAAATTTGACACTGGGGCGTTTTCCGTCAGGTCCCTCAAATAAGGTGCAATAAAGCAATGGATCTCTAGACTTTAAGACGCCTTTTACTCTTAATTAAGGTATCTCCTCTGGCCATGTGTTATAACCTGGTGTTGATGCGTTTGCGATATTTGCTCAGTAACCATTAGTAAGCGCCGTGATGTCTGAGAGAGAAACGCTGACTACAGCGCCAAAAATACCGTAGTGTAACGTGAAAATTAATGAGAATAAAGGAGAGAGAGAAAGAAGGGAAGAGAAGGGAGACAAAGATGGAGAGAGACAAATCTTCACCTTATCAACAGGCCAGATGATAAACCCAGTTTCTACTCTCTAGAGAATCCTTCAGAAGGGACAGGTACTTGGCCAGCTAGCAGGCAGCGACCACAGACCAATAACGCTAGTGGTTAATATGGAGTATGTTCCCCATGAAGTGAAACCATTACCCCGATGGAATTACAAAAGTGCTGACTGGGACAGTTTTGCAGTGCTGACTGACAGCCTTTGCGAGACCATCAACACACGAAACAACAGCATGAAATATATGGTTGAAAGCTTTAATAGAGCAATACTTCAAGCAGCTATTGAGACTATTCCGAGAGGGGCAAGAAAGAACTATAAACCAAACTGGAATGAAGAACTGCAAAAACTTGAAGATGAGGTAACAGAAACCAGAGACAAGGCAGAAACAGAACAAACAACTGAGGCAAACATCTTGCTCAAAGCAACCACTGCAAAGTACAGAAGAACATTAAACCAAACAACAAGAGACTGCTGGAGGCAAACAACAGAAAATCTCAAGGTGAAAATATGCTCTCGGGGAAAAAAAGCTGCAAATGCACTCATCGAACACTATGCTGGTGCAAACCACATTGATGTCCCTATAGACAGAAGAAAGGCCATCACTGATGAACAAAGGAGCATGATAACAAAAAGCTTGCACCAGAAGAACACAAGATGGCAAAGTTAACAATGCAAGAAATGGAAGAGACAATGAGGGCGCTAAAGAAAAAGAAGTCACCTGGAAAAGATGGGATAACAAATGAAATGCTAACAGGTCTAGGAACAAAGGCAAAAAAGAAGTTTCTGGCCATTCTAAACTGCAGCTGGAAAAGAGGAATAGTACCACAGGCATGGAAAGACGCCATACTGATTCCAATACCTAAGAAAGACAAAGTTCAGACAGAACCAAATGGCTACAGACCTATCAGTCTACTTAGTTGTGTTGGAAAATTGATGGAGCGCATAATAAATACTCGACTAATGTGGCACCTAGAGGAAAAACATCTCTTAGCCCCACAGCAAACAGGATTCAGAAAACACAGATCCACTGAAGACAAGATCACTTACATAACTCAGAAAATTGAGAAAATTTTCAAGAAAAAAAGCACACACTGGTGGTTTGGGTGGACTTAGAAAAAGCATTTGACAAAGTGTGGAAAGACGGACTGAAAGTCAAGCTGCAAAGAAGTGACGTGTGTGGGAGAATGTTCAAATGGATCAGCCACTATCTTGAGAATAGAACTGCCAGAGTCCAACTACAAGGACAGACCAGTAGGAAGATGGTATTGGAGCAGGGTGTTCCCCAAGGGGGAGTCTTGTCACCCACGTTGTTCCTCACATATATAAATGATATATCAGAGAATATTCCCAAGAAGAACCTACAATGCCTCCTTTGCAGACGACTTAGCCCTGTGGATCTCAGAGGAATATATCACTACAGCAAGCATTCGGATGCAGCAAGCCCTAACATCATTGGAGGAGTGGACCAAGGCATGGCTAGTAAAGATAAATGAAGGGAAAACATCATTCACGGTGTTTTCTCTCTCTAACAAACCACAGATCTCCAAATTGGTGCTAAATGGGAAAAATCTACATCTGGATGACAACCCAAACTACCTAGGCATTACCTTTGATCGCCGCTTGACTTGGAAAACCCAGATTGAGAAAAACAGGACAAGAGCAAGGCAGAGAATGGCAATCATGAAAAAACTTGCTGGCACGAGTTGGGGAGCAGATGAGAGAGTACTAAAGAAGTATATACTGGAGTAGAAGAGATAACAGAGCCCAGCAACAAGCCGAGAAATTAAGGAGACTGATAGACCACCCAATGCACAAGAGAATAAATGGACTTGGAAGGGGAAGACTGAAGCGAAGCAGCTTTGTAGAGATAGTCAAAACAAAGATGAGAGCAGACCCCATTAACGCAATGTCAACAGCTACACCAATATGTACTGCACACAAGCTACCAATTTGGAAACAACAGTGCTTCCCTGAAATGATAGAAAACGTTCCTGGTATTAAGAGAAAGAACAGCCAAAATGAAACAGAAAGGAGAGTCCTAACCACAAAATATATAGAGAAACATTACCCAAGCAACACCTGGATCCATGCATACACAGATGGATCAGCAACTAATGCAACAGAAGATGGGGGTGGAGGAGTCTTCCTGAGCTTAAGCAATGGCACACAAAAAAAGATAGTACCATTCCTGGAGAAAAATCTATGGAGATATCAACAGCCTCAGGCTGACCACTGCTTTCTTGAACTTATTCAAGTTGACATCTGAGGGTGAACGAAGAAGAAGAAGAAGAAGATTACCTGTTAAAGGAAAACATCATTTCTAAATCTGAATCACCATATAGTGCAAATGTAGTGTTATTGAGAAAAGCTAGTGGAGAACACCACTTATGTATTGATTATAGGAAACTTAATGCGTTTACTGAATCACAGGCTGATCCCTTGCCTGACATGAATCAGCTGTTCTCAACAAAGCAAAGTACTTCTCAAAAGTGGATCTAAGCAAAGGTTATTATCAGATTCCTGTAAACTCTGAAATCTGAAAATTGTTGGCATTCAGTATGTCGGAAGGTCACCATGAATTTAATGTGTTACCTTTTGGGCTGAAAAATGCGCCTAGTGTCTTTTCATGGATGATGAGGAAATTACTGGAACCTTTAAAGAATCCATCCATAACAAACTCATGCTCATTGCCACTGAAACATTCGAAGAGCACTTGTCATCACTAGCCATGTTGTTTGACAGACTCAGAGAGGCAAAATTGACTGCTCATCCAACTAAATGTTTTATTGGTTGCCAAGAGTTATAATTTTTAGGACAACTATTTCCAGGGGAAATATGTCGCCAAATCCCCGGAATGTAGAAGTTAAGGAACGCACCTAGATGAAAGACAAAGAAAGATGTAAGGTCATTCGTGTCTGTGTGCGGATTCTATCAGAAATACACCCGAGAATTCAATACATTGTGTGCACCTCTGACTGACTTAACCAAGAAAGGCAAACCAGATAAATGATACAATGGACAGCAGAGTGTGATAATGCATATACAGAGTTCAAGGAGGAAACAACGTATATGTGGATATATTAGAAAGTGCTGTAATTTCAGAGATAATAGCAAGTAAGTGTGTCAAGTTGTTATGTTCACTTTTGCAAAGGATAGCAAATAGAAAGCTGCACAGATTTGGAAAAGCTACAAGTATATTTGGGAAGAAAGATACACTTCTGCTTGATAAAAAGAGATAAGGATGGAAAGGATACCTGATGCAGGAGATGAGCACGATGAAGAACTGTGGGGAATGAAAAGCACAGATGTCCAAAATGTACCAGTTTAGCAAAATAAAATCTCACACCAAGTTCTGGTGACATCACAGTTCTAACTTACGCCGGATGCAAAGCTATTTAAGCCGCGCTAAATTTGAGTATGGACACACACAAAATCAGTTTTTGCATGATGAGAAAAGAGCTTGTCATGACTTCTTTCACTATTTGTGTATTGTGGCAGCCTGCCTTGACCAAGTCAGTTGTCCAGTTGTGTAATTTCTGAAGGGCTAGAGGGTTTTGATTCAATTCGATTCATGTCAGAAGATCAAAATGATCTACAAAAAGGAACTCCTAGTGTTATCCTGCCTAACTGTCAAGTAGCACTGCAGTGGGACCACTCATATTCACGAAGAGTTCATCATCGTGCGAAAAACCTATCAACTCTGGTCTGGGACATTGCAGTCTAGCAGCCCAAGAGACTTTTAAGTTAAGTTCAACACCACATGAACTATTGGGGAAATTTAAGTGCAAGTTGTCAATGAAGAAACTTTATAGAATCAAAGAACAGTTTGCAGGAAATCTGTTATTCCAGTGACACTTTATTAGCGTAAATATAATTGGAAACTGAATTATTGTGTAATATATCATCATATAAAACTCATTCTTATTCATTCTGAAGACAAGAAGAAAAACAAAGTTACTTATAAATAAATTGATTCATTAATTGTACCTTGGGACTTTGTAAATTCCTTTTTGTTCAATTTTGAATTTTTTAAGTGGAATTACATTACTGTTTAAAGCATAGGATAGTCTGAACGAGAGGGCATCATAGGCTCTTGATCTGTTACATTAATATTTAGACAAGAGTATTTTACAGCCTGACTATAACCTGTGCAATCTATACACGAGTGCTCTTTTCTGAGACGGGGTATTTCTTTTAGTCCAGAATTCTTGTCTGGCACTATCACCTTGTATCATCTAGATACACCCATATTAACCATCTCGTCACTTCAATGAACATTTTGAAGAACTTCTAAATAGACCAGCTTCACAAGATCGCCCAGATATCCAGCAGTCGACAATAAAGTTGCGAGTAAACTGTGACAACCAAACAAGGAAGAAATAAAGAAAGCCATAAAGCTTCAAGGAGATGGAAAAGCTGTGGCCCAGATTACAAGACATCAAGGGTCATCAAAGTGTCGACCTCTGCAGAGATGTTATATAAATTGGCCTGGTAAAGTCTAGGAGGCAGATAAGATACCAGCAGACTATAATGAGAAATATCTGATAAAGTTGCCAAATTGGGGAGATTTGCAACGGTGCACAAATTACAAATGAATAATGTTACTACCAAAGCCCTAAAAAAATATTAAACAGGATCATCGTTGAGAGATTAGAAAGGGTCATAGACATTAAAGAGAGAGACAAACAAGCAGGCCTTCAACATAATTGATTCTGAATAGACCAGATATGGCAAACTGTTTGGAGATGTCAGGAACCTTGAGCTGACTACTGCCTTTATTAGAGTCATTAATGTAGAAGCCTGAGGGCAAACGAAGAAGAAGACCAGACAGCCAGAACACTACACATATTAGTTGAAAAGAATGTGATATGGATGAATAGATGAAAGAAGAAGTGAGAGAGAATATATTTTTTAAAAATCCACACACATTCACCAAACAAATGAACTGAGACTAACACATGTATAACTAGCTGAAAGCAAATTATTGTGTATTTACTCATTTGCAGGATGAAAATGAATGCAACAAATATCAAAACTGCATGGCATGCAAAAATGTATGATTTGGTTGAAATCTTAATATGGTATATGGCTTAATTTCCCTGTTCACAGTTTTATTTAGACTAATATGATCTGGAAATGTCCAAACTGTCCTCTTTCCATACAACCTGCCTAAGGAAAATTCTTTGAATTTTCTGACTGAACCACCAATAACGGCTAATTCGGAGCCACCAAGAAGATATGCGCATTATCATAGTGGGTAGATAATTGATTGGGTTGGCCACATCCTCAGAAGAGACCCAATACAATCACCAGAAATGCCATGCTATGGACTCAGAAGGAAAGCGTAAGTGAAGCCGGCCAAAAGCAACCTGACAGAGAATTGTGGAAGCAGAGATTCAAAGCATGAACCAGATCTGGGGCACTATGTGAAGGATGGCTGCCAACTGAGCAAAGTGGACAGTTTGTTGCTGCCCTATATGGAGACAGTTTGTTGCTGCCCTATAAGACACCACCAGGCATAATGGTCACTGATCAAATGAGGACCACAGAAAAAGAGAAGAATACCATCTGAGAACACCAGATGGCTAGTTATTGTTATTGTTGATCAGAATCGACCTCACTGCATGCCGGGCAAACCCATAGGTGCTCAGTTTCCCTCAGCAAATGTTGAAAGGTATGAATGTTAATTGTTCCTGTTGAGCGCTTGTTGCATCCTCTCATATGTCCATCTCTGCTGGTCTTACGTTTGATGCCAAATTCCAACAATCTTAGCCTTGATGATTCATCAATTGCAGTGTCATTTTCTAATAGGCAATTATTAATTGCCCTCAGTATCTTTCATTTATCCATATCCAATGCACCTTCTATGGGTGCTCTTGAAGCTAGTTCATCAGCTCTTTCATTGCCGCGTACCCCTTCATGATCAGGACAGCAGATCCACACCAGTTCCTGAAGATTCGAGGCTTCTATGGAGGTTTTCCATTCATGCCGGAGCCATCCACTTTGGACCTTCCGACGCATGGATTGTGAGTCTGATACAATAACTACCCTTGTTAATGAAGTTTCAGATAGCCAACTTAAGGTTTCAGTAGCTGCCTTTGCCTCCATTCTCATGCTGGAGGTTGTTATCATGTAAGCCCCGCATAGTTCAGCAACGATTCTGCCCTTTACTCTAGCAGAGAAGTCCTACCCTGATTTATCACCATGGATTACAAAGACCCATCAGTATACACAATGACATCATCATCCTCAGCATTGATCATTTATCAGCTGATCAATTTCCAGCTCTGCCCTCCCATTGCGCCAAGTTCTGCACTCCCTGCCAAGGCTAATGATGACTTCCTGATAGTTTGTGCAGATGGCTAGAATCTTTGTTAATGGTAATATTTCCCATGTGGAACACTTCAGGCATGAATCCAAAATGCACCCACCTACTGTTAAGTCAATATGGTGAGTATGCCACCTAGTGACAAGACTCTGGTACTCTGTTCTAGCTCAGTAATGATGTTACCTTCTCTGTCGACTCCTAGAAATGATACCATTTCTAAACCAAGGGATATTTTGTAACAATGGCCAAAAAAAAAGTTGGCTTACATACAAGTGAAAACAATGGATGAAAGTAGCTTATGCAGTTTTCTAAAGACATGTACTAAAAACAAGTAGCAAAAACTACTTACATGTATTATTTTTTTTTTTTTAAATGAGTGCTGTACTTGTAGAAGTATTACACTGTATGTACATCAGCCCCTAGTAATTATATACATATAGTTACAGAATGTTTGATAATTCCAGAAGCTGGTGAATTTGACTGCGTAAGCAACAAAATCAAATATCAGGAATCCTCTGTGACTGGAAAAGGTCTTAGAGGAAACACAGACAACAGCTGGATTCTATGCGCTATACCTTACATCCAGGAGGATATAGGGAAGTGCAATAATTTTTTTTAAACGACACATAATATGGGCTGGACCAGAAAGAAGAAGATTCACATGCCTGTTAACAATATAAAGAAAATTAGTATCTATACATAATCATATATATCTTATATATTATGATATAATCTTGTCCTGGTTGACCTAAGGACGTGATATCTCTGCAGCTTCTCTTCTGAAAAAGTGCTTGATATCATCTCCATTATTACTAATATTGTTATTATCACTTACAAAGACAATGTCATCCATATATTTTTTTTTAAATTTCTTATTTTGCCGACTCCTAGAAATTATACCATTTCTAAACCAAGGGATATTTTGTATCAAAGAAAAAAAAAAGTTGACTTACATACAATTGAAAACAATGGATGAAAGTGGCTTATGTAGTTATCTAAAAACATGTACTAAAAACAAGTAGCAAAACCCTTGTAGAATATCATTTATGAACATGAAACAATCACTATATATAACTTTTTATGTGTACAATGTTCTTTTTAATTAAAGAAAAATGAGTGCTGTACTTGTAAGAAGTATTATTACACTGTATGTACATCAGCCCCTAGTAATTATATACAGATAGTTACAGAATGTTTGATAATTCCAGAAAATGGTGAATTTGACTGCCTAAGCAACAAAATCAGATATCAGGAATCCTCTGTGACTGGAATAGTCTTAGAGGAAACACAGACCACAGCTGGATTCAATGTGCTATACCTTACATCCAGCAGAATATAGGGAAGTGCACCCATTTTTTTAATTAAACGACACATAATATGAGCTGGACCAGAAACAAGAAGATTCACATGCCTGTGAACAATACAAAGAAAATTAGTATCTATACATAATCATATATATCATATATTATTATATAATCTTTTCCTGGTTGACGTAAGTACGTGATATCTCTGCAGCCTCTCTTCTGAAAGAGTGCCTGATTTCATCTCCATTATCACTCACAAATTATAATTAATATTATCATTATATAATATTACTAATATTGTTATTATCACTTACTAAGACAATGTCATCCATATATATATTTAAAAAATTCTTATTCTGCTATATGAGTCTGATGTTGTTTCTTCTTCTCTGATGTACCAGATGACTCTTCTTTTTTCTTCCAAAGCCTGATTAAAACAGTAGTGGAGAATAGTTAAGGAAACATTAATTAACAATTCACAGATCATTAATAAACTTACTGATTCAACCAGCTAAAGAAATGTAAATGCAAAAATGTTATATACTGAAGCACATTAAAAACGCACCACTATTATATATACTGATGCCGAGAAGCTGGAAAAAAAAAGTGTGGGAATAGATTTTCCCTGTGTTTGTCATGAGGTAGAGAGCGAATGGCTGCTGGAATGGAAAGTGCATGATTCAACCCACGGGTTTGTGTACAGACTACATGAAAACAATGAAAGTTACACGTGCAACACGATTCCCAACAGCTATGACCCTGAAAATGTGTACGCGTTGTGGCAGTATACTCGGTATAAAAAGGCCGTTGAGACAAAACACCTAGTACATGTGCTTGAAATGCCACGACTATCTGAAAACGACCGCCAACGAGCCATTGGTATGTTGGAGACCGGAATGAGCTCGCGGGCCATTGCCAGAAGGATGAATTGCCACCACAGCACTATTGTATGTCTCAATGAACGTTACGGAACCACTGGCAGTGCCCGGGATAGACTTTGGAGTGGCCAACCACGAGTTACTACCCCTGCGCAAGATCGTCATATTGTGCTGAGTCACCTAAGGAATCGTTCTTTTCCGGCAAGTCAAACAGCAAGAGCAATAGTGGGTAGACGTGGGCAAGTCTCTCGAATGACAGTCATACGACGACTCAGAGATACAGGCCTTACTGCAAGACAACCTTATGTTGGGCCAAACTTGACTCACAGACATCGTCAGCAGCACCTGCAATGGGCAGAGCAACATGTCAGATGGACTAGACTGCAGTGGAATGCTGTCCTATTCACAGACGAGAGCAGATTCAACATATCCTTTGCTGATGGACGTATGCGGATTTGGCGACGGTGTGGAGAGCGCTTTGCAGATTGCTGTGTTCGTCAGCACAACCGATTTGGAGGTGGCAGTATTCACATTTGGGGAGGATTCAGTTTTCACCATCGTTTGCCTCTTCACGTCTTCCATGGAAATGTTAATGCTGTGACATATCGAGATGAGGTTCTGGATGCATTGGTTGCTCCTGCGTTCACAAATTATCCAGACTTGCAGCTTCTCCAGCAGGAAAACGCATGTGCGCACACCGCATGCATTACACAGCAATATCTACAGCAGCAGAACATTGTGACGATTGATTGGCCTGCCCTATCACCAGACATGTCCCCTATAGAACATCTGTGGGACGAGCTTGGATGCAGAGTCTACAGGCAAGGTTCTCCAGCTAATCTGCAACAGCTCGAAGCTGCTCTTACACGTGAATGGGACTTGATTCCCCGGAATTTCCTTCAGAGACTTATGCATTCCCTGTGGAGCTGCTGCCAAGCTTGTTGGCAAGCACACAGTGGACATACCAGATACTGAGGATAGTGTGAATGAATTTTTTTATTGGTTGCATTTTTGGTTTTCTCCCTTGCCTGCACAGAATGCAATGAATTTCATAACAATCAAATGTACAAATTAATGACCAGCATGGATTCATAGGAAAATGAATAAAGATTCCAAATATGTAAACTTGTAAACACTTATATTTACATTTCACACTCTGTTCCTGGATTATACAGGTGGTGCGTTTTTAATGTGCTTCAGTATATATATCTTATAGTCAGAAAAAAATGTCTGCCTTTATGCCCCAATATGCCCCGTGAAGTTCGGTTGAGGGTGATAGGAAACTCTATACAGAGTGATACAACAGGAGGCAATCTGATCATCAGAAGAGGTCCCTCCGCCGATCAAGTGCTTCGGCCCCTTATTCTCCTTTACACTCGGGGGGGGGGGGGGGGGGGGGGGGGGGGGGGTTGCGGGTCCACCTGGGTCATGACTCCCAAGTGTCTCAGCCTTCTGTTGTCTTGTGTAGCAAATGAACCCACTCCACCTTAGTTGCAGCTTTAAAATCCACAATTCTGCCAGCCAGAGGCAATTGTGAAAGTAACCCCTATGTTGAAAACAAATTACTGTGGTCGTTCCACAGCACACCAATAATGTCACCAAAGGAGACAAAGAAACAACAGGACTAATGCTAACTAAGGTACGTCGTACGAGGCAACTAATCTGAGATAGTGTATGGGGATGGCAGCCCTCAACATGTAAAATACATTTCTATAGAAACCACAACAGGAATACATGAATCCTTTGGTACAAGCTCTCTATAAGGAGACCAGTTGTGGTTCTATGACCATAAAAAAAAGTTAGTTGCTTATCCTTTACAGGACATGGCAATCAACCCCAGCTTTTATTGGCTGTTTGTGATTTTTCTAGGCAATTTTTTCATTCAGTAGTTTGCCACTGCTTTCTGAACGGTACGGCGCTTATACCATTGTTAAAAATCCACACAAAGCGATCTGCTACCAAACCGCCTGAAGCAGGTTTCGAACCTGGTATATCTGGATTATGAAACTGCGTTCATATCCATTAGGCCACAGACACTGACAATGACCATAAGGATAAACAAATGGAAAATATGATGGTGATGCCCCATTCAGATCTTATTCAGAACTGTTGTGAGTAAATCAATTGGCTTGTAGCTTTAAAGGTTTGTGTCTTTAATGCACATTTTAACTAGAATACATAAATATGTGTTGCTTTAACCACTACAGAAATAAGAGATTTGTGACTTTGCAGGATACAAACCTCGGCCTTGAAATGAAATGTGTTCAGCTGTACAGACAATAACGACTTAAATATATATATATATTCAGATCTAACAAGAACAATTATTGGTCTTACAACTGTTTAGTTTACACGGTTATTTTCAGCTGCATCTGTGATTAAACTACAGGACAAAAATACACATATCAAGCAAAAGGTCAGTTTCCAAAACTATATTTTGACTTGGATAAGAAAACTGAAGTTTTTTAAAAAGCTACAGACTTTTATAAATGGGTGCTTGCGTAGAATAGAAGGACTGAAATGGTATGACAAAGTCACAAATGTGGAATTGATGACAAGAACCGGACAAGTGCCAGTGGAACTAGAGCTGAGAAGAAGATGCTGGTGATGGATAGGACACACATTGAGGAAACCTGTTGATAGCATTACAAGGCAGTCCTTGTTCTGGAATCCACAGGGAAAGAGAGGCAGAGGTAGACCAAAAAACACATAGAGAAGAGAACTGGATACAGAGGTGAAAATGATGAGGAAAACATGGAAAGAACTTGACAGGACAGGAAGATTTGGCATGTGTTTGTTGAAGGCCTATGCTCCTCGGGGAGCTAAAGGGTATTGATTGATTGATTGATAAGAAAACTGCTACTAATAAAATGTGGTCCTTTTAATGTGCAAATAGTTAGCAAATATTTGAAGTGAAGCCACAGAAGTAAAGTAATACATAAAGAACATCACATACCATAATCCAAATGGGTTTTATTTAGACTAATATGATCTGGAAATGTCCAAACTGTCCTCTTTCCACACAACCTGCCTAATGAAAATTCTTTGAATTTTCTGACCGAACCAACCAATAAAGGCTAATTCGAAGCCACCAAGAAGATATGCGCATTATCATAGTGGGTAGATAATTGATTGGTTTGGCCACATCCTCAGAAGAGACCCAAACACAATCACCAGAAATGCCTTGCTATGGACTCAGAAGGAAAGCGTAAGTTCAGCTCGAGACTTCCCTTTCTTCTTCAAATGTTTAAGACCATATTTTCACAATATCATCTTCTTTTGGTGGCATGCTATATAATCACTCTTTTACAGTACAGCAATCAACTGCTCTTATTCTTCTTTGACAGACTCATCTAACTGCTACACCTTCTCAATTCTGTATACACATGCCATCCAAAATAATATATATATGGTATTAAATCTTAATTTAAACATTATTTCTCTCTTCGTATTTAGGCTGCTGAATGTCATCTTTATTTGCTCTTGTCTTTCTTGTACATCTTTCTTGCTGAGTGTGCAATTAAATTAGCAACTAAGATAATGATTACAAAATTGTTTTGATGAAATATTCCTTTAAAACGTTTGCTGTAAAATTTTAAACTCTGGGAAAACTGCTGTCTATGAGGTACGTTCCGCCATTTATTACCCATAAGCTCCTTAAGAACATAAAGCCTTCAAACAACATATGTGCTGTTGTTGTTTAACTATGCTACCACATCCAAGGAAGGCAGCAGGCGCGCAACTTACCCACTCCCGGCACGGGGAGGTAGTGACGGAAAATAACAATACGGGACTCTTTCGAGGCCCCGTAATTGGAATGAGTACACTTTAAACCCTTTAAATTGACAGCCATATGGTGGCGATGGTTTTGCCACCGCGCCACTATGCTGTCTGGCTGCTCGTGCCATGGCCGGTGACTGATTGCTCGTGTCAGTCTTGTCTCATAGATATACCCCCCCCCCCCCCCTGCACCGGGTAGAGAGTATCAAACCTCTTGGTATCGCACGCACGCCAAAGTGGGCCTGGTGTACCATACCGCTGAGTCTAGGATGCTCCCTTGCGGTTGAAACAAAGCCCACACCTCACCTCCCATAACTGGCTCAAGTGTATGAGTGAATAACTCGTCCCCTAAAGGGCAAAAGAGTGGATAACTCGCGCCCAGGGAATCAAAAGAAAAGAAAGAAAGAAAGAACTATGACTGCGGACTCTCACTCTTTTTGCATCCAATACCAAGATGAAGATTCCTTGGTATTATCTACACTGTAGATCTAGACTTTTCCTGTGGCTTTTCTGCCATTCCAAAATGTGTTGATTTAAAGTTATGAGCTCCAGTTTATCCAGCTTGGCTTGCATTTAAAGGCTCATCACATCTGATCCCAAACTAGAAGTAAGAAGCCCATGGAATACTGTGCATTCCCCGCCATCCAATGGGGCTCTTCAATTATGCAGAGCTAAAATACTTTGCTCTGGTTCTGAGCTCTCCCAAGGAATATGCCACATCCTACACAGAGTCACTTCTCAGCTCCCTCTGTCTATCACTGGGTCCACAGTGAGATCCTCCTGCATGCAGCCAACCATATTAATGTCAGAGTTACATCTGGGGCTCAACTGACTCCTCCAAGTTTAGTGTGCAATGCTTGGCTCTCAACAAGTTTCACCACAGGGGGAATCCCTGGAAGTGTGTGGATGATTTCAAGAGTCAATGAGGGTGTAATTAGCCTCATAGACAGAGGTTCACTTCCACATATGTATGCTACAACATTGTGCTTAGCTGGTGGTCATATAAGGATGACCCCAGATATGCCTCCATGCATAAACATATGCGTAAAGTGTCATAAATCTGTAAGATAAACCCAGAAATACTTCTGAAAATATTTAATGTAGAACCAAATTTTATTTTTCTCTGCTGCTTAAGTACATACGCTGTTGGCAAAAATCTTTTAACATTAAAAAATAATAACTTAGGAAGTGCGCTGTCATCTTCACAATAAAAAAATTAAGAAAAGAAATAATGTTTAGTAACAGTCAAATTTTATTTTTTCTCTGTAGCTAATGTCTTTGCCATTAAAATAACTTAAACATATAAACTGCTTTGATATATGCATGCACATAACCAAATTAAATAGTTTAATGATCAAGCAGATGACCAAAGTAATGTGATAATAAACTATAGATCAAGATCTATGTGGCAACTATACTCTTTCTGCAGTCAAGGACTTACATCCTCTAATCTTTTTGTCTGGACCGTTCACATGTCTTCATTGGCACTAATTTCAGCATATTTGTAAAACTAGGCTGTTATGCAGCACAGTGTTGTATATATGCAAAATGTTTACATATATATATAAGAACAGATCTGCAACCATTCATCCATAACCCTTGATATTACGGTAACTCACAAGGGTGGCTTAACAGTCAGTAAGCTAGCGTAGCGTTCAGCCCATCCTTTCGGACTAAGGGCATGTCTTGTTGGTAGGCAACCAGTGATTCTCGCCTGTCAGAGGAATTACCATGATGACAACATCTATATTTTCATTGGTTCATTAAGAAAGCATACATTTGAAACAGTATAATCTTTCATTTCATGCTCTTCCACATTTCCTGTGGACAAAAATTCCAGTTATCGACTCAGTGACCACGAATGTTAGTCATACCGTTTACTTGCGTTTTCATCTCTCCCACATCTCAGTCTGCACCCACTAACTAGAAAGCAGCTGGAGCTGAGATCTAAATGCCTAAAAAAGAAAAAAATGGGTGCGAGAGACAGAGCTTCATATCAATTTTATGGGAAAAGTGGAAATAGCATTGAGCCCATTGTCAAAATAAGAAAAAACATGTCAAGGCTGCTTGGGTCACGTCATGCGCAGGAGTGATGCTCCATGACTAACATATTTGGTTTTTCAGAGCTTTTCAAATTTAGGAAAAAAGTTATGGACTTATACAGTAGAAGCAAATTCTATATGTTCCATACAAATAGTGTAAAACAAAATTATGAACAAAATGATCACAACCATGAAATCATATAATATTGATCCCAATGACATAAAATAAAGAATGATATGTTGAATTTGCTTAAAAATAGCAACTTCTATGAAAGGAAAGTGTTACTTTATATAAAATAATTTATTAGGAAAAAATATAGGAAACAAGAAGGCACAAAGAGCAAGTAAGGAATGTATTAGAGCTGACATCTGTATTTTAATAGATGTTTCAAATATTAGAAAATTTTTTTTGTTAAATAATGATAATATATTCCAGATCAGTTAATAAACAAAAGTAATATCAATAAGGCTGTACATAGTCTCAATATCTGATTTTCTAACCATTTTGTCTGAAATCATGAATACAAATTTTCATGCAGCTGCACACAAAAAAATCATGTACATCAACATATATATCATTTGCTCTGTAAATTATAAAAATTCTGAATCACAATATAGATGAATCTCATCACCATCCCTTTAATATCATAAATATCAAGCTTTCTGTTTAAAAGCTGCAAAATTATTATCATCATATGAAAGGATATGCCCTTGTTTATCACAAAATGGAAGGATCTCTTTATCTTCACTTTCCAATCTCAAACACCAAAATTCAGTAGTCTGTGTATGAAATATGTGTGGCATGTTCTGGCAAAATCAGTTAGCACAGCTTATTTCAAGAAAAATATACAACTAAACATGTCAGTTTTGAGATATTATACCTATTTACATATTTATTATTTAAAATGCACCAAGATTCTGTTTGTGCTAAAACAGGAAAAAATAATAAAATAAACAATCACTTGGTGAAATATCAATATTTCAATGTCACAAAATGTATTTTTTGGGGTAAACTGTTACTAGAAATAACACATTTTTAATAAAAATATTTTTAATTTCATAAACATATGACTTAACAAAAAACAGTCCTCTTTCTGCAGAAAAAAGTGAAGAAAGAGTATAAATTTTAATGTAATTATAAATAACAAACGTTTATGTTTTGTCACAAGTAACTTTGAAACCTGACTGGTTCATTACATGCTAAATGCAAACTATACATAAAGAATGCAAGTATATAATTGCAAGTAATATATTCACATACAAAAAACCCCGCCCAAAAAAAAGTACTTAGAGAATAGTAAATGTATTATGTAAATGCACAATTAAAATAAAATATATCTTTACCACTTGGCAAATTATTTAGTTTCATAAAGTCAATCCAAAAATACCTACACTGTTATTTAATATTAGCTTAAGTACCTGCTATTGCCTGGGTTTTATAATACAGTTTGTAGAAACTTAGAGCATCACAATTTTTGAAAATATAAAAATCAAACCACAGTTCAATATTTTGATTAATTCATATTGTTTATTCTTTTAATTCATGTAAGTTAGAATTCATATAATTTATCACATTGTTTCTCTTTTACTTACTGCTATTTGCGACATTTATTATTGCAACATGGTTATTATTCCAATGCTCCTTGATAGCTGTTGCAAAAGTTTGGAAAAATGTTGCTTGCAATTCTTGATATGATGGGAGCAATTCACAAAAATCTGAAGGAAATTATATCAGATTGGTTGTGGGATCCATAGGAAAATGTTTTTTCCAATGTGGCTATAAATGGCCACGCTGTTAAGTAAAAAATAAATTTCACTAAATAAGTTTACTTCACAAATCTAATGACATTCAAAGTCAAATACAACGCCTGAAATTGACCCCATGAACCCCTTTCATGCACCCTGGGGGTACAATTACTACACTTTGGGAAACACTGATCTAGATTCATTATAGTTATGTAGATATAAGCTGGGAAACACTGATCTAGATTCATTATAGTTATGTAGATATAAGCTGGGAAACACTGATCTAGATTCATTATAGTTATGTAGATATAAGCTAACAAACTTTTCTATGAAAATTTAAACATCTTAACTAGGGCCCAACGGAAACACTTTTATTAACAGACAAAGTGATTTAAGTTTCAACTTAAAGAAATAAAAACGTAACTTCTTGTAGAAAAATAGAAATTAGTATAGTAGTCCATGCTGCATGGTGCACTGAAATAATGCTCCCTTGGTATTACTATAGTCCCTTAACTCTTAATATCCGACCGACCTATTAGGTAGGCCAACGATCGATCCTCGTTTTATGGCTGGCCTACCTAATAGGCCATTCGGTGTCCATGTCAAATATTTCTGCACTCATTACTGCATATGTTGCATGCATGTTTAACACCACTTAACAATTAAGTTAAGTGCATGTCATAGATGTTTCATTTCTCCACATTTTGATATATAACACTTTATGTTATCATTATAAATAAATTATTTAATGCAAAATCAGTAAAGTCTAAAAATGTACTCTCTGAAATCAGCTCGTAAAAATGCGGTTTTTGAGCACGTATACTAAGAGTTAACACATACTGCAACACCACAGCTTGCAGCTGACAATGATTGACTTACTAAAACTCTAGCCTGCTCAAACCACTCCCCTAGCAAAGCCAAACGTTAAATTAATTAATCTGAGTAAATTAATGAGGATTACCAGTCATATTTTTTAGCTGAGTTAAACCTCATGAGTATATTTGATTACATTTCTTTTTTCCTTTGTCATTTCTAGAAAACTGAGTTTGGTGGGGTACATTCGCTAGTTGGTTAAACAAATGACATGAATTTTTTTCACTTTTTTCATTCTCATAAGTTTGGATCTTCATCTGTGTAGTCATTTACACCAGCATCTGTGTCTCTCTCATATGGATAAGGTTTTTTCACATGGCTGCGGAGTCCAAAACAGGTAAACACAATTCCCAAGGCAGTTCCCAGGAGCAGACACCCAATGGCAACACCAGAAACAGTATCTGCAGATTACAAGAAGACTTTTTCCACAAAAGGAACTTTCAACCATGTGTCAAAAATGTTTCTATATAGCTTGTGGAAGATTTTCTTGTAGAAAATGAGTTCTAAACCATGATGTTTCTATTAGGTTTAAAAAAAACTGAAAATGCACTGTGTCTGCTTCACAGTTAAAAGTTTTACTGTGGGTAATTTAAATATCATAGCAAATATGAATACATTTTTCTATGACTATATAACTGTACAATTTTGTTCTTCTTTGCACACTTTCAGACATCAACTTGAGTAAGTTTAAAGAAAGAGGTTGTTAGTGTGAGGCTGTTGTTATCTCCATAGAATTTGTCCTGGAGTGGTACTGGTAATGGTCATATGTGCTTTCTCTGTTCTTCATATGTTGGGCACTTCGGCAGTAGTTGTTCAGTAAATCAGGGTTCATAGCAAATTTCTTCAAGCATTTTCCAGGCTTTTTCCAGGTTTTTCCAGGTCCAGCACGTGATTTTCAAGGATGGGAAACTCTAATATTTTCCTCATCTAATTTTCTCAGATATAATTATCACTTTGCTGATCAGCAATCTGGAGCATTACCGTCTCCCATTACCAAGGGTGTTTGCAGATTTCTTTAAAAAGAATTTTTTTTTAAAAATTCATAAAAGATTGAAAAACAGACATCTTTTCCAAGTTTTTAGTGAATTTGTTCAACATCAGCGCAATAAAATGTTAGTGACATGGATGGTAATGAATAAAATAAGCTTGATTGATGTATTGATTTAACGATTAACCACGTATATCAACATAAAAGGCTAATAAAATTGGAATAAAATGTTTAAAAAAAACTGTATTTTTCGTGTTTGTCTTTTTTGAATGTATTCTGCGTCTGTGGCATCTGACAATGAGCGTTTGTAAATGTTTGAGTAGTTAAGTACCTCTAGTTGGAGTCTGAGCTGCTTTTTTCATTAACTGGGGTTGAAGTTGTAGCTGTAGGCCTCTGCAAGAGTCTTTGTCAACGATCCACGTTGATAATCCTTGACTGTGGTATAACTTGAAGCAGGGTATCAGGCATAGAGGTACATTGCAATCTGGGCAGTACATGCAAGTCTGGCTTCTGCTCCCTGCAGTCTTACACACTTTAAAGTCTGGTTTGTGCCTTGCCCTTTCATATTTATCAATGAAGTGGTGCTCAGTAAGTCATGTTGTTGTGACCTGTGGTTTTCAAGGTGTCACATTGCGTCGAAGAATAGCAGGTTCAATAAGAGTCATACTGACATCCTGATCTTTGCTTTGATCCTTTTTTGTAGAGTTGGCAGTGTTGTAGGTTATGTGCCCATTGACCAGGGCAGTTTCAACTAAGAAATAATATAAAAATAGGATCTGTGTGGGTAGGGGTAGCTTGCACCTAGTTGGCTGAAGTTTCCACACCTCCCATACATTTGCTGTATTTTTCTGCAAGCACTGGCTTCTGAATTGTTCTGCCCTAAAGAATTTGTCTTTGTAACTGTCTTGTTTATATTATCATTGGAGTGAACAGTGGATATAAGGTTAAATCTTTTCGTATCATGCCAGGTGACTGTCGGCATGCCTTATTTTCTGTCGCACAAAACACAGGATGATTTGTCTTTTTCAATTTGAGTTGTTTTTTTCTTCAGTGCTACAGGAAAATGCTTCCTATTTTCTGCTACTGTTCCAAATGCACCAATCTGAATTTCAGGTCTTGAAATAAAGCTGAAGGCTGAATCAAAACCACCACAGAAGAGAATATGTCCCTTGTTGCATATGAAATTTGAATTAAAACTATGATACATAATATAGTCAAACAATATTTAACTAGAACAAAAGGTAATATATATAGTAATTGGAAGGGTAATACTTATGATAAGTGAAAATCCATTAAATATTTAACTGGACCCCCCCCACATCTTTACTATTTTTGTTGGGTTTTGTTTCGTTTGTTTGTTTAGATTTTAATAAATAACATACGCCTATCCACAAAATTGCTGATTTTCATTTATCCTAATTACAGTGATTTGACAGATGTGATGCCACTTTCGTGTATCGGCGGTTATTCATGTTATCTGAAATTGAAAACATGTAGGCCTAGGCCTATCCTAATTAGCCTATATCCCTTCAGAGGTAGAACGGGATAAGTCTTTTCATCATAAATATAATAAAAAAGCATTCAAAATATATTTATTTCCAAAAACGGTGGTGAAATGAACAGTGGGACATGGGTCTGATAACAGGGTAGGCTATAGGATATGGAATCGCCATCAATTTCTATTCCTGACCATCTTAAACTGTGTCAAATATATTCCCGTATGCAGAGGTAAACCAAGAAATTTCGTTCAAACGCTTTCTTATAGGCTAATTTTGGCTTGGTTAAAAATTATACTGTATATAGGCCTACATTGTAAATACAGACGCAAGTACAGTAGGTCTATCTATAAACTGGACTTATTTAAATAGGTTTTATAAATGAGATGAATGAATTTATTACTTACGAGTGCTAAAAATAAATCTGTGTTTACGTCGTTAACGCAAAGCGCCGAAAACTTCTGAAAATTGATTTAATGCGCAAAGGGAAGTAAAAATTGTACGGTAACTTTACCATTTTTACTTCCCTTTGCGCACTTCCATTTTCAGAAGTTTTCGTTTTCGGCGCTTTGCGTTAATGACGTAAACGCAGATTTATTTTTAGACTCGTCGCGTCTGTTGTTGCGAAAAAATACCATCAATAACCAAAAAATGTACACAAAGTAACGAACTTTCAATTTCGTATTATTTTTCAAGGTCCAATGCGGAAAATTCAAGGCTTTTAGCCATTTTTCCAGGCTTTTCAAGGCCTGGAATTTTTTTTTTTCGTTTTCCAGGTTTTTCAAGGTTTTTCCAGGTCGCTACGAACCCTGTCAGTTGTTATTTTACCGGTGCCACAGCTACACTCTCATCAGTAGTTCCTATCTTTAGCTTGTTGAATAGGTGGGACCTCAATCTCAATATGTTGTGGTCTGTGTGGAGGATGCACACATTCACTTTTGTTAAGCCGGTAATACGCATAGTTCGTCTGGTATCTAGGATGCTCTGCTTTCCACTAGTTTCTGCTTATGATAAAACTTTTGGCCTCTTCATAAGTTATGCTTGAATCAGGCTGAGGTACCCTTCCATCTTCTTTTGCCAATCTGTCAGCCTCTCCATTGCTGGGGATGTTGCAATGTGATGAGATCCACTGCCCCACAACTCTATTGAATTCCTTAGTTTGTAGAGAGAAATGCTCTTATCTGCATTTTTTTGACGACTCAGCCCTGTAACTACTGATAGCACACCTGTAAAGAAAGCTACTTATCTCTCAATGCTTTCGACTGCAATTAGGACTTCAGCTGCAATTTTCAAGGCCCTTACTTTTACTCTGAAATTACTTGAAAATTTTCCTATTGCTACTGACAACTTTTTTGTGTGTAACATTGCTTAAACATCACAGAAATTCATCCATCTCCATTCTCTGTTGCATTAGTTGCTAAGCCATCTGTGTATGCATGCATCCGGGTGTGGCTAGGGTAATGTTCCTCTATGTATTTTAAGGTTAGAGCTCTTGGTTCTATTATCGTCTGTTTGTTCTTTCTTTCAATACCAGGAATGTTTTCTATTATTTAAGGGAAGCAATGCTTTTTCCAAAGAGGAAGCTTGTGTGCAGTGCAGATGGCTTTGGCTGTTGGTATAGCACTTATTGGGTCTACTCTCATCTTTGTTTTTGTTAACCCTTTCGTTACGATGGGTTTTTCATTCCCCATTACGACACCATTTTCAGCTTAGTTCGTTCCCCTGAATGACAGGATAATTGTAATTTTTGGGGTCATATTTTTAATTTGACTGTATACAGTTTATTGTAAAAGGAAACCCATTGAAAGTATATATATTATTAAAGAGCCTAAAACAAAGTTTCAGAATATGCTAATCAAGGCCAACATACGTCAAGGTCACAAGGTACGTACATAAATGAAAATTGAGAGAAAAATAAACAAAAATTATTTGTATGAGCCACAAAAGCTTTGTTGTTTTCATTTTACGTATTATGATAAACGAACATGGAAACACTGCTAGCACTTGTTTTCTTGCATTCATTTTTACAGTTACAGGTTGGGCAGAGTGTGGCAAGTTTCAAAGCATTCCCCAAGGCACAAACCCAGCTTGCTGTTTGTTTCATTCACTATTAGTATCCAAAAGTTTTCATTCAGAAACTCATTCATGAAATCATGGCATTCATAATCAGTATGATCAAAGAGTAGACCAGACTGTGCTGTAAACTCAGGCCAATCAGGCTGGGCAGCATGGTTTTCTTGTCTCCATTCATGACTTATGTTTGCATCTACATTATTTTCTTCCTCTGCCTCTGGTAACTCTTCGTTACCAGAGTCTTTTAGGTGACGTTCTTCCTCATCAATGTTTTTTTTTCATTCCAAGGTCTAGATCTCAACATTTTCTTTCCTAGTTTAGGTGCAGATCTTATTTTCACTGCCTTTCCTTTTCCTTTCACTGATGAATTATTTTGATCTAAACTGAGTGAACTAGATCTAGATTGAATGTTACTACTATCATTCACTTTCCTTGTTTTAGCAAGCCTCTCACTATCACCTTGCTCCAGATCTAAATCTACATCAGAGTCTGATTTTGAACCAGACAACACATACTCTGACCCTGAATCTGAGTAAAAAGAGTCGTCAGAATCATTCAAGTTGAATAAATTCAACTCAAGCAAGGATTTTCGTGCTCTTTTTCCACCAGATGTTTATGGTTCGTCAGACTCAGTAGCGTCCATATTTGTGAACTTTGGCTTTTGTGAAATCGCTATTATCAGTTCTACTGTATTCGCTAGCAGTAAAATATTTTGTTCGTTTCAAGCTTAGTGGCCAGATTTTTTCAATGCTGAATCCGATTATGCCCAGCAATTGCCGATACGCTTGTAAACAGAAGAGTTCTGGTGCTTTTAAAATAGGACGTACACCGTACGTCATATAGGTGAATGGGAACGAGCAATCATGCTACTTCAGTGACGTACGCCGTACGGCATAGCGACAAAAAGTGTGAAGATTAATGCTGTGCGGCGTACATCATACTGGTGCTGAAAAGGTTAATTCTACAAAGCTGCTTTACTTCAGTCTTCCCCTTCCAAGACCATTATATTCTCTGGTACATTGGGTGGTCTGTCAGTCTCCTAAATTTCTTGACTTTTGCTGGACGCTGCGATCTCTTCTATCCTCCATTGGCAGGATGTACGTAATCTTTACCAATTCTTCTATGGGTGTTGTTAACTGCAAAATGAACTATGACTCCTTGTTTCCAAACATGACATATCATTTGATAAGTTGAAAGGAAGAATAGCACATTTTACCGGTGTCCTACTAAAACTGTGATAAGTTTGATAGCAAAGGAGATAACTCTTTGCGTAGCTTATGACACAAAAGTTAAAGAGTGTCAGTGGTTACATCCAATATCAAGAAAGTAGGTGTAAACAGTTGCTATCTAAACAATTAGATCAGCTGTTAACTCATAAAGGACATGGCTGTTTTACTTTGTTTGATGCAAGGATTTGCCTAGAATTTTCACGTTAAAGTTCAAGATCGATTCTTTCCAAGTTTTTAAAACATATGGTAGTATACATAGCTGTAAATTGCCTCGCTTTGGTGAGGCACTCCCTGTTCAACCTAGACACAGGGGACGTCAGTTATATTAGGGCACATGGCCAAATATAAAAGACCTTTTCTCGTTTTTTAAATATATATAAATTTTTGAGGATTAATAAAATATAACATTTTGGGATAACAAGAGACAACAACTTAGCTTAAACATATTAGCCCTGAATACTGGCCTCCCGTCATAAACATCTGGGGAAAATCAGCCCTGAATACTGGCCTCTCGTCCTTGAGGAGTTAACGATGTATCCGGTTAACTGACCATTCACAATTACCTGCTCAATAGCAATGGTTAATCATTTAGTCATATCTTTACTAATTTCAAAATGCTTCCACTCCAGAACAGCAATAACTGTGACAGGAAAACTGCCCAAGAACTACTGCGACTCCATTTCCTCTTCAGCATATCTTCTTCTTTGGTCCTTGGCCACTGACTGACAAAGCAATTAGTCCGGTGGCATCTTGTAGGACAACAACAAACTGTCTTCACTTTCTCTGTGAGTGGTTAATCTTTGTGTGGTGCTCCAACTCTGGTTCATGCTTTGCATCACTGCTTCCACAGTTCTCTGTCAAGTTGCTTTTGGCTGGTCTCTCTTTTGCCTTCCTTCTCTGGTCCATAGCATGGCAGTTTTGGTGATAGTGTTAGGGTCTCTTCTGAGGGTGTGGCCACCCCAATTCCAAAATCTACCCGCTATGATAGTATGCATTTATTCTTGATGGCTCCAAGTTAGCAGTTCTTGGTTGGTCATGGTATTTCGCTGCCGTGTGTGAAAAGAGGACAGTTTGGACATTTCATCCTGTGTTGCTGTTTCCGTAATGTGATTGTTTTTAACATAGACAGGAGTGTCGGCCCTGTGCTTAAACCCCCAACCTGGAGGACTGGGGTGCCGGCATTAGTCTGACTCCTACCCGCGCAGACCTGTTCATCTTGGTAGAACCTGCCAGGAAAAAAACTCGCGCTGTTGTCGGGGTACCCAAGCTGCTATACCACAACAACAAATAATAGTCAATAATTATTTTCAGTGGCTCACTGGGGGGTAATTTCCTTTTTTCTTTGGCCGTCTCAATACTCGGTGTAGACTTTAGCACTCATTACATGGTCTATTTAATCAGATAAGCATCCGGCCTTTGTAAGCAGTAATATTAGGCCACATGGCATGTCCCAATTTGTGGCACTCGTCCTCCTTCCACTCACCCTCTGCATTACGATATTCTGAAATGTTTATCTGATAAATTCCTTTTGAGTGACATTATCTCCAGCCAAGAATGGGTAAAACTTCAATGATTATATAGGTACACTTAAGTGATATGCTGGAGTTGGGTTGGCCATGTCCTCAGAAGTGACCCCGATGCCATCACAAGAGCAGCTATGGTATGGACCTCTGAAGGAAATCTAAAGAGAGGCCGACCAAAAACAACTTGGTGGAGAACTATGGAAAGAATGAACCAGAGCTGGGGCACTGTACGAAGGATGGCCGCCGACCAAACAAAGTGGAAGCAGTTTGTTGCTGCTCTACAAGACGCTACCAGGCGTGATGGCCACTGACTGCTTTGACAGTCTGCGGCTAAGGATCAAAGAAGACTCAAGTGGTGTCAACTTCATTTTCTATTATTTTGAAGCTTAATTGCTCAGTTTGTTTTCAAAATATTGTTCACGTTATTATTTTAATGTTTGAATTACTATTTTAATGTCTGAATGTTAAATGGGGCACTGTACAAAGGATGGCCGTCAACCGAACAAAGTAGAAGCAGTTTGTTGTTGCCCTGCAAAACACCATCAGGCGTGATGGCCACTGACTGCTTTAACAGTCAGCGGCTAAGGATCAAAGAAGAAGAAGAAGACTCGAGTGATGCCAACTTCATTTTCTATTATTTCGAAGCTTAACACATTAACTACCGCGAGCCGGTGGGACCGGCTTTTGAAATCCTATCATTTGGACCGCGAGCCGCTCAGAGCGTCGATCTATTTTTAGTAATAAAACGAATAAACATGTACTGAAACACTTTCTGATCTGGTTTGAGATTTTAAATTGCCACCAGAAAACAAATTCCCAAAGCATGGTTGTTGTAGAACACTTGAAAATTGATATTATGTTCATATTTTTCAGCGTTTTGGGTTAGTTACCAAATCATGTAAAACTGTTTACCATGGCAACTAGTGATAGGACCACAAAAATGCTTGTACATCTCGTCTAACGGCTGAATAGGCTAGGGAGCCCAAGATGCAGCAATAGTGAATGCAGTCAGCGACCCATAGCTGTACTGCTTGCATCAGGACCAGCGAACCAGAGCTGGTCAAGACCGCACTCCACCTCCACGTGGTGGTCCTGGAAACAGTCTGCGGCAGTGCAGTCTGGCTGAGCGAGTGCGGATCGCAATGGGAAGGCAAACCCGGTCCCTAAAAAATGCCGTGCTGAAGTCGGATGTGTTGACCGAAAGGTGCAGATATCACAGCTTAGGCGTAAACAGACACAACGCAACCACCGTCCTTTTCAGGGCGAACGAAGAAGAAGAAGAAGAATAGGCTAGAAACTTGTTTCAACAATTGACTGATAGATCTAGCGATGAAGACAAGAGTGAACACGGTGTGCACATTGATTGAAATAGTGATTTTGATAGAGATGGGGCGCAAGCAGTTATAATTGTGAAAATATTACAAGTCCTTGGCCATCGGAGGGCCGTTAAATAGCAACAACCTCTATTAGAGTTACAAATGGTGCTTATTGTAATCGTACATTCATGTATCTTTAAAATGACGTGTAATTCATAAAAATCTGTAAACAATTACGAAAACTACAGCTTACTTTGTGCAAACACCTAGAGTATGAAAATGGGAAAAAATTTAATTTGGTCACAGTGTGTTTTTCAATTCGGTAGTTAATGTGTTAACTGCTGTTTTTTTTCTCCAAATATTGTTGACTTTATTATTTTAATGTTTGAATGTTAACTTAAAGTTTATATAAATAAGAATTAATATGAGGGGAAGTCAGTAAGTTACAAATGGTTATGAAAAAAAAAAAATGAGATACGAACTTGAACACCATGTATTATTGCACTTACATTTCCCCTTTATTTCTCAACATAATCTCCACCAACATTGATACACTTATCCCATCGCTGTATTAGTGCTTCGAAACCTGCAGCATAGAAGTGCGTGCTCTGCTGTCTCAGCCACATTCGCACCTCACGTTCAACCTCTGCATCACCCGCAAAATGTTTACCGCCAAGGTGAGCTTTTAGTGGACCAAACAGGTGAAAATCACTCTGGGCTAAGTCGGGACTGTACGGCGGATGTTCAAGAATTTGCCACTCTAGTTGTTCAATTTTCTCTTGATTTAATCGAGCCGTATGTGGTCTGGCATTGTCGTGATGGAGCAGTACTCCTCTAGTCAGTAGGCCTGGGCGTTTTCTTCGCATTGCATCCCGAAGCATCAACAGAACTTCACAGTATGATGCAGCATTCACATTCTCACCTTTCTTCTGGAAATGGGCTAACAGCACTCCGTGAGAATCCCAAAACACTGTAAGCATAACCTTCCCTGCTGGTGGTGAAACCTTGCATTTCTTGGCTGAAGGTGAACAAGGATGTTTCCATTGCATTGAATTACGCTTTGATTCAGGTTGGTAGTGATGCACCCATGATTCATCCCCAGTAACAATCCTGTTCAGCATGTCTTCTCCTTCATCTGCATCCTTTTGCCCCAAAAAACCGCACAATAGCGCGCTGTTCTTCGTTTGTACACTCCACTAGCATGGTCGCCATTTTTATCTGCCCTGCACATGCGCCACCTAGCAGTCTGCAACCTAAGCTAATCATAAAGCTGGATGATACTGTCGCCTAATGACACCTTTAGAAAATACCAAATACCATTTTCAGCTTCCCCATATCAGTTTGTAACCTACTTACTGACTTCCCCTCATACTTTAAAGTTATAACTCATGTTTAATATGACTTAGTTAAAAGAAATTGTAATGTTGTCATGAACAAATGTCAATCATATTGGTTCTCATAATGTTTGTTGTGACATGCCTTGTAATGTGCATACTCCTATAGTCATCTGTCTCTAGGTATAGTAGCTATGGCAAGCAGAAACTGTTGACAGAAGCAGTATAAGTTTATAAACTAATAAAACGGTATTGAATCAGTTTTACAAATAACAGTTCACATGAGACAAGGGACGTTTTGGGTTTTACCCTTCGTCAGCCACAAACAGGTGACAAAGACAAAAATTACATATAGGTACTACAAAACTATACGATGATGAGAAATATACAACAAATGGGTGATACAAGCAGATGGAAAAAAGTAAACAACAACAGTGATGAGAGAAAAAAAGAACAACAACAATACAAGAAAACCGTAAAATCTAAAAGAAATACTGAAACAAGAAAGTAAATAATCCAACAAAACGAAAAAAAGAAGAATAAACAAAACTGTGGAACTAGTTAAAGTTAGCTTAGCTCGATGCAAAGAATCCGTGGAAGAAAGCGGTAGTCTATTGTCACAGAATTCACAAGGAAGTGTCGTACGATAGCGACAAAACAAGAGATATAAAAAGATACAAAACGAACCAAAGCAAAAACACAAGAAGATAGATCATAAAGACAACGAATAAAGAATGAAAAAGAGAAAAGCTACCAGAATTTATGCAAAATGATGTTGTATATTTAAACCACCGGGAGCTAGAACGCCCATTTTAAAAATAAGGCGATTCTCCAACGAAAAGCGAGTCTTGTCATTACCAGCACATGAACGGAGGGCAGTGACATGTATATCGGAATTACCTGAATGGTCAGGCCTATTGAAATGAAGGGCCACCGGTAAATGTTTGTCCTGATAGATGTCATTCAAGTGCTCACGAAACCTGTCTGCCAAACGCCTACCAGTTTCACCAATATAGGTCATGCCACATCTCTTGCAGATGATAGCATAAATCAGGTTTCTGACATCACTGTGACTATTAGCCCTATTGGTCTTAAAACGTCTGTCTATTATAAGGCTACTGACGCTCATGGTTTCCTTCTTTATACTTCATCGCATCCTCTTAGCTGTAAAAATTCCATTCCCTTTTCTCAACTTCTTCGCTTGCGTCGGTTATGTCACGATGACGATGATTTTCATCAGCGAGCTCAAGAGATGCTTGAGTTCTTTCGCCGACGTCTTTATCCAGAACATGTGTTATCTGATGCCCTTAATTGTATCACACGCGTCACTCGTCAGACGGCACTCACTACTAAACCTTCTGTCCAATCTGACAGACTCAAACTGGTTCTAACTTTCCATCCTCACTGCCTGGCGGTAAAGAGAATTCTGTTTCGACATCTGCCTATTCTCAACTCTGATCCTGATACCAAAGAGTTGTTTCGTGATACACCTTTGGTAGCTTATCGTAGGGATAGGAATTTTAGGGATATTCTTGTACACAGTCGCTTGCGACATTCTAGCCCATCTTACTTTGGTACTAAACCGTGCCAACGCCGGATATGCAAGACCTGTCCGTTTGTACTCCAAACTCAGACAGTCACTTTTCCTAAAGGAAAATTTATCATTAGAGAGTCTTTTACATGCGAATCCAGAAACCTGATTTATGCTATCATCTGCAAGAGATGTGGCATGACCTATATTGGTGAAACTGGTAGGCGTTTGGCAGACAGGTTTCGTGAGCACTTGAATGACATCTATCAGGACAAACATTTACCGGTGGCCCTTCATTTCAATAGGCCTGACCATTCAGGTAATTCCGATATACATGTCACTGCCCTCCGTTCATGTGCTGGTAATGACAAGACTCGCTTTTCGTTGGAGAATCGCCTTATTTTTAAAATGAGCGTTCTAGCTCCCGGTGGTTTAAATATACATCATTTTGCATAAATTCTGGTAGCTTTTCTCTTTTTCATTCTTTATTCGTTGTCTTTATGATCTATCTTCTTGTGTTTTTGCTTTGGTTCGTATCTTTTTATATCTCTTGTTTTGTCGCTATCGTACGTCACTTCCTTGTGAATTCTGTGACAAGAGACTACCGCTTTCTTCCACGGATTCTTTGCATCGAGCTAAGCTAACTTTAACTAGTTCCACAGTTTTGTTTATTCTTCTTTTTTTCGTTTCGTTGGATTATTTACTTTCTTGTTTCAGTATTTCTTTTAGATTTTACGGTTTTCTTGTATTGTTATTGTTCTTTTTTTCTCTCATCACTGTTGTTGTTTACTTTTTTCCATCTGCTTGTATCACCCATTTGTTGTATATTTCTCATCATCGTATAGTTTTGTAGTACCTATATGTAATTTTTGTCTTTGTCACCTGTTTGTGGCTGACGAAGGGTAAAACCCGAAACGTCCCTTGTCTCATGTGAACTGTTATTTGTAAAACTGATTCAATACCGTTTTATTAGTTTATAAACTTATATTACTTACCAGTTTTACAACAGCCCCTTAATTTATTGACAGAAGCAGTGACCTGTCTATTCAAACACTAAATCTGTTGTGTTATATCTTGCATGTGAAGTTTTTCCTTTCTCCAAAAAATGCTTTAGAAATGATTATGTTCAATAAATAAATTTTTTCATGTAAAGTATCAATACATGGAAAGGTAAGCATTTGCATTTTCATCTAGCACTGTCACTACCTATCAGAAATCAAGATATTCACACTAATAACCATTGGTTACCCAATAGTCTGAAGAACGGTTAACAGGAGGAAGTTTTGCTCATTATTTTTCCAACCCTAACTAGAAATAGACAAGATGTGGTTTAATTATATAACAGTAGGCACATTCGTTAGACAGACAAGACTTGGAATAAGGAAACAGTGACTGATCATTATACCTTTAATGATACAGACAAATGGTATGTTTGATTTTTCTGACAACCCTCAAATAAAACAAAATAAACTAACCTGCATAATAAAAACTGTCAAAAACTGGTTTTTCAGAAGCTGTTAAGAGGACCTCATGTGCAACCCATGTCCACAAGGCATTTTCAATGACGGAATTCTTAGTGATCACCCCAAGATCATCACCATACAGTAGTCCTAAACCTGAATGTGATACAAAACAGGTAGCTAAGCTTAAAGCTGAATTCACTCAAGCGATTCTGGTGCTTCTTTGTTATTTGTGCTACAATTGGATAAAGTATGCAGTAAACTATCTGGTTTCCTAAATTCTGGGATGCTACACAAACTTGAAATGTTAAGAGACAGACATCTAAACTAGTAAACTTGGTCACTGCTTTATTTTTATGAGGCAGACAATCTAACTTTTGTTGCAAATGAATAAATTTAATTAACATAAAAAACAAACAAACAAACAACAACATTGCAGACTGCATTTTGAATGTTGCTGCATCTATTCATGCTGTAGACTTGGAGTTTATATTTGCACAGGTTACATTCTTTTACAACTTTAAGATTATTATGAGGAGTCGCGCTGGTGTAATGGTTACCACACTGTGCTGATGATTGGGTGATCCAGGTTCAAGCCCAGGTGAGACATTTGAAGAAGTGTCATCAACTGGTATTTGGACTGGATTAATTCGAGCCCTGGTGAGAACATTTGAAGGGGTGTCATCGACCAGGGACTGGAATAACCTGAACGGCTCCTGAGCCGACCCAGCTCTAATGGGTACTCTCCGAAGACGGCGAGTATCTGCCAGAATGGCGAGAGGATACCTGTCAGCGTACAGGGAAAATAGAACACTCAAGTAAAATCAGTCTCAGGTTAGACATACTTAACTAAAAAAAAAAAAAAAAAAATAATTTTTAAAAAAAAGATCATGTACACGAAATTATACAGAAAAGTACTTTACACCTTGTTAAAACTATGCAGAAAGATAAAATCCACAATAATATTCAGCACTCATTAAAAGTTAAAATGACAGTGATGGTGGTTAAGCTGCTGTTGCCTTTAGTAAGATGTTTAATACATGCAACAATAAAAACAGGACATAAACTACACAGATAAAGATACCTCTGAGTTGCAACTCGACAACAAGTCTATACTTGGAAATCAAGCTAGATTGATCTTCAAACCATACTTGATGTTGATGCTGGTCTGCTGCATCCTAGGGGCAGACATTCATCAAGAATAGTTCTAATGATAGTAAAGAAGCAGTTTTAAAATTTCCTAAGAATGAATGTATGAGCTCTTATTTTCAAGACCAAGCTACATAAATATAATACCTTCATCCATGACTTCACATTATTATCATTGCATTTTTGGAAATTGTATACCATTACTGATTTATTTTTTAAGTACCTTAATAGTGTTTTTAATTCACATTCGGCTATAAAGAATACATGGATCAGTCTAAGATATTAAAACCAGCAAACTGATAATACAAACAAATAAATATTATCAATATAGAAGTCCCCACACAAAATCCACATCTTAAATTCAAACTGGTGCAGTTTTTGAATCCTCACTGAAGGATTATAAAAGAGTGAAAACGTATTGATGAGACTATCAACTGAATATGAAAGTCTGTAGCTTTTTGGTAGTTGTCTTTGTTGTTTTCCATGTCTCAGAGCCATACAATAGGACTGACTTCACATTTGAGTTGAAGATTCTTATTTTCGTGTTGGATCCGATTTCTCTTGATCTCCATATATTTCCAAATGCAATGAAAGCTCCTCTTGCTTTTTGTATTTTTATTTTGATATCACTGTCTGTCCCTCCAACTTTGTCTATATTGCAACCAAAAAGCTACAGACTTTCATAAATGGGTGCTTGCGTAGAATAGAGTGATTAAAATGGTATGACAAGGTTACCAACGTGGAACTGATGACAAGAACTAGACAAGTGCCAGTGGAACAAGAGATGAGAAGAAGACGATGGCGATGGATAGGACACACACTGAGGAAACCTGTTGATAGCATTACAAGGCAGTCCTTGTTCTGGAACCCCCAGGGCAAGAGAAGCAGAGGTAGACCAAGAAGCACATGGAGAAGAGAGATGGAAACAGAGGTGAAAATGATAAGGAGAACGTAGAAGGAACTTGAGATGATGGCACGTGACAAGAGGACTTGGCATGTGTTTGTTGAAGGCCTATGCTCCTTTGGGAGTGGAGGGTTATGAATGAATCAAATGAATATAAGCTAAGACAGAAAATATATGGCTGTGACTATCAACTGAATATAACCTAAGAGAGACAGAAAATGTATGGCTGAGACTATCAACTGAATATAAGCTAAGAGAAACAGAAAATGTATGGCTGAGACTATCAACTGAATATAACCTAAGAGACAGAGAATTATGGCTGAGACTATCAAATGAATATAAGCAAAGAGAAATATACAATTTATTGGCTGAGACTATCAATTGAATATAAGCTAACAGAAACAAATAAAATTTATGGCTGAGACTATCAACTGAATATAAGCTAACAGAAACAAATAAAATTTATGGCTGAGACTATCAACTGAATATAACCTAAGAGACAGAGAATTATGGCTAAGACTATAAAATGAATGTAACCTAAGAGACAGACAATTTATGGCTGAGACTATCAAATGAATATAAGCTAACAGACAGAGAATTATGGCTGAGACTATTGACTGAATGTAAGCTAAGAGAGACAGAAAATGTATGCCTGAGACTATCAACTGAATATAATGTAAACAACTGAAAAATGGTACTGGAGTCACTTTTAGAAATGAACAATAAACCAGAAAACACCAGACATTTTGAGATTACCCTTTGTCAGCCACAGTAACAAACAGGAAAAACTGGTAAGAAATATATAAAGGCTATGAGATAATACATGGCAGAAACATGGAAAAAATCAACACTGAACAAACAAAAATACTAAACAAGGAAGAAATATCACAGCAAAAAATTAACTACAATAACACAGCAAAAACATAAGACTAAGTTGTAGTTTCAGAACATTGATCAACCGAACTCCAGCATCTACCTGTTAATAATGTATATATCTTCTAGGCTGCTAGAGGTAAGCAATTTTTGGTTGGTGATGGTGTTCGGCCAAAACATTAGGAGAATTTTCGTTAAACAGGTTGTTATGGAAAGATTACAATTCTGACACTTTTTTTTTATCTGTTTCTCTTCAGTATTCCACACTGTACAGAAAGTATGCAACTCATATTCTTAGTTTGGTGTTTGTGCCTAATCTTATTTAGGTTATGTATTTTGGCAAGATGAAAGTTTGTGTGCCTGGGACTTATTAAATGCCCAAGTTAAACTCTGACAATAATCACTGTTGGTGTAAGATATCTACTGATATTCTGCCATCAGCAAGATATTAGTGTTAGCTGGAAACTTATGATGCATTCTGTCATCTTGATAGTTGTTTATGTTTCACCTAACCTTCACTATATCTGCCTTTGCACTTTGTATGTTCCTGCCATACTTATTCCAGCTACTTTGTAAGACTTTCATGTTTCTGTAGTTGTTCTTCTGCAGTATCTGTAAAGACACATGTCATGTACTTCAATATATACTTACGGGAAATCAACTGGTACTCACATAGTAACTGAAATAAGGGGCACTGTATAATGCATCAAATTTATGGTCATAAAATTCTGTGACATTTGTCTTTAAGATACTCCCAATAGACATTTTCTTCCTCTTGCTGAAGTTACATTTGGTGCTATTATCTTGAGTCACTTCATTAAGGCTGCAGATTTCATTCTGTGAAACACAGGAATATGAGTATGTACACAAATTAAGATACTTCATACATTCATACAACTTGAATCTGTATATGTTGCTATAATACCAATCTAACAGGATCAGTTTTCAAATATTTTAATGATAATATGGACTGGTTATATTAATATGATTAAACATAATAACAATATATTGTCTTCAGTCTCAAATTTAAGATTTTTTTTCTTCAAAACTGGCACCTTTTTATCACAATGCATTGCTTGATCCAGTATATAACCATTCTTCCATGCTTCTGCTACAATAATGTAATACTTACAATGATGTTTTCACAAGTGTAGTCATAACCATGCCATGGTACACCAAGAATAATTTCATTATTGGAGATATGGTGAGAATTGTATTCAGATATACCTGCAGAGGGAGAAAACTCTGTTAGCGCTTTTGCATGTGAAACTGAGCAAACTGGAAAATTAGGGCTATCCTTGAAAATCACTAGCAAATTCTAGAATAGGTAAACTTCAGAAATTCTTAACTCTGGGATTACAATCACTACAGGCCTGTTACACAAATATGTATGACAAAGTTTGGAAACATGAAAAATAGGTATGACAAAGTTTGGAAACATGAACTAACTTTGCTGGAAACAGGCAGAGATGGCTAGGTTGGCTTGAAATCAGACACTATCATCTTTCACACCTTCACTCCTTGCCTCTCTTTCAACCATCTATTATCCTCTTTCTGTCTTTCTTTATCCTCTATGCCTTTAAAGACAATTTTTTTTTCTAGGCATTCACCTCTCAATATATATTGACAGAAAAATTAAAGAATAATTTAAAATAGGTGTACTAGTGGACAGCATCCACACACTAGTACTTTACTATTTAACACAGAAAATGTCCTTATAGACACATTTTTCAATCACTTGATTTGTTGATCCAGCAGTTAGCGAGTCAAAAGATGTTACATGTGAAATATAAAGCTAACCATGACTTTAAAAAAATGGTGTTAGGAAAGTAAAGTCTAGATTCTATTAAAAAACCTAATCCTGCTTCTTGTTGATACCACAGAAACTGCCAACGCCTGCATGATATCCTTCTATTGTTCTCTAGATTCTAAACTCAAATAAGCCATTATTTTTATTTGGTTATTATCTGTGTTGCTGATCTTTATTATGTCTTTGATAGCTAGATTATTTATAGACAATAGTTGTAATATCAGTAGTAGCTGCAGAACAAGAACGATGATAGTAGCAGCAGCATTAATCATGAAAACAGTTTTTTTAATCTTTAACTGCACATCAAAATAAGTATTTTTGAGGAAACCTGTTGATAGCACAACCAGGCAGTCCTTGTTCTGGAACCCCCAGGACAAAAGAAGTAGAAGAAGACAAAACAACGCTTGGCGAGCTAAAGGGTGTTGACTGATTAACTGAATACGATTTTTTATTTCAAGAAGATAGTAACGGCTCTAAGAAGATCTTAATGACTCTTCTGCAAGTTGATACCTTGAAGATATGTGCACATTTTTCAAACTGTACTTCTTATAACATTCAGTTTAGAAAGAGTGATATACAGTGCTTCCTTAGTTAATATGTGTATCCCTTTCAGCATAAATGAAGAAGTACCTCATATACAATCATATCAGTTAATTAGAAACAATAAAACTAACCGTACAGTAACACACACAATCATATCAGTTAATTAGAAACAATAAAACTAACCGAACAGTAACACACACAATCATATCAGTTAATTAGAAACAATAAAACTAACCAAACAGTAACACACACAATCATATCAGTTAATTAGAAACAATAAAACTAACCGTACAGTAACGCACACAATAATATCAGTTAATTAGAAACAATAAAACTAACCGTACAGTAACACACACACAATCATATCATTAATTAGAAACAATAAAACTAACCGAACAGTAACACACACAATCATATCAGTTAATTAGAAACAATAAAACTAACCATACAGTAACCCACACAATCATATCAGTTAATTAGAAACAATAAAACTAACCGTACAGTAACACACACAATCATATCAGTTAATTAGAAACAATAAAACTAACCATACAGTAACACACACAATCATATCAGTTATGAGGGCAGTCCTTGTTTTGGAACCCACAAAGCAAGAGAAGCAGAGGTAGACCAAGAGGCACATGGAGAAGAGAGCTGGAAACAGAGGTGAAAATGATAAGGAGAACGTGGAAAGAACTTGAGCTGATGGCAAGTGACAGGAGGACTGGGCATGTGTTTGTTGAAGGCCTATGCTCCTTTGGGAGTGGAGGGTTATGAATGATACAGTAACACACACAATCATATCAGTTAATTAGAAACAATAAAACTAACCGTACAGTAACTTGGAGAGTGGAATATTTGCTCTTGCTCTACACTTCACATTATCTAAATCAGTGAAGCTGTCTGGGTTGATAATATACAAATCACAGGCATCCTTGGAAAGCTGAGTGAAGTCGCAGGAAGCCTCATTCTCAGCACAAGGAGGTTTCCATGGAATGATACAGGCAACCTGGGAAGATGTTTACTTTCATTACTACAAGTGACCACTTAGTACTTCTGACACATATCACAGCATTATAGAGATATGTCAGTTCTGTTAGCCAGATATGAAATTGAATTTATTAAAACTGACATTCTCTTCACTAACTGCTGTCGTCTACTTTCAGAAAACATACTCTTAAATAAACATGGGATAGAGATAAGTTTCTTTTAAAATATAAGAATAAGAAAAGTGGTGCCCATAGAATGAATGTTATTTGCTAACAGTTCATGCATATTCCACAAGAGTGGTGAACAGATGTATAACATAAATCTTCTCATTATCTGATGCTCCAAGCATAAAAATGAGATCAACAAGAGTAAAACAGAAATAATGACAAGAAGTCAAATACCAGCAGCATAAATGGAACAAAATACCCACATCATAACATCTTCTTCAAGTACCATGCCTGGTTGGTTGTTCGTCCATCACGGGTGATGAAGACCACTCTGTTCATCCAATTATTTAAGAATATGTTAGGTTAGTCTATGGGTACGAAGGTGACTGAAGAGCCCGATGCGGGCCTGGAAAGATCTTGGACAGTGTGGGCAGGGAATGTTTGCTTCATGTGAAGGTTTTATTTCACGGTCCTTTCTAGCTTGTCTCCGCTGTTCCGCTGCTGCTCTTCTGGATGATTCGCATGCTGCTGCACCTTTACGAAGAGATGTGCGCCAAGCAGTTCGGTCTTGCGCAGCAGCTTCCCATGTGTCTGGGTTTATGTCAAAGGTTTTCAATGACGTCTTTAACGTGTCTTTGAAGTGCTTCTTTTGGCCACCATGGGAGTGTTTACCCTTCTGCATCTCACCATAAAAGAGTATCTTTGGCAGTCGATGGTCTGGCATGCGGACTACATGACCTGCCCAGCGAATTTGTGACTGCATCAGAATAGTATCAATACTAGGGATACCAGCTCTGTCAAGAACGGCGGTATCCAGGATCTTGTCTTGCCATTTGATGTTCATTATCTTCCTGAGACAGACTGTATGGAAGTGGTTTAGCTTCTTTACGTGGCGCCTGTATACAGTCCATGTTTCACATGCATATAGCAGCACTGGAAGCACCGCAGCTCTGTACACCTTCAGCTTTGTCTGTAGACTAATGCCACTTCGATGCCAAACGTTGGTGTATAGTCTGCCAAATGTGCTGCTGGCTTTGGAGATCCTGGTGTTCACCTCATCATCAATGACAATGTTCTGGGATAGTGTGCTACCAAGGTATGTGAATCTGTTCACAACATTCAGTTTCTCACCATTAATTAACTTGATGACTGGCTCAGTATAAACTGTGCCAGGAGCTGGTTGGTACATGATTTCTGTTTTCTTCGTGTTGATGGTAAGCCCAAAGTTGGCGCAGGCTTCGGAGAATCTATCCACACTATGCTGCAGATCAGCCTCTGAGCCAGCATTGAGGGCACAATCATCAGCAAACAGAAGATCTCTGATGGTGTGTGATTTGACCTTGGTTTTTTGCTTGAAGCCTCCTAAGGTTAAACAATTTTCCATCAATACGATAACTAATGTTGATTCCTGTGTCCCCGTCTCTAAAAGCATCAGTCAGCATAGCAGAAAACATGATACTGAACAGAGTCGGTGCAAGTACGCACCCTTGTTTAACTCCATTTGAGACGGGGAAAGGCTCTGATAGCTCACCGTTTTCCTGAACTCTAGCCTGCATTCCATCATGCAGTTGCTGCACTATTGTGATAAATTTCTTTGGGCAGCCGTATTTTGCCATGATCTTCCATAGACCCTCTCTACTGACCGTGTCGAACGCCTTTGTCAAGTCGATGAAAGCTGTGTACAGGTCACAGTGCTGTTCTTGGCATTTTTCTTGTAGCTATCTTGCAGCGAACACCATATCTGTGGTTCCACGTTCTTTCCGGAATCCACACTGACTTTCAGGTAAAAGACCTTTGTCAAGATGAGCCGTAAGGCGATTCAAAAGGATTCTGGCGAATATCTTCCCAGCAATTGATAAAAGAGAGATGCCTCGATGATTGTTGCAGTCTTGGCGATTACCTTTACGTTTATATAGATGTATAATTGAGGCATCTTTGAGATCGTGTGGGATGGTTTCACTCTGCCACATTTGCTGGAAGATCATATGAAGTTTCTCTATCAGAACTGCACCGCCATCTTTATAAACCTCAACAGGAATTGAATCGGAGCCAGGGGCCTTTCCACTAGACAGTTGACGAATCGCTTTTTTAGTTTCCTCCAGAGTTGGTACATCATCTAATGCTTCATTTATAGGAATTTGGGGCAGGCGGATGATGGCTTCGTCGTTAATAGATGATGGCTGGTTCAAGATATTATTAAAATGTTCAGCCCAGCGTTGGAGCATTTTTTCCTTGTCTGTAATTAGTGTTTTTCCATCTGCATTAAGGAGGGGAAATGATCCTGATGATGTTGGACCATAGACCGCTTTGAGTGCAAGGTAAAAGTTTTTCAAGTCATGGCTGTCAGCAAAGCCTTGGAGCTCATCTGCTTTATTACTCAGCCATGAATCCCCATGATCTGGATTTTGCTGATGACTTGGCTCTTCTGTCCCATAGCCGTAATCAGATGCAGGACAAATTGAAAACACTCGATGAGAGGTCACAGCAATTGGGTCTGAAAATACACAGGGAAAAGACAAAAATAATGCGAATAAATGCAGGTAACGATAACAGGGTTGAACTTGAAGAAACACCAATACAAGATGTAGAATCATACACATATCTTGGCAGTAATATAGACAAAGTTGGAGGGACAGACAGTGATATCAAAATAAGAATACAAAAGGCAAGAGGAACTTTCATTGCATTGGGAAATATATGGAGATCAAGAGAAATAGGACCCAACACGAAAATAAGAATCTTCAACTCAAATGTGAAGTCAGTCCTATTGTATGGCTCAGAGACATGGAGAACAACAAAGACAACAACCAAAAAGCTACAGACTTTCATAAATGGGTGCTTGCGTAGAATAGAGGGATTAAAATGGTATGACAAGGTTACCAACGTGGAACTGATGACAAGAACTAGACAAGTGCCAGTGGAACAAGAAATGAGAAGAAGACGATGGCGATGGATAGGACACACACTGAGGAAACCTGTTGATAGCATTACAAGGCAGTCCTTGTTCTGGAACCCCCAGGGCAAGAGAGGCAGAGGAAGACCAAGAAGTACATGGAGAAGAGAGTTGGAAACAGAGGTGAAAATGATGAGGAGAACATGGAAAGAACTTGAGATGATGGCACGTGACAGGAGGACTTGGCATGTGTTTGTTGAAGGCCTATGCTCCTTTGGGAGTGGAGGGTTATGAAATGAATGAAAAATGAATCCCGCATCTGGCGTAGTTTATGTTGGACGATTCTACGCATGTTGTTGAAAGCGTCTTTCTTGGATGTAGATTTTGGATCATTTAAATATGCTTTATGGAGATGGTGTTTCTCAGCCAACATCTGCTTTATATCATCTGAGTTCTCATCAAACCAGTCATTTTGTTTCTTGATGGAAGGACCCAGGACCTCTGTAGCAGTGTTGTAGATCTGCTCACTTAGGGCTGCCCAATTTGTTTCCACACTTTGGCCGTCTAGCGAGATAGATTTGAGACGGTCTTCTAAGGTGTCAGTAAATGACTGTTTGATTTTTGTCTTCTTTAGTTTGGTGACATCCAGCCTCTTTTGAGTTTTCTTCCCCTGAGGGCGCCTGGCTGGTTGGATACGAATTTTAAGTTTAGATACAATGAGGCGATGATCAGTCCAGCATTCGGCACCACACATGGACTTGGTCACCCGGACATCTTGCCTGTCCTTCTTCCTAACAATTACATAGTCAATTAGGTGCCAATGCTTTGAGCGAGGGTGCATCCAGGAGGTCCTGTTGCGGGTAGGAAGTTGAAAAATGGTGTTGGTGACAAGGAGGTCATGTTCTGCGCAAGTCTGGAGGAGACGAAGTCCATTACTGTTACAGCGACCCACGCCGTACCTACCAATAGTGCCATTCCAGGAGATGTTATCTGAGCCTACTCTTGCATTAAAGTCACCAAGAATGATGAGCTTATCTGCTTTAGGAACTGATGCAATGACTGCATGTAGTTCTTCGTAAAACTTATCCTTGACATCATCCTGGTGTGTCATAGTTGGTGCATACGCGCTAATAATGGTGGCATGTTTTCTTCCATAGAACAGAGGGATCTTGACCGTCATGAGTCGGTCATTTATTCCCTTTGGGGGCCCCGCTAACTTGCTGACAATTGCTGTTTTGATTGCAAATCCAACCCCTGCTTCTCGTCTTTCTTCAGTTCCTCTTCCGCTCCAAAAGAATGTATAACCTGCACCCTTTTCGCAAAGTTGGCCCTCGCCTGCAAGTCGAGTTTCACTCAGTGCTGCTATGTCAATGTTGTACCTGGCCAGTTCTCTCCCAATCAGGGCAGTTCGTCTCTCAGGTCTGTTTGCGTTAAAGTCTTTGTCAAGTAGAGTGCGCACATTCCATGCGCCTAGAATGAGGGGGAAAAATCTGTCCTTTCTTTTTCTTATATGTCGACCGCCGAAGTAGGGTACCCACCAACCGCGGTAAGCTGGTTAGGTAATGGTGAAGCAGGCAATGTTTAGGGCACCTTTTCTAGCCCCTTCCTCATGCCATGGAGGTGAGCAGTGCTTTCCTAAAGAGGGCTGCTCAGACACTCAGGGGGCTGCCGAATCCCACTGCTGCTCCGATCAGTGGAAGACGACCATATGGCCTGAGCCGCCTGTGTGTAGGTCTGCGACTACGACTGCCAGCGTACCCACGCCTGCCGCTTCGCCGCTCGCCCATCGCCACAGGACTTGTTGTGAGTGGATGGATGAATGGATGAAAGAGTGACTTGCGCGGTGATTTGGATTAAAGTGAGGAAGAGTTGCGCAATTCGTCGACCTCACTCTCTCGCCTGGGTCCATCTCAATCCAGTGGCAAGACAAGTCAAGACGACTGGAGATGAAGTCAGGTGCAGTGGATGACCAGGGCTTTCTACGTGCCTCGCCGTGCTCCTTACGCTCCACAGCGCGTTGCTGGTAATCGCCGTCATGCCCGTTGAACCAACAGGTGGTTTCTTCCGCGCAGTCTATCGAATCCAGTCTTCGCATGCATGGGTAGGCAGACCCTAACTCACCGAAGGTTTATAACCATTCGGCTACCCTCACCTAGTTTAGCCGGCCTGTCAAAGCCGTTGTCCGGGGGTGGCCGCTGTCGCATGCTGACAGCTACGAGGAGCCACAGGTGAGAGCTGGATGCCAGGTTTGGACCAAAGGTGGCTGAGCTGCCCTGAAATACCATGCCTAGTGGCATAGGGGATCATGTCTCTCCACAACTTCCTGTCTCTAGTACAATTTATCAATTCTGCTGTTTACTTTTTTCCACTAGGATAGTCTGGCGCTCTCTCTTCCAAACCTCTACACCTCACGGTAGAAGGGGAACGACTAAGTAAGTAAGTAAGACTTCTTTCCATGCCAAGATGTCAAACTGTCCAGTATTTGCTCTCTTTGTCTTCCCCTATCTCTTTTTCCTTCAATCTTACCTGTTGTTACGATATATTCCAGCTTTCCTCTTCTCATGCCCCAAACAAAGTGGATTGCTTCTTTCTAACTTGTGAAATAAGTTTCCTTTGCTCGTTGGCCTCTTTCAGATGATCCTCATTACTCTTTTTGGCTGTCCATGGTATTTTTAACACTCTTCTGTCGCACACTGACACCAAACTAAAACAAGTAGAAACAATGTTTAACTTAGATGGAAGATTACATATTGAAGCTGACACCAGAATTCAGTAACTCATCAGCTAGCCATCATTTTTTTAAACATTCAGAAGAAAAAAACAAAACAAAACAAAGATAGATAACAACAACAACAACCAAAAGAGACAAAAAAACTAACGGAGTGAAAGAAAGGAAGGAAGAAAGATAGAAAAATAATAATGAATTGATTAGCATCAGTCCAGTTACAACAAAATAAAAAGCTACATAAAAACAGAATGTTTGCAATGGCAGGTGAAGTGATCTTAAAGAGATCTGAAATAGAAAGAAAGAAATGCTTTCAATAATACTTGTAAGGAAACATACAAAGGATGAGATGAGCTGAATACATTCTAAGAACAAACACTGATCAATCCCCCCCAAAAAAATGCACTTGTAGAAGATGGATTCATGGTGTAAGATACAGATAAGAAGTCAAACTTTTAACACATGTGAATCTTGGGAGGTCTCTGAAGAGACAAGAAAGAACAGAACCACTGTTCCCTCAGGTACATTCTATGTGGCCAACTAATGTGCTGTCAATGAGACAGCAACCTCATCACATAAAACAAACTGTTACATAAACAACTATCTGCAGTGGTGACCCTTTGCTTCTTGAACAAAATGCAAAAGGAGAGAAAAAAATAAACAAAAAAAACCAGAACATTCCTTACAATTTGTATAACTGAACATTAGTAACTGGACTGCCATGCAGTTAACATTTTAGTAACTTCTTCACTGCTAGGCCAAATATTATCTGCCAATACAACTCAGGGCTACTGATTGAGGAAGCACCTCGTCATATCATTCTGGCAAATAAAAAAATCATGATGAAGTGATTTGTCGTTTAGTACCAAAGGGATTAAGAACGTTTTGAATGCTGTTCTAAATCAAACATCTGAAGAAGATCTTACTTCATTACAAATAATCAAATTAAGATTTCAATACAGACCTTGACTATCTCTGTCACTTCAATTATCTCCTTCTTCATGCTGCTCAACATTTTAACCAAAGCAATATGGTCCTGTCCAAAGCTATCAATATCCAAAGTGAAATAGGGCAGTAAGTTAACAGTGATGATTTCTGCATGCCAGTTCTTCTGCAGTGATATCACAGAATTGATCCATGTCTTTGCCTCCTCCGAGGTATCATTTATTTGTCCAGAGAAACTCATTTCCACTGAAACAACATATATTAAGGCTAGTTTTGTAACATTGTATATGCTTTTGAAAATTTCAAGTAAGATATAATTTGGATAAATATAATTTCTATGAAAGAACTTCACCAACAAAAAAAAAAAAAAAAGAAAGAAGGAGGAACAAGGATAGTGGTGTAAATTGGAAAGACAGAAGCAAAGAAAAACAGGGATGAAAATGATTTATCAGGAAGAAAACACTTGCTGCAAAGCTTCCCACTCAGTATATTTAAAACAAAAACAAACTTGCTGCAAAGCTTCCCAGAACTACGTATATTTAAAACAAAAACGCACTTGCTGCAAAACTTCCCAGAACTACGTATATTTAAAACAAGAACACACTTGCTGCAACGCTTCCCAGAACTCAGTATATTTAAAACAAGAACACACTTGCTGCAAAGCTTCCCAGAACTCAGTATATTTAAAACAAGAACACACTTGCTGCAACACTTCCTAGAACTCAGTATATTTAAAACAAGAACACACTTGCTGCAACACTTCCTAGAACTCAGTATATTTAAAACAAGAACACACTTGCTGCAAAGCTTCCCAGAACTCAGTATATTTAAAACAAGAATGCATTTGCAGCAAATCTTCCCAGAACTCAGTATATTTAAAACACGAATGCATTTGCTGCAAAGCTTCCCAGAATTCAGTATATTTAAAACAAGAACGCATTTGCAGCAAATCTTCCCAGAACTCAGTATATTTAAAACAAAGAAGTGACCAGGAGACTTATGAGATCAACAGTGAGTAGATTTGCTGCAGTGTTCAATATTGTCTTATTCTTCTTTTCTCTTTAACGATGGCCCCAAACAAGAAGTCTGCACCAAAGCTCTTGCTGTAGTAGTTTCTGTAGCAACTCATTTTACATGAGGTTGCCAGCCTCATGAACAACCTCACATTAGCTGCCTAATAAAAAATACTTGAAGAAACCGTGGTTATACTCTTTCTGTGACTCTTCAGGGAATACCGGAAAACCCGAAACAAATAACATATTAACATGATGATTTCTATAGGTCACCAAGAGCTGACGCTCAGTGACAGTGGATCAAAGAAGATGATTTCTATATATGTAATACAATTATTATTCATGTTTATCCTTCAGTGATAAATTATCTGCAAAACAATTCAGCAGTTTAGAGAAAGACAAACATAAAAAGACACCAGAAACTGGAAGGCAGTTTCTGGAGATGCATCACCCCAGTGAGAATTAGGACAGGTGAAGAGATGATGAAATTCAGCTGAACAGGAAGGAACAGAAAGAAAAAAAAAACATCAGCAGATAAGCCGCTCAACCCAACCCCTACTGTGCATAAAATGTGGAAGAAATTGGATCTTGAGGAAAGGACCTGTGACAAGAGTGAGAAATGGAAGATACACATTTTCAGAGAGCAGGTGAAGATGGCAGACAAAAGAGATAAATGAAAATGTGTGGTCAGCAGGCATGACGCTCAAGGATACTGACTGATTAAGATTGTCATGACTGTCTAGTTCTAGTTATGAAAGATATTTTAGACTCTCATACATATCTTGTATTACCTTAAATGAGAAAGAAAGATTCTAATTAATTCAATAATTTACATTACTGTATACCTTTTATCTCCTAGCATGAAAACTACTCATATCTAACGGTGTAAAGCATAATGATTTAAATATATTTGTATATACATCACCCCAGTGTGCCATATCAAGAAAATATGGGCCTAACACCATACTCCCAATATGCTTCAATTGGCATGAAACGGGATCTTTTCCTATATTTGTATACAAAAGAAGCCAAATTTTGAGGAGTGAGGTTAAAAAAACCACTTTATTAAGTATTTTTTTTAAACTCACTCCTCAAAACTCACTCATATCAAAATATTTGTCAAAATGTCATGCAGTACTACATTTAGCTCTAGGAACCAAGTACCCTGTAACTACAGAAACTCAGTATGCACCTGTTATGCCAAACTTCCTTCCTTTGCTGTGAGCAATACACATTGTGTTGGCCTCTTGTTTGTTGCTGATGTTAAAACTAGAAGGAACAATAAGACTTGTGATGGAATTCCAACTCCAGGTACTCACATCTGTTGTGCCATTACTGAATACAAACACCTGTTAAAAGTAAATTGTTTTACGTTTGCCTCAGTGCAAGCAGGGGAGAAAAATTCATCAGGCAATGAGATTAAAAAAAACAGGACCTCTGGAAAATATTTCAATTTAGAGACTGTTTCTACAGTTCTTCATAACATTTTTTTCCGATGATCTATTATCTTCTTCCTCTAATGAACAAGTGTGATTCCAAAAAACTTTTGGCTGACTAAACTGTTTGTGAGGTATCACTTGACTGTTCCTGACACTCGTATGCTCTTAGTCCTCTCAAGTGTACAATCTTACTTATATGAGCTTGCACACAGAACATAACAAGTGACATCTGGATAATATAAATAGTCAGTGGTTTGCACTAGCAGTAGATATGAACGGTGTAAGTGAAATATTAAAACATGAGCAAGTAACCTGTCAAAGCATAATGGGAAATAATTTTGCTGTCCTGAGAATGGCACCAATTCTCCTGTTTTCAATTTCTTCCCATCACTTCCCTTTCTCTGCTATTTCTGGACAAGTTACTTGCGAAGAGAATTTGTGTAATCCAAATGAAACAAATATCTTTGCCTCAATGTGGGATGATTCTAATGGGTGTTCAAGAAAGCTTTTACTTAAATCACTGTGCAATGCATACCATTTCTGTGTTTTCGAAAAAGGTGATGCGATTGTTTCTTAGCTTTCAGACAGACATAGCAAGTAAACTCTTATAAGGACAATAAGAAACAGGATGACAAAAGGTCACAATGGATTTCAGTTTACTAAATAAGAAAACACCAGTTTCATGCATTTAAATAAATTATACATTATGTTTATAACATTTCATGCAAGAGATAAACTTTCTTTTCAACCCTCTTTAAGCTAAAATATTTCCTTGCTGTTATGTTATGTTACAAAAAACTCACATAATATTTCTCAGCTATTCTGAAGTCTGCAAGTCTTAGTCTATAAGAAAGCCAAGCTTGTGTAATATATTTTTTCCTTGCTCTAATAAATATATTTTATGTACTCTTATTACCTCTTTTTTAGCCCCCACATCTTTTATTGGGTGATCACAATCTTTCTGATCAGCACAGGGGCAGTTCTCTGCTGCTGTTTCTATACATAAAAGTACAGAGGCAACCCATATACACAATGCTGGCAAAGTCAGCCTTGGGTTCATTTCAAGGACTAGAATGTCAGAATACTGTAAAAACAAGAAGATTTGTATTACATCAGTAACTGTTACATTTGAAGCTTAGTATGTAGGTGAACCCTACTTTATGGTGGGGTAGGTTCCAGGCCCTTGCTGTAAAGCGAAAAAGTGCTTTTTCCTCTTGCCAATGCAATATTTTAAGTTAGCAATAGAACTAGACATAAAAATCATAGAATACTGTGATGCAGTACTTTGGTTTTATTTTTCAACAGGCCCAATTCCGTTCTTCTGTTTGAGTTTGCACCAGTTTTCTTCCCTTTGTAACTATATGTGTTTGCCATGATTCTTCTCTTTGTAATATATCGAGTTTGGTCTTTTTCTAAAGGGTTAAAAATTGCGGTTTTAATAGAAACTACAGGGGAGAATATTAGATTTTCACCAGTTCGTTTTTTTTCACCAGTTCTTTTCGATAGATAATTGCGATCAGGGAATCTCAGTTTCTTTGTTTAAAAGAAACGTGGTCGTCACGTAACGTGACACAATTTTTTGGACACGCGGTCTGCGCATTGTTTTCAAATCTATTGGCGGAGGCTCGGTTGTTTAATTTTGTATGAATTTCATTGGTCGGGGAGGAATGCCAGCGATGATGTATCTGGCCTCGTTGTCTGTAATAAATACTAGAGGAATTTGAATCTACGTTATAGGCACTTGCTCTTCAGTGAGATATTTGATCTATTGGGTAAGCCATAACTATTTAGCGTGGTACTTGTAGTTCGCTTCTAATAGAGACTAGCCGGTTAAAGTATAAGCTTTCCTCAGGAGGTTTTAATTTAGTTTTTAAACCGAAGTGCCATCAATTACGATATCAGAGAAAGTATTTAATGTAAGAGGTGCAGAGAATTCTTTATATGATAATAGCCGTAGCTAGGAGTGTGTAAAGATTTTGAGACATTTAATGTGAGCTCCGTAATATTTAAAAGAAGGTCTAAAATTTTTAAAGAAGGTCGGTAGGAAAAACCCGCATCTTTGATTTATGATAAACTTCTGTATATAAACGGGAGCGGGATTTTGCAAATTTTAAGCACGTGGGCATGGTTATGGTATTGAGTTTTAATTCGGGAATGTTACCCAGAGAAGGGTGAAGTTAACATTATGTTGAACACAGGAACACGTGTATTTAACTACAGGTGGATACATTGATAACCTCGATTGGTTATAGTTTATTTGCAGTTTAAATACGCTAGCATAATTTTGGCGTACGTTATTTATTGTGCAATTTTATTGTTGTATAGTCAGAAGACACGAGATGTAATCTATATTTCTGTTATGGGATTTTCCTTTTATTTTCAAGAGATGTAGATTTTATTTTGATAAGGGAAGTGTTTTCTGAGACGGGTTCCAGCCTGCTTAGATTTAATTTTGTATTGATAAATGTACCCCAAGGGTCAGTGAGAAAAGTAGCCCAAGTATTTGCGGACAGGAGTTTCCTCAGTGAAAAAAAATGTTGTGACACAAGGCTAGTCATGCAGAACAAAGGATCTGGGTCAGCCGATGTTTACTTTGGAAACGAGATAGAGAGGGGATTGCCAGGGAGGTTGACCTTCTGGGGCATAAATATTTGTATCGTTGTGCATAGCGGGAATAGAGAAGGGGAACTGTAATTGATTTAAAGGGAGAAGGGAGTTTAGTGTTTGAGATGTGTAACTTTTGACGTGTTATATAGCTGTTGTGTTGTTGTTCCACAGCGAGTTTTCAAGGTCTGTAGGAGGGGCAACCAGCCTCGGTCCTTTACAACAGCAAGTTGTCATCTCAGGAGCATATAGCTCGAGAGATCGGAAAAGGTGCAAGAAATACCATATGTTCCCCAGGTAGTGAAGACAATCTTCAGCTGGGAACAGGATTTGTCTTTAATCCAGAGCTCTTAGCTCATTATACCACTCCGACAACAGCACATGGCTGGGAGATTGGTCTAAAGTTTTATACAGCCATAATAAAGCTGTATGTCCCTACACCTCAAGCGGGTTAACTGGGCAAGTAAGAAGTCGGTCAGCAGCCGTGCAGCTTCTACAAGTGATTCAAGTACCTTGAGCTTGAAAACCAAGTCATCAGTGCAGAAATCAGAAGCAGGAGACAGGGATATCATTCCTGGTTCTGAACGTTATCAAGAGAAGAGGTGTAACGGAGAAGCCACATCAGCAGACGTTGAGTGTTAGAGAGACACTGAGACCAGGCGGAGAGAGAGAGAGAGGAGGGAGAAAATAGACAGGACCAGTAGGGTCTTTTATTATCCATTAGATGGATAGCCTCTGAGCCATAGTTGTAATCTAAGTCTACTAGGGTAGCAGTCCAGTGGCGTTAATTTAGCGGCACATATGTCGCCTAAAGAGCCTGGAAGCTGTGTGTGTGTAGAAAATAGTTTAGGCAGTGTCGGCAGAACAGTGACAGTAGGAAATAGATTTTAGGAGGGAGTGGAGGCTAAAGTTGATGCCCCCACCTATTATTTATGGTTAACTCAGTAATCGTTCTATTTTTCCCCAGCAGGGTGAAAGAAGGAGTGAAAGTGGTTGTTTTCTAGTATCTACCAATTTAATTGTTTTACTTGTTTTTCAGGTTGTGCACCATTGCATATTACTGATTTTGTTTCTATGTGATTTGATTATGTTGATTACTTTGTTTTGTAATAAAACTATATAAATGTTCACTGGATCAGGTTCTCTAATTTATAGCTAACTATACGGTACCTATATGTTGTCTGTATAGTGGTGTCTGTGGTCCTGATTTATACCTTATCTCCTTTATTGGCAGCAAGAGGTGGTGAGTCTATAGCCATTATGGTAGTCACGGAGCGGCGAGGGAGAGTCAATCTCGGTTCTCATCTCTCGGGCCAATAGGCTCATCTGTCCACATTTCCTATAATTTCACATCTAAATCTTTCTTCTCAGTTTATCTCATACTAGGGTCTTGTCTATACACTGGTCACACTCTAAACTTAAATCCACTTCGTGACAAATACTAATAAGAATATACTGTTTAGAGTATTCATTGCTGGCCTTAAAATATTGAACCCTTCGCTTACAATGACACATCAATAACAGTTTTTCCACATCTGCGATAAGGTTATCACGCTTTCTAATCACTGTAGTGTTCACTGGTGTATCACTTTTAATTTCATTCAACACTTTGTCCTTTCCATTAATAATTATACTCACTGTTTGGCATGTCAAACCTAGCTTTCAGCCTATCTCAGCATTCATTAAACCTTGGTCACTTAGTGTTATCATTCCTAACTTTGCATTTAAAGTAAGAGGGTTACGACTCTTTTTCTCACTAGTAGGCTGGGAGCCGCGCTAGCGTAGTGGTTACAACACCGCTCTGGCGACCGGGTGATACAGGATCAAACCCGGGCGACGGCATTTGAGGATTTTTCGTCGACCGGGATTTGGACTGGATTAACTCGAGACCTGGCGAGTACATTTGAAGGAGTGTCGTCGACCAGGGACTGGCGGCTCCTGAGCAGACCCAGCTGCAATGGGTACCTCCGAAATCGGCGAGTATTTGCCTGAATGGCGAGGGACACCTGTCTCTGTACAAGAAATAAAGGGATACTCACGTAAAATCAATGTCAGGTTAGACATAAATAATAACCTGAGATTTCGCCTCGAGTATTAGCTGGCGTACGAAAAAAAAAAAAAAAAAACTAGTAGGCTCGGATGCCATTATAATTTAAGTAAAAATTCACTTTTGTATAGAATATAACCAGTTTGAAACGTTAGAGAACACTGAGAGATGCAGAACAATTAAATGGCAGGATCAGACTGACTGATCAACATCAAGATGGTGTATGACTCTGATTTAAGAGATTTCTATTGGCGACTGCTCTGACCCTTGAAGTGGTGCATTGAGTGCCTTGAGGAAATTTTGAGCTATATGAGCGGGAGCATTTGCTCCTGGTAGGTTCACTCAAGCTGAACAGGTCAAAATGGAAAGGACAAACGAAGTGGGCACACCTCCCCTTTCCTCCAGGTTAAAGGAGGTTGGAGAACAGGGTTCACAACCCTGCCAGAAAAAAACAAATTGTCACAAAAACAGAAACAGTTGAAGAAAGAAACAAAAGCCAGAGTCAGGAAGAATCCTCGCAAGAGAGACCTATGACGCAGACACCTGTGCAGGAAGCCGGAAGGACAGCACAGGTAGCTGGAGAGATGAGACGATATGAAATAAAACTCTTAGGACTAGCAGAAATGAGAATAAATGGAACTAGTGAATTCATGACCAATACAGGGGAAAATGTCATATATTCAGGACATGAGGATGAAGACTACACACACACAGAAGGGGTTGCTATTATGATGTCCCAGGAAGCCAGAAAAGCACTAATAGAATGGGAACAAATAACACCCATGATAATAACGGCAAGATTCCAGGGAAAAAGAAGAAAAATCACCATCATTCAGTGTTATGCCCCTACTAACAATGCAGAGGATGATAAGAAGAAAGATTTCTATGATGAACTCCAAGGAACACTGGACAAAACACACAGGAGAGACATTAAGATAGTAATGGGAGATTTAAATGCAAAAGTAGGAGTTGAAAACAAAAACTGTGAACTAATCATGGGAAAGAATGGCAAAGGAAACAGAAATGAAAATGGAGAGCTTTTTGTAAACTTTTGTGATCTGAATGATCTGGTCATCGGAGGGACTATCTTCCCACACAAAGACATACACAAGACTACATGGAACTCCCCAGATGGGCACATGCAAAATCAGATAGACCACTTCACCACAGAAAGAAAATGGAGACACTGCCTACAAGATGTTAGAGTAAAGAGAGGAGCTGACGTAGCATCAGACCACCACCTTCTCCTGGCATCACTGAGGATAAAATTGAGGGTGCACAAAGACAGAGCAGAAAGATCAAGCCCAAAGTATAATACCCAGAACCTTATGAACAAAGAGTTCAGTTCAACCTAAAGTTGAGAAATAGATTTGAAGCACTGAAGCACCTAGAAGAGGAAAGTATATTTAACCATTGGTGCACAATTCAGGAAGCATACAGGAATACATGTGAAGAAGTTCTTGGCAAAAGAAATAAACAACAGAAGGAATGGCTCACAGAAAACACAAGGAACCTCATAAGAGAAAGGAGAGACATCAAACAGCAAGTAAACAACTGTAAAGAGGCAGAACAGAAAACACAACTGCTCACAATATATTGGGAGCTAAACAGGAAAGTGAAAAAAAAGAGTGCCAGGCAAGATAAAAGAGAATTTATTGAAAAACTAACAGAGGAAGCCGAGATTGCGACAAAAAAGGGAGACTTGAAAACATTATATAATATTACTAGAAGTTTATCTAAGAAACAGCTAAACCACAACACAACAGTGAAGAGCAGAGAAGGACAAAGCATTGGCAATGAAGAGAAACAAAGGGCCAGATGGGCTGAATATTTTAAGGAAATCCTAAACCAAAACCAACCAATACAGCAATCCATCATAGAACCAGCATAAGAGCCACTACAGCGCAACATGAACCCACCCACTAAACAATGCATCTCTCAGGCAATAAAACAGCTGAAAAATGGGGAGGCCCCAGGACCAGATGGAATACCACCAGAAGCCCTGAAGGCAGATGTACCATACACTACAGAGTTGCTACACCAGCTCTTCAAGAAAATCTGGGAAAAAGAGGCCATCCCAAAGAGCTGGAAGGAAGGCCACATTATCAAGCTGTCAAAGAAAGGAAACTTGATTGTATGTAGCAACTGGAAGGGTATAACATTACAGTGGCTGGAAAAATTTTGACGGGAGTTTTGTTTGACCGTATTAAGAAGGTGGTGGATGACAAACTCAGAGAGGAACAGGCCCGATTTCGTGCAGGAAGATCAAGCATAGACCAGATAGCAACACTCAGAATCATCATAGAACAATTAAATGAGTGGCAAACCCCCTTGTACATAAATTTTGTGGACTTCGAAAAAGCTTTCGACAGTATAGACTGTACTGTGATATGGAAAATCCTGAGACATTATGGAATCCCAGAGAAATTCATTAAAATCATCTAAGATTTCTACCAGGAGGCCTCTTGCAAAGCAGTACACAAAGGAAAACTATCAGAGCCTTTCACAGTACACATTGGGGTCAGATAGGAATGTCAGCTATCACCAACAATTTTTCTCATGGCCATAGACTGGGTTATGAGACAGACAACAGAGAGAGAGAAAACTGGAATACAGTTGACATTTAACAAACAACTGGAGGATCTAGACTTTGCAGATGATTTGCGCCTTCTATCACATAGACAGCAAGATATGGAGGAGAAAACAAATAGATTAGTGACAGAAGCAGCAAAGATGGGACTACACATTTATGTGGACATTTATGTGTAGTCCCATCTTTGCTGCTTCTGTTACTAATCTATTTGTAAATTATTGTACATTTGATGAAGTAAATAAAACAAAGGAAATGAGAATAAATCATAGGCAGATGAACTCGATGAAGATCAATGATTAAGTCATTGAAGAAGTAGAAAGCTTTACATATCTGGGAAGTAACACTGACAAAGGAGGGGGAACAGCTGGTGACGTCTGCTAAAAGACACATAAAGCCAGATGCACTTTTAATGCCGTTCGGCCAATATGGAACTCCTCAGCTTTATCTAGAGAGAACAAAATTAGAATCTTTAACTCAAATGTGAAGTCAGTCTTACTGTACGGCTCAAAGACATGGCATGTTTCAAAGAGTATCACCTCCAAGCTACAGACATTTGTAAATAGATGTCTCCGACGGATCCTCCGTATAAGATGGCCAGATGTAATAACAAATACAGAGCTAAGGAAAAGATGCGGGCAACAGCCAATACAAATAGAAATTAAGGTAAGAAAGTGGGGATGGATAGGACATACACTAAGAAGAGAAAAATCAAGTATAGCCAAAATTGCCCTTGACTGGAACCCACAGGGGAAAAGAAGAGTGGGGAGGCTGTGATGAATTTACCGTGATACAACGTTAAAATATCTCCAAATATAAGGATAAAATGTAGGGATAAAAATAATGCGTAAGATACCAGGAGACATGCTCGCCCATGCCCGCATTTCCTACCGCCAGTCAAACTAACTAGTTAGACGTGCAGACGAAATGGTTTACCCTTTGTAGACGGGAGGGAAACGGAGATCAAAAAAGGAAAAATATGACTGAACACGTGTTTGAAGCTAGAAAGGCTAAAAGACGCAATTGGTAGTAAAAGAAAAAAGATTCACGTCACTAGCTGACACAATGTAAGGAAATGGACAAAAAAAGTCCGTAGCTCTTATTCGAAACAGTCATTTCTTGGACGTTTTACGATACTTGGTCGTTTATTTGAATTCAGCGGCAAACGCGTAGAGAAGGTTCGCAAACAAATTTCAAAAACTAAACTTGAGAAAAAATATGTTTTTTCTTAATAATAGAGTTATGAATATAAAACCTAGCTAGTTTGATAGCCCATCTTAAGCAGAGAACTAATATACTTTAAATTATACAGACGGATAGATAACAAGGAAGATATTGACAAAAGACTGTATTGTTCATATCAGACTAGCGACTGTACTGTCCATACTTTCACTAAAGTTTCAAATTTTCGTCCTTGAGACACGCAAATGCAAAAATCAAGCTGTAATGAAAGAGAGGGGGAAGGTGGAGAATTGTATCTAAAAATAACTTAGGAGGCAGATTTGTGTAGGGTATTGCATGAAGTTGGTCCAAGAACCAAGCGTGTTTTTTATGAAAAAACAAGTAGAGACAGACGGACCAACAGACAATAATACATACTTGACTGAGATCTGACTGAAATTTGACTTTTGGTTGTAGATTTGAAAAAGTTAGGGGGGAAGTCTGTGATTGGACAAATGTAATCATTTTAGCGGGACAGAGAAGCGCATTTTTGCCATTTGATACAATTCTGTCCAGGGACACAGTCGGTTATTGCCTGTGGTGTTTTTCCCAGAAGATATTACATACATTTTAGTGGGACGCCATCATATAGCCAGCAGCTCAGCTGAGTTTTGCTAGCAATTAACTGTGTTCTCAATTCTGAATTCTGGTAAGAATGAAAGCGTTTATTTTATATATTGTAATATTTCGAGTGATTGATACTGCCATATCATATAAAATGATTACGACAAGTAAGTGCTCGCTCTAGGCCCCCAGCCCAAGTTCAGGGTCTAGAGACAAACAAAATATATGGACGCCTAACTAAGACTATGGAAGCGGATCTATTGTTGAGATCAGTGGGAACATATCACCTATCTTATTGAATAAAAGGAAACTATTGAACCTATCTCAGATGCAATGCAGTCTTGGGGAACTGATACTATATGAAAACAACTGGGTAAGATGTGCTGTGTGGTCAGAGAGATCTGACCCATTCTGTGTAATGTTGATGTGTTGTGCTGTGTGTAAGAGTGGTGCAGTAAATAGAGTACTGACACATAGCACAAATTTTGTTTCAGAATTGTGAGTTTCTGTTGTGGCACTAGGGTAGTGCCACATAAGTAATCAAGATTACACAAGCAGATGTGTGTGCCGCCTAACAGTGGTGTCGGTGCAGTCTAGCATTGTATTCTAGCTACCGAGAGGAGTGGGCCACCGGAATCCAGCATCAGATCTTCACAGACAAGATGAGTGAATTAGTGGCCTGCTGAGGATTCACCAGAACTCTTAACTATTTATAAATATTTCCCCATCACAATATACTGAATTTTGGGAAATAGAACATTTTCTAAAGTCTATAAGACAATGGACAAAGCTAGTTCTAGTCACAGAGTGGGTGTGATGACACCACCCCAACAGCACATCCAGTAATAGTTCTCCCAGAGACATTATAAATATAATTAATATTAACCAGTCTTATAAAATACCTATGTACACACATTCCATTTTATTATGCCATATATTTATGCATTCCATTTATAACTCCATAACATTTCATATGTTCTGACCAAAATAAAACCTTGGTTCAGAACAAATAAATTTAGAAAAAATTTTAATATTGAAACTAAAACAGTCTGAGTTAGTTCAGTGTGTTATAGAATTTTATTAATATTATTAGACTTATTAATTATCTGTGTGTGTTTGTATATTCTACTACAACACATTACATTTCAGTACCCTAGACTTTTAACGTAGCTACATTCATAATAGTAAAAGAGATATGTTTGAGGTCGTAAGTGGTAGTAAGAAGGGCCTTCTGTAATTCACATAAACATTTATCTCAGGAGCCTTCACAGCTGACCTCATACATTACACTAGGTAACACAACAACCATACAATACCATCAAATCCACTACAATATTGTTGTCTTGTCCAGGGATATTTAGTTTATCATAAATATTAGAATCTCCTGGTGGGAGAATTAAACCAGTGGGGACAGATTGTATAAATTTAAAAAGTGTCCCTTAAAATAAAAGTTGGTGAATCTTCACAGCCAGTGGTAATTAGTTAATTAATTAAATAATTAGAATTACCTTGGTCAATAATTAATTAGAATTACCTGTCATTAGATAATTAGAATTACCTTAGTCATTAATTAGTTAGATTTACCTTGGTCATTGTTATTTTGTATGATGGCTGACCTAGCAAAGTTTAGATCGGCTGCTGTGCTAACAGCGAGGGAGATGAACATGGAGGTTTTAATTCAGTATGTAACTTCTGAATGTGACAAGTATATTGAAAGGGAAGATAGGAGGTTAGCTGAAGAGAAGAGGTTACAAATTGAGGCTGATAAAGAACTTAAGAGGTTGCAGATTGAGGCTGACAAAGAGGCAAAAGCATTGGAGGCAGATAGGGAGAGTAAAAGGCTCCAATTAGAGGCAGAAGAAAAACGACAGCAAAGGGAGTCAGAAGATAAAAGGTTGACTGCCGAAAGGGAGGCAGAAGATAAAAAGGCCGAAAGGGAAGCAGAAGATAGAAGGTTACAAAGGGAGCACGAATTACGACTAAGGGAGCTGGAATTACAAGGCCATGCTCCTGAAAATGGTGCCAGCCCCTTTGCCTCAGATGCTACGCCTAGTCAGGGAGCCTCAACCTCAGCTATGGGGTTTCATTTAGACCATTTTGTTGAGAAAGACGATGACATCGAGGGGTACCTCAGTAGATTTGAATTATTAGCTACTACATATGGGTTAGAGAGAGAGAGAGGTGGAGTCTAAAGTTATCACAGGGACTGAGAGGTACTTCTTATGAAGTCTTTGCTAAAATGAATAGAGAAGACCAAGACAATTATGACATGCTAAAGCAGGCTTTGTTATTGAGATACGAAAAAAATGGTGAATTTTATCGTAAGAAATTTAGAAATGCCAAACTGTTGTCTGGGGAGACATACCACCAATTCTCTGCCAGACTGGAAACCTATTTGGAGAAATGGACTGCTCTGGGGAAGACCCAAGATCTTAAAGAGATGATCATGATAGAGCAATTAAGAGAGTCCATGGCTCCAGACTTGAGAAAATTTCTCATGGAACAAGGTGCAGAGAGGTTGGGGGAGGTTTTAAATGTCGCTGAGAGGTATCAGGCAGCCCAGGCAGAGGTAAGTGGCACTAAAAAGAAGCACATAGACAATTCTAAAGCTCCACAGCAATTTAATAAATTTGATAACAGAGAACAGGGTAATAAAGGCAGGACAAACTTTGATAGGCCAAGAAATGACTATCGTGACAGAAACTCACAGTTCAATGACCAAAAATATAATGAAAGAAAACCGTTTAACCAAGGAAAAAGATGGTGCAAATGGTGTAAGAAAGACAACCATAACACCGAATTTTGTAGAAGGAAACCTTCAAACATTGCTGCAATGAAGTCGGGGACTCAAAGATTAAAGGTTAATCCTAATGGACAGCAGGAACCTTATCACCCCCCAGTTTGTGAGGATGTTATTTGTAATGGGGTCACCATAAGGTGCCTTTATGATACAGGTTTGGATTATGATTCAGTTGTGAAGTCTAGCCTAGTGGACCCAAGTCCGTATACCACAGAAACAGTGGAAATACAAGGGGCGACTAAGGACATACCACTCATGACACTTCCCATCGCAAGGATAACGGTGAAAACTCGCTATGTGGAAGGAGAAATCAGAGCAGCAGTGATAGATGAACCAATCTACCCTCTGATATTGGGGTGTAGGTACGTCTTCTTGGGGAATCCCGAGAGACCTGTGATCATGGCGACAGTGCAGACCAGGTCACAGAAAAAGGAGGAAGAAGGTGAACCTATAAATGCTCATCCAGAGGAGATGAGGAAGGCGCAGGCTGAGGATAGGACACTCAAGCCATGTTTTAAAAAAATTGCCCAAATGCCACACACCTCCAAGCAAGGGAGAGTATTTTATGAAGGACAGATTGCTATATAGGAAGACAGGAACTAGATCCACTGGTCACGGACAGTTGGTTCTTCCCAAGGTATATAGGGCAAATTTAATAAGGAGCTTACATGTTGGAAAAGATGGTGACCATGAGAAAGTAGGTACCATCTGCCAAAAGGTTGCTCGAAAATACTATTGGCCCGACGTAAATGTCGATATTGAAAACTTTGTAGAAGCATGTGGCGTATTTCATGAGGGAACACCCACAAAGGGACAATATGTGCAGGACCTAGAAACGCCACGGGGCAAACTTAGGCCTGGAAGGAAAAATAATTATACTCAGGTAGACAAAGTGGAATGGGAGCCCCCTTTTCACACCCAGTCTTCACTTGAATGGATTAACATGGCCACTATGCGACGAGTACAAAGAATAAATTTACCCCAGAATAAACTGACAATCCCTCGGTCAGAGTTATATAAACTGGAGGAAACTAAAAGAGAGCGAAGATCTCTCATAAGCAATCTAAAGTGGGGAGACAAACCCAAGAAGAAAATTGGTAGTGGTCGATTTGTGAGTGATGATTCTAGGAAGAAAAGTCCTCATTATAAGGCTTCCAATGGAAGGGATCCGATGGGTGCCATGAAAAATAAGGATAAAAAATTAAAAGTCCAGATGTAGCTTTATTAAGGACCTGGACAGATGAGAAGGCAGAAGAGACTGTTACCTCATCGTATCAATATGTGAACGAACTGACCACTCGTCTGAAAGCTGGATGGAAACTGGCAAATGATAATTTGAGACAAGCCAGGAAGAAACATGCAGCATATTTTAATAGGAAGGCAAAGGACAGAGAACTAGCTGTGGGAGAGAAGGTGCTTCTTCTACTACCCGGCAGCCAGAATAAATTACAAATTGGATGGCAAGGTCCATATACAGTTCTAGAGAAGGTGTCTAGAACAAACTATAAAATTGACAAAAAGGGGAAGGAGAAAGTTTATCCTGTAAACCTTTTAAAGAAATATCTGGACAGACCACTCCAGGAAAGCACCCCCTTACTGACCTTGGCTATCGCAACTCAAATGCAAAAGGAACCACTCACCTCACATGAATACCCATTACATCCTTGTGAGACAGCTGCACAAGTAAAAGTCAGTAAGCACCTGACTAAAAATCAGAGGGAGAGAGTTCAACAGGTTCTGGAGGAACATACAGATGTATTAACAGATAAACCAGGACATACAAATTTGCTACAGTATGACATGAAACTGGTAGACTCAAACCCAATCTGTATGAGAGCCTATTCTATTCCGTTCGCGAAGGAGAAGGCATTAAAAGAAGAAATAGATTATTTGTTGAAGGAGGGGATTATTTCACACAGTGAATCTTCTTTTAGCTCCAGTGTAGTTTTGTTGAGAAAACCGTCTGGGGAACATAGACTGTGCATAGATTACAGGAAACTGAATGCTGTCACAGAAGGACAAGTGGATCCATTACCAGACACAAAACAGTTATTTGCCAGATTAAACAAGGCAAAATACTTTTCGAAGGTGGATCTTAGTAAAGGCTATTACCAGATTCCAGTGAAGCCTGAAGTTAGACCTTATTTAGCTTTTAGCACCTCGGAAGGACATTATGAATTCAACATGCTACCATTCGGATTGAAAAATGCTCCGAGTGTATTTTCAAGGATGATGCGCAAATTGTTGGACCCCCTGAATAACCCATGTATCACGAATTTCATGGATGATATTCTCGTCGCCACAGAGACATTTGAAGAACACATTATCTCTCTGAAAATGTTATTTGATAGGCTTAGGGAAGCGAACTTAACTGCTAGACCAACAAAATGTTGTATTGGATGCAAAGAGTTGGAATTCTTGGGACACACTGTATATCAGGGTAACATGACCCCTGACCCCAAGAACTTGGAAAAACTGCAGAGAGCACCTAGACCACAAACAAAAAAAGGACGTGCGATCATTCGTGTCGTTATGTGGATTTTACCAAAAATATATCAAAAATTTTAACTCTATATGTGCTCCTCTGACTGATCTGACTCGCAAGGGACATCCAGATAGAATTGTTTGGACTGCGCAATGTGAATTGGCTTTCCAAGAGTTAAAGGATAAACTCACTAGCAAGCCTATTCTCAAATTGCCTGATTTGACACAGGACTTCGTGGTGAGAACAGATGCAAGTAATGTAGGCCTCGGGGCGGCTCTGTTGCAAAGGTCATCTTCACCCGATGGGGAACTGAACCCAGTCGCTTATGCAAGCCGCAAATTGAATAAAGCGGAGCAAGGATATTCCACAAGCGAAAAAGAATGTTTAGCGTTAATCTGGGCTATAAAAAAGTTCCAAATCTATCTGTATGGTAGGACTTTTGTGGTCCAGACGGATCATCAGCCCCTGGTGTTCTTATCTCAGGCTAAGCATGAAAATGCTAGATTGTTGAGATGGTCTTCATTATTACAACCTTATCAGTTTATTATCGAATACATCCCAGGGTCATTGAATGTCGGTGCAGATTTCCTCAGTCGGCACCCCTGTGATCAAAATTAGAGTAGTGGCAGGCGTGAGGAGTAATTTTATCTATGTGTATCACTGGATTTGGAACTTGCCGTAGTGCATGTTCTCAGGTGGGGAGATGTGTGATGAATTTACCGTGATACAACGTTAAAATATCTCCAAATATAAGGATAAAATGTAGGGATAAAAATAATGCGTAAGATACTAGGAGACATGCTCGCATTTCCTACCGCCAGTCAAACTAACTAGTTAGACGTGCAGACGAAATGGTTTACCCTTTGTAGACGGGAGGGAAATGGAGATCAAAAAAGGAAAAATATGACTGAACACGTGTTTGAAGCTAGAAAGGCTAAAAGACGCAATTGGTAGTAAAAGAAAAAAGATTCATGTCACTAGTTGACACAATGTAAGGAAATGGACAAAAAAAGTCCGTAGCTCTTATTTGAAACAGTCATTTCTTGGACGTTTTACGATACTTGGTCATTTATTTGAATTCAGCGGCAAACGCGTAGAGAAGGTTCGCGAACAAATTTCAAAAACTAAACTTGAGAAAAAATATGTTTTTTCTTAATAATAGAGTTATGAATATAAAACCTAGCTAGTTTGATAGCCCATCTTAAGCAGAGAACTAATATATTTTAAATTATACAGACGGATAGATAACAAGGAAGATATTGACAAAAGACTGTATTGTTCATATCAGACTAGCGACTGTACTGTTCATACTTTCACTAAAGTTTCAAATTTTCGTCCTTGAGACACGCAAATGCAAAAATCAAGCTGTAATGAAAGAGAGGGGGAAGGTGGAGAATTGTGGCTAAAAATAACTTAGGTCAGACTAGCGACTGTACTGTCCATACTTTCACTAAAGTTTCAAATTTTCGTCCTTGAGACACGCAAATGCAAAAATCAAGCTGTAATGAAAGAGAGGGGGAAGGTGGAGAATTGTGGCTAAAAATAACTTAGGAGGCAGATTTGTGTAGGGTATTGCATGAAGTTGGTCCAAGAACCAAGCGTGTTTTTTATGAAAAAACAAGTAGAGACAGACGGACCAACAGACAATAATACATACTTGACTGAGATCTGACTGAAATTTGACTTTTGGTTGTAGATTTGAAAAAGTTAGGGGGGAAGTCTGTGATTGGACAAATGTAATCATATTAGCGGGACAGAGAAGCGCATTTTTGCCATTTGATACAATTCTGTCCAGGGACACAGTCGGTTATTGCCTGTGGTGTTTTTCCCAGAAGATATTACATACATTTTAGTGGGACGCCATCATATAGCCAGCAGCTCAGCTGAGTTTTGCTAGCAATTAACTGTGTTCTCAATTCTGAATTCTGGTAAGAATGAAAGCGTTTATTTTATATATTGTAATATTTCGAGTGATTGATACTGCCATATCATATAAAATGATTACGACAAGTAAGTGCTCGCTCTAGGTCCCCAGCCCAAGTTCAGGGTCTAGAGACAAACAAAATATATGGACACCTAACTAAGACTATGGAAGGCGGATCTATTGCTGAGATCAGTGGGAACATATCACCTATCTTACTGAATAAAAGGAAACTATTGAACCTATCTCAGATGCAATGCAGTCTTGGGGAACTGATACTATATGAAAACAACTGGGTAAGATGTGCTGTGTGGTCAGAGAGATCTGACCCATTCTGTGTAATGTTGATGTGTTGTGCTGTCTGTAAGAGTGGTGCAGTAAATAGAGTACTGACACATAGCACAAATTTTGTTTCAGAATTGTGAGTTTCTGTTGTGGCACTAGGGTAGTGCCACATAAGTAATCAAGATTACACAAGCAGATGTGTGTGCCGCCTAACAGTGGTGTCGGTGCAGTCTAGCATTGTATTCTAGCTACCGAGAGGAGTGGGCCACCGGAATCCAGCATCAGATCTTCACAGACAAGATGAGTGAATTAGTGGCCTGCTGAGCATTCACCAGAACTCTTAACTATTTATAAATATTTCCCCATCACAATATACTGAATTTTGGGAAATAGAACATTTTCTAAAGTCTATAAGACAATGGACAAAGCTAGTTCTAGTCACAGAGTGGGTGTGATGACACCACCCCAACAGCACATCCAGTAATAGTTCTCCCAGAGACATTATAAATATAATTAATATTAACCAGTCCTTATAAAATACCTATGTACACACATTCCATTTTATTATGCCATATATTTATGCATTCCATTTATAACTCCATAACATTTCATATGTTCTGACCAAAATAAAACCTTGGTTCAGAACAAATAAATTTAGAAAAAATTTTAATATTGAAACTAAAACAGTCTGAGTTAGTTCAGTGTGTTATAGAATTTTATTAATATTATTAGACTTATTAATTATCTGTGTGTGTTTGTATATTCTACTACAACACATTACATTTCAGTACCCTAGACTTTTAACGTAGCTACATTCATAATAGTAAAAGAGATATGTTTGAGGTCGTAAGTGGTAGTAAGAAGGGCCTTCTGTAATTCACATAAACATTTATCTCAGGAGCCTTCACAGCTGACCTCATACATTACACTAGGTAACACAACAACCATACAATACCATCAAATCCACTACAGAGGCCAAAGAGAAATAGGAGAAGTACTGTTGAAGAGGAGGCTAGGGAAATTGGAATGACTTGGGTACAGCTGAAAAAGACAGCCCAGAATAGAAATTGATGGAGAGCAACTGTTTCTGCCCTATGTTCCACAGGGAATGAAAAGGAATGATGATTGGCAATTGCTGGTAGGCTGAAAACCGAAGAATGCTCCGAAAATGTGGAGAAGTGTTATAATTGAGAAGCGCCGTAAACTGCAGCGCCGTAAAGCGGAGTTCGTCTGTAATGTGATACTGCCCTGTGTAGTTCCCAGGGGTATCTGATGATACAAAGAATAGGACCACTGATCCGTTGGGCATGTCAGACAAGGTGACTAAAATGAGGTTATGTATGCATGGGGCTGACAACCTCATCATGTAAAACAAAATGCTACATAAACGAATGCTGTAGTAGCATGTTCTTTAACGCAGGCTTTTTGATGGGAGGCCAGTTGCAGTGGTAGCGCCATACTCTGTACGGAAACAAAAATAAGACGAATGAATGAACAGAAGTTTAACACAGAAGTCAGAATCTTCAACTCAGATGTCAAAGTTGTCGTAGTGTGTGGCTCTGGACATGGAGAACAACAAATTTGACAACCAAGAAGTTACAGATTTCATAAATGGGTGCTCACGCAGAATAGGAGTATTTAAATAGCATGGCAAGATCTTCAATGTGAACTGATGGAAAGAACTAGACAACTACCAGGGGAACAAGAGAAGAAGAAAAGACATTTACTTTGGATAGGGCACACATTATAAGGCAGCCCTTATTATGGAATCCCGATAGTTGGGAAGGACAGTGGAACAAGGTCTACCATTTTGCCAGAATGCTACTGAATTGGACTCATAACCATATCGCTTCGACACATTGTAAAATGCTGTCAAGAAATGAAAATGCAGACACAGACCTAACCTCAACCCCCTCCATCCACTCCGCACTAGTGCAGCCACAACTCAACCATAACCATAATCCCCAGGGTTATAATAATCAGAGAGACCGAAAACACGCTAGAAGGGACTGGAAACAGACTTAAATTGGTGTTGTGGAACAGTAGTAAATGAGAATAGTGTGGGTAGGGAATAGAAAGGTGTATGTTTATTTATTGTAGCGAGCTTCGTGTGTTTGCTAGCATCAATGCATATGCGTGATGTTTGGCAGAGAGAGGTATGGTCACTGTTCGCGCGTTTTAGGTGGGAGTGGGCGAGCTAACCGTGAGTTGGCTGGGATAGTGAGAGTTTAGGAGTCGGCTGAGAGATGTGGTAGAGATGTGTTTTCAAGTATAGTTGTGAATGTTGTCGACAACAGCTGTTTCTGTGTGATTTGGACATGTTGTGATTTAGATTAAGTGCTCTAGTGATAGATGAGAGCCGAGAGAAGTATTTGAGTATGGGCGTGGGTGCAGAGGCATAGATACACCACCCATGAGTTTCTGACTGATGTATGACCGACCAGATTAGATTATTGTTGCTGGATATGTACTGTGAATTTCATCAATTGTTTCGTCAAATAAATTGTGGTACTGTTGTACACAGCGTGTTATGCATGTTCCTGTGCCAGTCTGTCGTGCTGAAGACATACACCCTAGAAGAGCCTATGAACTCGGGCATACGGTGGGTGTTAAACATCCAACAACACCATCGTAACAATGGGATACAGACATGGAAAGATCAAGGCAGAGGATTGACTAACTTGTTAAGATGTTTGAAAGGTAATGAATGTGGTAAAAGGACTAAGACAATGCTCACATTTACAAATCTTTTATTAGAGGAAAAATAGATTATGGAAGTATAATACATGACTCTGCTGCACACAGTAACAAGATTAAATTAGACAGAAATCAGCATCAAGCTTTATGTACCATAGCAGGTGCAATCAGATCAACATCAAAAGGGGCTCTAGAGGTGGCTTTAGGAATTCTACCCTTGGAATTATGGAGAAAGGATTTAAGACTAAATTACATTAATAAAGTTATGTAAGATAAATCTCACCCAGTACATACAGCTTTTACCAAATGTCAGCTAGCAACTCAGGTCAATCTAATGAATTCCAATAAATACCCTACAGGATGGAAGTGTATGGAGGAATTTGTCAACTGGGTACTTTAATTACATCAATTAATAATAGTTGTGAATACATGCCAGTGGTTCCACCAAGGGAGATCAAGAAACCAGACACGGGCCACCACCTTGCAGAAATACTTAAGAAAGCAAATAATTGAGAAAATATTAAAAACAGCCAAAAAAATATATACAACAAATATCAAAGGATAGCATTACTGTATACACAGATGGATCCAAGGGAGAGGATGGCAAATTGGGGATAGGAATATATATTCCTTGCCCAATGGGCTGATCACCCGTTGGCTTGTCACACCGATTACGGAAACAGCGGCAGATGGATCTATTTGTTGTTGCCCTAAAGACGCCGCTAGGCGTGATGGGAAACTACAACAGAGAAAATCAATCTGCTGTTGCCCTTAAGACGCCACAAGGCGTGATGGCCTCTGACTGCTTGGTCGGTCTTTGGCTAAGGACGGAAGAAGAAGAAGAATATATATTCCAATATGGAAAATGGCAAAAGAGTACAGTGTCACAGAATATACTTCCATTTTCACAACAGAGATGGTGGCAATGCGAAAAGCACTAGAAATATTATCTAATAACAGACTCTCTTTCAACAATTCAAGCACTAAGAAACTTACAAGAATGCAGGAGACCTGATAGCAGAGGAGATATTTCTGGCTACTGCATACTTATATTCCAGAGGATGTTTGGTCTTTATAGCTTGGATACCTTCACATTTTGGCATAGAGGGAAATGAAAAGGCAGATAAAGAAGTCAAGAAAGGTAGATCTGATAAAAATCTAATAAATGTAAGAATGACTAAATCCGAGTTTAAAGCTTAATTAAAGAAATAATAACCGATGAATGGAAAGCAGAGTGGGATAAAAAATCTGAAAGGAAGACATGCATATAAGATGTTCAAGGCTCCAACAAGAAAATATCAGATATCTAGGGAATTGAAAATTTCCAGTAATCAGAAACTTCTCAGACTACAGCTGGGAAAAGGCTATTTCAGAATAGGAGAACCTTACTGTGCAGGATGTCTTCAAGACAATAATATAGAACATTTCTTGTTAAACTGTAAGAGGTATGAACAAATGAGAATTCCATTATTAGATTATTTGCAGGTATCAAATTTACTTATAAATATAGAAGAGGCGTTAAGAATAAACAGACCTAGGGAATTGCATAATTAAGTCAAACAGTATTTAACAAGAACAACAGTTAATATATAGTAATTTGGAAGGCGAAGGTCTGATGATGTTCTTCAATACATATGACTTATGGCAAGTGAAAGTCAATTAAATATCTAACTCGAAACAACAGGCCTTTATATCCCTCCCCTTGAATATTATGTTTGTTTGGTGTTTTTGTTTTGTTTATCTCGTTTTTATTTTTTTTATTTTTATTTAACATACAAGCAAAATTGGTAATGTTGATTTGCCATATTGACAATGATTTGACAGATGTGTTGCCACTTTCCCAATATTGGCAGTTAATTCATCTTATTTGGAATTGAAAACATTATATATCCCGATTATAACCCATCGGTTGAACAGGATAGTTTTCATCATTAAAATTAAAAAATTAGATCAATGCCGATGGGAAGGACAGTGAACTGAAGGGCGCCATTTCGGGCAAGTGGTAATGATTACACATAATGTATATGATTGCTCCTTTTATACGGTTGGGGTTACATCTATGTCTGCATTTTCATGTGTCTCTGTACCGTGTGATTTCTATGTCGTGTTTTGCACTTAACAGAAATTGTCGTGAGCATAATTTATTATGAAATTAGAAACGAGAGGCATTACAAACCCTAGTTGTAACCTATTAGAGGTTGAATGGGATATTTTTCCTTCATTAAAATAAAAAAAAAGCACCCCAAAAGAAAAGTGTGAACTAGTTGCCAAGTGATACAGTTACGAAACCGGCCTACATGGCGGACCTTGTAACACTGTCCTTCCCATATAACAAGATCTTGAATGGATGGCACAGTGGAGGAAGGATTATTATGCTCCAAAGGGAGTTGAATGAAAATCAGTTATTAATGTAGGCCTAGGTTAACTATCTCAGCAATTAAAAGAAAATCGGTTATTAATGTAGGCCTAGATTAACTATCTCAGCAATTAAAAGAAAATCAGTTATTAATGTAGGCCTAGGTTAACTATCTCAGCAATTAAAAGAAAATCAGTTATTAATGCAGGCCTAGGTTAACTATCTCAGCAATTAAAAGAAAATCAGTTAGCCTATTAATGTAGGCTAGGCCTAGGTTAACTATCTCAGCAATTAAAAGAAAATCAGTTAGCCTATTAATGTAGGCCTATGTTAACTATCTCAGCAATTAAAAGAAAATCAGTTAGCCTATTAATGTAGGCCTAGGTTAACTATCTCAGCAATTAAAAGGAAATCAGTTATTAATGTAGGCCTAGGTTAACTATCTCAGCAATTAAAAGAAAATCAGTTATTAATGCAGGCCTAGGTTAACTATCTCAGCAATTAAAAGAAAATCAGTTAGCCTATTAATGTAGGCTAGGCCTAGGTTAACTATCTCAGCAATTAAAAGAAAATCAGTTAGCCTATTAATGTAGGCCTAGGTTAACTATCTCAGCAATTAAAAGAAAATCAGTTAGCCTATTAATGTAGGCCTAGGTTAACTATCTCAGCAATTAAAAGGAAATCAGTTACTAATGTAGGCCTAGGTTAACGATCTCAGCAATTAAAAGAAAATCACTCTACCTCTCAATTCAAAACCATGTATCTTTGATTACTAAGACGCTTACTCTAATTTTCGTTCGGAATAAAATCTGAAGCCGACAGCATCAAACAGCGATTCATAACATATCACAAAGTGAAGCGACTTCTCAGAATTCTCACTATTGGTTAAATCTTTTGCAGATGTGTGTTGAGACTACTTACAGTGTACCAAAACTTCCGTAATTTCGGTTTCGGGAGAGCGTCACAAACGAAAAGGCAATTTGATAAAATAATGGGAAAAGTTATGTCCCCGTACTGAAAGTTATTGTGCCTTTAGCTACTTTTTTGTGTAAATATTTACACCTGTGGTTCCCAACCTGTGGTCCGCGGACACATATGGTCCGTGGCTGCGTTATCGATTTGGTATATAAGTGCTTTCATTTTGCTCTGATCCTCCCTACGTTTTTAGTGCTATAAAAACAAAACACTGAAACCGTTTGCAAGTAGAACCAGCTTTGAGACTGTCTTTAACTTCTATGAAGCATAATATTGAAAATCTAGTGAGCGAAATGCAAGCACGAGGCTCCCATTGAATATTTTGTAATTTTAACCATTTTATTGTATGAATATAACCAGACGATACGTCAAGGCCTTAAATCCCAACCCCTGCAGACCCAAGTAGAACAGTACCAACTAAGATGGTTCGGCCATGTCTGCAGAATGGGAGAAGACCGGCTACCACGACAAGCATGGGAAACAAGGATCCAGACCCCCAGGACGACCCAGAGTCCGCTGGGAGGACAACATTAGGCAATCTTTGAAGGACCGAGGACTAGAATGGAACCAGGCCAGGAGGAAGACAGCCGATAGGATAGTCTGGCGCTCTCTCTTCCAAACCTCTACACCTCACGGTAGAAGGGGAACGACTAAGTAAGTAAATTGTATGAATATATAGTACTTAACCAATAGTATGTTACCAGTATGTATGTAACTAATAAATTGTATGAATAATTTATTTTTCATTACTATTACCTTACAATTTCCCTGTCATCTGGCAAATAATTAACAACTTGTGTTATTGAATATAGGCCTATTGAATAAAAGCAGATTGGTGTTTATGGCATTGCGATATTACATATAAACTGGTGGTCCGCAACTTTTATGTAGTTGGAAAAAGTGGTTCTTAGATGTAAAAAGGTTGGGAACCATTGATTTACGCCATTAATGCTCTCTCTCTCTCTCTCTCTCTCTCTCTCTCTCTCTCTCTCTCTCTTTATTCCTCTCTCTTTTTCTTGTTTGGTGTTTGATGTTTGTTCGTTGTTTTTATTATTATTATTATTTTTGTTTTCCTTTGTTTCTCTCTTTTTTTTAAATTTTGATTTTTTTTTTTTTGGACATTCACTAACACAAACACACTATTTGATCATTTTGATATGCCCTATTTAAAATGATTGGACAGAGGATAAAATGCCAATTTCACAAATCGGCAGCTGTACATATTATTTGGACTTGAAAACACTATATATTCTAATTATAACCTTCAGAGGCTGAACAGGATATTTCTCATCATCAAGCTAAAAAATCTCTCTTTCACTCTCTCTCTCTCTCTCTCTCTCTCTCTCTCTCTCTCTCTCTCTCTCTCTCTCTCTCTCTCTCTCTCTCTCTCTCTCTCTCTCACACAGACACATATTTTTGTTTTCGAACATGAAACTGCAACTGTTTGTTTAAAACAGGAGGTCGGCATCCGGCTGCTCGCGTTCTAGCGGTAGACCTCAAGGGATACGTTAGTTGATCTCTAAGTGATGGAGAAGAAAACAAAATTTATGCGTGGTGCCACCATGCGTTCTTACTCGTAGCAAGCAAGAGGACATGCACACCATCATAGCTGGCAGACGCTGGAGCTGGGTTGGTCATGTCCTCAGAAGAGACCCCGATGCCATCACAAGAACAGCTATGCTTTGGACCCCTGAAGGAAAACGAAAGAGAGGCCGACCAAAAACAACCTGGCGGAGGACTGTGGAGGCTGAGATGCAAAGAATGAACCAGAGTTGGGGCACTGTACGAAGGATGGCCGCCGACCGAGCAAAGTGGAATCAATTTGTTGTTGCCCTACAAGACGCCACTAGGCGTGATGGCCACTGACTGCTTTGACGGTCGGCGGCTAAGGATCAAAGAAGAAGCCACCATGCGTTAAGGTATTTTCACTGCATTTCCAGTGAAAACCCGTAAGCCAGCTGACTAAAATTCACTTTATTGTTTAAAAGAGAGAAAGCGATCTTTTGTTTGGTGAAGTTAACATTCGGTTAAATATAATTTAGTTTTAATTTTCCACTGCTCTGTCCATGAGGTTACAGAAAGGAGATCGTGCCACACAAATAAGTTACATATTGGTTGCCCTTATTCCAAACACGCTGAAGCCAGAAAACAGACTTGATTGTATCAACATAGATCATGCATATATAGAGTCATCCTTATATGACCACCAACTATGCACATTGTTATAGTATGTAGATTAGGGTGTGAACCTCTGTCTGTGAAACTAATAATACCCACACTGACTCTTGAAATCACCCACACACTTGATTATCCCTGTGGTGAAATATGTTGAGAATCCAGCGTTGTACACTAAACTTGGAGGAGTCACTTGAGCCCCAGAGGTAACTTTGGCTTTTACCTGCATGCATGAGGATCTCACTATGGACCCCATAATAGGCGGAGGGAGCTGAGAAGAGGCTCTGTGTAGAACGTGACGATTCCTTGGGAGAGCCCAGAACCAGAGCACCGTATTTTAGCTCTGCATATTTGGAGATCACACTTGGATGGTATGAATGAGCAGTATGCCACACACTTCTTACTCCTAGCTTGGGATCAGATGTGACGATCCTTTAAATGCTGGCCAAGCTGGAGAAACTGGAGCTCATGACTTCAACTCAACACGTTTCGGAATGACAGAAAAGCCACAGGAAAAACCTAGATCCACAATGTAAATAATATCAAGGACTCATCAACTTGGTATTGGCTGCAAAGGAGTGAAAAGTTCGGCAGTCCTAGTTAAACAACAACGAACATAGATCTTAAGAGAGTTCAGTATTTCTTAAGTAGACCCCCACAACTCCTGGTTTGCATACCGCTGGTCTAGATAAAGTATCTATTTAACGAGTACGTATACAATGACGGGAGAAGAATTAGAGCCAATGCTTAAAACTTTCAGCATCTGCAGTGTCACAGAATGACCTCGAAACTTTTCATTTCTTGTGCCACTTCCGTATTTCATTTTGTGCTCTTCATGTTCTATTTCCCTACCTCGGACAATATTTGGTATTTTCGAGTCATTGTTTACACTTCTTCCTGTAATAATTCGTCATGTTTGTTTGCCTGCCCATCCTTGCTGAGAGTTGATACAGGTAAGACCAGATTGGTCGCCAGTAATTTTCGTGTAGTGACACCCGGTGTTTGTGTTTGCACAGGAAGCGCCGGTCATATGACAGACCACACTGATGAGGTTAACTCATTGATGAGTGTTAAATGTTGGAGTAGGATCGGTTGATGTAGTATAATTCTGGTTACCACATTGATACAGGTATTATGGTCAACTCAAACCGACAGTGTTGGGCATACAGGTCACCTTGTCCATAGAGTATTGAGGCCCCGACAAGGGACAGTGTTTATGTAGAATGAGAGTGCAAATGTACGTTATGCGAATGGGTGGTACTGTTCTGCAAAGTTGACAAGTAATAAGGCACTCATTCACTCATGTATGAAAGTCAATGATGTCTGGAACTACTGTTGATAATTTCACACATTTAATAGGACGCAAACTCTGACGACACATATATAGTCACTGGAACAGTTTGGCAAAAACATCACATGCTCGACAAAATGGTCTACGACATCAAATATGCATTCATATAGAATGTGGATATAACAGAACATTCGTAGCTAGTCCCTCAGGGTTCTAGTTGTATAACTTTCAAGCCTAACTGACTGATCGCGTCAGTTAATGTTTGTAAACGTCTATTATAAATGGCTCCCTGACAGAACCTCTTCTGTCGAGGAATTACAAGCCGTAAATCAGTAGGCTTAAGTGACGACAATCTTAAACCACAGTAGTGGGTAACCATAGTAGACAGATCTTTGTACCATCGTCAGATAATAAGGCATTCCTGTTCTCCGAACGATGATCCGTTTAGGCAAAGGCGAGATCCAAAAATGGCTCCTAACTTCGCTCACTCTGAAGCTGCATAATGAAGCATAAGTAAAGGGCGCTGTCCATCATATCAATAATGCTGTGTAGATTATATGCATAATAATGCAATGTATATCATACGAATAATGGTGCTGCTGGCAAAATGTCGTCTCGAAAATAGTCAATCATATACATGTGCAGACCATAACATGGCTGCAGATCTAGGCATTTGAAAAGGTACAGTAACTGTCTCTCTCTACCTTATCATCCTAGAAAAACACTAGAAAAATAGCACCCGCCTTCCTTTGGCGCTAAAATATATTCTGGGGAGGAACATAGACCTAATAGTCACACAGACGAGGTCGCCTTCCCCCAGAATTTCACAGCAAAGAACAAATCTTCGGACTTCTGTCCGCACAGCGATCAGGATCCGCCCATCATCACGGAAGTCTCTCTCGACAACCACGATTCGACACATGCGCAGAAACGCATGACCCCCAGAGTTCAACTCAAGATGAGCCGACGTAAATCTAAGTATTTCTCAACAAAAAGTGTTAACAGATAAATAAATATCTTTCTATATATATCTCTATATTCATTGCCTATAAAAGAATCTGTGCGTAACACACACCTGAAGACGATGGAAATGTTGTAATCGCTTCCGGAAAGAATGAATACAAAGACATTATTTGTGATAATTTAGGAAGTCGTGAGTGTAAACAGGACCGATAATCGACGGAAATAACAATTCCTTATATGGAAAGTGACTTAAAAAATCACGCAGAATTTTCCTATGAGGAAATTATTGGGATAAACCCCATCATACTTACTTACTTAGTCGTTCCTCTTCTACCGTGAGGTGTAGAGGTTTGGAAGAGAGAGTGCCAGACTATCCTATCGGCTGTCTTCTTCCTGGCCTGGTTCCATTCTAGTCCTCGGTCCTTCAAAGATTGTCTAATGTTGTCCTCCCAGCGGACTCTGGGTCGTCCTGGAGGTCTGGATCCCTGGCTCTTTGTTTCCCATGCTTGTCATGGTAGCCGATCTTCTCCCATTCTGCAGACATGGCCAAACCATCTTAGTTGGGACTGTTCTATTTGGGTCTGCAGCGGGTGGGATTTTAGGCCTTGACGTATCGTCTGGTTGCGGACCATGTTCCCATCATAACATCCATAATTGAATACCGTTGGCTGGGCAATTCTAGATATTATAAACAACACTTATGATTGGAGCCAGGTAATGAAGTAACAACCGCGTGCAAGGGACAAAAGTTGCAATATAATCTGACACTTTCGCCGGTATAGAACACCAAGATGCAGCAATAGTGAATGCAGTCAGCGACCCATAGCTGTACTGCTTGCATCAGGACCAGCGAACCAGAGCTGGTCAAGACCGCACTCCACCTCCACGTGGTGGTCCTGGAAACAGTCTGCAGCAGTGCAGTCTGGCTGAGCGAGTGCAGATCGCAATGGGAAGGCAAACCCGGTCCCTAAAAAATGCCGTGCTGAAGTCGGATGTGTCGACCGAAAGGTGCAGATATCACAGCTTAGGCGTAAACAGACACAACGCAACCACCGTCCTTTTCAGAGCGAACGAAGAAGAAGAAGAACACTGTAAATTCACCTCGTCAAGAAGACAGCCAGCTAGCCAGAGTAAGGAATAGGATCAGAATTCCATTTATCGGACCGGACCTTGTTTGAGCATCTTGTGGACTTATATCCCAGGAAAACTCTACCTACATTAACACGGAAAGCCGGAATCCTAGGAATTTGAAACACAAAGTCAGAGTGGGAGCCTAGTGTAAAGTAATATCCCAGACAGCATGTAAGAGGCATCTTAAACAAGTTGCTTTAACTATTTCTCTGAGTCAGGAATCAGTATTCTCAAGAGATTTTGGGTTGGTGGTACCAGATGAGGGTGCTATCTCTGGAACAAAGTGTGTGGTATAAGTGTCCTGCTGTCAATGCTAGACACCATCATCAGACGGGCCTTGAAAATGCTGCACCAGCTTCGTGATTACTCCCTGATATTTCTTGGAACGTGTCACAACCTCCAGACTTGACCAGTGATGAGAGTGCATCAATCCATAACCTGCAAAAAACTAACCATCGGCGGGAGCAGAAACCAGCAAACTTACTGGCTGGCAGCTAAGTACAAACTTAAAAGCTGTCGAGTGAACTTTCAGACAATTCCCTCAATATTACCTTTTTTTTTTAAAAGAATTATTCATTTTACACTGTTGATTATTAAATTTGTTATTTGTATATATACAAATTTAGTTAATTTAATCCTTTTGAGTGTACTGCACCTGTATGTCTCAGTCACCTTAAATACACTTAAAACAGAGCTACTAAATTAAGATTTCACTGAATTAAATCAGTTGGGGGCTTGAACGAGCTAAATCATACAATATATCTCTTCACAAAAGTTGTCGGGCAGATAAAAAATTATTGTTATACAGAATTGACATCATTGCACTCCGGGCAAACCCATAGGTGCTCAGTCTCCATCAGTATATGTCGAAGAGTGTGAATGCTAACTGTTCCTGTAGCTCGCTGGTTGTAAACAGGACGGATGCATCCTCTCATACGTCCATCTCTACTAGTCTTACGTTTGATGCCAAATTCCAACAGTCTTAATCTTGAGGATTCATCTATTGCAAATAAATAAGTAAATAAATAAATAAAGGTAATTAACAGGTACTCGTTGGACATAAAGGATGGCACTAGACAACAGAAAAGAAAATATAAGTGATAGGCTTACCGGGAATCGAACCTAGGACCAACCAGACGGCGCCATCGCCTTGCTAAGTCGTCTATTGCAGTGTCATTCTCTAACAGGCGATCATTAATTGTTCTCAGTATATCTCCCTTTTCTAGAACAGTCCCAATTAAGATAATTTGGCCATGTCTGCAGAATGGGAGAAGATCAGCTACCACGACAAGCATGGGAAACAAAGAGCCAGGGATCCAGACCACCAGGACGACCCAGAGTCCGCTGGGAGGACAACATTAGACAATCTTTGAAGGACCAAGGACTAGAATGGAACCTGGCCAGGAGGAAGACAGCCAATAGGATAGTCTGGCGCTCTCTATTCCAAACCTCTACACCTCACGGTAGAAGGGGAACGATTAAGTAAGTATATCTCCCTTATCCATATCTAGTGTCTTCACTATGGGTGCTCTTGATGCTAGTCTGTCAGCTCTTTCATTACCACATACCCCAGCATGACCAGGACAGTATACCTACACCAGCTCTTGTAGACTGGAAGCTTCTATGAATGTTTTCCATTCATGCCGCAACCAATCACTTTGAACCTTCCGAAGCATGGACACAATGATGGCCTTTGTTAATGAAGTTTCAGTTATCCACCTTAAGGCTACAGTAACAGCCTCGACCTCCATTCTCATTTACTTACCTGGGATGCATAATAACACCTGACGGCGGAACAAGCAAGGACATTAACAACAGAATGAATAAAGCGAGAACAGCCTTTGCTATTCTCAACAACATTTGGAAGTCTTCCCAGTACAGCACAAACACCAAATTAAGACTGTATGAGAGCTGTGTACTTTCTGTGCTTCTCTATGGTGTGGAATGCTGGAGAGTAATAGAGAAGGAAATGTCGAAACTGTCCTCCTTCCACACAATCTGCCCAAAGAAAATTCTCCGAATCTTTTGGCCAAACACCATCAGCAACCAAGAACTACTTATTCGGAGTAACCAGGAGGACATGCACACCATCATAGCTGGCAGACGCTGGAGTTGGGTTAGCCACGTCCTCAGAAGGGACCCAAGAACAGCTATGCTATGGACCCCCGAGGGAAAGCGAAAGAGAGGCCGACCAAAAACAACTTGGCGGAGAACTGTGGAAGCCGAGATGCAAAGAATGAACCAGAGTTGGGGCACTGTACGAAGGATGGCCACCGACCGAGCAAGGTGGAATCAATTTGTTGCTGCCCTACAGGACGCCACCAGGTGTGATGGCCGCTGACTGCTTTGACGGTTATGGATCAAAGAAGAAGAAGAACAGCCTCGACCTTCATTCTCATGCTGGAAGTTGTTATCTTGTAAGCCCCACTATGTTTGGCGACGATTCTGCCCTGCACCCGAGCAGGGAAGCCCCAACCAGATTTCTCACCACGGATCACAGACCCATCTGTTTACACAATGGCATCATCATCCCCAGAATGATCATGTATCAGAATTTCCAATTCTGCTTTTCCATTCCCCCAATTTCTACACTCTCTACCAAGGCTGATGATGACCTGCTGGTAGTTAATCCAGTTCTCATTTGATATACTCCACTCTTCCCCTTGAATATATTGTCGACTGTGGCCACCTGTTTGATCGTTGTCTCTGCCTGTGCCATCCATGACATTCCTCTCTTTATTCTTGCAGAGGGTGCCATTTGTCTGTGGATACTTGCATATAGGCTTTTGCTTGGGCCATCGCATATCTGGATTTAATTGACAGCACTCCAAGCATATACCTCATTGTCACAATGGGGGTATCTCGCGTACAGCCCAAGACTATGCGTATCCCTTCATTCTGAATGTGTTCTAGTCGTTCACATTGTGTAACTGACAGCATAAGTATTCCCAGCCCATACTCAATGACCGATATGACTAGCTGTTGATAAAGAAGAAATAGTAATCTCTGATTCAGATGCGCCGCGGCCATTATTTTCAAGGCCGCTAGACCTCTCCTGCATTTCTGTGTGATTTGCTCAACATGGTACTTATACGAGAGACCGCGATCAAATGTAACTCCGAGGTATTTCAGCTTTTCTTGCCTTTCAATCCTCTGTCCATTGAGAGTAATATCTGGGAGGTCTGCTTTCACAATGGAGTTGTTCAAGGAGCACCACATCACGCAGGCCTTGTTGGGATTGACTTTGGAGCCAGTTTCCTCGCACCATTTAGACACCTCCTGTAGTGTCCCTTGTATGCAGTTAACCATTTCTTGTCGGTCAGAGCCAGTTCTGTAAATGAGTATATCATCAGCAAATGTCAGTGTTCGTCCCAACCCAGTTGGTTGAATAGTGGCAACTTTTGCTGTATAGATATTAAACAGCACCAGTGATAGTGGAGAACCCTGGGGCAGTCTCGGGCAAATGAGCATTGGATCTGATGTCCATGTTCCCAAGATAAAAAGTTAACGGTGCTAAGACACATTCAGCATTGTTCTTGATTTCTGAATATCTTGTGAATACTCCCTCAAGGTAGAAGCATCATCATCCTTCTATTTGCATCTCTGCTAAGAGTAATCTTGTGCGAAGGTAGATACCTTTGAAGACCCACATTAGATACTCTAGGTTTTAGCCATTGCTGGACCATCACTGCAGAGCAAAGGGGAGGCAACCCGTGACATGCAGCACATTTAGAAGACTGAGAAGTTGAATTATGTAAACAGAGTGTAATTTGACTATAACAGCTTTTTATTGTTGTAGATGTAGTTATCTTTAAAAGTTTGCCTTGATAGCTTGTGTCTTTAATATATACTATATTCTCTGAGTTCCTTCCTTCTGTGCGCGCTACATAAAGTTTACCATGAGCAAAGACTGCCTTTGATGGGTATATACTTACACAGGGCTGGATTAAGGCCAACTGATGTCCTAAGCACAGCCCAACAATACACCCTTCCATTGCGTAACTGACAAGACATTAATACTCAATAAGTGCTGAATGTGAAATAAGAGATTAAAAATTCAGTTTTGTTCCAAGCCATGCCCCATAACTAGCCTATATTAAATTTAATCTTTTTTTAATTTTATTCGTTTAACATTAAAAAGCAGTAAGCAATATAAGCAAATTATTTTTTTATATCTAGGGCAACAGAAAAATGCAAACTGTCAACAACTATTTTTGTAAAAAAAAATTTGTTATAAAGCAAATAAGCAAATATTGTCTTATTTTTTTTATATCTTTTGGGATATTTTCAAATTTTTTGCAGAAAAATGCAAACTGTCAACACTTTTTTTTATTTATTTTGTAAAAAAAATTGTTATAAGGGTTGCCTCCGTCTTCAAAATGCAAATGGTCTTGCTCGAGTGTAAGAGGGCCTGGCCAGTCCCCTTGTTTTTCAAAACTTGATTTATTGAAAGGAGCTGGCCTCGATGGGGCAAAAATTTATTGAAAATGATTCTTTATATTGAAATAAATGTAGGTCCATTTTTAGAAAAAAGATATTCAAATGAAGAAATATCATTATTTGAACGAAACAAAACATCTTTTATTCCATTGCTTTCTAACCTTGAAGATACATAGCATTTCATCATACAGCATCAAAAGATGCAAAATAATGTTTATTTTTGCCTACTTATAACTTTATTTATACTTTAAAAAGTTTTCTAAAGAATTTGATCAAGTCCTCAAAACTAATCTGACATAACAAATCTGCTTCTATACTTAGCAGAGACAAGGTATCCAGCCAGTCTAGTCTCATAGTTGTTCTGTTGGGATTTTTAATATGCTTCAACTGAGAAAATGAACGCTTAGCTGTGCAATTTGTGACCATTAATGTTACGCAAGCCAATGTCTACATTTGGAAACGCACACTCAATATTGTCTTCTACAATTATTTTATAAAGTTCAGCATGACTGAATCTTGTTTGTACAATTTTTGTTGCACTGTACTTATGGCATACATATGAGTAAAACTGCTGAAGCTCAGCAGAGAAATTGAATTGACTTTGGAAATTCACTAAAGCTTAGCCACCTGTACCTGCTTTAAGAACAATGTAGCATAGGCTAAGTTTCGAATTTTCGAGGTGTTTTATGACGATCAGTGTTACTCATGACTGTTTTGCCTAACCAATGTAAACTGCAGATTACAGCACTCAATAGTTTACAACACTCAATAGCTACATCAAGACACAGACCATCACATACCTCTACTGGCAGTGGCTGCCGCACAACTGTCACTGATTCACGACTGAGCGAGCAGCGAGCCATTGAGGTTGTTCCGTGTGGCAGTTGCCAGATTCTAATTTTGTTGTATTCCAAAGTTTAAAATATATCACTAACCTCTTCAATACTATAATAATATTAATAGTAATATTTTATTATTAATATTCTTGTTGTATATGTGTATATATATATATATGTTTTTTTTTGTCATTTATTGTGGGGCCCCCTTTTTGTGGGCCTTGGTTCAGCAGTACCATTTGCATCCGGCAGGCGGCACTGGAAAAAACTCTGTGGTGTCCCCTTTCCTTGGTGCCCTAAGCACGTGCTTATTTTGCTTAATGGTTAATCCAGCCCTGCCTGCAGTGATATGTTAAGATTATTCTGTAGTTTTGCTGAAGTCTAACATTGTTGTTAATATTTAATTTTCCGTGTAAATAAACAATTTACTACGTAGTCCCTTCTTCCCCATTGTTACCATGTGTTTCATTTTACCTCCTCTCAGAATATGTCTTATACATTTTGATTGTCTTCTCTTTATCTCTGGAATAATTTTGTTTCATATCCTTAGGTCCTCCTCAGGACCTCTTCATTAGATTTCATAATGTACATGGCCTTTTCTTCATCCTTATAAGTAACCACTTCACTTCTTCTTCTTTGATCCTTAGCCGCCGACCGTCAAAGCAGTCAGTGGCCATCACGCCTAGTGGCGTCTTGTAGGGCAACAACAAATTGATTCTACTTTGCTCGGTTGGTGGCCATCCTTCGTACAGTGCCCCAACTCTGGTTCATTCTTTGCATCTCAGCCTCCACAGTCCTCCGCCAGGTTGTTTTTGGTCGGCCTCTCTTTCGTTTTCCTTCAGGGGTCCAAAGCCTAGCTGTTCTTGTGATGGCATCGGGGTCTCTTCTGAGGACATGACCAACCCAGCTCCAGCGTCTGCCAGCTATGATGGTGTGCATGTCCTCTTGCTTGCTACGAGTAAGCAGATCTTGGTTAGTGATGGTATTTGGCCAAAAGATTCTGTGAATTTTTCTTAGGCATGTTGTGTGAAAAGAGGACAATTTCGACATTTCCTTCTCTGTAACTCTCCAGCATTCCGCACCATAGAGAAGCACAGAAAGCACACAGCTCTGATATAATCTTAATTTTGTGCTTGTGCTGTATTGGGAGGACTTCCAGATGTTGTTTAGGCTAAAGAAGGCTGTTCTTGCCTTATTCATTCTGATGTTGATGTCTTTGCCTGCCCCGCCGTCTTAACCACTTCACAAATGCTTCCAAATAAACTCTCCAGACCTTTTATCACTGTCCGCATATCACTTCCATAAAGGAGTACTGGCTCAATGTAGCATTGAAGAGCCCTTTTACCTTTATTTTTTTTAATTGTCACCGTTTGTTATTTTCTGGAATGTTGTTTTTGCCTGTATCACTTTGTTGTTTATATCTGTAAAGCATCTTCGGTCTGATGTTAATATTCTGCTAAAGTGCTTACATTTTTCTACCTGTTTGAGATACTAACCATTTATTTTTATATTACATTCTGGCATTCTTTATTTCTTTGAGATGTCCATTACTTTTGTCTTCTTATTAGTTAGGATGAGAACCTTGTGTAGTTTTCATGGATTTCTGGGGCAATAAAGACTCAACAGAACCACAGCTCCCTCAGATCAGTACTGGATTAAGCCATGAAGGGCCTCTAGGCTTTTTGGTGTTTGGTCCCCCTTCTCCTAATAGGCATAATTTTAATTTTTTTTGTTCAAACCCCTTAGTATGGTGATGGTATATTAGTTTGCTAGCATTGATTACCTCTTTTATTAGTAATTTTTGTTATTAATGTTTATTAGTATTTTTTTTCTTTTTATTATTAAGGTAAACAGAATAGTTCATGCACCGTTATGAATTTGCCAGGGTGCATTACGTCTTTTAAGCTATTTATGTTTTTATCATCTTTTTAGAACGTTATGAATGTGATTGCAATGTGCTAAAATGTTCTTGTTGTACATAAATCTATGAACTTTAAAATTTTCATAACTTTCAATAGCTCCAGGCTTCAGCCTACTTAGCCTAATGGATAATCCGGCCCTGCCTCAGACTTGTCATAAAAGTTATTATTGTAATGGGACAGGCAACTTCATTATGTGAAACACAATGCTGCAGAGGCCATCACTGCCACAGCACATAAATTAATATGGCGCAGGCTTCATGGAGAATGACGATAATTATTTAGTCTGAATGTAAGCGCTGGTCTCTTGCGGCAAGGGTACCAGATTCAAAACACAGTGGCATCCAGCTTCAGTCTACCCAGCTGTAAATGGGTAACTGACTCTGCTTATGAGTCAGGAAAGGAAAAGCCAGTGAGGAAGGGAATTGATCACACCACCTCTCGAAGCTGGATCTAGTATAAGGAAGTCTCTAACACTTCACTCCCATAGGGTAGATTCTACTATGGGACTAACTTTACCTTTTAGTCTGAGTATATTGCTACTTCTACTCTCTTTACTATTGTCTCCAGTTCTTCTCACGCTTAGCTATCAAATATGTCAGAATATTTAGATTATTTATATACTCCAACTGATATGCCTGATGACTGTCCTGATCTCAAGAAATGCATATTTATAATACTGTAGCTGGCTTTGATATTTGCCTGTAATCTTGCTTTGTATGTTGTAGCTGCCATTTAACACATATGTATTGTCTGGTATATCACCCTTGTCCTACTGGCATATTGCATGTTTAGAACTATGCAGCGTTTGTTTCTCATTGCAAATAAGGTACTAAACATCTTCATTCCGCCCCCCCCCCCCCCCCCCCCCCCCCCCCCCCCCCCCCCCCCCCCTCATCATTTTACAAGGTTTACAGTGCACTGCAGAAATGAAAAAATGTATCATCACTTCAAGAACACAAAAATCTGGCACAAGGATCCTGCCATTGGCATCAACTGCAGTGATTGTCTCATCTTCTTAAAGACTGAAAAAAAAAAGATTACAACTAGGATAAATGAAACAATGATTGCGTGGGCAGTGAAACTTATACCATGGTTAAGTTGTTTGAAGTTAAAAAGTTCATAAAATGTCAACATGACACTTTGTTGTTCTGGTAGACCACAGTTTTCAACCTGTGATGCTGCACTTTACATCCTTCTGGCACAAGATGCTGCTGGAAAGCAGTAGCAACGAAAACGTGAATGGCCTCTAATAAGTGTCCTTATGTTAATTGTTTACAACATGTACACAAAATGAGGAGCACTGCTCATGTAGATGTGGTTTGTACATTTTGAACAAAACAATGAACTATATCTGATTTGTTGACCTCTTATTTACATCCACTGTAATTTAACATTACAACCCCCAGCCGCTGTGACATACAACAAAAATTTACAAAACTCAGTGTGTGTAATGAAAGATGATGATGATGATGGGGGATAAATACTGTTTCTTTGGGGGTTTTTTTTTTGCAGGCGCCTAATGTTGCACCAAAAATTATGCATGAATAAATGCCCTCTCCCCACCACATACACACACAACTGGTTCTGACAAGCAGAATGCAAGAAATATTTTTACATCAACAAATTATGTTTCTGATGTATAAGAAAGTGTCATTAGCTGTGAAATAAAATGTATTATACAAAATTGTAGTAAACAAAGTAGATACAGAAAAAAAAAAAAACTGGCAGTATTATATGTATACACCTATTTAATGAATAATTCAATCATTTACATTTATGTACAACCTGGTTTTGATGAGGAAATTAATTCACAGATATAATGTATGGTTGAATAACAATAACGATCCTATTTTAGCAACCAATCAAAGTTAAGATTTGGAAATGGCAGCCAGGAGTTGGACGAAATGTATGAGGAGGATGTCAGGACTGTGAGAGAGAGAGTAGCGGAGATTGTATGAAATAGGAAGCTGCAGAATCTATCAGAGGCTATGTGAAACAGAAAGTTGGCAGTGTGAATCAGGCACAGACTGAGACAGAGAATCACAGGTGGATGAGACATAGACTTATGGCAGAGTGGTAGTGATGGCGCTTGAGACTAACAGTGCAAGAAATATTGTGAGACAGAAGTAATGATGGTGTGATGCATGTAGGAGGTACAGTATTTATTTTTTTAACCTAACAGTAGTGGAGCTCTTAGAGATTGAAATGAATTGTCTCACTCCTCACACAGTGGCTCACGTACCAAATGACCAAACGGAAGTAATTAATTTAATTATACAGATACAGTATGTGTGTATGTAAGGTCAAGGTAGTCCCTTAGCAGATACTGCCGTAGGGGAGTGAAGTGTTACAGACTTTCTACTTTACTAGGTCCAGCTTTGAGAGTTGGGGTGACCGGTTCCCTTTCTCACTGATTTTTCCTTCACTAACTCATGAGCTGAGTCAGGTACCCATTTACAGCTGGGTTGGCTGCAGCATGACACCACTGTATTTCGAAGCTGGTATCTTTGTCGCAGAAGAACAGTGCTCAAACCACTCTGCCCATATATGTATATTTGTATGTGCATGTATTTAAAATCATTTTCGTTTCGTTTGTAATGGAGTATGTGGCCATCACTGCAGCTTGTCCTTTTGCAGGAAGCCTGCACTAAAGCATTCATGTGCTCCTGTGGTAGTTTGTGTGGAATTTTGTTTTACATGAGGTTGCCAGCACAACTTTATGTTAGCTGCTGCTTGTGACATGCCCGAGGGAGGAGTAGTTCTATTCTTTCTCTGTTTCCTGCGACAGCCTCACTACACTACACAAGGCTTACCCCAGTTGGCTACAGGAACTACACAAGGCTTACCCCAGTTGGCCACAGGTCAAATTTTAATAGTGGAATACAACTATGTGCATGCCTAAAACTAAGACTGTCATTACCACTAATGACAATTTGATAATTATTTTTTGCAAAAAGCAGGAAATAGAATTATCTTTCTGTAGAAGAGCAAGATATGCCTAGCAAAACTGTTTTTAGTGACAAATTTGATATTGCTGTGACGGACAAAAAAAACCCAACTATTTTTATTTTCTGAACTCACCAAATCAAATGTTATCCTTAGTCCAAAATCTAAAACAAGAGGCTTCCAGCTTCCCTGTCTTGCAGTAATGTATAATATTAATAACATTCCTGTTATCAAGTTGAAAGTATATCTTGCTGATTAAAATATCATGGAAAAATTGAGCACTTCCTACCTCATGTGCTGGAAATAGGTGGTAAAAAAAAACAAAAACAAAAAACTAAAATTATATATCTAATGTGGTTAAATAAAGTGGGTATAATGTGGTTCAGTAAAGTTATGTTGTAAACTTTAACTCCTCAATGAGCTGCCACAATGGGCATCTGAAAAAAATAAGGTCCCAATTAAGCCATTGGTGAAGATAAAAGTTAACACAAAATCAACATCCAAGTACCTTGCAACACAAAAATAAATAAAAAGTAAAAGAATTAACAAAACCCTTCATGTATTGTAATATGTCAGAGATTTGCCACAACGTATGCTAGCCACATGGCAGCAAATATGCTATTCTTATATTTACACAGATTTTGTAAGACAAAACAATCAAATATGCTATTCATATATTTATACAAGATAAAATATTTATGCAGTTTCACATCCAACGTAAACTGGAAATGGGAGGAACAATTTTGATGAATTGAGCATAATTATAAGACTTTGGCAAGTTCAGATCTTGCAGTTACATTACTGTTCTAACATGGTTATGTGTGAAGCTGTGGCATGACAAGACTCCTCAATTTTGACGACGCTATATGAATAACTTCATACTTCCGACATTGGGGCTTTGTACAGTAGGCCTCCTGAGCACATTTTTTGCCATATCTTATTGAAACTAATCTGTTATGCTGGTAGACTGTCTTGTGGTCCAGTTGATTTTGTTATATCTGCTACTTGGAGCAGGCATCTCTACAGACTTTCAAAATATATGACAAAATGCAGAAAATGTTGGAGACTCAAAGCAGTCAATCGTCAATGCAAAGCCTGCACTTAACTGATTTCATTACACATTTTACATGTCAAAGCAGCCACATTTCTAGTGCTGCTAAACACAGGTGGCTCATTATTTTACATTTTTTAAACCTTCTGTGGGAGCCGCGCTGGTGTAATGGCTTCGGCGTTGTACTGGCGACCAGGTGTTCATGGTTCAAACCCGGGCGTCGGCGTTTGAAGAAATGTTTACGGCCGGAAATTTGACTGAATAGCCTGAACGGCTCCTGTGATAAACCCTCTGTGGATGGGAAGGAGCAAAGCTCCTGACCGGGTTGGAAGGAAAGTCCTCAGGTTCCCCAGCCTCGCAATGATATGTCATTGGGCCGAAGGGCTGAAAGCCCAAGTGCCGCTGGTTAAAAAAAAAAAAAAAAAAAAAAAAAAAAAAAAAAAAAACCTTCTGTACCGTATCCCCAGATTATCGGGAATGTCCAAAATGACTCTCTGCCGAATTCTCCATATATTGGGAATGGACAATAGCCTTGTGAAACCGGTGTCAAAACTAAAAATAATCAACCAGTCACAGTTTAAGTACTGAGTGCAGCATAAATATTCTGCAGCAAAAGACAGCCTAAGTTAACAGTGGTCGTTTTGTTTACAGAAAATTTGACTACTTTTAGCATGAAGCACATCAGTCAGGAACCAAGTACTTCGAGTGGGAAAGCCCCAGATCTAGTCTGCTTACAGCTGCTCAGATAACAGAAAATATATCATTTTCAGACAATGATAAAGAGAAATTTGATGAAACATATCCTGAAAGTGACTTAGAATCTAGTGATGAAGAAAGTAGATCTTATAGTGATAATGCGTAGGATTATAGTAACACTGTGATTGGTGCCAGGGGGCGGTGCCCTCTATCAGCTGGTAGTGGATCGAGCCACATGCTGGGCCCACTGGCATCGTAAGGCTGAATACTGGTGCTAGATTATCCTTTAGCACGCTGCTGTCGACATATGTTGACGAAGGTAACCTATGCTCTTCCTGCTGTTGTCGACATATGTTGACAAGCGGATATTTTCATTTTCTAGCATTAGAATGTGTGTACACGTGACTTCACCCCCGGATGTTAAGTTTTAAACTTATCTGAGAGAGAGTTAGCTTCCGTTTCCGATCTTTTTTAGTAATGGGTGCATTCGCGTTTATTTTCTGTGAATTTTTTTAATCGAAATGAATCGGCATCAAACATGCGGCCATTTTCGCTCTAATTTTATTGTATTCTGACGCCATGCGGTGGGGATGAGATTTTTGTTATTATAAGCACTACTATCGGTTCTCAAAATATGGTTGATGACAGAGATGGAAACGAAAGTAGAATGTCATTGCTAGTATGTAAAAGTTTAGGGGTTAGGATTAGATTTATCGGAAAGATTTAGGGTTACGGCCGAATGTCACTGCTGACATGGGCGTTTGTTGCTTTGCTACTGATGATGGGTGTAATGAAAAGATCGTCATTTGATTTGTATTGGTCAAATGACTTTCATTGAGATGCAAGAGATAATTGAGATATGGACACTTGTTTGTTGGTTATTTTATTTATTTATTTTTTTTAATTTTAAAATTAAAAAAAAATTTTTTTTTTTATTTTTTAAATTTTTTTATCATTTTTTTCATCTTTCCTTTCCTCTCTTCCTATCACATCTAACATGTACACAAACAAATTTTATATCATCAGATTCATCATTCATTTATTTATATAAATTCCAAAAATGATAGCAATTGACCAAGAAACACAAAAACTATAGACATTACAAGTCGCCCACTATAAAAACGGGGGGTTGTGAAAAAGAATGCAGCTGCAGGGCAAGTTTTCGGGAAAAGAATGCAGCGTGCTAAAGGTTAAAAGTATGCCTATTATTGATAATGTCCTGAAATTTTATGTGTATGTGCAGATTTTTGTGTAATAGTTATTTCTGTGACATGTGTCTTTTTATACATTTCTGCTCAGAAACTCAGACAAAGGGGACTTTACTCTCAGGGGGTCAGGGCTGGAAGGGTTAAAACTGTCTCTCCCATTTGTTTTGTTGCTACAACTGCTCATTACTTTCAGAAACAAATGCCTCCACATGTGGATTTTAAAATAACAACCTGAATATTGATTCAAAAATAAAAAATGTGTTATCACATTCAACTGTGTCAATGTTAGAGGTCAGGGAATGATGTACAAATTATATAAATAGTAACATAAACTATAATAACAAACAAATATTACCCCTCTCATTAACCAATATCACATTTAGCTGTGCTATGGAAAATACTGCAGACAATTCAGAAATATTTTCCTATATTTAAAAAAAAAGACAAATAAATGCTACAAAAGAAATTTACAACTTAATGCTTGTATATACAAAAAAAGGAGACATAAAATTAGCATCCTGTACAAAACAGAACAGTGCAAAAGACAATATTCTAAAAATGTATACTAGCAGTTGCCCATTAAAAATGACTGGGCTTCAATAAAAATCACAACTTAAGAAATCAGATCATAAACTTAAAAAATATCACGTAATTAAAAACTAAGCTATAATGAATAATCTATGTCTATCTAAATCTGCTCACTATATAACATGTTCACAAAAAATGTATATCATTTTAATTTTCATGTAAAAAAAAATGAAGCTATATTAAAAAACCACCTTATGAATGAAGAATGTGGCGCATGTCACGGAAACAGAAGAAAACACAGAAGTCAGTGAAAGAAACATATAAATAAGAAGAGAAATCAAAGTTAGACAAAATATGTTGGATATATAAAGAAACACAGGCTTTGTTTCTAACCAAACTAGACGCATAAGATCAAGGCAAGCGGGCAAGAAGTTGACAGTGATTTTATGTGGGATGATGGAAATCAAACAGCCCATCTATCATGGTGTACCACAAACTTACTTTTACTTACTTAGTCGTTCCTCTTCTACCGTGAAGTGTAGAGGTGTACCATAAACATGAGACAAAACGTTGAAGATTTATCCAGGCTGATCCTTGATAAGGAAATGGCATTTGATTAAATCTAATCTTTGTGACATGCCTATATTGTCTTCTTTGGTCCTTGGTCATTGACTAACAAAGCAATCAGTGGCCATAACGCCTGGTGGCATCTTGTGGGGCAGCGACAAACTGTCTCCACTTTGCTCAGTCGACAGCCATCCTTCGTCTGGTGCTCCAGCTCTGGTTCATGCTTAGCATCTCTGCCTCAACAATTCTCCACCAGGTGGCGTTTGGCCCTCCTTGCTTTTGCTTTCCTTCTAGAGTCCATAGCATGGTTGTTCTGGTGATGGTGTCAGAGGATGTGGTCAACCCAATTCCAGCATCTACCTGCTATGATGGTGGGCATGTCTTCTTGGTGGCTCAGAGTTAGCGATTCTTGGTTGGTGATGGTGTTCAGTCAGAAAATTTTAGGAACCTTCCTAGACAGGTTGTGTGGACTCAAAATTTAATTTTTGTGACATACCTATATGCAAAGACATAAACTTAGTAGAAAAATAAATGCCAACAGGAATACAATTTTCTTCCGAAGGCAGTGCGGTGAAATAGTATGTCAGATAGGGCAGCAAGAATTGTAAATATGACCATTAGTATTCATTGACTGCCCCTCTGGCCACACACCAAGCCTGCTGTTGCTTGCCATCAGCTCAAGGACTGGACTTGCCATGTTATCCTCATCATTGTCATCTCTTCTCCATGTGTTTTTTTCAGTTTATCTCTACTTCTCTTACCTAGGGAATCCCACAACAACTGCCTGGTAATCTAGCAGCAGGTTTCATCAATGTGTGCCCAATCCATCACCAACATCTTCTCATCTCTTGCTGCACTGGTTCTTGTCACCAGTTCCACATTGGTGACCTTGCCATATCATTTCAATCCTTCTATTCCATACAAGCATCCATTTATTAAAGATTAACTTTTTTCTCATTGTTTCTGTTGTTTTCCATGTTTTAGAGCTATACAATCAGATTGGCTTGACATCTGAATTGAAGATTCTTATTTCTTTTGATTTATATATATATTTCCCAATGCCATGAAAGCATCTCTTGCCTTTTGTAACCCTAGTTTGATATCACTGTCTATCCTTCCAAATCTGTCTATAATGCTACCAATGATTCTGCATCTTGTAGGGGTTGTCCCTTTGTATAGGTCAAATAAACTGCAGCTTTTTGCAATGTGCATATTTAAATTTTTTTTATTTACAATTCTCAGCCCTGACTAGCCCAGGTATTTGCTATTTCCATTTTTTTCTGTCATTTTTTATGGGTCTAACTGTTAGTGTATGTAGGTGTTTGTGTGTGTGTGTATATATATATATATGTGTATACAACAGGAGGCAATCTGATCATCATAAGTGGTGACCCTGCATGTGTTTCGGCCCCTTAATCTCCTTTACACTCTTGGGGGGGGGGGTCCCCCACTTGGGCCATGACTCCCAAGTGCCAGCCTCCTGTTATCTTGTGCAGAGAATTGAACCCACTCTACCTTGGTTGAAGCTTTCAACTTCACTCCTGTTTTCTGCCAGCTGAAGGCAATTGTGAAAGAAACTCCTTTGTTGAAAACAAATTACTGTCCCGAGTTCCACAGCCCACTGCTGTTGTTCCACAGCCAGCTCGATGCTCTTTCCGCAGTTTCACTGAGCCTCTTAAGTGCCCTTGTTCTTGACTGTCTTTTCAAACCCAACAGCTTCAGTAGATCATACACTCAAGCATATATATATATCTTTGGTAGTCCTAAAGCAGATGCTGTCATGGGGGAATGAAGTGTTAGAGACAACACTATATTAGGTCTCAGCTTTATGAGGTACCTTTTCCTTACTGAACTCATGAGCAGTCAGTTACCCATTTACAGCTGGGTAGACTGTAATGTGATGCTAACAGATTTCAGACCAAGTAACTTATACACACATAAAACAAGAAGTAACTAAATCAGTAATATGTCAGGATATTGAGATTTTGGTACAAGAAATGCCCTTCAAAATTTAAAAAAAATTTATTGGTGTATGTTAACAAAATTTAGTGATGTATGTTAGAAAACAGCTCAGATAAAATTCTGAGAAAATTGGGTTAACAGTTCATAGATCATTTTTCACTAACTAAAAACAAGAGTATCAAATACAGATCTATTTTACCATAAATTTATTCTGTGCAAGAGTATGACAAAATGTATTTTGTTGAGGAATAAAAATGTTATAAAGACTTACGCCGACTTATGAATAGGGTTTCCTCTCATCAAAATTCTCAATTTTTCCAACTATGTCATTACTTTAGGCCATCAGGGCAATTTTGTGGAACCTAACACTTGCAAATTATAACATAGAAACAACATATTTGTTAACAAAGCAATACCTTTATGGCCTAGTATAGTTTATCAGGGGGGGGTGTCTGATGAGACAAAAGAAAGAATAAGACAACTGCTCATTCAAGCATGTCGTACAAGGTCACTAATATGATGATGTGAATGAGGCTGGCAACCTCATCACGTACAATAAACTGCTACAGAAACCGCTAATACAGGAGCATGTGAATGCTTGGTGTAGGCTTCTTATAAGGGGCCCAGCTCCGTGCTCCGTAAGGAGCAAAAAAAAAGGACAAAGATAATGATGTTTATTATGTTAAAGTGTAAGCGTTGTGTCTTTCTAGACTGCGGGTAATACCTCCACGTGGCACAGAGAATGGCATGTTCTAACCACCCCCCCCCCCCCCCCCCCCCCCCCCCCTAGGGACAGTACCCCCCCCCCTGTAGATTAATTTACATACTGGTAGTTTTCACAGAAATGAGAATACACATTCAAATAGGATACAACCAGCAATAATTGACCAGAGTCTGTCAACATTTATTTGTAAGGCAGTAATATAAGATTGATCTATTTGTTGTTTCAGTCAATATAGGCACTGTTAAAGCAAGCTATATTTAAGATATTCAGTCTGTATCTAAATCCAAGTGGGGGCTTGGCATTTAAAGTGTCACTGAATAATTTTTATACCGTTTCTTCTTCTATAATGCTGAATCATCTATGATGCTCCCAAAATAAATTTGCAGTAATATGACTGCTTGAATGAATAATGCCATGCAGGAAAACATATATTTCTCATGAGCACGAAGGGCATGAATATGTGTATATTTAAATTATATTAGTCTGCATTTAGAATATTATAACAGAGGTGTGGAATAGGTGTGCAAATAATACATGGACGAAAGGTTTTACATGGAATGTAGGATATATGAACTGGATGGTGTTAATATTAAAATTATTTTGATGTAATTTACGCTTAAATGAGCGAAAGGAAGGAACTGAGGCTTTAGGACAAAAAATGTTAAGAGAAAAAAACTATGAAAGAAGATAATGAGGTATTGCACTGCATACAAAAGATGCTTGAAGAAGATTGGGAACTTCTAATGGACATATTTAACACTTGAATGATTAAACAGGAGAATAGTGTAGCGGCAAAATCATGATGCTAATTCTTAGAGGTGGAGAGTTTTGAACTAAGATCCATGAAGGAGAGAAGTACTTTCCTCAGCTTCACTGCATAACATGGGATATAGAAATACACAACCTGCATCACTGGATCATTAAGTCACTTGAAAAATTGAGAAACAAAGTATTTACAAATTTTAAATTATGCTGAACATGTCTAGTATTTTACAATTAAAGAGATCAAATGATAAGTATAATGGGCATAGAATGTTCAATGGTTTAAATGAAAAGTAGGGAATAAGTAACACTAAATACAACAACACGAGTGATTTGATTATTGCTATTACACAAAATTTTAGAGAGGTTTTATTGTTACTCAGTCTAACACTTCTAAAGAGACTGAACTAACCCATTTTGATGCTCTCTGGATATTTAAATTCAGAAATACTATTACAAGTTTTCAGTGTTTAAGCTGAGCTATTTATCATAAAGTTTATGACTACATTTGATTATATGACTCAGTTGCACGATAAAGACCTTATTATAACAGAAATTAGAGAAAAAAATTATTGAATTTTGTGGTTGACATTTAAGTAAAGGCACAAGAGCATCAAATTAATAAACCAATACAATAAGAAAAGCACTTTGCATAAAATATTATTATGTCCACCAAATTATATATATACGTATACTTGAATCAACATATTTTTATCACCCTTAAAATTATACTCATATTATTATGTCCAAATTATATATACACAAATATTTGAATCAACATACTTTTATCACCCTTAAAATTATACTCATATTATTATGTTCTCCAAATTATATATACAAATATTTGAATCAACATACTTTTATCACCCATAAAATTATACTCATTATTATGTCCCCAATAATATATACTGTATACACTTGAGTATAAGTCTAGAAATGTATTCCCATATTTTACCTTAAAAAAAAAACGGGTCCCCGACTTATATATAGTTGAGTCAAACAAATAAATAAAGATTCATGAAACTGGTCATTGTAGCCTCCTGCCCTTCCTGATGCAGACTGGTATCCTTCAGATAAAAACTTGCTGCATCATTAAATGTTTTTAACAAAATATATCTTAAGTAATAAATTAAAAAGGAGTTGAAATGAAGAATATTGGGACGTGTTCTTCTATGTCACCTTTGAAATCGCCAACGTCGTTAGGGTTAGGATTAAGGTTATGGTTTAAGGTAAGGTTTAGGATTCCTAAACTGGTTTCCAGCTCTTGAAGAACTAAATGAATGGGTTTTACATACCTATCAACCTCTTGAGATGAAAACCTGTAAGAAGGACCAGTAAAAACCTTACAAACTCCCAAAAACCTTACACAAAAAAATCTATTAATATACTGCACTCGATACAGGTTTAAAACGACAAATGACATATACAAATTAATTAACATTTAAAACAGTGCGACCTAAAATATACAAATAAAGTCTCTTGCTATTCTTTAGGCTATGTGTATTAGAAATGCTGTGAGATAATCATTTAAAATGTGTGTTATATCCCTTAAAATTATCATAGCATTTATAACATGGTGACTGATGTTTGTGTTCATGTTGGAAAATGCACCAAAAAATCAATAACTTTGTTAGAATGAAAATAAAAAAAGTGTGTATATATATATATATATATATATATATATATATATATATATATATATATATATATATATATATATATATATATATATATATATATATATATATATATATATATATATATAATGAAGACAAAACCCTGCCATGTTTAATAGCAAAAATATCCTAGTAGCTGTAAATTTATGTGCTCTGAGAATGCACAGGCCTACCATTATTCAAATGAAAAAATGGTCATTATTAAGCTAGTTTTAAATTAAGGGATTCATCCCATGCATAACATACTGTGACTACTGCCATGACCTCTGACACTATCTACAAGCTTTTGTTTCTTTGAATTAGGCTCAGCCATTATTTGATGGATGAATTATTTCAACTAGGCCTAATGATCGTAGGAGGGGGAAAAACCTAACACAAATTTACACAATTATTATTAAAATTTGTAGACCAGTGGTAATAGATTTACGTTTTATTGAAAAAAAAAAATTAAAAATTAAGCTGCGAACCTCGACCGCTGATATAAGGTACTGTATGGATATGAAATGAACTACAGTGGGTCATCTGTTTGATACAGCCTTCAAAGAATTCAGAGACGCAGTAAAAAGGGATAAGGGTTAGGTTTAGGAGTCCTTAACCTAACCAAAATCCTAACCCTATCGATATTGGCAACTTATTTGTATGACATCAAAGAACACGATCCATTGTCCCTCATTGTAATAGGATTGATCGTAGAAACAGAAAAGCTTAGGCCCATAAAAATATTTTTTTTTTCTAGTTATGTACACAAAATATTATGACATTTATTTATCGGAAATACATAAATAGGGAAAATATAACTGGAAAGACCTAGAGAGCGATAACAATTACAACAAAGCGAAGCAAACAGCCAACAACAGTAAACAATATTTAACCAACTAATGATCACAATATCAAATACGTAGCGTTTTTAAAAATGGCTTCTAGGGGTAGTCGCAAGCGTCACTGACAACATACAAAATACATCTTGTCATGCTAAGAGTCTAAAATGCTTGAGGGCGAATTGCTGAATTCAAACTTACTGGCAAATTGTTGGGTATAAAAGGATTTGATTGGTTGCTGGGAGAGATCTCAATTTAAAAATGGGCGCCAAGAAATCCCATGATATAAAAAATGTTTAAAAACAATCTGGGTTAGCAAATATTTTTAGATTTAAAAAAAAAAATGGTTAAAAAAACATGGATTAGCAAATTTTTTAGATTTTATTGTTGTTGAGGAAATCCGTGCAAGCTTTGTATGGGCATACGCAGCTAAAAGTGTCCATTTCCCATGCGTTGTACAGCATTCCCTTACAGGTTGACAGGTATGGTTTTAATTCAGCGGCAAAACTTTTCCATCATTACTCAAGGATCAAGACAAATTTGTACCCTTCAACTGAAAAGGAGTGAAAAATATCGCAACATGCCAGAAATATTGAAATTTCTGGCATCTGCAGGCTGGTGTAGCTATTGTATTAACCACTTTTCGCCATCTCTTCACCAACGCACTCAAATTGCGCAGAAATTACCAGCAGCTTTGGAGGGAAAAAAAATTATAGCTTTTCATAAATTCATCATTGAAATATCATTGTACTTGGACTTATAATCGGGTCATTCATTTTGGAAGCTTTTCAGGTCCAAAAGTCTAGGGGTCGACTTACAGTCGGTTCAACTTATACTTGAGCACATATGGTATATATTTGAATCAACATATTTTTATCACCGGTTTCCGATTGGATGATGGAAATATCAGACTCCTAACAGTATTAGCTTCTAACTAGGCAAAGTATTTGCAAACACAACTCACAAAAAGTTCAAATGAGCCACTGTCTTTCATGGCATAATCTTATGCCAGTTACAACCTAGTCACTGTCTTTAAGAGCTGTAATAAAGAGTTTCATAAAGAAATTTCAACTTTTCACTCCCTCTGCAAACAACCTTGAAGCTTGTCCACCCAGTCAAAGGCAGATTTTGAATCTGCAGCCATGAAGTTGTACACTTTTCGAACAGCACAAATCTGAGGAAAATGTTCAGAATAATACAAAGGATCTATAGGGTGATTGAAAAATGACTATTTTTAAATTGTTATTTCTTCACTCCTATGTAACTAATTTATATGAAACAAACATCACATTAAAGACAATTAACTGCCATTGTATTACACAAAATGCTATGTCACATTAATTTCACAACTCAACATGAGATCTAGTTTGTTCAACAAGGGAATTCATAGCAAGCAGCCATTTTTGTTTGTCTCTCGTGACGTCAGTTTATTGGCCATTATAGATTTTAATTTGTTTCTGGGAATTAAAAATAAAACTGATTTGTCAAATGGCAGCTGTTGCTTCTTGTTTTGACACTTATTTCATGTATATCCAGTAGATACAAGAGAGGGAGCGTCCGACTGACTGAGTGGTTAGAGTATTGGTATCTCGCGGCATAGGTGCTGGGTTCGAATCACAGTACCGGCACGCTCCAGTTTACCCAGCTGTAAATGGATACCTGACTCTGCTTTTTGAGTTAGAGAAGGAAAAGGCAGCGAGGAAGGGAACTGGTCACCCTGCCTCTCAATGTTGGACCTAGTATAGTGAAGTCTCTAACACTTCACTCCCCTATGGCAGTATCTGCTATGGGACTACCTTTTACTTTTTTTTTTATCTGAGTAAGGATATAAGAATTTAAAAATAGAAAGTGAGTTTTTAATCACTCTTTAGAAAGAACAAATAATTAACATACAACAAAGTGTCTTTAAATCTGTTAACATGGTGTTAATACATGGCCATACTGTCAAAATGGTATCACTAAGTTAACAATGGCAGCATGGTGTCACTGAATCATCATTGTTAACATACCACTAAATCACCATTGACAAGATGGTGTCACTGAATCATCATTAGATTACTGTCACTAAATTATCATTGACATGTACTAAATATAAAAAGACAACATGGTATTACAAAATCCTCACTGACAACATGGTGTCAATGAACCATCACTAGCAGTCAGACCTTCTGGCACTGAAGGCCTGTGATGGTAGCTGATTTTCCTGCTCCCTAATGAGGTGTTCAGACCATTTATCTTCTGCCTCTACATGTAGTTGATATATACCTTATGCCTCTCTATGTAGTTGATATACAGCGTTGTTGTCACCAATGTATACATCTTCAATTCTACTATTTCTTATGGTGACATTTGCAGATTTTCTCAGAAATCTTGTTTCATATGTTGCAATCTACACTCAGAAGAACAATAATAAGAGAAGGAAGAACGTTGGGCCTAAATAATGTGCAAGAGCTAAGAGGAGTGGCATCACAACGAACAACCTGGAGAGCACTGGTTTCTGCCTTATGCGCCGTGTTTGGTGCTTAAAGAATTTATTATTATTATTAATCTACCTCTTCCATTATTAAAGGTGAAAGCTGCCATGTAAGGCTGTGTGCGGTGCTCCCAGCTTGGGCAGCCAGGCAGTGACCTTTCACAAAAATCTATTTAAGGCAGTGGACCCTCCAACTTGTGGTATTACACCACCCCACCATTTAGCAAGTTTATTTTATTATACCAATGTTAAACTTGCTGAGTTGGTGTAGCCCTCTGGTTTTTGCAAGAAAGATTGGAAACACCACCCCAAATAAAGAAAGAAAAAAAAAAGGGGGGCGGGGGGAGTGAAAACTAGAATCCTCAGGGATTGAAACAAACAAACCTCTTCCATGCATGATAGTGACCATGTCTGACACTGACAGCAAATGGTTGATATGAATATGCTATTTAATTTTGTAAAGACAGGACTGCCGTCAGCAGAATTGTTCAAACAGCTACCATTGATCATCTAAGATTTCGTTTTCAGACTTTTGACATATCTTTACATTCCTTCATTCTCACTGTCCTGTTCTTATTTTCACAGTATTTCCAATACTCGACTCTCCAGCAGTTCTGATGCTCTACTTCATTTCACCCTCTACCTCTATACACCACTTCTTGTGGATGTTTGCTATAATAACTTCCTGCTCTGTTCATACATTATTTTTTTGTTTTGTTTTGCTCACCGGTACTTAAAATGTCATACATTATTTTTTTGTTTTGTTTTGCTCACCGGTACTTAAAATGTTAAGTTCTGATTAGCCCTTATGGTGATGCCAATAAGGGCGATTCCATTTTTGTGGCACAACATATGAATTCCTTCAGCTTGATCTCTGCTGCCTTTCCTTACGTCATTAGTTTTGTTATTTACTTTCATTTTAGCTGGCTACATATTTCTGTTGCTTTCATCATATGCTGATACTAATATGTTCAAATGTTCTGCTATTTTACAACTGTTAAATATGTATTAATACCTTAAGTATTTTACGTATTTACATATTTAATTTCAAATTTAATAAATAAAGCCAGGAACTTTAACACATGTAGTAAACTATTCTGCTGTTTAATCCAATTTTGGTGTAACAAACACAACATTGAGATCATACTTCCTCAATCAACTATTACACTCATCTGTTGTTTGTCAAAGTTTTATAGTAAAGCAGCCATCATCTTTTTCCTTTCTGCTCCCCATGGAGCCACCACTGCAGTTTGTCCCGCCTGCATCAAGCTTTCTCATGTTCTTGCAGCGGTGCTTTCTGCAGCAATCTGCTTTACATGATGAGGCTGCCAGCGCCATACACATCCTCTTATTAGTCACCTTGTATGATAAGTCTGAGGGAGCAGAAGTCCTGTTCTTTGTCTCACAAGACACAACCTGGCAACTACACAGTAAGACAGTATTTTTAAACAAATACGGAAGTTTAAAAAAGATAATGTTCATGAACTTACTTCAATAAAAGAATTATCATTTGCCTTCTTAAGAGCCCCATGGACAGATTTGACCTGGCTGACTGATTTTACCTCAGACAAGTCAATAAATCCCTTACAGTGTTGATCATCACAAGTCTCATAGTAACGCAGCTGGTTAAAATGAAGCAAAACATACATGAATTATACATACATACATGAACATATTGATAAGACTGTTATATGAGATGTTTTAATAAAATTATTATAAAAATGTTCATGAACACATACTTTAAAAACAACATAGTTTGGTGCACAGTAATGAGTAAGTCATGAAGTTGTAATGATAATGATAATGGTAATGATAATGGTTTGGTTTGGTTTGACAGGACCATCTTCACTGCACATGGACAACTCCATCAGTCTTCTCCCTTAGATCACACAAGGAGGATCTGAGCACAGTGCATGAGCTCCTTAGCACCGGCGAGGATCCCAATGTGTGTTTTTAGAAATCACACATTCTATAAATATTTTTGTGGTGGCTAGGTTTCCAAATTTTGCCAGGGCAGCGGCCATATGGCCTACTCTTTATGATTTCCAACTGCCAAGGGATTGTTAACATGCTCAACTTGCACACAGTTTTCGCCCTTATCCGTGGGGGAGGAATGATTATAACATCATTAGGAACCACTGGTTCTGAAAAAATGTCCATCAATTATATTCCCTGTATTGGGAGCAAACTCGGTACTTTTAGAATCAGAGGTGGACGCCATACCTCTTAATCACTCTGACCCCCAGAGAAATGAATAATAATGATGTTGTGCAAGACTAAGAAGACAGGAAAGGAATAATATATTTCTGCCAACAAATTTTGGGAGACAAAAGCAGTAATAGAGAAAAAGGGAGTAAGATTATATTATTAGCAGAAAAATACGAGAGTAAATGAAGTCTCAAGGATTGAAGATGTGTCATTACTTCATCTGAAGCACTGAATGTGACCCCAATGTTAAAGTTTTTTTTTTTTAAATGAGTTACTTTGTCTTTTTTCTTCCCTGAATGTTGGCTATGGCGTACTTTGAATGATTGTTTTACTGTGGTGTCACCATTAATTTGTTGTTTATGCTTTGGCGAAAAAAGAAAAAAAAAAGGTATTTGTAGTAAAGAATGCTTTACTTTTAAAAAATACACTTCACGTGATGAAAAAATAACCCACTTCAGTGTGAGCTAACATATTTTCTAAATAATCAAGTCAATTAAACAATTAAAACCAAATACCTGATGCTTCAATGAGTCCAGAACAAACCACCTCTGCTTCCATTGTCGAAAAAGCTGGCCTTGCTTATACAGGTACCCATCATGAGTTATGTTCTCTGCCGTTTTTGCTTTGAAGTAATCAAAATGTAAAGATAGAACTGAGAGTAAGAACAAACTGATCAAGCTGACAATATTTATGTTCGCATTTCCAATGACATGAGCGTGACTTAAGTTGAGAGTAACAATGCAACATCTGCTTTTGCATCCTGCTCAAGAGTGGGATATTCATTTGTAGTAATAATGCTGAAAAATGTTCAAAGTGGCAGACTTGAGAGTAACAACGCTGACATCTGCAGTGTTCACAGTGAGAAACCTATTCTTCTTTGTTTGCTCTCATTTAACCATTATCCATCATAAAGATGACGGTGTGTCTCAGGCTTCTCTTTTCATCACACAAAATTTTTATTAAATAGGTTAGCGAAGGCCATACTGTCAGTCTGCTCCTCTTGTGGAGCTAACAGTCTTGGAAGACAGACATGTTCTACCGTTTGTCTTTCTCATTAACTCTTTCAGTCCCAAGCAAAAAAGTGGGTTTGGCCCAAGCAAATATGGCCACCCCAGTGCATTTTTATTGTTGTTTGGAAATAATTTTTTAAAATGTTCATATGCATAAATAACTTTGTTGTTGTATATGAAACTGAAGGTAATTGGATGTACTTTACTCTTGTGCTACAAGTATAAAAGCTTTCATTGAAAAATGATTAGTTATTCAAGGTAAAATGGAGGATATGCACTTAAAAAAAATGATTAGTTATTCAAGGTAAAATGGAGGATATGCGCTTAAAAAAATCGCTTTAAAAATCTAAAATAAATATATCAAAACAGAAACACGTTCACTCTTAAACACGTGCGGTATTTAAAAGAATGTACTTGCAGTCGGAAATGACTTTGTGGGTAGTTATAATTAGAAACAGTCTCAAACAGAGGCACATATACTAAAGGCTTTTTAAAGTCGATTGGGCCAAGCGCGTCTAACCCCTGAGCCTTTATAAAGTCGATTGGGACTTAAAGAGTTAATAATACATGTCTGTGCATGCATTTTAATTTGTTGAACAGGTGGTATTTGAGTCTGCAATGGCTGATTCTCAGTCCAAAAATTATAATTTGATTTCTTCTTATCATGAAATTTAAAAGTAACAATGTTTGATATCTGAAGTATTTGAAGTGGGAAACTTAAAAGTAACAGTGTTAATATCTGAAGTGTTTAAAGTGGGAAACTTAAAACGAACAATGTTGATTTCATAAGTGTTAAAGTGTGAAACTTTAAACTAACAGTGTTGATATCTGAAGTGTTTAAAGTGTGAAACTTAAAACTAACAATGTTAATATCTGAAGTGTTTAAAGTGGGAAACTTAAAACTAACAGTGTTGATATCTGAAGTGTTTAAAGTTTTGCCACTAGTACGGCGCTGTGGCAAGACACCTAAAGTGTTAAAAGTATGAAAGCTTCAAGTCACAATGTTAAAATCTGAAGTGTTCAAAGTATAAGATATTCATTCATTCGTTTGTTACCCTTAAGCTCTCCAATGAGCATTAGCCCTACAACAAATGTCTGCCAAGTCCTCCTGTTGCATGTCATCAGCTCAAGGTCTTTCTGTGTCTTCCTTATCATTTTCAATTCTGTCTCCACCTCTACTTCTCTTATGCTGGGGATTCTAGAAAAAGGACCACCTGGTAAATCCATCAAAAGGTTTTCTCAGTGTGTGTCCTTACCCATCGCCTGTGTCTTCTTCTCATCTCTTTTTTTTTAACAGCCACTTGTTTCTTGTCATCAGTTCCACACTGGTGACACTTGTTGTACTTACTACTTATTTAGTCATTCCTCTTCCACCCTGAGGTGTAGAGAATTGCCAGAGAGAACGTCATACTATCCTATCAGCTTTCTTCCTGGCCTGGTTCCAGTCTAGTCCTCGGTCCTTAATAGATTTTCTAATGTCCCAGTGAACTCTGGTTCATCCTGGAAGTCTGGATCCCTGGCTCTTGGTTTCCCATATATTGTCGGGGTAGTCGATCTTCTCCCATTCTGCAGACATGGCCAAACCATAAATTGGAACTGTTCCACTCAGGTGGATTTTGAGGCCATGATGTATAGTCTGGTTGCGGACCTTGTCTCTTCTTGTTACTTCAACCACCTTCCTCAGATATCTCATTTCTGAGGTCTAGAGCTGTCTTTTGTAGGTTGTAGTCATTGCCCATGACTTGCATCCATAAATCAAGACTGGAACATAGGTGGAGTGGTATACAGGCATCTTCGCCTTCTTGTTAATTTCTCTTTTGCTGAGGAATCCTTGATTTATGGTCTGCAAAAGTCTCCCGGATGGTGACCATGAAGTCAGAGCCATACAATAGGACTGACTTGACATTTGAACTGAAAAATTGTAATTTTTGCATTAGACTTGATTTCCGAATATTTCCTCTTGCCTTTTGTATCCTTATTTTAATATCACTTGTCTGTCCCTCCAACTTTGTTTATATCGCTGCCAATATGTTGTACACCCGTGTGTTACCGGGGCCCGAAAGGGGAGCAAAGAATAGTAACACTGCACCCTACCACGCATGTCGTAAAAAGCGACTAAGGAGGGTATGGGCATGGGGCTGTTTACCCCATCCCGTAAAAACTTCGCACAGTGGGCTGATCACCTGCTTGCCAACCAATCTGATTACGGAAACAATGATAGATTGTTTGGTCTGTTTTTGTTCCACAAAGACGCCACTAGGCGTGGTGGAAACAGCGATAGATCGATCAATTTGTTGTTGCCCTAAGACGCCACTAGGCGTACTGGCCACATACTGCTTTGCCGGTTGATGGCTAAGGATGGAAGAAGAAGAATATGTTGTAGTTGCTGTTGTTTAACTAGGGCTGCTGAGCTCATCACTCTTTTGCAGTCAATGTCAAGTTGAAAAAATTGTGTGTGTTCTGTAGCTGCTGAGTGGTGATGTATAGTGTTTGCCACTGTTGTAGCAGCCCAGCAGTAGACTTCTTTCTGTGCAGTCCTGGGTAAGTAAGTAGCACATGCTGAACTGACTCATGGATGGGTACAGTTGTGGCTATTAGGCTCATGTCAAAGGTAAAATTTGTTCAAGTGATTGTTGAGTCTGGTGTGTTATATTCTTAACTGGAAGATTGTGCTCTACTTTATGAATCATAAGTTGTTGTAATTTTTGTTTGCATGAGTCATTTCTTTACACACGGCACACCAGTAGACCCATTTGCACTTCAGTTCAGCCATTCCTTTTTAAAGTTGTTCTGAAGTATTTGTTTAGCTGTCTGCATGTTAACTGGAATGTTTGTTTGAACAATGCTTGCTCCTAGTTTTGCTAGTCTGTCTGTTTTTTCGTTGCCTAGTATATATATCTATGTATCCTGGTATCCACTGGAGAATGACTGATGTTGTATATTGTTAGCAGACTATCAGTCATTTCAGCCAGCTGTATAATTTCTTTATTTTCAGTCTGGAGGTATTCTTCCCAAGCTTGTGTTGATTTTGAATAAGTGAAGATTATGATATCTGAGGGCTTATCGATTTTTTGTTTAAATGGGTTTAGTATTGCTGTGAGTGTGATGTTTATTGTTGTAATTTCTGCTTGGTAATTAGTACGGAGTTCTCCGTGTGGTTCACATATTTCTAATGTGCTGCTATTTGAGTACTTCACAAAAGCTCTAAGCCCGGTATTTATGATGTCCTTGATGGCTGAGTCATCTGTGTATGCATGTATTGCAGTGTTAGGGTAGCTGTCTATAGTCTCTAAATTAGAGGTTTTAAGTACTTTTGGGTTGGTTCTCTTGTCAGTATGCTATGCATGAGTTTTAACTCCCTTCTGGGATAAAGAACTGGGTAAATTTTCATTTTTTTTTTTAGTGTCTGTGCGAGGTGGTGTTGTTCTGCTGCCGTTGTTGATCTTGTAGTAGTGATTTTTGTTTTATTTTTTGCTAACAGGCTTTCAGTTTTCAGCTGTCTGCTTGGGTGTTCTTTTCTCATTCTTCTATAATGCCCGGTTGCTTCCAGGACAGTATGTTTACACCATAGGTCTAGAGGTTCAATGTTTACATGGATTTCACAGGCAGATGTTGGCATGGTAAACATGCCCCCACATATGAACCTTAGAGCTTGGTTTTGGACTTTGTTCAATTCTGATTGGGTGGTTTTGCTCATTACTGACTGCAGGTAGGTTCATGTGAACAGCTATATAGGACACTAGTTGTAGTAATAGTGTGGGCATTTTAAGTCATCAAAATACAAAACTACATCAGGTGGTTCCTGGGGTTGTTGAGGAGACAAAGTATGAATAGGACCACTACTGGTATCTGGTATAATGTAAGGAGGCATTACTGGATCAGACACAAATAAAATATTCATGCTTTCTACAAAGTTACAAAAAAAATTGTCAGTACGAATTTAACAAATTACTGTTGAGATCCTTCTTGTGGACAGACATAATTAAACTGTATCTGCCCCATCAAGGCCAGCTCCTTGACGTGGAGATGGGGCTCAAGTACAGCCATCAGCGGCTGAAAACCAAGACTGGCCAGGCCCTCCTAGACTCGAGCAAGACCACAGTCTGTGGGGCTATGATCACATGGACAGGAGAGGTGAGGAGCTTGAAAACTGGCAGGATGACAATGGGCTTATCCTGATTAACCAGCCAATCGACCCACCAACCTTCTACTCGAGATCATGGCACACCACCTCTACACCAGACCTGGCATTCCACTCACCCAGCTTGGAGTGGAACACCACACGCATTGTAGGGAAACAACTTGGAGGCAGCGACCACCGGCCAGTCTTCCTAATTGTGGAAAATGAACTTGTCAAGGAGAGCAGCACTCTCTCTAGGTGGAACTACAAGAAGGCAGACTGGACAATGTACCAGCACCGTACTAGTATACTGGCTAGAGATCTGACTGTAGACAAAGACATCAATAAGCTAGTCGATGAATTCAGCAGATGCATATTACAGGCTGCTCGTGAAACAATACCTAGAGGGGCTCGTAAGCACTACAAACCATATTGGAATAGTGAACTAGAGCAGCTGCACAACGACGTGGAAACATCTCGAAAGCAGGCAGAGACCAGTCCATGCCAAGAACACCACAATAACTACCAGCAAGCTAAGGCCAGATTTCAAAGGGCCAAGTTGCAGGCCAGGCGAAGAAGCTGGAAGGAGAAAACAGAGTCCTTGAACTTTGAAAGAGATACGAGGAAACTGTGGAAGCTGGTAAAGCAACTTAACGATGAAGGTACAGGGAGAAACTCAAGGATTGCTCTGTACAAAGATGGAAACATCCTCATGGGAAAACAGGCAGCTGATCACTTTGCAGACTCCTTTGCTAAAGACAACAACATCGAAGTTAGCCCAGAGAAGCAACAGGAGACTCGTGAGAAACAACACGCAGGACGAGATGGAACCGTACCTGAAGTTATGGAGGCACCAATCACATTCAGAGAACTGGAGCTTGCAATATCCAAATTGAAAATGAGAAAGTCGCCAGGAGTTGATGGAGTGTCCAATGAAATGATTAAGAACTTGGGAACCGCAGCAAAAACAAAGCTGCTGCAGATCTTCAATATCTGTTGGAACTCAGGCAGAGTTCCACAGACCTGGAGGGAAGCAATCATGATACCACTCCTAAAACCAGGAAAAGACAGTTCCACTGCCTCCAGCTACAGACCAATCAGCCTTACAAGCTGCCTCTGCAAAACAATGGAACGTATCATCAACCTCAGGCTACAGTGGTACCTTGAAAGTGAAAACCTTCTTGTACCACAGCAGGCGGGCTTTAGGCAGTGTTACTCTACCGAAGATCAGGCAACTTACCTTTCCCAAGAGATTGAGGATGCGTTCCAAGATAAGAAACTGGTACTAGCAGCATGGATAGATCTAAGGAAAGCATTTGACAAGGTTTGTTCTTCTTCTTCTTCTTGCGATCGCATCTTTGATGATTACACCGTCAGACGAGTTCTCATGATGAATTCGACTGTTGTTTGAAGTTCCTCTTTAACTCCATATAGCTTTGAGTTTAGTGTTGAGTCATTGGGCCAGTATATCTTTCTTAACTGGTCATACAGAGGACAGTCCTGTAGAACATGCTCAGCAGTTTGTTCGTTTAATCCACATGTGCACAGTGGTGAAGCAGACAATCGTAGCTTGTGCATGTGTTTATTCAGTTTGTTATGCCCTGTCCTGAGTCGAAAAATAGTTATCTGTCTCTGCCGGTCGAGAGTGTGATAGTCATCTTTGGGTTGGTTCTGTTCTCTTCTGATAGTCTGGATAGCTCTCTTTTTCTCAAAGTATGTGACTTCATTATCTTCTTGTTCACATTTTCCTCCCTTTTTTGCAAGTTTATCTGCCTTTTCATTTCCGGGTACACCACAATGAGATGGTACCCACTGAAGTATGGTTCTCTTTTTGGCAGCTACCTTGTTTAGTTCATTTCTCAGATGCGGGAGTTTACCACCCTTGAGAGCTTGCAGGACAGACAGTGCATCTGTGAGGATGACTACCTGGTGGCAGTCAGAGTTGGTGTTATAAATCATATTTGCAGCTTGCTCTAGAGCTTGAACCTCAGCTGTATAGTTGGAACAGAATTTACCTGTGGGAATGTGCCTAGTCTCATAGTGGTTGTCAGGATATGAGATAAAGATACCGGCACCTCCATTGATAACAGCATTAGTTGCTGATCCATCTGTATAGGCATGTATCCATGATTGATCGGGATAGCTTTCTTGGATCATACTCAATGTAGCAGTTCGTTTTTGCAGATCATTATACTCACATCCACTTGTGAGACCACTGACTGATGTATTAATTTGGAGGGCACTGCTGGCCTGCTCCCATGGTACAGGGTATAGGGTGGGCTTCAGTGGTGTTGTCTTCATGGATAGGTCTTCTTGATGCTGTCTTATAAGTCTTTTCCCCCGATGCACAAAGCTGCTACGCTTTAGACGTCCCAACGCCAGATCATCTAGTCTTGCCTTCATTGGGTGCATTGGCATACTGTTGTACTTTTCCATCTGGATCATGGTTTTTGTGTCTCTTCTATGGGACAATGTCTGTAATCCAGCAACCTTCTGCATCTCTGTTATTGGTGTAGTTTTCATGGCTCCTGTAATGAGCCTGAGAGCTTGATTTTGCACCTTGTCCAAAAACTGCAGATGTGAGTTAGCAGCTGATGACCATGCTGCTGAGCCAAAATCTAAGTGTGGTCTTATTACTCCATTATAAATCTTCTTTAGATTTCATTCATCACCCCAAGATAGGTGGGGTAGCTTTCTTCCTTGATCACGGTTGTCCCTAGGTGTATGTTAGCTGATTTGTCCTTGGGGGCGAGGGAGAACAGTGTTGTGGAGGTTTTTGTCTGTGTTTATTGTGATAAGCCATTTCTCTGCCCATGACACTAGCATGTCTGCTGCCCGCTGCATTCTATAATTTGCTGTGGTGACATTTTCATCAGCGCACCAGAGTACTAGGTCATCTGCATATAAGGCAGCTTTAACTCCTGCAGGGAGATCTTTCACCAGGTCATTGATGTAAACAAGGAAGAGTGTTGGGGAAATTACTCCTCCTTGAGGTACCCCCTGATGGAGCAACACTTTTCTGCTCTGCAGACCGTCAAGAGTGACTCTAGTTCTCCTGTTATGCAAGTATGACTGGATCCATTTCATCATGTTGCCTTGGATTCCACTTCTCCTAAGTTTTGCAATGAGGCCATCTTTCCACACCTTGTCAAAGGCCTGCTTGAAGTCGACCCAGATCGTTAGGACCTTTTTCTTCTCCTGGAAGGCATCTTCTATTGCTTGAGACAAGTAAGTAACTTGGTCTTCTATACTGTAGCATTCTCTAAATCCAGCTTGTTCCGGCACCAGGATCTGCTCAGACTCTAAATACCATTTCAATCTGTGGTTGACTATTCGCTCCATAGTCTTCCCAACACAGCTTGTGAGACTGATTGGCCGGTAACTTGCAGCCTCGGTCTTACATTTCCCTTTCTTTAGTATGGGTATTGTGATGGCTTCTCTCCATACTTGGGGTACCGTTCCTTTCAACCAGCTGTGGTTGAATATCTCAAGCAGTTTTGTCTTTGCTGCTGAGCTCAGATTTACTAGCATTTCGTTGCTGATTTTGTCTGGGCCGGGTGACTTTTGAAACTTAAGCTTGGAAATAGCCTTCTGTAGTTCTCCTAGAGTGATGGGTTCCCTCATTGGGGCAGGAGTATCTGTCTGTCCCATGGTTGCCAGTATTTCTTTTCTTATCTCTCTCTGATGATCTATGTTAATGGGTAAGTTGCTTTCTGAACTGTATCTTCTAGTAAACAAGTCTGCAGCTTGTTTTCCTCTGAAAAGTTTGCCACCTTCATCCAATGTGATAGTCTGCCTAGGTGAGGAACGCTCTTCATTTAGAGACTTGACTAATCTCCAAAGTTTCCTGCCGTCTTTCTCAAGGTTCAGTGATGCCGTTTTAGTTCTCCAGCTTTTCCGTTTTTCTTCTAGCTTTGTTCTCTGAAACTCTGCTACAGCCTTTTTCCATTTGTTGTGAGTTTCAAGTGAAGGCTGAGACTCTGCGTCCTTTCTAGCCCTGTCCATAGCTTCCTGACGTTCTTGGAGTGTGCTGGACCAGTATGGTATGTAGTTACGCCGGCATCCTTTGGGAATGGTTTCTTTTGCAGCTTGTAGTATGCATCTGTTGAAGTCTTTTACCACTTCATTAATGTCTCTGTTCTGTACCTTGAGGGTAGACAGCAGCGTGTTCACCTGATGCCTGAATAAACCCCAGTTGGCTTTTTTGTAGTTCCATCTTGTAATGGCTGGGCCTGTACTGAGAGTTGCACTCTGGACAGTAAGAAAGATTGGGCGATGGTCGCTTCCCCCTAGTTGGTCTCCTACTTCTCTACTAATAGATCCAGCTATATCTGGTGTGGAGAAGGCAAGATCTGGTGTTGAAGTTGTGTGCCATCCTCTGGAGTAGAAGGTAGGGGTATCTGTGGCATTATTGACTAGGATTAGGGAGTGATCATCTTGCCAAGTTTCAACCTCTTCACCTCTGTGATCCAGATGGTTATAGCCCCAGCTCTGGGAGTGGCTATTAAAGTCTCCAACTGCTATAAAGTTGGTGGCTGGTACCTGTATAGAGCTGAGACTCAGGGGTTTGTTGTTCGGACAGTAATAGTTCAGGAGTTCTATTTCCATCTTGTCTACCTTTATCTGCAACAGCTGATATTCTGCTCCATCCATGAAGGTTTTCCTTTCGTGTGCAGGAATGTTATTCCTTACAAGAGTAAGTACTCCTCCTTTTCGTCTATCTTTTCTGTCGGATCTGAAGCATTGATATCCCCTTATTTTAAAGGTTTGATCTGCTTTCAAGTGAGTCTCTTGGATACAGCAAACACTGACTTGCTTCTCATACAAGATGTTTTCCAGCTCTGTCTTTTTGCTGTATCCAGCCTGCTTGCTGTTCACTCCCTCTGCATTCCAGTGCATCATGACAAGTGGCACTCTGGGTTTCTCTTTTTCTGTTTTGTTTTGGTCAGTAGTTCTCCTCCGCCGTCTGCTGACTCCACAAGACGGTCTAGAGGGTCCTCCAGTAGCTGAGGGTGGGCTCTGTCGAGGCTCAGAGCCCGGCACTGCACCTGCCTGGTGGAGCTCCACAGGGCGAGCACCAGTACGAGATTTATTTGACGGTGTACTCTCCATAGAAAAAAAAAAAAGCGAGTTGCGTGATACTGTGGTTTCCGGTGCGCCTTCTGGCCCAGTATCTACGACTTTAGCACCTGTTCAACGGGAGAGTGGGCTCATCCCTAATCTGTTTATGTTCCCAGTAGTAGACTATTCGCAAGCAGCCTGGGGGTGTCACTGCTCTGCGCGGACCTTGTTTACCGAGGCGGCGTCCGAGCTCGTATGGTGAAAATATGGTTGCGTTATCTTCAAAATAGCCCTGTCTTTCCCATGGCTTTTCTGCCATCCTGCAACTTGGAGTTAGGGAGTTCTGAGCTCCAGTCTCTTTCCCAGGCATTTTATCCTGGCCTGGCACGCATACAGAGGACCCCACTTCTGGTTCTAAGTTAGCAGTTGGGGATAGGTGGGGTAGCACACTGTGCATTCCCCGTCATCCAGGGGGCTCTCCAACTATGCAGAGCTTGCACAATGCTGTGCTCTGGTTCTGGGCTCTCCCAAGGAATCCTCACGTCCTGCACAGAGCCACTTCCAGATACCCACCACCTGCCAACCCTCCATTGTAGAAATCTCCTGCATGCGGCCATCCAGTCAAGAGCCAGTATTAAGTCTGGTGCCCAAGTGATCCCCCCAAGCTCAGTGTGCAATGCTGGGTTCTCATCATGCTGCAACACAGGGGGGATTGTGATGCTCAGCCATCTCTCTCAACTCTGCACCGATAAGTGACATCGGGGACTTAACTGTGCCTCAGTACTGGGAGGCCCCGTTTCCGGGTACACCACACACAGCCAATTGAGGCAACGGTCGCCGTGGGCGTGTCTTCAGTGGGAAGTTGTGGAGTCTTCCTGTCCATGTTCTTGCACATCCTAACACTGCCCGCAAGACATCGGAGGTTTGGAGAGTGGCCTTCTCTGCTTTTTTGAGCCGGGGTGGGCTCCCCGGGCAAGTCTCGATGGGGATCGGGACGTGTCCACGCGCCAGTGGGCCCAGCATCGGCCGCATCTGATGGAGGACTTGCTCTGCCAGGTTTGATGTGGATTTCCTACCGCCCCGGGTAGAAGCCAGAAGTGTACTGTGCCAGCTCTGGTGGAGATAAAGGGGGTGTTTCTGCGTCTCCTTGTGATATGTAGCCAAGGTAGGGCTCACAGTGCTCTTTCCCCGCCACCAAATTGCCTGCTGGTTACGCCAAGTTCTCCGAGGCTCTAGGCATGTGACCAAGAGTTGAAGGCAATAGGATCGTCAAGTCCTGAGTCTCTGTGCCTGTACGATGGGTTCCGATCTTCAGGGAGCAGTCCACACTCGTTCCCACTCCCAAGACTTGTTCAGTATCCATCTGGCTCCTTCCCACCCACAGAGGGCGTGTACGGTGTAGTGCACCGGTTTTATTATCGAGGTTTGCTCCTCTAGATCCGTTGTGTTTAGCCTGAGGATTCGCACCCTCAGTTACCAGGACTACCTCGAGGAGGGTGTGGCTCTTCACCACGCACAACGATCTTGGGGTATGAGAGGTTTTGCTAGGCCAAGAGACTAACACCGCAATGGTCGCTCCTTTCATGAACAAGAATTCACTAGGCCTAGGGTGAAGCAAGGGGGGAAACCCACTACCCACAACACCAGCACATCATACCCCCTGTCTGTAAAAGACTTTGCCCCCAAGGTTTGGAAAGAAGGGCTTCTGAAGAAACTGAGAAATTGTAGAGTGAATGGTAAGATGTACAAATGGGTGAAAGCATACTTGCATAACAGAAGAGCCCGAGTACAACTAGATGGCCTCAAGAGTAAGAAAATTATACTGCGTCATGGCGTCCCTCAGGGAGGGGTTCTGTCCCCCACACTTTTCCTAGTCTACATCAACGACCTGGTTGCTGAACTACCACATGGAATGAAAGTGGCAATGTACGCTGATGACCTGGTAATATGGTGCACAGATGAGCATGCAACAGTGGCCACCAAACTGCTACAAAGAGCTATAGATGCCTTAACCTCATGGGCAAATAGATGGTGTGTCAGCATCAACACAGACAAGTGCAGCACTACGCTCTTCACCCTCTCTCCCAAACAAAAGCTGGTGTCATCAAGATAAACGAAGAGCTCCTGAGAGAAGATAAACAACCCACCTATCTCGGAGTTACATTCGATGATAGGCTGACATGGAAGCAGCACATCAACAAGGCAGCAACAAAGGCCAGGAGGAAGCTAGCCATCCTGAGAAAACTAAGTGGAACCACATGGGGAGCCAGCGGGAAAATACTTAGTAAAGTTTACCAGCAGGGCATACGACCACACCTGGAATATGGGTCAGCTGCGTGGTGTCCAGCATCAAACACCATATTACAAGAGCTAGATAAGGTGCAAAACCAGGCGCTTAGGGTCATCACGGTGGCAACGAAATCAACGCCTACAGTGGAGATGGAGAAAATGGGGAGGATACAAGCACTGAGAGAACGCAGAGACACGAAAGTGCTAACACAGGCAGAAAAGTTCCTCTGTTAGCCGAGCCATCCAATGAAGGACAGATTCCAAAACCTAGCAATGGGGCGACTGAAAAGAAGCAGCTTTATCCACCAGGCCAAACGATTTCGTAGACAAACCTCAGACCTGCCTGAAGTTAACAGCCCCCTAAAGTCTGTGCCAGAACAAACCCCTTGGAGAGAGGAGCATGGACTACCAGTACACATCCACACAAAAGTGAAAGGAATATTCGACAGGGATGAACAGAACAGCGTGCAACGTAGGACAGTCACTCTCAGTTTCCTGGATGATGAATACCCACAGGACCTCTGGGTCCGAGTATACACGGATGGGTCAGCACAGAATGCAGTAAAGAATGGAGGAGCAGGAGTGTACATAGAATACCCAAAACAACACTAGGGATACGGTCAGAGTACCAACGGGGAAATTCTGTAACAACTATGATGCAGAAGTCCAGGCAATCAAGGTGGCAACTGAGAAACTACTGAACACCAATCTCGGTCCACAGCCTGTAGTATTCCTGACAGATGCAAGATCAGCACTCCAAGCACTTCAGTCCAGAAAATTGCCAGTTATACAGGCCCTACTTTCTGAACTGTGCAACCAGCGCAGGGTCGCCATGCAGTGGATACCGTCTCATTGTGGAATACCAGGAAACGAGAGAGCAGACGGACTGGCTAAAGAAGGTGCTGCAGACGAACAACCGGATGTACCAGTTACGTACCATCAGAAGAAAAAGATGATCAAATCTATCAGAAAGCCACCAACATCAACGCAGGATGACTACCAAGCTATGAACAGATCAGAACAAATAGTCATTCTGCGCCTCAGAACAGGACACAACCGCCTCCGCAGCCACATGTATACAAAATTCAAGATTGGCAATTCAGCCATGTGTACATGTGGACAGGCACCCCAGACAGCGGAGCACGTACTGCAAGATTGCCCCGAATATGATATATTGAGGCAAACCCACTGGCCCAGAGAAACAACACTGGAAGCAAAACTATATGGACCTCTGTATGAACTACAAAAGACAGTGAAGTTTATACAAGAAACAACATTGCAGATATAGACAATATATTTCAAGCGAACGAAAGAAGAAGAAGAAACTGTATCTACAGATTTCAGAAGAATAAACTGCAGACACAGAATCAAAAAGAAAATAAATATACAGCAAAGAATCAAAACACGGACAAGAACTTCTTGAACATCTAAACTTCACCAGCATCTAGTCAATAAAAGTTGGGCAGTCTGAATATTATAAATAATGACAACAGAAACCATACATGACAGTGTCAGAATAAAAAAAAAAAAAAAAAGAGAAGAGAATATTAAGATATTACAAATAGAGTAATATGATACTATGTCAAGGCTAGCTACCCAGTACAGTTTTGCAGATACCAATTGATACAGGGCTGCACTAGTTGTCAGCAAACTCTCTAAGTAGGCCATACCTGTGTCATGACTAGAATTAGAAGCTTCATTATCACTGTTCTGTGGATATGCAGTATTACTCAAAGCAGTGTCCCCTAAGGCTTTCAACTTCTGACAGTTTTTCGGTACACTAGACTGACATTTGTCATGGCAACTGTAGCCACAGTCTGCACATCTTAAACCTGAAATATATCATACTCAATATCAATTTGTATCACATGAAATAATATGATATAAAAGTTAAAACACTATGTTTTTGTCTTATCTCTGATCCTGTCCAGGGGCTGAGAAAGATCCCTATTAAGCTCACTTTTAAGCGTGTTCAAAAGCAAGGTTCACGGTTAAGTCCAAATATATTCTCTTATCTTGTTCAAGAATCATTCTCAATCTGGTTAACTGGAAGGCAGTTTGCTATATTAGAATGACATTTTTTTTCTTTCTGTTAAAATGGTTATGCCATAAAGTATCACCGAGATAGAGAGAGTTTACTGCCAGTTTTCAATCAAATACATGGGGTTGACATCTCGTTCTGTTTCTTTAAAGTGGCCACTACTTACTTCATCCAGTTGTCTTAGGCCTTTCACATTTGTTCTGATAATATATGTCTGTGCTGCTGCTGGTTGGTCAAGATTTATTCCCTTTTATATTCGGACTATCTTTTCCTCTGTTATTCAATGTATTCCTTGATTAGTGTTATTCCAATAATGTCCCAAATCTTATCAGCTGTTTTTCCTTCCAAATCGTACGTCTGTGCTAATTCTTCATTTTTTTTTCAGTTAATATCTCACTTTGGCATTTAATATCTTAAAAATACTGTCCGTAAAATGACGCTATCTGGCACTTACTGCTGGTGTAGGTAAACAAGAAGCTCAGTAAAACTAAAAACTCTGAGAGGTCACATCTTCCACACCCAATGATTTTTTTCATTTGCCTGATCCATGTCCAGGACTCACTTTCTTAGAATAAAATTATTTTTATGAAATCATACAACAACTCAACACACATCAGCCAATGCGACATTCTTGGCTCAAGAAATGAAAATTCAGATCCCTACGACACTTCACGACTACAGTGGACTGAAGAAGTAAGTAGGAAAGTTAAAAACCTGAGAATAATTAAGAACATGCTTTGGTAACAAAAAGTAGCTTAAAGAACTGATTATAAAAATTAAATTTCCAGAACATAAAACAAGGAGCTACAAAATATGGTTCACTATCACTTAATGCTTTCTCTGTCAAGTGCAAAAAAAAAAAAAATTCAGAGGATAGATATTTAAGGATTATTAAAGAGAGGGCACAACAAGCAATATGATGATGGTAAAGACTTAACAGCTTACAGTGAAAACAGCTACAGGAAATGAATTATATGACAATGCCAGACTGTCAAAATACAGCAAGAAAGCAGAAGCAATATCATCCTTAGGTAACAAAATCCTCCAAAATGCAGTATCAAAGTAAATGGGTCAACCTTGATTGTAGTCCACTGATTTAAATACGAGGGATATTCCAAAATCAACCTCCGATTGGCTGGTAAAAATAATCAAAAATAGAGAAAAAAATCTTATTACATACAAAACTTACATACATAACTGCATTACTTTTCCACATAGTCGTCACCCAAATTTAGGCACTTGTCGTACCACTAGCTTTTGCAATCCCTCGTCAAGGGTACCCAGCCAGTTGTTGACTCCATCCATGAGCTCCTCGTTGGTTTCGAAGCGCTGGGTAGCCAGCCAGACCTTCATCTTACTGAAGAGATGATAATCGCTTGGCGCCAAGTCCGGGCTGTAAAGGGGGTGGTTGAAAATCTCCCAGTTGAACTGCTCGAGTAAAGCCTTTGTGCGGGCCGCAGTGTGGGGCCGCATGTTGTCATGCAGGAGAACGACGCCCTTGATGAGCATTCCGCGCCTTTTGTATTGGATCGACCTCCGAAGCTTCTTCAGCGTTTCACAATAAACTGACGTTATTGTGGTCTCTGATGCCATGAATTCCGTCAACAAAATTCCCATGCGGTCCCAGAACACTGTAACCATCATTTTTCGGTGCGAAAATGTTTGTTTGAATTTCTTGGGCTTGTTTGGAGAATGAGTGTACATCCACTGTTTGGACTGTTCCTTCGTCACTGCATTCACAAACTGAACCCATGTCTTGTCCCCAGTCACGATTCTGTCAAGAAATTCGTCCCCCTCTTCCCAGTAGCGTAGAAGGAATGTCAAAGTTCAGCCCATTCTTTGAGCTTTGTGAACGTGTCAGTTGTTTTGGTACCCACCGTGCACAGAACTTGTGATAACCCAATCTCTCTGTGACAATTTGAAACAGACTAGTCCTCGAAATTTGAGGAAATTCAGCAGAAAGATCTGAAATTGTGAAACGACGCTTTTCACCCACGACTTGGTCGACTTTTTGAACGAGTTCATCAGTCACAATTGAGTGTCGTCCTTGTCCCCCCTCGTCATGCACATCTGTGCGCCCATCCCTGAATTCCCTGCACCAATCCCTCACAGAACTGTCACTCATAACATTATCACCATACACACGACACAATCGACGATGAATCTCGGTGGCGCTGTGTCCTTCTACTTGCAGAAAACGAATCATACCACGAACCTCACATTTGGCGGGAGTGGCGATGACAGGGTCCGTGTTTACTTGTGAACAACTGAACAATTGGGACTGTGGGTTTGCGTGTAGCGAGATAATACAATACTGATTGCTGCAGGTGATGCGCCATGTTGCTATGGCAACCAGTTTACTTTTACCAGCCAATCGGAGGTTGATTTTGGAATAGCCCTTGTATTTGGGCACACTAATAATATCAGCTGGAAGATGCAACTATGAAATGAAAAAACAGCAGCATTCAAGAAAAGCACCCTAAGAAACAAATCATTGTCAACGGAAGCAAGAAAGACAGTTCTTCAGTGTTACATATGTTGATCCTGTCATATGGAAGTAAGTGTGATGCTACACTGTAATTCTGACTTTTAACAGGCCCGATTCTGTGGTTCTATTTTTAGTTTCACCATGTCTCTTCTCTCTGTAATTATATGGGGTTTGCCTTGGTTCTTCTCATGTGAATATATCGTGTTTGGTGATTTTTGAGTGGGTAATTTAGATGGGTTCGTTTTGTGTCGGTGGGTTTGTTTTCCACTCGGCCGGTTTTACTTTCTTCAGATTTTTCGCGATTCCCGTAGATTTCATTGTTTACGAAAATCGATATTTTCGGGCACGCCTGTATGACACGTCAGACACGCGGCCATTGCGTAACATGACGCAATTTTAAGCCACGCGGGTTTCGCGATGATGCATAGGAGTGGTTCCCGGTGTGTATAAATAGCCAGTGAAACGGCGGCCTAGTTCTCTATCGTAAGAAATATTGTCAGCCGTCAGACTTCGCATTATCGTTCTCCACTGTGGGAAAAACCAGCGATAATTGCGAGTCGCGGCAAGAACAGTGGGGAGCGTAAATTTGCCCATGTGCAAAATTACCCACGGCAACAGGACCTATCTTAAGGGTCAGACCTATGGTCTCTGGCAGTGAAGTCCCTATGCTTCAGCTGGACCGTGGTTTATTTATCATACAGCCGAGAGCATCGCTATTATAGTCTCTAGCAACGGCAGGTGGCCGTGAGACTGGTTTCAATTGCGTACAGCCGGAAATCAAGGCTGTGGTTTTTTTTTCCTCTAACTCCGGAGCGGGTTAAAAGAGGGAAGCTATTCAGCAGCAGAGAAGTTTTGTCGACAGTTCATCAAGTACCTCATGCTTGACGCCAGAACTTCATCATCATCATCGCAGAATTCAGGAACAGGTGACAGGGTTACCATACCTAGGTCCTGAAAGTAACGAGAGAAGAGTGTAACGGAGACGAGTGTTAGAGAGACACTGAGACCAAGAGAGAGAGAGATAGAGAGAGAGAGAAGGAGGGAGAAAATAGACAGGACCAGTAGGGTCTGTTCAGTATCCACTTGACGGATAGATACTGAGCCATTGTGTTACTCCAAGTCTATTATTTGTAGCATTTCCAGTGGTGTTAGTTAGCGGCGCATATCGCCTAACAAGCGGAAAGCGGTGTAGACGGTTCGTTGAGGAAGAGTCAACAGGACTGAGACAGTAGCAATCTTAGTGGTATTAGAGAGTGGAGGCTAAAGTTGACAGCCCCACCAGATCAGAGTACTTTAAAGCACTAACCATTTTTATTGTTCCTCAGCAGGGTGACAGGAAGAGTGAATGTGATTGAGGTTTTTTTTTTTTTGAGGGTCTTACAATTTAATCGTTACTTGTTTTCAGGCCGTGCAACAGTGCACGCTATCGACTGACTTGATGACGTATGATGCCATTTTTTTGTTTTTCTTGTATGTAAATAAATATATACATATATTATTTACTGGATCAGCTTCTAGTCTATACTATACCTACATGTGGTCGGTATAGTGGTGTCTGTGGTCGTTTTTATACACCTTATCTCCTTGTATTTAAAGGAAGTCAGAGGAGGGTGAGATTATAGCCAGTTTGACGTCACGAAGCGGCAAGGGCGAGTCAAAACCTGGTTCTATCCCTTGAGCCAATAGTCTCATCTGTCCACAGGCATGTCATTTTCCATCTAACTTCTATCTTCTCAGACTTTCTCATACTAGGGTCTTGTTTTCATTCAGGCAAACTCTATAAACTGAAAACCACTTCGTGACAAGTGGGCGGCAATCGTCCGGTGGATCATTCTGTTGAGATCAATTCTGTGATCTACATTCATAGATTGTCTCTAGGAAGTTCTGAAAAATAGATTTTCTTTAACTATCCCCTAGACTGAGCTATTAGAACTGATCCAGTATAAGTTTTTCCACAGGTTACAGTCAGTTAGATTGGTGGAAATTTAGTTTATATGACTGAGAGGTAATTGATGGCATACTGAAATTTTTCTTTAACAGGAAGGTAATTTCGGGGTTTTGGTAGCTTGTTAACAAAAAATTTTTTCAGGTTATTATTCAGTCTGAGTTCGGGTTTTTGGGACATCGGTTATAGGAGGAATACTTCCTATTACATAACAGGTAGTTCCTTCCTTTTGTTCTCCTTTCTGTCATTTTCTGTCAGTTGTGAACTTACCGCAGTTTACAGGTAAGATGGCGGATATGGCCAAATTGCGAGCTGCATGGCGTGAGGCAGCCCAGGACATGGGAATGGATAAAGAGGAGACGAAAACCTACATGATCAGAGAAAATGATAGGCATAATCAGAGCGAGAAAGAGGAAAGGCAAAGGATAGCCGCCGCAGAAATTGAGGAAAGGCAAAGGATAGCCGCCGCAGAAGCAGCGAAAGAAGAGAGGGCAGCCGCAGCAGAGATGGAACTTTGGAAATTGGAAGCACAGGAGAGGGAGAAGGCAGCAGAGAGACAGCATGAACTTGCCCTGCGTTCTCTGGAACTGCAGTACCGAGCTTCGGAGGGCAGTTCAGCTAATGGCGATTCACCCGGAGCAGGAGCAACAGACACCTCAGGAAACGGAGGGCCCCGGATGGCAGCCATGAGCTTCCCATTTGACTCGTTCCCTAACGGGAATGAGAAGATTGACGTGTTCTTGGAGAAATTTCAAAGAATGGCAAAGGCATACGGGTTGGATGAGAATCTTTGGTGCCTGAAATTATCGCAATCCTTGAAAGGTCATGCTTATGAAGTGTACAACAAGATGACCAGAACAACTTTGAGGCCCTGCGAAACGCTTTGTTACAAAGATTTCAGTGGACACCCCGGAAATGCCAAACCATGTTCAGGGAGAGCAGGCCGGAGAAGGGAGAGAGTTTTGCTCAGTTTGCCGAGCGGGTGAGAAATTACCTTACTCGCTGGAGGGAACTGTCAGGACTGGCGAAAACTTTTGAAGGGTTGGAGGAGTTAAGTTCTGTGTGAGCAGATAAAGGCTAACATGTCTCCTGATTTGAGGCGGTATCTGGCAGAGCAGGGCGCCCAGCAACTCGATCAGATTATCATGTTTGCGGAAAGGTTCCAGACAGCACAAGCCGAAGTACTGGGACAAAAACGGAAGAACCCTGACCCGCCAACCCGAGGACATAACACCTCTCCCGACAAGCCAACGAACGGGCCGAACACCCGAGAGCCCCCTCCACCTGCTTTGAACTCCGCAAGGGGCCCCAACCCGCCTAATAAACGAGATGAGCCAAGGAGGGACCCTGTCCGGAACCACGCATCGGGTCGGTCGTGGGGCGGCAGAAATAATTATAACTCGCAGTGGAGAGCAGGAGGAAGCCGGGAAAACCCCCCGAAGAGAGTGGCCTGTTTACAAACTTCTATACCAGACTTGGAGAAGGAGCAGGATTCTCAACCTACAAGTGACCGACCTTCCACGAGGGGAAGGGTAACGGTTAACGGGATCGAAACCGAGTGTTTGTACGATACAGGCTTAAGTTTCGAATGTCTTGTGGGCCATCATCTAGTGAAGCCCGAAAAGATGACTGGAGAATTTGTGGAGATATGTGGGGTGTTGAAGGGAGATGCTCCAATGCGCCTCCCAGTAGCGCAGATCGAGATAGAGTCCAAATTTGTCAGGGGCACGATCAAGGCGGCCGTAATGGAGGGACCCCTTTTTGAGGTCATTTTGGGATGTAGGTATGTGTACCTAGGGGACCCAAAGGAACCGGAAGTAGTAGCTGCAGTGGTTACTAGGGAGCAAGCCAAGAAGGAGAGGGAAAAGGAGGCCCCCACTAATCCATTACCCAAGGAATTGCAGGAGGCACAACAACAGGATCCGACACTGGAGGCCTGTTTTCAGAAATTACCCACGTCGAAGGACCCCAAACAAAAGGGGACTTTCTTCAAGAAGGACGGGCTGATTTATCGCAGAGAAGGAGGAGAAGAGCAGGGGCATAACCAATTGGTAGTGCCAGCCAAGTATAGGCCGCAGATTTTAGAAATGGGGCATGCGCTTCCATTTAGTGGACATATGGGGCAGGGGGCCACCATACACAGAATATCGGCCCATTATTTCTGGCCGGGGATGACGCAGGACATCATAAGATTTGTGAAATCTTGCGCTCAGTGTCAGAGAGTGGCACCCAAACACTGGACACCCCCAGTCCCGTTAGGAGAGATGCCCATCGTCGGTACCCCCTTTGAACGAGTGGCGGTTGACATAGTCGGCCCATTAGAAAGAACAAAGCGTCGGAACAGGTTCATCCTGACACTAGTCGATGTGTGCACCATGTGGGCAGAGGCCATCCCCCTGGCGGTCACCGACTCGAAGCATGTTGCAGAAGCCTTGCTGCAAATCTTTACACGACTGGGGTTTCCTCAGCAAGTGCTGACAGATAATGGGTCCCAATTTCGCAGCTTGCTGATGGAGGAGATCTTCAACATTCTTAGGACCCAACACATACATACCAGTCCGTATAACCCGGCAGGAAATGGTCTCGTGGAGAGGTTCAACGGCAGCTTGATGACGATGTTGCGAAAATTAGGGCAGGAGCGGCCAGAGGATTGGGACCTTTTTATTCCCGCCGCCCTGTTTGCTTATCGCGAAGTCCCCCAGGCTTCTACTGGCTACCCGCCAGCCACCCTATTGTTTGGGCGACCGATCAAGGGCCCATTAGAGGCTCTGTTCTGGTCTTTGACAGATCGGAAGGCAGATGAGACAACGGTGTCGGCCTCCAAATATGTTGCAGAGCTGAAGGAGCGACTACAGTTAGGTTGGAAAGTGGCCTCAGACAACCTTCGTAAGGCTCGCGCAAAACAGGCGCAGAGATACAACAAGACGGCCAAGGAAAGAGAGCTCCAGGTAGGGGAGAAGGTCTTGTTGTTACTTCCCACCGGGGAAAACAAACTGCGCATTGGGTGGCAGGGGCCTTTTGAGGTGTTAGAGAAAATCTCTAACACCAACTATAGGATCGCTATCAGGGGAAAAAGGAAGATATACCACGTAAATCTCCTTAAGAAATTTTTAGAACGAGCCCCACCAGCACAAGACCACCTGTTAGCATTGGCGGTAGCTATTGAGGAAGAGGACGACCAAGAGAATTATGGGGAGTACCCCTTACACCCAACAGAGTCGTACCGAGACGTGAAATTTGGGGAAACTCTTTCAGAAGGAGCGGCGCGAGAACTCAGGACTGTATTACAACAATACACCGACGTTTTAACGGATAAACCTGGACTCACCCACCTATCGGAATTTGAGATGAAACTGAAAGACGACACCCCGGTACGGACTAAAATATATCCGGTCCCGTACGCCAAAGCTGCTGCGTTACAGGAGGAAATTGAAAAACTGCTGGCGGCCAACATCATTTCTGAAACTACATCCCCATACAGTTCGAGCGTGGTCCTATTACAAAAACCTAACGGTGAGACCCGACTGTGCATCGATTATCGATTGCTCAACACCGTGATGGAATTTCAACCGGAAGCCCTCCCCAGCCCTGCGGAACTGTTTTCCAAATTGAGCCAGGCGAAGATCTTCTCGAAAATAGACCTCAGTAAAGGCTATTATCAAATTCCGGTGAAAGAGGACGTCAGGCCGATGCTGGCCTTTAGCACTAGTGAAGGGCACTATACGTTTAACGTCATGCCGTTTGGGTTACATAATGCCCCGGGTGCCTTCACACGAATGATGAGGAAGCTATTGGGGCTGTTGCAAAACCCCCACATTCATAACTTTATGGATGATATCCTCATCGCAACGGAAACGGAGGAGGAACACATAGCTACTGTCGCCTTGCTCCTTGGAGCGATTGAAGGAGGCAGGGCTTACCGCCCGCCCGAGCAAATGTTTAATCGGTTTTGACACCCTAGACTTCCTAGGCCACACTATCGCTCACGGATGCATGTGGCCGCTGGACAAAAACGTGGAGAAAATAAGGAAAGCAGTTTGCCCCATCACAAAAAAGGACACAAGATCCTTTATCTCCCTGTGCGCATATTATCAAAAATTCATTCCGAATTTTAATAGCTTAACAGGGCCGTTGACCGACCTCACTCGGAAAGGTCAACCGGAAAAAATTCGGTGGACGGCAGAATGTGAAGGAGCATACACCACTCTTAAGGAACTGCTGACCAGTTCGCCAATACTTCGGCTCCCGGATCTAACAAAACCTTTTGTGTTAAGGGTGGACGCCAGCGCCATCGGAATTGGATCCACTCTTTTACAAGCCGACGAATCACAACAAGGTCTGTTGTTCCCAGTCTCCTATGCCAGTAGGAAACTTAATGCGGCCGAAAGAAACTACTCAACAATAGAACGAGAGTGTCTTGCATTAGTGGCTGGGATTCGCAAACACCACAAATACCTATACGGGGTCACGTTTGTAGTGCAAAGTGACCACGCTCCTTTGGCGTTTTTGGGAGCCAACAAGCACAATAATGCTAAAATCATGATTTGGGCTTTATTGTTGGGCATGTACTCGTTTTCGGTGCAATACATCCCAGGAAAGGATAATGTAGGAGCCGATTTCTTAAGCTGGCACCTAGCTCCGGAAGAGAAGAAGGATGAAAAAGGAGTGCTCACAGACAGCTCTGTAGACAGGAATAAGGAAGGGCCAGCATGAAACCCAGAGATTTCAGTGATTTAGCACGGATTCCCGCACTTGAAAGGGGGGACTTATGTGATGCTACACTGTAATTCTGACTTTTAACAGGCCCGATTCTGTGGTTCTATTTTTAGTTTCACCATGTCTCTTCTCTCTGTAATTATATGGGGTTTGCCTTGGTTCTTCTCATGTGAATATATCGTGTTTGGTGATTTTTGAGTGGGTAATTTAGATGGGTTCGTTTTGTGTCTTTGGGTTTGTTTTCCACTCGGCCGGTTTTACTTTCTTCAGATTTTTCGCGATTCCCGTAGATTTCATTGTTTACGAAAATCGATATTTTCGGGCACGCCTGTATGACACGTCAGACACGCGGCCATTGCGTAACATGACGCAATTTTAAGCCACGCGGGTTTCGCGATGATGCGTAGGAGTGGTTCCCGGTGTGTATAAATAGCCAGTGAAACGGCGGCCTAGTTCTCTATCGTAAGAAATATTGTCAGCCGTCAGACTTCGCATTATCGTTCTCCACTGTGGGAAAAACCAGCGATAATTGCGAGTCGCGGCAAGAACAGTGGGGAGCGTAAATTTGCCCATGTGCAAAATTACCCACGGCAACAGGACCTATCTTAAGGGTCAGACCTATGGTCTCTGGCAGTGAAGTCCCTATGCTTCAGCTGGACCGTGGTTTATTTATCATACAGCCGAGAGCATCGCTATTATAGTCTCTAGCAATGGCAGGTGGCCGTGAGACTGGTTTCAATTGCGTACAGCCGGAAATCAAGGCTGTGGTTTTTTTTTCCTCTAACTCCGGAGCGGGTTAAAAGAGGGAAGCTATTCAGCAGCAGAGAAGTTTTGTCGACAGTTCATCAAGTACCTCATGCTTGACGCCAGAACTTCATCATCATCATCGCAGAATTCAGGAACAGGTGACAGGGTTACCATACCTAGGTCCTGAAAGTAACGAGAGAAGAGTGTAACGGAGACGAGTGTTAGAGAGATACTGAGACCAAGAGAGAGAGAGAGATAGAGAGAGAGAGAGAGAGATAGAGAGAGAGAGAGAAGGAGGGAGAAAATAGACAGGACCAGTAGGGTCTGTTCAGTATCCACTTGACGGATAGATACTGAGCCATTGTGTTACTCCAAGTCTATTATTTGTAGCATTTCCAGTGGTGTTAGTTAGCGGCGCATATCGCCTAACAAGCGGAAAGCGGTGTAGACGGTTCGTTGAGGAAGAGTCAACAGGACTGAGACAGTAGCAATCTTAGTGGTATTAGAGAGTGGAGGCTAAAGTTGACAGCCCCACCAGATCAGAGTACTTTAAAGCACTAACCATTTTTATTGTTCCTCAGCAGGGTGACAGGAAGAGTGAATGTGATTGAGGTTTTTTTTTTTTGAGGGTCTTACAATTTAATCGTTACTTGTTTTCAGGCCGTGCAACAGTGCACGCTATCGACTGACTTGATGACGTATGATGCCATTTTTTTGTTTTTCTTGTATGTAAATAAATATATACATATATTATTTACTGGATCAGCTTCTAGTCTATACTATACCTACATGTGGTCGGTATAGTGGTGTCTGTGGTCGTTTTTATACACCTTATCTCCTTGTATTTAAAGGAAGTCAGAGGAGGGTGAGATTATAGCCAGTTTGACGTCACGAAGCGGCAAGGGCGAGTCAAAACCTGGTTCTATCCCTTGAGCCAATAGTCTCATCTGTCCACAGGCATGTCATTTTCCATCTAACTTCTATCTTCTCAGACTTTCTCATACTAGGGTCTTGTTTTCATTCAGGCAAACTCTATAAACTGAAAACCACTTCGTGACAAGTGGGCGGCAATCGTCTGGTGGATCATTCTGTTGAGATCAATTCTGTGATCTACATTCATAGATTGTCTCTAGGAAGTTCTGAAAAATAGATTTTCTTTAACTATCCCCTAGACTGAGCTATTAGAACTGATCCAGTATAAGTTTTTCCACAGGTTACAGTCAGTTAGATTGGTGGAAATTTAGTTTATATGACTGAGAGGTAATTGATGGCATACTGAAATTTTTCTTTAACAGGAAGGTAATTTCGGGGTTTTGGTAGCTTGTTAACAAAAAATTTTTTCAGGTTATTATTCAGACTTGACGCTAGTCTGAGTTCGGGTTTTTGGGACATCGGTTATAGGAGGAATACTTCCTATTACATAACAGGTAGTTCCTTCCTTTTGTTCTCCTTTCTGTCATTTTCTGTCAGTTGTGAACTTACCGCAGTTTACAGGTAAGATGGCGGATATGGCCAAATTGCGAGCTGCATGGCGTGAGGCAGCCCAGGACATGGGAATGGATAAAGAGGAGACGAAAACCTACATGATCAGAGAAAATGATAGGCATAATCAGAGCGAGAAAGAGGAAAGGATAGCCGCCGCAGAAGCAGTGAAAGAAGAGAGGGCAGCCGCAGCAGAGATGGAACTTTGGAAATTGGAAGCACAGGAACTTTGGAAATTGGAAGCACAGGAGAGGGAGAAGGCAGCAGAGAGACAGCATGAACTTGCCCTGCGTTCTCTGGAACTGCAGTACCGAGCTTCAGGGGGCAGTTCAGCTAATGGCGATTCACCCGGAGCAGGAGCAACAGACACCTCAGGAAACGGAGGGCCCCGGATGGCAGCCATGAGCTTCCCATTTGACTCGTTCCCTAACGGGAATGAGAAGATTGACGTGTTCTTGGAGAAATTTCAAAGAATGGCAAAGGCATACGGGTTGGATGAGAATCTTTGGTGCCTGAAATTATCGCAATCCTTGAAAGGTCATGCTTATGAAGTGTACAACAAGATGCTCCTAGATGACCAGAACAACTTTGAGGCCCTGCGAAACGCTTTGTTACAAAGATTTCAGTGGACACCCCGGAAATGCCAAACCATGTTCAGGGAGAGCAGGCCGGAGAAGGGAGAGAGTTTTGCTCAGTTTGCCGAGCGGGTGAGAAATTACCTTACTCGCTGGAGGGAACTGTCAGGACTGGCGAAAACTTTTGAAGGGTTGGAGGAGTTAGTTCTGTGTGAGCAGATAAAGGCTAACATGTCTCCTGATTTGACGCGGTATCTGGCAGAGCAGGGAGCCCAGCAACTCGATCAGATTATCATGTTCGCGGAAAGGTTCCAGACAGCACAAGCCGAAGTACTGGGACAAAAACGGAAGAACCCTGACCCGCCAACCCGAGGACATAACACCTCTCCCGACAAGCCAACGAACGGGCCGAACACCCGAGAGCCCCCTCCACCTGCTTTGAACTCCGCAAGGGGCCCCAACCCGCCTAATAAACGAGATGAGCCAAGGAGGGACCCTGCCCGGAACCACGCATCGGGTCGGTCGTGGGGCGGCAGAAATAATTATAACTCGCAGTGGAGAGCAGGAGGAAGCCGGGAAAACCCCCCGAAGAGAGTGGCCTGTTTACAAACTTCTATACCAGACTTGGAGAAGGAGCAGGATTCTCAACCTACAAGTGACCGACCTTCCACGAGGGGAAGGGTAACGGTTAACGGGATCGAAACCGAGTGTTTGTACGATACAGGCTTAAGTTTCGAATGTCTTGTGGGCCATCATCTAGTGAAGCCCGAACAGATGACTGGAGAATTTGTGGAGATATGTGGGGTGTTGAAGGGAGATGCTCCAATGCGCCTCCCAGTAGCGCAGATCGAGATAGAGTCCAAATTTGTCAGGGGCACGATCAAGGCGGCCGTAATGGAGGGACCCCTTTTTGAGGTCATTTTGGGATGTAGGTATGTGTACCTAGGGGACCCAAAGGAACCGGAAGTAGTAGCTGCAGTGGTTACTAGGGAGCAAGCCAAGAAGGAGAGGGAAAAGGAGGCCCCCACTAATCCATTACCCAAGGAATTGCAGGAGGCACAACAACAGGATCCGACACTGGAGGCCTGTTTTCAGAAATTACCCACGTCGAAGGACCCCAAACAAAAGGGGACTTTCTTCAAGAAGGACGGGCTGATTTATCGCAGAGAAGGAGGAGAAGAGCAGGGGCATAACCAATTGGTAGTGCCAGCCAAGTATAGGCCGCAGATTTTAGAAATGGGGCATGCGCTTCCATTTAGTGGACATATGGGGCAGGGGGCCACCATACACAGAATATCGGCCCATTATTTCTGGCCGGGGATGACGCAGGACATCATAAGATTTGTGAAATCTTGCGCTCAGTGTCAGAGAGTGGCACCCAAACACTGGACACCCCCAGTCCCATTAGGAGAGATGCCCATCGTCGGTACCCCCTTTGAACGAGTGGCGGTTGACATAGTCGGCCCATTAGAAAGAACAAAGCGTCGGAACAGGTTCATCCTGACACTAGTCGATGTGTGCACCATGTGGGCAGAGGCCATCCCCCTGGCGGTCACCGACTCGAAGCATGTTGCAGAAGCCTTGCTGCAAATCTTTACACGACTGGGGTTTCCTCAGCAAGTGCTGACAGATAATGGGTCCCAATTTCGCAGCTTGCTGATGGAGGAGATCTTCAACATTCTTAGGACCCAACACATACATACCAGTCCGTATAACCCGGCAGGAAATGGTCTCGTGGAGAGGTTCAACGGCAGCTTGATGACGATGTTGCGAAAATTAGGGCAGGAGCGGCCAGAGGATTGGGACCTTTTTATTCCCGCCGCCCTGTTTGCTTATCGCGAAGTCCCCCAGGCTTCTACAGGCTACCCGCCAGCCACCCTATTGTTTGGGCGACCGATCAAGGGCCCATTAGAGGCTCTGTTCTGGTCTTTGACAGATCGGAAGGCAGATGAGACAACGGTGTCGGCCTCCAAATATGTTGCAGAGCTGAAGGAGCGACTACAGTTAGGTTGGAAAGTGGCCTCAGACAACCTTCGTAAGGCTCGCGCAAAACAGGCGCAGAGATACAACAAGACGGCCAAGGAAAGAGAGCTCCAGGTAGGGGAGAAGGTCTTGTTGTTACTTCCCACCGGGGAAAACAAACTGCGCATTGGGTGGCAGGGGCCTTTTGAGGTGTTAGAGAAAATCTCTAACACCAACTATAGGATCGCTATCAGGGGAAAAAGGAAGATATACCACGTAAATCTCCTTAAGAAATTTTTAGAACGAGCCCCACCAGCACAAGACCACCTGTTAGCATTGGCGGTAGCTATTGAGGAAGAGGACGACCAAGAGAATTATGGGGAGTACCCCTTACACCCAACAGAGTCGTACCGAGACGTGAAATTTGGGGAAACTCTTTCAGAAGGAGCGGCGCAAGAACTCAGGACTGTATTACAACAATACACCGACGTTTTAACGGATAAACCTGGACTCACCCACCTATCGGAATTTGAGATGAAACTGAAAGACGACACCCCGGTACGGACTAAAATATATCCGGTCCCGTACGCCAAAGCTGCTGCGTTACAGGAGGAAATTGAAAAACTGCTGGCGGCCAACATCATTTCTGAAACTACATCCCCATACAGTTCGAGCGTGGTCCTATTACAAAAACCTAACGGTGAGACCCGACTGTGCATCGATTATCGATTGCTCAACACCGTGACGGAATTTCAACCGGAAGCCCTCCCCAGCCCTGCGGAACTGTTTTCCAAATTGAGCCAGGCGAAGATCTTCTCGAAAATAGACCTCAGTAAAGGCTATTATCAAATTCCGGTGAAAGAGGACGTCAGGCCGATGCTGGCCTTTAGCACTAGTGAAGGGCACTATACGTTTAACGTCATGCCGTTTGGGTTACATAATGCCCCGGGTGCCTTCACACGAATGATGAGGAAGCTATTGGGGCTGTTGCAAAACCCCCACATTCATAACTTTATGGATGATATCCTCATCGCAACGGAAACGGAGGAGGAACACATAGCTACTGTCGCCTCGCTCCTCGGGCGATTGAAGGAGGCAGGGCTTACCGCCCGCCCGAGCAAATGTTTAATCGGTTTTGACACCCTAGACTTCCTAGGCCACACTATCGCTCACGGATGCATGTGGCCGCTGGACAAAAACGTGGAGAAAATAAGGAAAGCAGTTCGCCCCATCACAAAAAAGGACACAAGATCCTTTATCTCCCTGTGCGCATATTATCAAAAATTCATTCCGAATTTTAATAGCTTAACAGGGCCGTTGACCGACCTCACTCGGAAAGGTCAACCGGAAAAAATTCGGTGGACGGCAGAATGTGAAGGAGCATACACCACTCTTAAGGAGCTGCTGACCAGTTCGCCAATACTTCGGCTCCCGGATCTAACAAAACCTTTTGTGTTAAGGGTGGACGCCAGCGCCATCGGAATTGGATCCACTCTTTTACAAGCCGACGAATCACAACAAGGTCTGTTGTTCCCAGTCTCCTATGCCAGTAGGAAACTTAATGCGGCCGAAAGAAACTACTCAACAATAGAATGAGAGTGTCTTGCATTAGTGGCTGGGATTCGCAAACACCACGAATACCTATACGGGGTCACGTTTGTAGTGCAAAGTGACCACGCTCCTTTGGCGTTTTTGGGAGCCAACAAGCACAATAATGCTAAAATCATGAGATGGGCTTTATTGTTGGGCATGTACTCGTTTTCGGTGCAATACATCCCAGGAAAGGATAATGTAGGAGCCGATTTCTTAAGCTGGCACCTAGCTCCGGAAGAGAAGAAGGATGAAAAAGGAGTGCTCACAGACAGCTCTGTAGACAGGAATAAGGAAGGGCCAGCATGAAACCCAGAGATTTCAGTGATTTAGCACGGATTCCCGCACTTGAAAGGGGGGACTTATGTGATGCTACACTGTAATTCTGACTTTTAACAGGCCCGATTCTGTGGTTCTATTTTTAGTTTCACCATGTCTCTTCTCTCTGTAATTATATGGGGTTTGCCTTGGTTCTTCTCATGTGAATATATCGTGTTTGGTGATTTTTGAGTGGGTAATTTAGATGGGTTCGTTTTGTGTCGGTGGGTTTGTTTTCCACTCGGCCGGTTTTACTTTCTTCAGATTTTTCGCGATTCCCGTAGATTTCATTGTTTACGAAAATCGATATTTTCGGGCACGCCTGTATGACACGTCAGACACGCGGCCATTGCGTAACATGACGCAATTTTAAGCCACGCGGGTTTCGCGATGATGCGTAGGAGTGGTTCCCGGTGTGTATAAATAGCCAGTGAAACGGCGGCCTAGTTCTCTATCGTAAGAAATATTGTCAGCCGTCAGACTTCGCATTATCGTTCTCCACTGTGGGAAAAACCAGCGATAATTGCGAGTCGCGGCAAGAACAGTGGGGAGCGTAAATTTGCCCATGTGCAAAATTACCCACGGCAACAGGACCTATCTTAAGGGTCAGACCTATGGTCTCTGGCAGTGAAGTCCCTATGCTTCAGCTGGACCGTGGTTTATTTATCATACAGCCGAGAGCATCGCTATTATAGTCTCTAGCAACGGCAGGTGGCCGTGAGACTGGTTTCAATTGCGTACAGCCGGAAATCAAGGCTGTGGTTTTTTTTCCTCTAACTCCGGAGCGGGTTAAAAGAGGGAAGCTATTCAGCAGCAGAGAAGTTTTGTCGACAGTTCATCAAGTACCTCATGCTTGACGCCAGAACTTCATCATCATCATCGCAGAATTCAGGAACAGGTGACAGGGTTACCATACCTAGGTCCTGAAAGTAACGAGAGAAGAGTGTAACGGAGACGCCGCATCATCAGTCGTCGAGTGTTAGAGAGACACTGAGACCAAGAGAGAGAGAGATAGAGAGAGATAGAGAGAGAGAGAGAGAGAGAGAAGGAGGGAGAAAATAGACAGGACCAGTAGGGTCTGTTCAGTATCCACTTGACGGATAGATACTGAGCCATTGTGTTACTCCAAGTCTATTATTTGTAGCATTTCCAGTGGTGTTAGTTAGCGGCGCATATCGCCTAACAAGCGGAAAGCGGTGTAGACGGTTCGTTGAGGAAGAGTCAACAGGACTGAGACAGTAGCAATCTTAGTGGTATTTAGAGAGTGGAGGCTAAAGTTGACAGCCCCACCAGATCAGAGTACTTTAAAGCACTAACCATTTTTATTGTTCCTCAGCAGGGTGACAGGAAGAGTGAATGTGATTGAGGTTTTTTTTTTTTGAGGGTCTTACAATTTAATCGTTACTTGTTTTCAGGCCGTGCAACAGTGCACGCTATCGACTGACTTGATGACGTATGATGCCATTTTTTTGTTTTTCTTGTATGTAAATAAATATATACATATATTATTTACTGGATCAGCTTCTAGTCTATACTATACCTACATGTGGTCGGTATAGTGGTGTCTGTGGTCGTTTTTATACACCTTATCTCCTTGTATTTAAAGGAAGTCAGAGGAGGGTGAGATTATAGCCAGTTTGACGTCACGAAGCGGCAAGGGCGAGTCAAAACCTGGTTCTATCCCTTGAGCCAATAGTCTCATCTGTCCACAGGCATGTCATTTTCCATCTAACTTCTATCTTCTCAGACTTTCTCATACTAGGGTCTTGTTTTCATTCAGGCAAACTCTATAAACTGAAAAACCACTTCGTGACAGTAAGTCATGGAAAATCAGTAAAGGAACCAAGCTATTATTTGAGACAACAGAGATGTTATGGGGAATGTTAAGAATTTTTGGTACAGCCTGTTAAAGACTGACGAAAAAAGGAGTTTCATTTTACTGGGCATATTATGAGAACAGAAAAGTTAGAACACTATTGTGACAACAGGCAAAATTGCTGGGAAAAGAGACAGAGTAGCAGAGAAAGAGATGACAATGAACAGTATTATCAAAGATTAGGGAAAGGTAGCAGTGGAGAGACATGATCACAAATGCCAACTCACACAATGCTTGAAAAAGAATATATTTTACCATAATGTTAGATAACTGTCATGCTCACATATTTTGCATGGGTAATTTGTGTCTTTAGGACCACACAATTTGTTTTCATTTGCTATGAGTCAGAAGACTTTCCAATGAATAATTGTTGAGGAAAGAAAAAAAATAATTACCTGTCTTTGACAGTCCCCACAACAATTGGGAGCAGTAATCACAGTAGGTAGAGGTCGTGAACATATGTTTCTCAAACCTGTGAGGCTGTGAGAACATATGTGCCACATCTCCAAGTACTTTTCCTCGCATCAGAATTTCCAGAGTTGATTTTATGTGGGCAGAATGGTTATAGGACCTGACCAGCTTAGTGTTTAGTGACACCTAGAAAATACAATTTTCAGTTTAATGCTGAGCTTCTAAGACAGAATTTTTTTTTGCAACTTATGTTTGGTGATGATGTTTTGAAGGATTTGGCAATGAACATACACACTGTGATACCATACAATCTTATATTTCAGCGGACAGAGAAAACCATGACTAACGAAAAATCAACAGATAAAGCCAAGCTAGAGATCTTGGCATATTAAACTATCTTTTAGCCTACAATGTAACACAGGCCTTCTAGCATACCTATTCTGGGTAGGCCTGTTGCATTTTTCATCATTTCTGTCTACATTCTCTACTTCTTGTGCTCTTTCTATATTCTTTCTGAATGGAGGCTCCATTATAAAGATTATCATTTGATGAATACTACATAACTGGCATAACTCAGCAAGTTATGTGACCAAACTTTAGGTCTCCTCAGAACCTGACATTTCAGACACATTTCAAACATGTACAGCTATTCATGAAATTGTCCAGCTGTAATAATTTTTCTTACAACTGTCACAGCATCTAAACCATGTGTAATGCAACAACAAGTATGTGATTACTTAAAAAAAAGTAAGGGAAATGAATAGTATTCTGTTATTGTCGTGTCACACATATTTGCTGCTTGTATAATTGAGGAAACTCAACGGCAGATGACTGCAATATGAATTGAGATAACTTAAATATAAAAATTTGATAAACCAGAAAAAGTCAAAAATGTTTTTCCAAACAATCAAACACCAGCTGAACTAGCCAGACTCCATATTTAAGTGAAGCAGAAACCATTTCTCCAAGATCACCAATGGCTTAAGTGAAGGAAAAACTAAACTTACTAAACTATACTAAAAGCTATCACAAAATACAACCTGTCGATGAAACTGATCCCTTCCTGGGCATTCCAATCTGTCAAATACTGCTCTCCATGGGGTTGGTTTTCTGCCAAGGTCAGCTTCTAACCGATGAATTTCCTGAGAAAAATAACAAAATGTAATATGGTGTCAACTGTTCCTTGTAATATCATATCTTCATTAAATCCCATGAGGATGCAAGTACCAGGCTGTTATGGTGAAACATCTTTAAAGATGTGAACTCATATCTTGGCAGAGTTAAAAAAAAAAAAGAAGAAGAGGTATGAGGGGCTTTCACCTCATTGGAAAATATACAGGAATCAATGGAGATCTAGGCTTAGTCAACAATAAGAATTTTCAACTTAAATGTCAAGTAACCCCAACTGTATCATCATCTCTGTTTTCACTGCCTATGGAGCATGGAGCCACCACTGTAGATGGTCCCCTTGAGGAGGCCTATGTCAAAGCACAAACTCTTGCTACAGCCGTTTCTGTAGCAATTTGTTTTTACATGATGAGGTTGCCAGCCTCATACACAACCTCATATATGTCACCATTTACAACATGCTTGGGGATGCAATAGTCCTGTTGTTCTTTTCTTAGCCTCCTCAGATATCCCCCCCCCCCCCGAATTACACAGGGCAAGAGCAATTGTGTAGTTCTGAAACATAGAGGACAACAAATATGACAATCTAGAAGATACAAGTGTTCACAAACTGGGTGCTGGCTGAGAATAGAAGGATTAGCAAATTACACTACCTGACCACCAACATAGAACTGATGGAATCTTATCACCACATTGTTCCTTTTATACATAAATGATATAGAGGAAAATATCTCACCCCCCCAAAAAAAAGCCCATAATTCCTTGTTTACTGATCACCCAGCCTTGTGGACCACTGAAGGACAAGTACAGCCAAAGCATGCATTCGGATGCAGCAAACTCTATGATCATCAGAAGAGTGTTCCATAACTACAGAGCTCTAAACTAGTGCTAAATGATAACAATTTACCCCTGGAAGCTATGGTATTACCTTCAATTGCCAATTTATGTGCAGAGTCAAAATTAAGAAAAGCCAGCTGACAGCATGGCTAAAAATGGCAAATATGAAACAGCTTGCTGGCATAACCTAGGGAGCAGCTGAGAATGTAAATGTAAACTGTTTAGCAGACATGTAAGACCAATCGACACTTTCTTTACTTGGAATACTTCTGTGGATGACTGGTTATACACCAGAGTTGTTACTTCCAGAAGTGAGGAAAAACCCAGGTAGTAAGGAGTACTCGTAAAAGCTTATAGTTGGTAGTACCATGATTGAAGGTTTGATTATCAACTGCAATTCCAACAAAGTCAAGGAAAATTCTAAAAGCAGAATATTGGAGAAGTCCAAGTATTTATATCAAATTTTCTTTACTTATTTGATTTCTATGCTGGCAAATAAACATCTCCAGCACATTTCTGGTGAGGCAATACTACCAGCTTTAGCCTCGATGGCAAAAGGCTTATTACTTATAGAAGTCGTGATAAGGCATGTCTGAATTCTGTGGAAACCTATCGAAATAAAATATTGATTCGAAACTTTGGAAAAACTAATTCGAGACTCACTTGTTGTGGATAAAACTACAATAAAATACGTGGCAGGGGTCAGCACTGGTTCACTGGTGGCCCTGGTAGGTAGTAGGTGTCTGGACGGTTATGTACTTGTCACAAATGTAGGAGTCAAAGGCTTTTGTTCTCACAATAGGGGATGCGCCAGGTTGCTCCACATCTCAAGTGAGTACGTCTTATGTAGGTTTGACTCTGGTCACTGAGGTAACTGTCTCAGGCTCTAACTGGTTACTATGATGCATCAGTCTATTTACTAGTTCGGTGCTATGGCTTGCCGGATTAAATTATTTCAAACTGGACTAGAGACCGGAAACCTTCTTATGATTGGTCTTGGGGCCTAGCTGACTGTTAAAATAATCTTTAACCTAACTAACTACGAAACCTCTAGTCTAAAATTATTGTTACTAAGTAAGTATGACCAACCATTGTTCTAGGTTCTCTCTACTCTAAATGTCTTCCGGCCTAACTTGTATGGAGGCCACACAAGATTTGATGACATCATGGGTTCATGTGTGCCATGACTTGATGATGTCATTGGTTTTTGACTAGTGTTTATTTTTACTAACTAGTCATTCTTAAGTACTTTACTAAAATTCTAATAGTTGTAGCGACTTAGTAGGCCATATGGTCACATATCATCAGCAGTTGTTGGACTCATGCATATGCACATGTATTAACAGCTAATACAAGTGAAAGCTGAGGCTGAGGAATCTGTCTCATATTAAAGAACAGTACACAGAAAAAAAGTCAGCAGCAACAGAGAAATGTTCAAGCAACTTCAGACCAGAGGTAGATAACTTAAAACTACACTAGAAGTCACACTGATGGAGCAAAGCAAGAAGAGACAAGCAGTATAATTCACAGATGCCCTGTCAGTAATAACAGCACTTAGGAGTCAAGGTAATGATGGCTTACATGTCCTAAGAGCAACATTCTTCAGACAATGGTGGCAACTCAAAACAGTCATAATACACTGGATGCTATCTCACTGCAATATCCCTGAGAATGAAGAGGTTGACAGACTGGCAAAGGAGGGTGGAAAATTACCTCAAAACCTGAGGTAGACTACTGTTTTCTCAAAGTATATTCAAGGTGATGTCTGAGGGTGTTCACAAAAGGACTATCTTAGATTTTTTAAATGTAAAAAAAAAAATTTGACAACTTTCTAAAGCTAAAAGAGGCACAATTAAGTGGCTGTTCCTGATAAGAAAACTGTCCACACTGAACTTTGCACAGTTCTGGGTATCATACTTGTAATAGACAAGCATCACACACCAAACATTTTCTGAAGTTCACACAGTTCTGTTTCTGTATCAGGGTTGCGAGATTCAAATTTTGAAAAAGAGGTCAAACGTTAAGAATTAACATGGGAATCACCAAAATGGCCGGGACAGAAACCAGATAGACCACATGATGATTAATGGTAGATGGAGACATGCATTGCAAGATGTGAAGGTAAGAAGAAGAGGTGCAGATGTGGGAAGTGACCACCATTTAGTCGTAGCAAAACTGAAGGTGAAAATCAGAACTACTGGACCAACTGTAACTACACAGAAAAGGTTTGACATCAGCAAATTGAAGGACCCCCTTACCAGAAAAGCTTTTGCGGCTGACATAAAGAAACTATATAAAACTGCCAAAAGTCAGGAAAAGACATTGACTGATGATATAGACCAGAAATCCAACATCATTACAACAATATATAAGGAAAGCAGCAAGTCATGCTTGGGATTCCAGGAAAGGAAGAAGCAAGACTGGATAACACCAGAAACATTAAACACCATAGCGATGAGAAAGAAAATGAAAAGAAAGAAAACAGAAGCGAAGTCTCCCAGGTTAAAGCAACTATATAGCGAACAGTACAGTCAGCTGGACAAGGAAGTTAAACGCCAAACCCGAGCCAACAAAAGGAATTTCCTAGATGATCTTGCAAGACAGGCAGAAGAGGCAGCACTGAGAAATGAACAAAGCACAGTATACAAAATAACTAAAACCATCAGCGGAAAACGAGGTGCAAACAATATTACATTAGTAAGAGATAAGCAAGGAAATCTCATCACTACAGCAAAGGTACAGGAAACAAGATGGGCAGAGCATTTCAGAGAAACTCTGAACAAGGAACCACCAGAGACACAGTTGAATGTTCCTGAGGCTGAAAATGATATGGATGTTAATACAGACATTCCACGAAAGGAAGAAATCATCACAGCAATCAAAGGGTTAAAGAATGGAAAAGCTCGCGGCCACGATAACTTAAATGCAGAGCTATTTAAGACAGACCCTGAGCTAGCAGCAGAACTACTAGAGCCACTATTTGCACAAGTCTGGAAAACAGGGACAACACCATCGGAGTGGAACAAATGAATAATTGTCAAATTGCCCAAGAAGGGAGACCTTGCAGACTGCAATAGTTGGAGAGGAATCACTCTTCTCTGTTCCCAGCAAAATATTAGGCAGGATAATTATACATACGAGGGTGAGTCAAGTGAAAACCAGAAATATGTTATAACAATAAGAATAATAATGTCATTATATTGTAACTTGCCAATATTGTTGTCCTGGATGTCTCAAGTGTCATGCATGCGCCATCGCGGTGATGACGCATAAGGTGACATCATAATGATGTTTTAAAGATGGCCGCCCCGCTAGTGGAATGCACCAAACAGCAGCAGCGTTCTGTTATTCAATTTTTGATCAGCGAAGGGGTGAAACCAATAGAAATTCATCGGCGAATGAAGCTCAAGTACGGTGATGCATGCATGTCAAGGTCGCAGGTGTATGAATGGTGTACAAAGTTCAAAAACGGCGTGATTTCTGTGACAGATTGTTCACGACCGGGTCAGGCACACAGAGTAGTGACTCCAGAATCGATAGCAACCGTTGAACGACTTGTACAAGGAAACCGCCGATTGACTGTGGATGATATTGCCACACATCTTGACATCAGTCACGGTTCAGCACACCACATCATCTCTGATGTGCTACAGTACCACAAAGTGTCTGCAAGGTGGGTGCCATGGCAGCTTACTCCAGAATTGAAACAACAACGATGTACCTCTTCATCGGACCTGAAAGTCTTTCCTCCCAATGCCTCTTTGATTCGTCCAAACAGGTGGAAATCACTTGGGGCTAGGTCTGGCGAGTACGATGGATGTGGGAGACACTGAAAGTGCAGGGCCTCGATGGTTTCAGTCATTGCATGGGCTGTATGGGGTCGAGCATTGTCATGTTGCAAAAGGACACCTTTACTCAAAAGTCCACGTCGTTTGGATTTGATTGCGGGTCGAAGATGATTCCTGAGAAGCTCTGTATACGTGGCACTGGTGACAGTGTTGCCCCTTGGCATGTAGTGCTCTAAAATAATGCCTCGTTCATCCCAAAAGAGAGTCAGCATTACCTTTCCTGCAGATGGCTGCGTGTGGAACTTCTTCGGTTTCGGCGAGGAGGGATTGCGCCATTCCTTGCTCGCTCGCTTTGTTTCAGGTTCGTGGTAGTGAACCCAAGTTTCGTCACTGATAACCGTATGATTCACCACTGATGAATGTATGATTGGACACTGGACATCGATAAGTGTAGGCTTACGGTCTTATCATAGGTGCAGGTTAATGGTCATCACATTGTTGAGTGTAGTGTATTGGGTCATATAGATGAATGCTCCCTTGTGTAGTGATGAAGGAGATGGTCAACTCAAACCAACACAGTGAGGTGCATACATGACATCTTGTCCACCAAGTATTGGGGCCCTGACAAGGGACAGTGTTTGTATTGAGTGAGAATGCAGGTTACGCGAATGTATGGAATGTTCGTATGTTGACAAGTATAAGGCACTCATTCACTCATGTGTGAAAGTCAAAGATGTCTGGAACTGCTGTTGATAATTTCTTACACTTTTAATGGACGTAAACTCCGACAGCACGGTTACAATCATAGGAACACGTTGACGCAATAAATCATTAGGTACTTGAAGAATAGGTGGCAACATCAAATATGCATACGTATAGCATGAGAGTCTAATCGAAACAGTATGCAAGTATATATATAATTCTGAATGTCTGTCGTTTCATGCCTCCACTGACTAATCGCGTCAGTTTGAGGTAACAATAATAATGTTCATCACAATGCTCCCTTGCAGAACCTCTGCTGACCAAGTCTTCAGGCTAAGTCTTTTTAGGCTATAACTTCACAGGGTTTTATAGTTATGCTGTCAATCATAAATAACGACGAGTGGACTCCAAAACAATGTAGGTCGTGATATCGCCATCAGATAATAAGATATTTCCGTTCTCTGACCGATGATTCACACAGACCCCAAAGTGGGATTCAAGATGGCGCAAGTCTCAGTGAGCGGCGCTCATACCGAAGATATCCTCACTATAACTGAAGGCTCCGTTCATATATTCAACTAGTACCTTGGGTTTTCATACCTCATAGAAAAGGGTTACACATGTCCACTCCTAGTGCTGCTAATCAAGGAATCGTCCATGTACGATCCATTAAATACATATATAACGATGATATGGCATCCGCCTATCATTAGCCCTAGGCAAAGTCTAGAAAATGTTCTCACTTTACCTTAGGTTTAGAAAACACTAATAACAGCACACGCCATTCCCTTGGTGTAAAGAATGTATTCTGGGGAGGAACCTAGACTTAATAGACATACAGACGATGTCACCTTCCCCCAGAATTTCACAGCAAAGAACAAATCTTCGGACTTCTGTCCGTCCAGCTTTCAGCAACCCAACATGACGGAAACCCGCCTTGACGACCAATCGTCTGGGCATGCGCCAAAGTTTAACCCCTCAACTATTCAAGTGGGACAACCCCATATTTACATTTACTCGAATCCAAAGATGAGTATTCGCCCTTAGATTAGAGTTCTAAAAATCTTATTCAAAATATTTCTAAACATAACAAGTATACAGACAGACTACGTTATCAGTTATGAAAAACTGCACGTAACAGTCTTACCACACCTCCCGGGAAAAAAAAATGAAACATTTTTTTAAAAATACATCTAGGAGCAACATACAACAGGCTCACAACGCATGAATAATGCGCAGATGAAAAGTATAAAGAATACCTATAACGCCAAATGTGAGGCTAAGTCGACATATGGAGCGACTGGTGAGAATATATCTCATAATCTCAGAGAAAGCGTTTCTCTAAGTATAAATGTTTCCAGAGAGGTGTCACCAACTTATACTACAATACTGGCAATGACACAATGCATACAATAATTTCAATCACAATTTCATATTAAGTATATTAAGTTCATTATTAACAAAGAAGACAAAATCATCAAAGAACAGCGGTGAATATACCTCAATGAACCGCTAAGTAGTGATACAATCACTATATTACAAATTACAAATGTGTATCTATTTTGATATAGACAGAAACTATTATAGACTTAGACGTATTAGGAAGTCCAAGACATAAAGTTAGGTGGAATCATGTGGGCATCTAGACAAAATGTCTGCCATCACATTATCTGATCCACGTATAGCTCGAACCGAGAAATGAAAAGGTTGAAGAGCAATTGCATATCGAGTAGACCTCGAGCTCTTCAAATTCTTACTCTGTATAGCCGTAAGAGCTTTCTGGTCGGTTTCTACTATGAAATGTGCGCCTAGAAGGAATCTTTGTAGTTTGAGAATTGACCATACCATAGCCAATAGCTCACGGTCTAAAACCGAATAATTCCTTTCTGCAGCATTAAGTTTTCTGGAGATATACATTACAGGATGCAGAGTTCCAGAGTACTCTTGCATTAGTGCCGCTCCAATCCCAGTGGATGAAGCGTCACTACGAAGAAAAAATGTCTTATTTGTAGCAGGTAACACTAAAATAGGTGGTGTTGAAAACAAATTTTTAATCTTATCCAAAGAGGATTGGCATTCCTGTGACCAGTGGACCATATTAGGAGACCCTTTCTTTAGTAGTGTAGAAAGAGGTGCCATGATAGAGGATAGATTCGGAATGAATCGTCCATAAAATTGTATAAGACCTAAGAGACTTCGCACTTGCTTTTTTGTCTTAGGAATAGAGATGTTAAGTATCTTAGTGATATTATGGTCCTCTGTCTTTAGGAAACCATGACCAACTCGATGGCCTAGGAAAGAAATTTCGCTAAAACCAATGCAGGCTTTAGAGGGTTTCGCCGTCAGGTTATGCTCGCGTAGAATAGACAGTAATTCAACTAACCCCGAATAGTGATCTTCCCAAGTATCGCTGAAAAGACAGATGTCGTCTAGGTATGCAATGACATCTGACCGATAAGATAGTATTCGACGCATCATGCGTACGAATGTAGCTGGTGCGTTCATAAGGCCGAAAGGCATAAAATTCCATTGAAAAAGGCCTCTAGGTGTAGAAAAAGCCGTAAGTGGTTTGGCGCGTTCAGATAAAGGAACTTGCCAATATCCTTTAGACAAGTCAAGTTTAGTGAAAAAATGAGATTTAGAAAGCCTAGTAAGTAGTTCTTCTAGTAAAGGCATAGGTTCAGCATCAAACTTGGTAACTTGATTCAATTTGCGATAGTCAATGCAAAGACGTATGTTATTGTCTTTTTTTCGAACAATAACCATCGGCGAAGAATATGCAGAAGTGGATGGTTCAATTATTTTTAAATCCATCATCTCATCCAACTCCTTCTCAACCTGTGCTTGAAAATGTATAGGGATAGGATAAGGTCTGACCCTAATAGGAGTATGGTCAGTTAGAACAATGTCATGTTCAATGATACGAGTTTGTCCAGGAATGTCAGTGAGGACATCCTGAAATGTTTGTAACATAACCGAAACTTGTCGCTGTTCTCCTAGAGATAAATCAGGAGAAACAGTAACATTTTTCCATGATTCACTAGAATGAAGTGGAATCATCGGAAGCGGAAGATTAACATCAGAAAAACTTGTTTCCTCATCCTGTATTATGGACAGTGATGAGTAATGACCAGGTTGGACTGGAGAATCGTCCGTTGCCTGGAAAATCGGCTGTAAATAATCAGGACGTTCATGGAATTCTGTAAGCATATTGATGTGAAAGGTTTTATGCTTTCCATCAATATCGACAATGTAGTCAACATCGGAAATCTTCGAGATTATATCGTACGGACCTTTCCAAGAAATAAGAAGTCTGTTTTCCCTACAAGGTAGCAAAACAAATTTGAGGTGAAGACAGGAGTACGACAGGGATGCCCCCTTATCAACCACTCTATTTTTAACAGTCATAGACTGGGTGATGCGACAGACAACAGAGGGCAGTCCAAGAGGAATAAGATGGACTACGTTTTCTATATTTGAAGATCTGGAATATGCAGATGACATTGCACTACTAGCACATTCACATCAACACATCCAGGAATAAAAACGGATAGACTTAATAAGTATTGTCAGCAGGTGGGCCTGAACATCAATCTAAAGAAGACAGAGGTCATGACACTCAATGTGAGCAACCCCGAGCCCATAACAGTAAGGAATCAACAACTGGAACAGACAGACACCTTCACATACTTAGGATGCATAGTAATACCAGATGGCGGAGCAAGCAAAGACATCAACAACATAATGAACAAAGCACGAACAGCTTTTTTTATTCTAAACAATATCTTGAAGTCCTCTCAGTACAGCACAAGCACAAAATTAAGATTATATCACAGCTGTGTGATTTCTGTGCTTCTCTATGGCGTGGAATGCTGGAGAGTGACAGAGAAGGAAATGTCGAAATTGTCCTCTTTCCACACAACCTGCCTATGAAAAAAAAAATTCTCCGAATCTTTTGGCAGAATACCATCACCAACCAAGATCTGCTTACTCAGAGCAAGCAAGAGGACATGCACACCATCATAGCTGGCAGACGCTGGAGTTGGGTTGGCCATGTCCTCAGAAGAGACCCCGATGCCATCACAAGAACAGCTATGCAATGGACCCCTGAAGGAAAACGAAAGACAGGCCGACCAAAAACAACTTGGCGGAGGACTGTGGAGACAGAGATGCAAAAAATGAACCAGAGTTGGGGCACTGTACGAAGGATGGCCACTGACCAAGCAAAGTGGAAACAATTTGTTGCTGCTCTACAAGACGCCACCAGGCGTGATGGCCACTGACTGCTTTGATGGTCAGCAGCTAAGGATCAAAGAAGAAGAAGAAGACTATCTGTGAGAAGTCCATCTTTCTTAAATGAGGTTTTTTCTCAATCAACAATGGTTATTTTTCTGCACTACTCTTCTATAGCATTGAAGTGCCTTCCTGAAATATGTTTATCCTGAAAATGGAGGCCTTGAAACTTGGTACAAAATTATCACTTTGTGCAGTTTCGATAAGCCTTGAAAACTATCACTTGCCAAAGGAAGTCTACACCTAATCTAAGAGACTCTTCTATTATAGACTTTGACATTTTCTATTTCTTGAAAGGTCTCTTGTTCTGTTTTAGAAATTATTTAATTCTGTTAACTCTTTCATTCCAGAGTTATTTAGCACGCTGTGCCAGACTTTTTTGTGGGCAGAATTTTATAGAGTGAAGTGTTCATCTTTCAGTCTAAATTTTTTGTGTGAATTTTTCTTTGAACATGTACTTTTTATATACCAAACTGTAGGGAAATTGATAGAGAATTGTAATATATAATGTCTTTGGTAGTATTAACACAAGTATACTCGGTATACTTAAAACATTTTGCATGTAAAATTGAAAAACGCTAAAAAGTTGACTGTAGAATACGATTTTACCAAAGACAAATTACTGTTGTAGACAATAAAACTTTCTTTTTAGTCTTCAAACGTCAAGTTAATCCATATACAAAGTAAAAAAAGCATGCTTATGGCCACAATTAGTGCATTTAATGTTATTCACGCCAGTTTTTCTGTTGTCCTTTGTAAGAAAAAAATAAATTATGCAATCGTGCATTACGTAATTTTCAAACAAATAAAGAAGAATAACGTCATATACAAACTTTTTTACTGTTGTTTAATGTTTTAATAGTATCCCTAGCTTCATCTTCTACCAAGAACTAGTGATTAGATGTTACGGTAGGTCTAGTTTTGTTGCTTTTTGATCGGCCAGAATATGACTAAGCCCACTCATCAACTAAATCTAGTATGTCTAGCTTTTCTGCACAGATTCCGTATTTTGACAACAAAACTGTGACTACCAAACAATCATCATCAATGTCAGCAATATTTCAAAGTAGTTTGACACAGTTATTTGCTTAGGAGACTTAGAAAATGTAAATATAAAGCCTGACACATTTCTCTAGCAATAACAACGAAAAATGCAAATCTTCACAAAAATTGTGATAATAACGTCAAAACACGCACATGTGCTTATTAACTACAGTCAAATTAGTTGCTTAAATAGTAGCGGAAGTCATTCTACGAGTTTTAATATATGAACTGCATAAAACGGACGATTGTTAGGGTTTATTCGTGATAAACTAAAAACCACGCTGTGAGCGTTGCTCTGGCACGGCGCGTTGAATTTTACAACGCTCAGAGCGTTGGTCTGGAGTCAAAGAGTTAAGAACCTGATGAATACTTTTTCTCTGCCCAATTACATTATACAGTCAATTCTGAAAACTATGCTGGTGCAAGAATTGTAATCTGACATTTTCTTTAACAGCTGAGCTTTAATTTTTTTGTATTCAACACTGTTTGGGCTAGCTAAGCAGAAGTGCAATAAGCCTTTAGCTACTCCAAGTTCACCAAAATATCAAAGACAACCTTTCCTTGCAAGAGCTACTGAGTAGATGAAGGTTTTTACAAAGAGGAGAGGGCAGTTCTTCTTCTTAATACACTTTAGAACGTCAGCTTGAACATGTTTAAAGAAAGCAGTGGTCAGTTTGAGGTTGTTGGTATCTCCATAGAGTTTGTCCAGGAATGGTACTGGCCATACATGTTTTCTTTGATGTTCAGCAGACATTTTTTCAGACAGTTCTAGCACGTTCAGATTCTGCAGCTCTGTTTTTTCACTCTAAACAATTATTTGCATGATGCTCATCTTAACTCATTATGGTGAACATCTGAGGGTAGTATGGATGCTGCAAGTTGATTGCGCAATGCAAGTGAATAGCTGATACATCTGAGCTGCACACAGTAAAAAGACATCTTTCAATCTAGATTAAACAGAGTTATTACAATCAACTATGGTTGATGCACCATTTGATGCAGTTCATAAAACTCGGATCTCGTCTTGCAATTTCCTCCTCAGTCACTGGATACATTTTCTCTTTTACCGGAATTAAACCTAGAAATCCAATTGAAATTTCTGTTATCCTATTGCTAAAAAAATGGAACAATGATTCATAAGTGTTTTTGTGTTGAAATGTCAGTATGTTCATCCATAGTTTTTGCCCTTAAAGTCATAATGCCACATGCAGAAATAATTTTAGCTTATTAAAAAACAAAAGGAAAATGAAAAAAAAAAACACAGATAAACAACCAAAACAAAAATATCCTAACTGAATTTTCTGATGTCAGTCAATTACCAAAAGAAAGAGGCATTTTTGAATTTGGCATTAAAAAAAGCCAAACTGGCAAATCCAGTGTGTACTGGTTTTTTTATATATAATACAAACAACATCACATTTTTTTCTGAAGTTAGTACCATTCTGCGTAACTGTACCTGTATCTTAGACCAAAAAAAGTCTGGCTGCTCAAGGAAGATGGTGTGGTAACAGGCATCCACTGTTCCTCGCCTAGTCACACCCAGAGTGCCTGCCTCAAGCTCCTCTCCTAATGCATCCTTGTCCATGAGGTCTAGGTCGTACAAAGTTCCAAAGCCCAGGTCTTCTGTGGTGAAGAAGTCCCAGATTTTCAGGTTGGAGACATTAGCGAAGGGCCTTAAAATCTAAAAATTATCAAAAGGCATGGAATAAGATTACATTATGGAGAAATAAAAAAATTACTAATGAACAAAATAGACTATACAGATAATGAAATTATGTCAAAAGGTACTGACAAAAGTGTATGCTTCTTGTAATGATAATTAAAGTGACAATAAAAGGGGCAAATTCTTTGAGAATCTTTTCAGATCGTACAATCATTATCACTGATTATACTAGGCGATTTTAACGGAAAAAAATAGGCAAAAAAAACACCATGGGAAGCTTTCATTATACCACTCAACCAATAACTCTACAAAATGTAATAATAGTGAAGAATAATTTATTTTTTCCCTAAACAAGGACAAAAAATAACCAACATATTACACCCCTGCAGTCAGAACCTAGAAAAAAAAATGTATACAAAATGAACAATGACAAATTAAAGAGACAAGAGCAAAGAAGAAAGATCAACATGCCGCAGCTGCATACTGACTACTGACTAATAATTATGTTCCAGTTTACAGGCACAGAGGAAGCAATACAAAACTGAAATAAGTTTTACTGTAAAAAAAAAAAAGAAGTAAGTGATGAAGTATGCCAAGAAATGTCCAAAACCTGCACAAACCTGCCAGCCAGAGTGAAACATTTTCAAAAAAACAAAGCTGAGTCATTAAGAAACAAATGTGTGGCTACAAAAGTAGTAGAGGACAAAAGAAAAGGATACTAGGTGGGAGGAAAAAATATTACAGTTATTTTAGAACAAAAGTTATAGAAGCAATTTCACAGCAAAATGAATGTTTATATTTTCTACATACATTCAAAGAGGAATATAAATGTGCTTGATAGTGCTTTGAAGAAGGGATGCCCAAATAGTAGTCAAAAATGTCACACAGTGGGAGTGGATTGTAGTGGATTTTGATGGTATTGTATGGTGGTGTTATCACCTAGTGTGATGCGTGAGGTCAGCTGTGAAGGCTCCTGAGATAATTGTAACTGTGAATATACAGAAGGCCCTTTCGTGCTACCACTTTATGACCTCACACATATCTTTTTTTTACTAATGAATGTGGCTACGTTAAAATCTAGGGTACTGAATGCAATGTGTTGTATGGACATATACACACACCCACAGATATTAATTAAGTCTAATACTATCAATAAAATTTATAACACAATGAACTAAATTCAGCTGGTTAAATTTAGAATAGAAAATCTTTTTTTAAATTTATTTGTTCTGAACCAAGGTTTTATTTTGGCCAGAACTTATGCAAAGATTTTGAAATTTATGAATGAATGGCATGAATAAATGGCATGTTAAATGAAAGATGTTTACATATGCAATCTTCAAGATTAATTATAGTATTACTGTTCGTAATGTTAATTTTCCTGGGAAAACTATGAATGGATGTGCTGTTGGGGTGGCTTCATCCCTCCCTGTTTATGCCTACACAGCATTGTCCATTAATGATGGAAGGAAATGGGATGCTTCAGTAGTAAATTCTCTTGGGTGCTAGTTTTATGAAGTTGGTGTAAGTTCAGCAGGCCAGCTAGCCTACTTAACTTTGCCAGATTTGTTCTGGTGCTGGAATATGATGGCCCCACCTCTCCGTGCTTGAGCAATACACAGATATTCTGTCGAAATGTACCCTGCACGGGTCCTCACTTCAATTATTAATCAGCATTTGACACCACCTTAGTGTCAAGATCGAACTCACAGCTCAGATTATGAATAAAGAACACAGAAATGCTAGCAAAACTCAGCTGAGCTGCTGGCTATAGTATGGCGTCCCTGAACTTATTTCAATTTATTTCATTTGGAAATCACCACACTTGAAATTTACTGTGTCTATCACTGGACAACTATTGAGGAATGGCCCCAAATGCTCGTCTGAGCGCCGATAATATGATTGTCTGTGGCCAATCAATGCCTTGGTTTTTTTAAATTCAAATTTCCTACACTAAAGTCATTTCAGTCATGCTTCAGTCAAGTATGGATTTTTATCTGTTAGTCTGTCCGTCTCTACTTGCGTTTTCACAAAACGTACTTGATTTTTGAACCAACCTTTCTCTCCCCTCCAAAATTTTGTCGTTAAAAGTTATTTTTAGACACAGCTCCCACCAATATCCCTTCTCTTCCATGCTAATTAGATTTGAACACCTGCGTCTCAAGGTCGCGGTTTTTTGTGCAAATAGTGATATGTTAGATTCAATGCAGTCTTTCGCTGATGTGAACAACACTGTCTTTTGTCATTATCTTCATTATTATCTATCCGTCTGTAAAATTAAAAGCATATTATTTCACTGCTCAGAATGGGCCATCCGGCCAGCTAATTTTTATATTCCTAACATTAATATTAAGAAAAAGTTACTTTTTAAATTTTGTAATATTTCAAGCATCTGCGTTTAGCCGCTGAATTCAAATCAAAGGCTTGGTATCGCAAAAGCGTCCAATAAATGACTGTGGCGTATCATATCCAGGGTCCCTTCTGTCGAGTTCCTTACTTTATGTCAACTTGGGGAACGTGACTTCCCCCCCCCCAATTGCGTCTCCTTAGCCTTGCTAGTCTCACGCAATTTTTTTTCAGTCATATTTTTTTTTCCTTTTGATCCGCCGTTCTCATCCCTCCAAATGGTAACCGTTTTGATTTCCCGTCTAACAAGTCAATTTTTATGGAGGGTGATGACCCACGGTCAGGGCGATCATGTACTATCAGCAGCTTAAGCGTTATGTTTTTATACAATTTATTTAGTCAAGTCAAAGTTCATCTTATCTGAACACTTACGGGATCTTGGTCTTCCATAGCATAAGCAAAGTTGAAAAAGACTGGGCACTGATTACACACATTGTCAACATGTTCCCATATTGAGGTCTCGCATAAATTATGACTGGTTTCTGAGGGGTTATGTTGGCTGGAAAAAGGAAACAACAGGTTACAGTCAATCATCATTTTCCTATTTGCTTCCTATGGAGCATAGAGCCAGCACTGCAGCTGGCCTCCTTGTAGGAAGCCTGCATCAAGCATTCACATGCTCTTACAGCAGTGGGTGTTGGGAGTAATTTGTTTGACATGATGAGATTGTCAGCCATCATGGCACCTGACATTCGTCACCTTCTACGACGTGTCTGATGGTGCCAGTAGTCCTATTCTTTCTTTGTCTCATCAGAGAAACCCCCAGGAACCAGAGACTGTTGACAGAGAACTAAACAATTTACAAAAATGTCCTGACAAAGGTCAATGAGCAAAGGCAGCTTATAACATCTATCACAAAGAAGCTGTTACCACGAGAAGATGAAAGAATAGGCAAACTGATTAAAGAAAGATAGAGGACAACAAAATTTGAAGATACTGGACAGTTTAACATTATAATATGGAAGACAGTCAACAAAAGAATCAATGAACAGCACTTTGAACAGGAAGTGGAGGGATAAGGTCGCCTATGTGAATCAGAATGGCAGCTGAAGAAGAATAAAAAGAAGAAGAAGGTTAGAGACAGAACTTCTCCTGCCATACGTGAATCAAATACATGTTGAAATTTTAAACATTATAGCTGATGACAAGTAAAAGTAAAGGATTGGAAAAGATGTTGGAGAGATGAGATTAAAAGATAAAATAAGGAAGAGACCTACAGAAAATGGAAAAGTAAGAATAGGTAAAATCTGCAGAAACTGAAGGAAGGATAAAATGTTATAAAGACAAACAAGGCAGAAATAAGAAAAGAAGTATGTTGTGACAACTTGCCCAATCTTCTCTTCATTTTTATTATTATTTACGTGACATCGTTTTTTCTCATCCTCAATGCATGATCGCAAAGTCCCGGGAATTGTCACTTGCGGAAAATCTCCTAGCGTTCGGTATTTTCTCCTCGCTATTTTTAGATACGACGTCATTGTTGACCAATGACCTCGGTAGCGAGAAATCCGTTTTAATTTAGAACTGCTTGAACTTGGGAGAACCAGTTTAGGCCATTTAGGAAGACATCACGTGACTTTTAACATTATTGATTGGAGCGTCTAAAACGAGGCTAAGGTCACATGATGCACGCTACGGATCACGTGTCCAAGCGGAAATGACCCGCTAAAAGGCGGCAAAGCCAGCATTTTGTCACTTGCCCAGGAACCCTCAAGAAAGCTAGGTCTAAGCCAGATCGGCGAATTCTCGCATTAAAAGCACTGAAGCCACGTGTCTAATTGCGGGTTAGCGTCCATCTTTGAGTAGGTAAGTGAAATCTCGCTAGAATATAATGTGATGAAATGTGTAGTACCTTGCAAAATCGACGCAAGATTGGTATGTTTACTTTATTCATATTTCTGTTGTACGATCACATCCAGCCACATGTGATCGGGTATATTTTATGATCCCACGGGATATGTACATGTTCATAATAATGTATAACGGGAATATATATATATATATATATAGCTATTAATTTCCATATTATTTGATTAATTTCGACCCGACGTTTAGACTAACGGAAATTAATATTAACGATAATGTTGACAGACCGTGACATATATTCATTATAAATTATATGACGATGCGACCAGACATGAAGTGTGTGATAATGTTGTCAGACAATTCTAAAACACGGATGTCCAATTATTTGTTAAATTCATCATAATGACATGACGATTAGGCTAGAGGCACAGAACTAGAATACTGTTGCCGACATTTCTATGATAAAAGTTGGTGGGTTTAACTGACATTTATAATAATTCATCGGGTTAAGCTGACGATAAATCAGTCTAAAGAATTATAATACTGCCACTGGGGCAGAGAAATATAATAAAGGACAGACAGGAGAAACTTGAATTCAAGATTAGGCTCTAGACATATGATGTTAGAGACTAAAATCTGAGATGACTGGCAGAGGGACGGCTTAGGGAAAGACTGCTTTCTAAAGCTAGAAAATTAATGAAGCCGTCGTATTTGTCTTCAGTCTATGGTGGAGCCTTGCACGACAGTCCAATCTCAGCGCAGAATACGGAGTCGAGCACAGAGAAGGCAAATCCGAACCATTCAAGACCTACCTGGGGCAACGTCAGGAGACCGGAGAACTAACCACACTTCACTATCAGCCGGGGGCTGAAAAGCTAAGTCCACGAAAAAGGGAACTCACTACATCAATGCCTAGTTTAGTCATCCATGATGAAAAACACTTGAATTGTGAGACACATAATACATACAGCAGACACTAATTCCATCGACAATACTATCATTCACCATCTATTCATTTTATTGCAATAAACCAATTGGGTGTATATACTGTACCCCACGCTTTGTTCCTTCCATTAGATGTTGAATATTGTCTATGTTTATCTTCCTTTATAAGGGAGGGGGGGCTCGTAAAATATAATATAAATTAAAGAATAATAATAATAGATAACTGAGAAGGGGACGACGGTAGCGAGAGACCAAATATCTCCTTACAATCTTTTCCAGACCTGTCGAGTTAGGAGAATTTACCCTCTTCGTCACCCTTCGGAAGTGGGAAAACCCAGCAGGGATTCCTTGAGCCAAATCTTCCACATCAGATCTATTATTTCCTCTAAATAATTCTCTTATCCTTTAAACGCTACGTGACACTGGTGTCTCGGTCCGGGATTTGAACTTATGTATTTTATCATACCTCTGGGATAGTATCATTCATTCAGTCATTACAGTATACCATTTTAACACATGTATTTTCACACAGTGAGCTCTAGAAAGACAGAAAACATTTTTTCTAGAATTTCAGGCATTGATTGGTGAATCCCTTTATATATGTTGTGTTTAATTAAGTTAGTTCTTGATTTTGTATTTCATTGAATTACAGACCTTAAGTCTCCATAACTGTAGTAATTTCATTCTACAGCAGTTGATAAATAATTAGTATTTACTTGTTGTTAGAAATACTATTGGAAGGTAGCACTAGCTTACTCAGTGTGGACTTTAACTGCAAAAGATGGCTGAAATAGTTAAGCTTAAGGCAGCACTAGGGGAGGCCGGTCGAGATCTAGGTTATAGTGGGGTGGACCTTGCAAATTATGTCAGTGTTGAGACTGATAAGTATTACGCTCGAGAAACAGCGAAAGCTGAAAGAGAAGAGCGAATAAAGTTAGCAGAAATAGATGAGAGGATAAAAGCTGTAGACGCTAGAGAAAGAAGCGAGAGAGAGATGAACGCGAGCATGCATTGAAGATGAAGCAGTTAGAGATGCAGGGACAAGCTCAAAGAGTTGAACCGGTAGCCGGTGCGACCGCATCTACCTCCTCAGGCAACCTATCGCCACGGTCAGATGATATGCCCTCCTTGCACGCAGGGGGCACAGGACCTTTGCCATCCTCACCCATGTCAAACTTGGGACCCTTGACGTTTCCATTCGAAGCTTTCTCGGAACGAGTTGACTCGGTCGATGTGTATCTGGACAAATTTGAGAAGTTTGCCACCACGTTTGGTTTGGAGAAGAGCAAATGGAACCTGAAACTGTCGCAAGGGCTTAGAGGAACTGCTTATGACGTGTATAGCAAGCTTCCTCCAGGTTTACAGGATGACTACGACTCTTTGAAAAAGGCACTATTGGTTCGTTATGAGCTACATGCTGACGCCTATAGGAAGAGGTTCCGTAACTCTAGGAGGGAAGTTGGCGAGAGCGTTGCTCAGTTTGCTGCGAGACTGGATTCCTACGTGGAGAAGTGGGGTGCCCTAGGGAATTTTACTCATGATTGGGAAGGCCTGAAGGAAATGGTCATGATCGAACAACTGAAGGACACCATGACTTCCGACATGAGAAGATTCCTGACAGAGAATGGGGCCAGCACTTTAGAATCCATAGTCCAGTTAGCGGAACGATATCAGGCAGCACTATCAGAGAATCCACCACCCAGACGGAAACAACCAGATTACGTACCTAGACAGACAGCTCAGTCACACATGGACCCCCAAGTGAAACCACCGTATACTAACTTCAAAAAGCATGACAAGCCAGACTACAAGACTACTCAGAGATCAATTTCCAGCAGCAGAGGCAAGGGGAAAAATGGTGTAAGCACTGTAGAACCATCACCCACAATACGCAGGAGTGCAACCGGAAAAACCCACCTCATCATGCTGCCTGCTTACGTAAAAGTGCCGCAAGGGGAAATGGACCGGAGGAACCTCTGGACAAACCCCGACATCCCCCGGTCGTTGAGACAGTCCTCGTAAATGACCAAGAGGTGACCTGCCTTTATGATACAGGCCTTGCATTCGACGCAGTTGTCTGTGCATCCCTAGTCAAGCCTGACCAGATGACAGAAGACACTATAGAAATACAAGGACCTACTAAAAGTGCAGCACCTATGCGTTTGGCCATAGCCAAGATTAAGGTCAAATCAAAATATGTGACTGGGGAAATCAGTGCAGCGATCTTGGACGACCCTATTTATCCCTTGATCTTAGGGTGTAGGTATGTGTTCTTGGGAGAACCCATTCACCCTCTGGTTGTGGCGGCTGTCACCACTAGAGGACAGGCCAAACGGAATACGGAGTTGGAATCCCCACCCAACATCCTTCCTGAGGAATTAAAAAAGGCACAAACGGAGGATCAATCTCTAGCACCCTGCTACAAAAAAACTACCGAGAGCGCACACTCCTCTCCAAAAGGGAGACTTCTACAAGAAAAATGGACTGTTGCATCGGAAAGCAGGAAATGGAGGACAGGAACATGGGCAACTTGTGGTTCCATCAGCATACCGAGCCCAGGTCCTAGAAATGGGCCATGCCCTTCCGTTTAGTGGCCACATGGGCATAAGTGCCACGATTCAGCGTATTTCATGTCATTATTATTGGCCAGGTATCAACGCCGATATCCAGAGATATGTGAAATCATGCCCGCAGTGCCAGAGGACAGCGCCGAAACACTGGACGGCCCCAGCCACTCTGGGAGAAATGCCAATCTTGGGCACACCCTTCGAACGAGTAGCGGTGGATATTGTGGGTCCACTTACTCGTAGCAAAAAGAGAAACAGTTATATACTCACGTTAGTGGATTGTTGCTCCATGTGGGCAGAGGCTATCGCTATGCCCGCCTGTGATTCTAAGCATGTTGCTGAGGCTCTGCTCACCATATTTACTCGGCTAGGGTTTCCGTCACAGATCCTGACAGATAATGGTTCCCAATTCCGAGGAAAACTCACCGAGGAAGTGTTTAGGATATTTCAGGCCCGACATATCCACACCTCTCCCTACCACCCCCAGGCAAATGGCCAGGTGGAGCGGTTTAACGGGACCCTTATTTCCATCCTTCGGAAACTTGCGCAGGAAAAACCAGAGAGCTGGGATCAATACTTACCCGCAGCACTATTTGCTTACCGCGAAGTACCCCACAATTCTACTGGGATGCCTCCTGCCACATTGCTGTTTGGTAGACCTATAAAAGGACCTTTAGAGGCACTGTTACGTACTTGGACAGATGATAAAGCTGATGAGACGGTCACCTCTGCATCCCAATACGTGAATGAGTTGACCCAACGCCTTAAAACAGGATGGGAACTGGCAAAGGAAAATGTACGCCGTGCCCGTCGTAAACATGCGCGTTACTACAACCGCACTGCGAAGGATAGGGAGCTAGAAGTAGGAGAACAGGTATTATTACTCCTGCCCAGTAGCAATAATAAATTGCAAATCGGGTGGAGAGGTCCATATAAAATCATTGAGAAAATGTCGCGCACCAATTACAAGATTGCCATAAAGGGGAAGCAGAAAATTTACCACATAAACCTGCTGAAGCGATATTATGAAAGACCAGGTGCAGAACCAGCACATTTCCTGACACTGGCTATTGCGACGGAAACTGAGGCAGAACCCCTGACCTCCTGTGAATACCCTCTTCGTCAGTGCGAAACTCATCAAGATGTTCAGATTAGTTCAACTTTAACGGAGGATCAGCAGGCACAGGTTCAACAGTTGTTGAGAAAACACACTAGTACACTCACGGATAAACCTGGCATGACCAACCTGATAGAATTTGATATGAAGCTAACAGACCTCGCCCCGGTACGAGTTAAGAACTATCCTGTTCCTTATGCTAAAGCAAAGGCATTGGGTGAGGAAATCGAGTACCTGCTTAAGGAAAATATTATCTCAAAATCAGAGTCGCCTTATAGTGCGAGTGTGGTGTTGCTTAGAAAATCCACAGGAGAACATCGCCTCTGCATAGACTACCGAAGGCTCAACGCTGTAACGGAATTTCAAGCGGAGCCCTTACCGGATCAGAATCAGCTTTTCACCAAGCTGAGTAGAGCACGATACTTTTCGAAGATAGACCTTAGCAAAGGGTACTACCAGATCCCGGTAAAAGAGGAAATTCGACATATGTTAGCATTTAGTACTTCTGAAGGCCATTACGAGTTTAATGTATTGCCATTTGGGCTAAGCAACGCCCCAAGCGTCTTTACTCGTATGATGAGGAAGCTACTGGAACCCCTGAACCACCCTGGGATAAGTAATTTCATGGACGACATACTTATTGCCACGAACACCTTTGAGGAGCACCTGGACGCAGTTTCCCTACTCTTCGAAAGACTTAGAGAAACAGGACTCACCGCTCGCCCTACAAAATGTCAAATTGCCTGCGAGCAACTAGAATTCCTGGGACACACTATCTCGCATGGATGCATGTTCCCAGATGCACGTAATATTGAGAAGTTACAGCGGGCCCCACGACCCCAGACTAAAAAGGATGTAAGGTCATTTGTGTCTCTATGTGGCTTCTACCAGAGATATATTAAAGATTTTAATACCCTGAGTGCGCCACTGACCGCATTAACCAAGAATGGGAACCCGGACAAAGTAACCTGGACAGCGGAGTGCGAAAATGCCTACACGCTGCTGAAGGAGAAACTCACAGCTAGGCCAATTCTGCGACTGCCTGACTTAACTCTGAACTTTACGCTGCGAACAGATGCTAGCAATATAGGGATAGGAGCCACTCTCCTGCAGCCTAGTGATAGACCTTCTGCAACTCTATTCCCCATTGCATATGCTAGTAGGAAATTGAACCCTGCTGAACAGAACTACTCTACCATCGAACGAGAATGTCTGTCGCTAATATGGGCTGTGCAGAAGTTTCAACCATATTTATACGGGAAAAAGTTCACGGTGCAGTGTGATCACCAACCGTTGATATTTCTTGCAGCGGCGAAGAACCTTAATGCCCGGCTTATGAGATGGTCACTACTGTTGCAGCCATATTCATTTCACATAGAATACATACCTGGGAAGAACAACGTAGGGGCAGATTTTTTGAGCAGACATCCGGACGCAACCTAGGAGATATGAGAAACTGAAAAAGAAGAGGAAGACAGGACCAGAGGAGTTGGACGGAACGTCAAACTTGAGGAGGGGGCTTGTGTGACAACTTGCCCAATCTTCTCTTCATTTTTATTATTATTTACGTGACATCGTTTTTTCTCATCCTCAATGCATGATCGCAAAGTCCCGGGAATTGTCACTTGCGGAAAATCTCCTAGCGTTCGGTATTTTCTCCTCGCTATTTTTAGATACGACGTCATTGTTGACCAATGACCTCGGTAGCGAGAAATCCGTTTTAATTTAGAACTGCTTGAACTTGGGAGAACCAGTTTAGGCCATTTAGGAAGACATCACGTGACTTTTAACATTATTGATTGGAGCGTCTAAAACGAGGCTAAGGTCACATGATGCACGCTACGGATCACGTGTCCAAGCGGAAATGACCCGCTAAAAGGCGGCAAAGCCAGCATTTTGTCACTTGCCCAGGAACCCTCAAGAAAGCTAGGTCTAAGCCAGATCGGCGAATTCTCGCATTAAAAGCACTGAAGCCACGTGTCTAATTGCGGGTTAGCGTCCATCTTTGAGTAGGTAAGTGAAATCTCGCTAGAATATAATGTGATGAAATGTGTAGTACCTTGCAAAATCGACGCAAGATTGGTATGTTTACTTTATTCATATTTCTGTTGTACGATCACATCCAGCCACATGTGATCGGGTATATTTTATGATCCCACGGGATATGTACATGGTCATAATAATGTATAACGGGAATATATATATATATATAGCTATTAATTTCCATATTATTTGATTAATTTCGACCCGACGTTTAGACTAACGGAAATTAATATTAACGATAATGTTGACAGACCGTGACATATATTCATTATAAATTATATGACGATGCGACCAGACATGAAGTGTGTGATAATGTTGTCAGACAATTCTAAAACACGGATGTCCAATTATTTGTTAAATTCATCATAATGACATGACGATTAGGCTAGAGGCACAGAACTAGAATACTGTTGCCGACATTTCTATGATAAAAGTTGGTGGGTTTAACTGACATTTATAATAATTCATCGGGTTAAGCTGACGATAAATCAGTCTAAAGAATTATAATACTGCCACTGGGGCAGAGAAATATAATAAAGGACAGACAGGAGAAACTTGAATTCAAGATTAGGCTCTAGACATATGATGTTAGAGACTAAAATCTGAGATGACTGGCAGAGGGACGGCTTAGGGAAAGACTGCTTTCTAAAGCTAGTAAATTAATGAAGCCGTCGTATTTGTCTTCAGTCTATGGTGGAGCCTTGCACGACAGTCCAATCTCAGCGCAGAATACGGAGTCGAGCACAGAGAAGGCAAATCCGAACCATTCAAGACCTACCTGGGGCAACGTCAGGAGACCGGAGAACTAACCACACTTCACTATCAGCCGGGGGCTGAAAAGCTAAGTCCACGAAAAAGGGAACTCACTACATCAATGCCTAGTTTAGTCATCCATGATGAAAAACACTTGAATTGTGAGACACATAATACATACAGCAGACACTAATTCCATCGACAATACTATCATTCACCATCTATTCATTTTATTGCAATAAACCAATTGGGTGTATATACTGTACCCCACGCTTTGTTCCTTCCATTAGATGTTGAATATTGTCTATGTTTATCTTCCTTTATAAGGGAGGGGGGGGGGGCTCGTAAAATATAATATAAATTAAAGAATAATAATAATAGATAACTGAGAAGGGGACGACGGTAGCAAGAGACCAAATATCTCCTTACAATCTTTTCCAGACCTGTCGAGTTAGGAGAATTTACCCTCTTCGTCACCCTTCGGAAGTGGGAAAACCCAGCAGGGATTCCTTGAGCCAAATCTTCCATATCAGATCTATTATTTCCTCTAAATAATTCTCTTATCCTTTAAACGCTACGTGACATATGTGGCAATGGCCACCGATGATCATGGAACAAAATACACAAAAAATGTAATGTGAAGTGTGATAATTTCTCTCTACATATAAATGCACAAATATCACTTTTATAAATAAAGGGAAACCAACAGAAAAACCTAATTATGCTGTAAAATAGACATTAGAATCCTTTTTGTTTGACACAGAACATAGGGATGCAACTGCTGATCCCCAACCATGTTTATTCTGAATCATCTTCTTCAGTTCTAGTTATAAGGCTCTGTTTGCTTTGGCTTTCTCTTCTATTCTTCTTCTCTGGGTTTTTTTAAGCCTTCTGACTCTTTTCTTCCCTTGCAGACTTCATTCAAAGGCATATCTCATTATATTTGTACGGTGTTTCCTTAAGGTATGTTCTATCCATCTCCACCTTTATTTATGTTCTATTTACCTCCACCTTTATTTATGTACTCTTAAGGTTTACAGGCTTTTGTCTGCTTCCCTTCTACCAACAGTGTTCGTTATTACTTCCAGCCTTTATTATCTGAACAAATTATATGAAGGAGATATCCACTGGCGATGATTTAATGGAAGCAAAACGAAGTAGGTTTTGTTGTAATATACCATGTTTCTGTGCCACAGAGTTGGGCAAATTTTACCAAGTCATTAGCACATGATATTTAAAAAACCAACAACAGAAACGAATAATAACAAACTTTAAAATAATTTTTTTCTAAAATAAATAAATACAATTTTGTCTTAAACTACAGCAGAAGTAACTTCAAATCAATCTCATGGCTGCATAAAAAGACGTCAGATAGAGAAGCCCAAGTTTACCTGTGCTCCAACACACTTGATACATGAGACTGGTAGACATTGTTAACATTCATGAAGTCAGAGCTGAAGCTGATGCCCTGCTCCTCCTGAAGCCAACCTGATTCCACACGTTCCAGTTCACTGTCAAACATGAAAGTGCGAAACCTGTTGCTGATAGAGTGGTAGGCCAGATATCGCAGAAAGTACTGGCTGAACTCAAAAGACAGTGGGAACTGATTGTGGATCTGTCGAAGTGAAATGAATAAATATAGTAGTGAAAGGCTGTTTCTTATATAGTCAGTGTAATTCCATTTTATGACTTCTGGCTGTGATGAAGACTGATGATGGCGGCAGATATTAACAACTGCAACTTCACTGATATTTTTAAAATGTATTTGTGCATGGCTACAACAGATGTTTGTTTTATGCATATATGAACACAACATTTTAGTTTACACGTATGCTTGTAGGCCACAACTTTTAAATCATATACATTTATTAATGTACAACACAAATTTACATGCTGACTTCTGTTCCCATACCTGGTGCACCACATCCAAAAACTGTAGGAAAATTGGAGCAAACCCACTGGTCTGTGTACCTGCAGTATGGCTGTTCCTGTGGTTAAATCGATGACCAAAGCCAAGCCACTCCTTTTCTATCAGAGTTTTGAAGCCCTCAACTGTGCGGTAGTATGGATCCATCATCACCTGAGCCACAGACACTACCTGCGATACAGAGATTACTGGAAAAGATAAACCTAAAATACACTCACCAGGACTGACAGCAAGATTACTTATAGATACAATCTGTGACAGGAAGATCAATGAAACAGTCAAACATCTAAGTTATAGTCATAATCTGTGACACGAAGATTAATGAAACAGTCAAACATCTAAGTTATAGTCATAATCTGTGACACGAAGATTAATGAAACAGTCAAACATCTAAGTTATAGTCATAATCTGTGACAGGAAGATTAATGAAACAGTCAAACATCTAAGTTATAGTCATAATCTGTGACACGAAGATTAATAAGTAAGATTAAATTAGTCACTAAAGACAAAAAAGGAAGGTAAAGGATCCCGTTACACGCCCATTGAGGCATACTAGGAATATGGTGTTAGGCGCATATTTTCTTGACCACCGGCACACTAGGGGTGATGTTACAGAAAGCTTACTACTATAGGTCTGTCTGAGCTATACTCACTACCTATGAAGGAAATTCTGAAAGTAAGCCTGAGTTAATGACCGCTTTTTCTGGATTTTGCAGATGACTTGGCTCTTCTGTCCCATAACCATAATCAGATGCAAGAGAAAATGAAAATTCTTGATGATAGGTCACAACAAATGGGCCTGAAAATACACAGGGAAAAGACAAAGATTATGAGAATAAATGCAAGAAATGATAACAAAGTTGAACTTGAAGAAACACCACTAAAAGATATAGAATCGTACACATATCTTGGAAGTAATATAGACAAAGTTGGAGGGACAGACAGTGATATCAAAATAAGAATACAAAAAGCAAGAGGAACTTTTATTGCATTGGGAAACATATGGAGAACAAGAGAAATCAAGTCCAACACAAAAATAAGAATCTTCAACTCAAATGTGAAGTCAGTCCTATTGTATGGCTCTGAGACGTGGAGAGCAACAACAAAAAAAACAACCAAAAAGCTACAGACTTTTATTATTGGGTGCTTGCGTAGAATAGGACTGAAATGGTATGACAAAGTCACAAATGTGGAATTGATGACTAGAAACAGACAAAGTGCCAGTAGAACAAGAGTTGAGAAGAAGACGCTTGCGATGGATAGGACACACATTGAGGAAACCTGTTGATAGCATTACAAGGCAGTCCTTGTTCTAGAATCCACAGGGAAAGAGAGGCAGAGGTAGACCAAAAAACACATGATGAAGAGAACTGGATACAGAGGTGAAAATGATGAGTGTCGTACGGTAGGTTAATTGTTTTATTTGGCCCGTCTAAGTAGAGTGGATGTCGACAGATACGCGAGAAAAGGTATAGAAAATAGATTTCACAGGTGGTAGATTGAGGGAAAGATATGTCTCTGGAGTGATTAGTTTATCTCATCCAGCCTATCCGTACGACTGTACTTTATTACCAGACAGCCTTTGCCTCCCTATCAAGAATAGATAAGTTACTTTATACACACACAGCTATGTGACAACAAGACAAACAAATGTGAAAAACTACGGATAAATGGGTATGGGTCTGACCAACACACAAAGGTAAGTTTCTTTGTAGTTTATTATCATTAAACTCGACAACATCAAAATATCTAAAGAAAAAGATCAAAGAGTCGTTTACATGCATATGAAATAAAGCAGAAAAAGTGCACCCTCCCCGAATGGAGAAAAAAATCCAAAAATTATTAACCCAAAGGTTGAAGGTTAGCACTATGTTACAGAATGAACAGTATTGGTACTATATGAGACTCAGTAAAGTAAACAAAATTTAGACAAATCAGATATATGGATAGTTTCCAGCAAACAAGGAAAAATACTCACACACTCTCTCAAACAGTGGCCACTCTCACACTCTTACCTAATTGCCTGGTATGGAAGATCTGTAATATCCTTTGGTAATAGAATTAGTCCATGAATATATTATCTATTTCACTTAATATTCTGTCACCCCAGTTATCGCAGATCCAAATTGGCCCCAGTTCATCCCCAGAAACTAACTAGTGAGGTGAACGCCTAATATGGTGCTTCTCTTGGATATAAGTGTTACAACTGTGAGAGTTCTTGAGGTTCATCCTTTCACGGGGAAATACTTCCAGTATTGGAAAACATCTGGTTGCTAAAAAATGTTACAAATGATGATGATGGTTCTTCTATCGGCCAACTCTGTGTTAGAGCGCCGATTCTGCACAGCGTATGTATCTAGAGATATACTCCACTTGAATTACAACTGTCAGGAGTCAGGGAACAATAATAATGTTATATGTACACCACTGTGGCTGGTAAAAATATAAATCTGGATTTGGTAAGTCCAGTGTTAAATTTTGTTGTTCTCAAATACCATTTGGCGAGTACATGTTTATAAATGAAATTGGTAATGCACAAGCCAAGTAAAGGAGAAAATTAACAAAACAAAAGACCACTGGATGCCCTTGTGATCAGGGCTGCGAAGAATACTAGAGAACATTTATAGAAAAAATGCTACTACGAGGGACGGTCAAAAAGTAATGCCTCGTAATTTTTAATTTCATTCAATAGGCAAGAAAACAGATAAAATTCACATTGAAATGTAGCCCCAAGTCTGAACTTCAAAAATGTATTTCTCAATATCTTCTTCTTTGATCCTTAGCCGCCGACTGTCAAAGCAGTCAGTGGCCATTACGCCTGGTGGCGTCTTGTAGGGCAACAACAAACTGATTCCACTTTGCTCGGTCGGCAGCCATCCTTCGTACAATGTAGTCTCCGTTATTTGTTACAGTTTTTGTCCATCTTCTCACAAGGGTAACAATTTGTGTCCTTTTTCCTAAACCACTGGCATATGGCACGTTTAAGGGTCTCGGTGTCCTCAAAGTGATGTTCGCGAAGATCTTCTTTCAGTGGTCCAAACAGATGGAAGTCAGAAGGTGCAAGATCGGGGCTGTAAGGGGGATGTGGTAATAATGTCCAGCCAAATTATGCAATCGCATCAATGGTGCATTTAGCGGTGTGTGGCGTGGCATTATCATGCAACAGTAGTGCAGTTCTCTGATCTTTTAATGGGTAAAGTCGCCGAAGACGACCTCTAAGCTTCTTCAAAGTTTCAATGTAACGGTCTGCATTCACCGTGTTTCCCTGTTCCAAGAAGTCGAGAAGAATCACACCCTTCAGCATTGAGGAATTCTATGACAAAACGTTGTTTTAACCGAACGTCTTTGGCAGCCATTTTTAAACTGTTACAGTGGTGCCACCTGTTACTGAAACAGGTTGGTAATGCTATACAGTGCAGACGAGTGTTTGAGGAATCCTGCTAAATTTACAAATTGCACACCGATGCAGTATTTACATACATAAAAAATAGGAGGCATTACTTTTTGACCTTCCCTCGTACTATATATACACACAGACGGGGACAAGACGATCTCTTCTGCACTCCGTCAGTCCTGGCTAGGTTTAAAAGGCACAAGGTGTTTCCTTACACCTACATGCTAGCAGATGTCGCTTGCGGCTGAGTTCGGTCGGACAGAGTTATGTTAACTCGCCTGCCCCCTGCGCGCGCGCCGGCGGTCAGTGTACAATGTTAATTATTATTTAATTTCTCCATACACGCTACCTAAACAATGATCGCCTGTCATTAAATAGCTATTAAATTGTCAGCGTCTGTTAGTTTGTCGTATAGTATTAAAAAATAATAGACACTATAATAACAAATATACAAAATGAAATATAACGTGTATTCTATACTCCCACTATCAGTCACTTTAATGCCTATAAGTCCGGTCAGCTAAAGCATGGATTAGGTATGATGAATGAGGAACTATTAGCAAACTTCTGTGCTTCAAATCAACTAGCTATAGGAGGAAGCATATTTCCACATAAAAGAATACATAAAGCAACATGGATATCACCAGACCACAGAACTGAGAATCAGATTGATCACATATGCATAAGCAAGAAGTTTAGGTCATCATTGCATGATGTGAAAGTATGTAGAGGAGCAGATGTTGTGTCAGACCACCATCTTCTGTTGGCTAAAACAAAATTAAAACTCAAGAAATTTACAACAGCATATAGTATAATGTGGGATATCTAGGAAATCAGGAAATAAGAAAAAAATTTTCAATCACAGTATCCAACAAATACCAAGTACTCCAACAACTGGAAGATGAAACAGATACGGAAGACCACTGGCAACAAGTAAAAAATATATGGAACGAGACATGTGAAGAAGTACTGAGAAAAAGAGAACATCAGCACAAAGCATGGATAACAACAGAAACCATTAGTAAGATAGAAGACAGGAAAAACAAGAAAGCAGATTTAAACAGAAGCAAAACCAGAAGCTCCAAAGCCAAGGCTCATGAAGTGTACATAGAAGCAAACAAAGAAGTAAGAAGAAACCTCAAAAGAGACAAAATGAAATATATTGATGATTTGGCAAGGGAAGCAGAGGAAGCTACAGCCAAAGGAAATATGAGGGACCTGTACAACAACACAAAGAAGCTAACAGGGAAATATAAGCAAGCAAATGGCCTCATAAAAGATAAGAATGGAAAATTGCTTAGTAATATACAAGAACAAATGAAGAGATGGACAGAACATTTTGAGGAACTTCTCAATAGACCATCTCCAACTAATCCCCCAGACATCCAGCCAGCAGAAGAGGAGCTACAAATCAGCTGTGAACGACCAAGTAGAGAAGAAATAAAGAAAGCCATAAAGCTTCTGAAAGATGGAAAAGCAGCTGGTCCAGATTGCATTCCAGCAGAGGCCATCAAAACAGATATTGATACCTCTACAGAGATATTATACAAACTACTTGGCAAAGTCTGGGAGAGAGAGAAATACCAGCAGAATGGAAGGAAGGTTATCTGGTCAAGTTGCCTAAGAAGGGAAATTTACAAGAGTGCACAAATTATAGAGGAATAATGTTAATATCAGTGCCAGCAAAAGTATTAAACAGAATCATCCTGGAGAGATTAAAAGAGTCCATAGACAAGCAACTGAGAGATGAACAAGCAGGTTTTCGACAAAATAGATCCTGTACAGACCAGATAGCCACATTGAGAATAATAGTTGAACAAAGTCTGGAATGGAATTCACCGCTATACATCGGATTCGTGGACTATGAAAAGGCATTTGACAGTGTAGACAGAGAATCGCTTTGGAAATTGATGAGGCATTATGGAGTTCCCATGAAGATCATTAACTTAATAAAGAAGACCTATGAAGACATGACCTGCAGAGTTCTTTATGAAGGACAACTTACAGAACCGTTTAGGATTAGAATGGGAGTGAGACAGGGATGCCTCTTGTCTCCATTTCTCACATGGACAGGAGAGGTGAGGAGCTTGAAAACTGGCAGGATGACAATGGGCTTATCCTGATTAACCAGCCAATCGACCCACCAACCTTCTACTTGAGATCATGGCACACCACCTCTACACCAGACCTGGCATTCCACTCACCCGGCCTGGAGTGGAACATCACACGCGTTGTAGGGAAACAACTTGGAGGCAGCGACCACCGGCCAGTCTTCCTAATTTTGGAAAATGAACTTGTCAAGGAGAGCAGCACTCTCTCTAGGTGGAACTACAAGAAGGCAGACTGGACAATGTACCAGCATTGTACTAGTATACTGGCTAGAGATCTGACTGTAGACAAAGACATCAATAAGCTAGTCGATGAATTCAGCAGATGCATATTACAGGCTGCTCGTGAAACAATACCTAGAGGGGCTTGTAAGCACTACAAACTATATTGGAATAGTGAACTAGAGCAGCTGCACAACGACATGGAAACATCTCGAAAGCAGGCAGAGACCAGTCCATGCCAAGAACACCACAATAACTACCAGCAAGCTAAGGCCAAATTTCAAAGGGCCAAGTTGCAGGCCAGGCAAAGAAGCTGGAAGGAGAAAACAGAGTCCTTGAACTTCGAAAGAGATACAAGGAAACTGTGGAAGCTGGTAAAACAACTTAACGATGAAGGTACAGGGAAAAACTCAAGGATTGCTCTGTACAAAGATGGAAACATCCTCATGAGAAAACAGGCAGCTGATCACTTTGCAGACTGCTTTGCTAAAGACAACAACATCGAAGTTAGCCCAGAGAAGTGTCACGAAATGGATTTAGGACTAGAGACTGTCTACATATAGTGACAAGACAATAGTAAGAAGAAAGACTGAAATGATAGATTCAGATAGAAATATAGTGCAAAATGTGAAAGTTGAGACCATTGGCTCCGAGGTTGAGAACCGAGGTTGATTCTTTCCTCGCCACTTCGGACGTTTAAATTGCTATGGCCACGAACCACCTCTAACTACCCTACGGGGATAAGGTTAAATTAAGATTCACAAACACCAAGGTACAGACAACATATAGCTACTGTACTAAAGGAAATGACTGATGCCAGCTATAATTTATACAAGTTTATTATACACCTATAAACAACTCATATACATAAAGTGCGAGGATGCACACCTGAAAACAAAATCAAGCACAGTTAAAAATGCATCAACCCCAACCCTTCTCCCACAATTGCAACCTGTATGGAGAAAGAAGGTAAGGTTAACTGAAATGAACTATACTGCACTTGATGTCGCCTACACTCCAAACTAGCTGTTCTAAATTCTAACTCTAACTCTAAGTCCACTGATAGCTGGAACGACGGCGAAGTGACTACACAATCTCTGCACAGACTTCGGTTCTACACAGCCTATCCTGGAATCTCCTGAACACAACTAACTGCACCTCTAAACTTCAGCAGCTGTCCTCTGCTATGATTCACCAAAACTAACAGTTCTGCCTATCTGTGCTGACTTCAGTAGAGAGAATGTTTACCCTCTCTCTCTCCACTAACTCTGGAATTGATGACTGAGGTTTAACAGAACCCCACTGGATTCTGGACTGGAACTGTAGCGGACTTCTACCACTCTGAAATTACCTGCCCGAGTACCTATAACTGGGCCGTCGGCTTTATTATGGCCGTGAAGAAGCGAACATAAAATTACCAACACGCGGCAGCCTGCCAAATCTGCGTGTGTAACGAGCGTCAGAGCTCAGGATTTATCCACAAAAATCCTATTCGCTGGAAAATGTCTTCCCCTGGCTGGGAAAACGTATTTTCTTCCTCTCCTTCCACTACTGGCAACTAACGTAAAACCCTTGCGGTTCTGCGAATGCCCCAACTTTGCCGTGGGAGAAATTTTGTGGTCTCAAAATTCCGCTCTCATTCCCACAAAGCCGGTACCTGCTGTTTTAGACAAAACAAAACAACAGCTAAACAAACCATAATAATACATTTCAAATAACAATTAACTTCCTTACATTTCACCACGTAACTCCCCTCTCTACCTGAGCCTACAAAGTAAACATTGGCTAACCCAGATCGCTTGTTCTGCCTGACTAACTCCGAGCAACAACAATATTTTCACTGGCCCGTCTGGGCAGACGTACTGTGGCCTACTTCTTACGCTGACACTAATGCCGTAATGTTTAACACAACTAAAACTAGCCCTCTCTAGGAATTCCTAAAATTCCCGTCAATAATAGTAATCACATTCAAAATGTAATACAAAATAATTCCCTTTAAAATTACTTCTCCCATCTTCTGAATTCACCGAACAATAATGCACAATCAATAACATATAATCCTGTTTACGCTAGCATCTACCTGCCGTCAAAAGTTATACATAACCCCCGATTATCAAATTGAAAACCCCGTAGTTCAGCCACGTGGTGCCGCAGTTTTTCAACCACGCGCTCCTGCATACATTCATTACTGATAGCACACACGTGCTCCAATTAATACCTCTATCACTTCCGTCCACAGTTATATGCGTAACTATATAAATAGCGAGCATCAATACTCTCACTAAAATCACAAATGAAAATACACATTACACGCTCCCGACTATTCTGTAAATAAATAAAATTCGCAGATGCGAGTTTCTCTCCCGACCGACTTTGCAATAATACAAAGCGGTGATATCTCAACTTTTAAACCATGCCGCTATTCCTTCAACAAGGAATTAAATGGACCTATAAAGTTTCTCAAGTCTATCACTAAGATCGTATTTGATGGCTCTGCCGATGAGAATTAACGTTAAACTAAAACTTCCCAAGAAACTTAAATGATCGGCTAGGACTAGAAAAATTAAATAAAGTCCTCACGCAAAAATTCATGCTTACCAAATCTCGAATGTCCAACTGAAGGCAATCGACAATTTGCTTCTGGCACCCAGCTTGGCAATTTTTTCATTAAAAGAGAAAGAGGCTATGAAATATAGGCCTTTTATAATCAAGACCCCCACGCGCCGACTTCATGACGTCATATGCGCGGCGTGGTTCTAAAGCCAATGGCAGCTCTGCATTTCAACTGCAGTTAGCTCTCAGCCAATCAGAACCTTAGATCATTCTGATGCAACCAGTTTCTGCTAGACAAAGAACCGAGAATTGGTCCTAGCCTTATACTGCGGAAATGAAGCAAAAATGGCCGCAAATAATTTAACTCCCGAAAAATGCGTATATGGCCACGCAATATCTTTAAAAAAAAGGACACTGGTGCAAATCCTGATCTAGCCTCTATAATCTTAATCTAGAATAATACTTTCTAATTCCCTACACCCCCATTCTAAACACATAGATCAAACTCCATCGTGATCTCATCTTGAAAAAACGTAAATAATAGAAGGAGAAGAAACATGGAGAAGGATTACCTGTAATCCCTCCTAGAAATAGTGTATAAATAATGCAAAGAGAAAGACATGGGGCCTTCTGAAAAAATAAATTACAGTATAGTATCACATTACTCCCCCCTTTTGAAGTACGGGATTCCGTGCTAGATTACTGGAACTTGTATTCTTTTCAGACTGGCCCCTATCTAGGTCTCCAGAGCTGTTGGTATGCCCTAAAGTTGTAAGATCACAACTGGTGAATACCGCCTTGCGACCGCAACACAAATGGTCACTCTTCCTCTTTTCTCTCCCTCTGTCTTTGAATCGCTCTGCAACTGGCAGGCGGCTGGGCCAATCAACCATAACATACCTCCTTCCTGTGTGCACCTGGCCATGTTTACCTAATTTTCTCCTCCAGGGTTTCTTCCTGATAAGTGTTCTTGGCCTTGGGGGAGTACAGCTCCCGCACAACTCCCTGACCACTGTACAGGTAATTAGCGGGTTATGTGCTGTCCGATAAAGGCTATTCGCTGGGTGTTTACGTTTGTATGGCCTGTACCTGGTTGACCTGAGATACCTGCGGCCGACTGTAATGTCCCTCGAGCGAGAATCACTGTTCCAAAATTGGAAAAGTTTGTTGGCCAAAGAAACGCGCACCTGTTTCTTCTTCTTCCTCTCCATAACTACTCCCATGCTCCGGTGGGAGAGTCGATCTCTCTTCAGACCTGTGCCCTCCAATGGCGGGTCTGGAACTTCCCTTGCCTTGTCCGGCGAAATGCTGGCTTGGTCAACTGCCATGACCGAATTGCTATGTAGAGGCCTGGCGATGGCGACTACCTTGCTGCTCATCAGCGGGTTTGAAACCGCTGGTACCTTAAAATGAAGATGCCCCATCTCGGGTTCCTCTGGTGTCGAGTTTCCGATCTCTTGCTTGGTTTCTACTGAATTCTCACTGATCCCAGTAGCTTCTATCTTGGGGAAAAGATAGGTAATATCTGCCCCTGGCAGTGGTTCTGTGATCGCTCTTCCCCTACCAATATGAAGCGGGACAGAGCTCTCCAAAATAGCTCCTTGCAAATGCGTAAGGTCGCTTTTCTCACTCTTTTCTGGCCTGAAAAGTTGGTGAGATGAACCTGTAGACCACGGGAGCTCTCCGTCTAACACCCTGGTTCTACCTTCAACCTTGCCCTCCCCTGTGAGAGTTACTGGCGTCAGTTGGAATGTGTCCTGCAATGACACTTGACGGTTTAAGATCCCGTTAGATCGCGGAGAATCTGAGATAAAGCTCTCAGTGACTTGTTCTACTGTTCCTTGAATACAGTTCTTGTCAGTATGTCCCTCTCCTGAAGGAGCTAATACCATCGGGGGCCTAATTCCCGACGACAAAGAATGTACTTCCACAATCACCACTGTTTTGCCATTAGGCTGCACAGGGATGTCAGGCGAAGGCGCCTCTGCCTGTCGTTTTTCGCTGTCCCACTGGGGAGCTGGCGAAACATGCCTTATTAGGGATTCGAACCCTGACCTCGACTTTCCGTGTCGAGTTTGTTGTGCTCTCTCACGAGCATGGGAGAATCGGTAGCCATCCGAATTATAATGCTTGCTCGCATTATTCCCCCTGTTATGCAGTTTCCACGCCTGGGATCGCTTCGTAATCTTCCCAGCGTTGCAAGGTCTGCTTTCCTTACTTAACTCCCTCCCTTGTTTGGGCTTCGGGTCCATTTCCAACGGAAAGTCCTTTTCCTGGAGTTGGGGCGCGGTTTGAGCCGACACGTTTGCTATGGGCGCAAGATTTTCAGAGGGGTGGTCCAATATGGGCGACATAACTTGAGAAATAGAGTGGTTAGATTCATCGGCTCTTTCTTGTTGCTCTTTTTCCTTTGCTAGTTGCTCCATCGCCTTTGCTAGTCGATCCATCTCCCGTTTCTTGGCGCTTTCTTGTCGCTCTCTCTCCCATTTCTTTAAAATGTCATCCGAGGCTCCAATTTGCAGTTCCAGAGAACGCATGGCAAGTTCATGCTGTCTCTCTGCTGCCTTCTCCCTCTCTTGGGCTTCCCTCTGTGCTAACTTCTCCTGGGCTTCCCTCTGTGCTATCTTCTCCTGGGCTTCCCTCTGTGCTATCTTCTCCTGGGCTTCCCTCTGTGCTATCTTCTCCTGGGCTTCCCTCTCTGCTATCTTCTCCTGGGCTTCCCTCTCTGCTTTTCTCTCCTCTGCCTGTCGGGTCTTCTCTTCTTTCTCCGCTTCCCTTTTCTCTCTCTCCGTCTGCCGGTCCTGTTCCCTCATAATGTAAGCCCTAGTCTCGGCCTCATTCATCCCCATGCTTTTAGCTGCGTCCTTCCATGCAGTAAGTAGCTTGACCAATTCAGCCATCTTACCTGACAAATCAGCAGTACTCACAACGAGGGGAAATGACAAAAAAGGAACAAGAAAAAATTACTGTTACCTACTAGGAATATGCTGTCGCAAAAACCCGCACTCAGACTAGCACCAAGTCTGACTAATAACTACCTGAAAAAAATTCAAGTTATCCAGCTACCCAAAACCCGAATTTACTTTCCTGTTAAGAAAAAAAAATTCAATTAGCCATCAATTACCTCTAAGTCATAAACAACCTTACTACAACTATCATCTAACTAACTGTAACCTGTGGAAAAAAACTTATAGCTGGATCAGTCTTAATATAGCTCAAGTCTAGGGGATATTATAAAGAAAATCTATTTTTCAGAACGTCCTATAGAGACAATCTATGAATCTAGAATTGATAACAAAGATGATCCCAAGGACGACGCCACCCACTTTGTCAAGATCACAGAATTGAACGTAACAAAGATGATTCACCGGACGATAGCACCCACTTTGTCACGAAATGGATTTAGGACTAGAGACTGTCTACATATAGTGACAAGACAATAGTAAGAAGAAAGACTGAAATGATAGATTCAGATAGAAATATAGTGCAAAATGTGAAAGTTGAGACCATTGGCTCCGAGGTTGAGAACCGAGGTTGATTCTTTCCTCGCCACTTCGGACGTTTAAATTGCTATGGCCTCGAACCACCTCTAACTACCCTATGGGATAAGGTTCAATTAAGATTCACAAACACCAAGGTACAGACAACATATAGCTACTGTACTAAAGGAAATGACTGATGCCAGCTACAATTTATACAAGTTTATTATACACCTATAAACAACTCATATACATAAAGTGCGAGGATGCACACCTGAAAACAAAATCAAGCACAGTTAAAAATGCATCAACCCCAACCCTTCTCCCACAATTGCAACCTGTATGGAGAAAGAAGGTAAGGTTAACTGAAATGAACTACACTGCACTTGATGTCGCCTACACTCCAAACTAGCTGTTCTAAATTCTAACTCTAACTCTAAGTCCACTGATAGCTGGAACGACGGCGAAGTGACTACACAATCTCTGCACAGACTTCGGTTCTACACAGCCTATCCTGGAATCTCCTGAACACAACTAACTGCACCTCTAAACTTCAGCAGCTGTCCTCTGCTATGATTCACCAAAACTAACAGTTCTGCCTATCTGTGCTGACTTCAGTAGAGAGAATGTTTACCCTCTCTCTCTCCACTAACTCTGGAATTGATGACTGAGGTTTAACAGAACCCCACTGGATTCTGGACTGGAACTGTAGCGGACTTCTACCACTCTGAAATTACCTGCCCGAGTACCTATAACTGGGCCGTCGGCTTTATTATGGCCGTGAAGAAGCGAACATAAAATTACCACAACGCGGCAGCCTGCCAAATCTGCGTGTGTAACGAGCGTCAGAGCTCAGGATTTATCCACAAAAAATCCTATTCGCTGGAAAATGTCTTCCCCTGGCTGGGAAAACGTATTTTCTTCCTCTCCTTCCACTACTGGCAACTAACGTAAAACCCTTGCGGTTCTGCGAATGCCCCAACTTTGCCGTGGGAGAAATTTTGTGGTCTCAAAATTCCGCTCTCATTCCCACAAAAAGCCGGTACCTGCTGTTTTAGACAAAACAAAACAACAGCTAAACAAACCATAATAATACATTTCAAATAACAATTAACTTCCTTACTCTTCACCACGTAACTCCCCTCTCTACCTGAGCCTACAAAGTAAACATTGGCTAACCCAGATCGCTTGTTCTGCCTGACTAACTCCGAGCAACAACAATATTTTCACTGGCCCGTCTGGGCAGACGTACTGTGGCCTACTTCTTAAGCTGACACTAATGCCGTAATGTTTAACACAACTAAAACTAGCCCTCTCTAGGAATTCCTAAAATTCCCGTCAATAATAGTAATCACATTCAAAATGTAATACAAAATAATTCCCTTTAAAATTACTTCTCCCATCTTCTGAATTCACCGAACAATAATGCACAATCAATAACATATAATCCTGTTTACGCTAGCATCTACCTGCCGTCAAAAGTTATACATAACCCCCGATTATCAAATTGAAAACCCCGTAGTTCAGCCACGTGGTGCCGCAGTTTTTCAACCACGCGCTCCTGCATACATTCATTACTGATAGCACACACGTGCTCCAATTAATACCTCTATCACTTCCGTCCACAGTTATATGCGTAACTATATAAATAGCGAGCATCAATACTCTCACTAAAATCACAAATGAAAATACACATTACACGCTCCCGACTATTCTGTAAATAAATAAAATTCGCAGATGCGAGTTTCTCTCCCGACCGACTTTGCAATAATACAAAGCGGTGATATCTCAACTTTTAAACCATGCCGCTATTCCTTCAACAAGGAATTAAATGGACCTATAAAGTTTCTCAAGTCTATCACTAAGATCGTATTTGATGGCTCTGCCGATGAGAATTAACGTTAAACTAAAACTTCCCAAGAAACTTAAATGATCGGCTAGGACTAGAAAAATTAAATAAAGTCCTCACGCAAAAATTCATGCTTACCAAATCTCGAATGTCCAACTGAAGGCAATCGACAATTTGCTTCTGGCACCCAGCTTGGCAATTTTTTCATTAAAAGAGAAAGAGGCTATGAAATATAGGCCTTTTATAATCAAGACCCCCACGCGCCGACTTCATGATGTCATATGTGCGGCGTGGTTCTAAAGCCAATGGCAGCTCTGCATTTCAACTGCAGTTAGCTCTCAGCCAATCAGAACCTTAGATCATTCTGATGCAACCAGTTTCTGCTAGACAAAGAACCGGGAATTGGTCCTAGCCCTATACTGCGGAAATGAAGCAAAAATGGCCGCAAATAATTTAACTCCCGAAAAATGCGTATATGGCCACGCAATATCTTTAAAAAAAAGGACACTGGTGCAAATCCTGATCTAGCCTCTATAATCTTAATCTAGAATAATACTTTCTAATTCCCTACACCCCCATTCTAAACACATAGATCAAACTCCATCGTGATCTCATCTTGAAAAAACGTAAATAATAGAAGGAGAAGAAACATGGAGAAGGATTACCTGTAATCCCACCTAGAAATAGTGTATAAATAATGCAAAGAGAAAGACATGGGGCCTTCTGAAAAAATAAATTACAGTATAGTATCACAAGAAGCAACAGGAGACTCGTGAGAAACAACAATACGCAGGATGAGATGGAACCATACCTGAAGTTATGGAGGCACCAATCACATTCAGAGAACTGGAGCTTGCAATATCCAAACTGAAAATGAGAAAGTCGCCAGGAGTTGATGGAGTGTCCAATGAAATGATTAAGAACTTGGGAACCACAGCAAAAACAAAGCTGCTGCAGATCTTCAATATCTGTTGGAACTCAGGCAGAGTTCCACAGACCTGGAGAGAAGCAATCATGATACTACTCCTAAAACCAGGAAAAGACAGTTCCACTGCCTCCAGCTACAGATCAATCAGCCTTACAAGCTGCCTCTGCAAAACAATGGAACGTATCATCAACCTCAGGCTACAGTGGTACCTTGAAAGTGAAAACCTTCTTGTACCACAGCAGGCGGGCTTTAGGCAGTGTTATTCTACCGAAGATCAGGCAACTTACCTTTCCCAAGAGATTGAGGATGCGTTCCGAGATAAGAAACTGGTACTAGCAGCATGAATAGATCTAAGGAAAGCATTTGACAAGGTTTGGAAAGAAAGGCTTCTGAAGAAACTGAGAAATTGTAGAGTGAATGGTAAGATGTACAAATGGGTGAAAGCATACTTGCATAACAGAAGAGCCCGAGTACAACTAGATGGCCTCAAGAGTAAGAAAATTCTACTGCATCATGGCATCCCTCAGGGAGGGGTTCTGTCCCCCACACTTTTCCTAGTCTACATCAACGACCTGATTGCTGAACTACCACATGGAATGAAAGTGGCAATGTACGCTGATGGTAATATGGTGCACAGATGAGCATGCAACAGTGGCCACCAAACTGCTACAAAGAGCTATAGATGCCTTAACCTCATGGGCAAATAGATGGTGTGTCAGCATCAACACAGACAAGTGCAGCACTACGCTCTTCACCCTCTCTCCCAAAGAAAAAGCTGGTGTCATCAAGATAAACATAGAGCTCCTGAGAGAAGATAAACAACCCACCTATCTCGGAGTTACATTCGATGATAGCCGGATAATGGAAGCAGCACATCAACAAGGCAGCAACAAAGGCCAGGAGGAAGTTAGCCATCCTGAGAAAACTAAGTGGAACCACATGGGGAGCCAGCGGGAAAATACTTAGTAAAGTTAACCAGCAGGGCATACGACCACACTGTCGTAAAACGTGTGTGTAAACCCACTTCTTAGTTAAATCACTATGTTGAGATACAAATATCCCTCAGCCAATCAACGAGCGCCGTTCATCAGTCTCTGAGACAGAATAAAATTAGGCATAAGCCCTGTTTTTCTGTACTTGGTCACGGCCATCTTGTCTCCCAATATGGCGGAAAACAGAATAAAATCAGGCATAAGCCCTGTTTTTTCGGGACTCGTCTCGGTCACGGATTGTACGGCGGATGGTACGGAACCGCATATAGCCAATCAGCTTGCCACGCCGAGAACCTATCAAAAGCGTTCCTTTAACAGTAAAAGTTCCTGCATCTACCTATATATACGGGCGAGATTTTATTCAAAATCATGCACACACCAACACGAAGCCAGCTAGACGACAGACTGAAGAAGAGAAGCTGTCAGACTGATTTATTGCTCACCTGCATTGACTGGGAACTCTTGCTTCACTAAAGTCGACTGGCCTGTTTAAAATCTTAGAGGGTAATTATACTTACAATAAACTTGTAGGAAAATAGGCCTACAGCAGATATATAATGTTTGTATTTGTTGTGTGTCATTTATACTACCTACACCTGTATATATTTATTATAAATTGTTTCACTATGAATGTATCAGGTTACTGATTGTATCTTGGGGAATTAGGTATAATGATTGTATTTCCTGATATGATTGATGAAGACGAAAACCAACTGAAACATAACCAAAACAGTCCTTCTTAGGACTCATATAACTTCAATCTATTGTCTCATATAACTCCAACCTGATATATATATATATATAACCAAACAGTCCTCGTCTCATATACTCCTATCATCAGAACACAACAATATTGTTAGGATATATGTTACCAGCCAGTATAGCACTTGTCAGAGAGGGCCTGGTATATTATAGGGGGAAGGAAATGGTTGTATCACACCTAGGTGTACATATTATTGGATGTATTCATGTATTGAATTTATATTATTGGATGTATTCATGTATTGAATTTATATTATTGGATGTATTCATGTATTGAATTTATATTATTGGATGTATCCATGTATTAATTTATCAGAAAGAATGGTTCCTATAATTGGAAGACTTGTAATATATATATATGTAAATCATATGTAAACTTACAAATCCATTACATTTTCATCTTCCAACATCCACCCTTCAGCACAAGAGTAGATAGTGTATATACTAAATAAATAATAAGGAAATTGTATTTGAACGACTTGTCAATTTTATAATTGTTAAGTAAAATCTGTTTCCTTGTTTTAATATCACAGTTAGTTACACAGCGGGGGTGGCATTGTATGACTGTCTCCACTCTACCAATTTTTTGAGATCAGCTCATTCACAGCCTAACTAATTTGTGATACCAGTAGTTCTCTCAGACACTGGGACTTCACCATTTTCAGCAGAAATTCTACTTCTGTATTGTCAGTACTATACTGATCCTAGAGCCAATAAAAACCTCACGCTACACACACCTGGAATATGGGTCAGCTGCGTGGTGTCCAGCATCAAACACCACATTACAAGAGCTAGATAAGGTGCAAACCCAGGCGCTTAAGGTCATCACGGGGACAATGAAATCAACGCCTATAGTGGAGACGGAGAAAATGGGGAGGATACAAGCACTGAGAGAACGCAGAGACACAAAAATGCTAACACAGGCAGAAAAGTTCCTCTGTATGCCGAGCCATCCAATGAAGGACAGATTCCAAAACCTAGCAATGGGGCGACTGAAAAGAAGCAGCTTTATCCCCCAGGCCAAACGATTTCGTAGACAAACCTCAGACCTGCCTGAAGTTAACAGCCCCCTAAAGTCTGTGCCAGAACAAACCCCTTGGAGAGAGGAGCCTGGACTACCAGTACACATCCAGACAAAAGTGAAAGGAATATTCGACAGGGATGAACAGAACAGCGTGCAACGTAGGACAGTCACTCTCAGTTTCCTGGATGATGAATACCCACAGGACCTCTGGGTCCGAGTATACATGGATGGGTCAGCACAGAATGCAGTAAAGAATGGAGGAGCAGGAGTGTACATAGAATACCCAAACAACACCAGGGATACGATCAGAGTACCAACGGGGAAATTCTGTAACAACTATGATGCAGAAGTCCAGGCAATCAAGGTGGCAACTGAGAAACTATTGAACACCAATCTCGGTCCACAGCCTGTAGTATTCCTGACAGATGCAAGATCAGCACTCCAAGCACTTCAGTCCAGAAAATTGCCAGGTATACAAGCCCTACTTTCTGAACTGTGCAACTAGCGCAGGGTCGCCATGCAGTGGATACCGTCTCATTGTGGAATACCAGGAAACGAGAGAGCAGACGGAATGGCTAAAGAAGGTGCTGCAGACGAGCAACCGGATGTACCAGTTACGTACCATCTGAAGAAAAAGATGATCAAATCAATCAGAAAGTCACCAACACCAACACAGGATGACTACCAAGCTATGAACAGATCAGAACAAATTGTCATTCTGTGCCTCAAAACAGGACACAACCGCCTCCGCAGCCACATGTATACAAAATTTAAGATTGGCAATTCAGCCATGTGTACATGTGGACAGGCACCCCAGACTGCGGAGCACGTACTTCAAGATTTCCCCGAATATGATATATTGAGGCAAACCCACTGGCCCAGAGAAACAACACTGGAAGCAAAACTATACAGACCTCTGTATGAACTACAAAAGACAGTGAAGTTTATACAAGAAACAACATTGCAGATATAGACAATATATTTCAAGTGAACGAAAGAAGAAGAAGTCTCCATTTCTTTTCTTACTAGCAATAGATTGGGTTATGAAAACATCGACATCACACAACAGGAATGGAATCCAGTGGAATCTGACTAAACAGCTTGATGATCTGGATTTTGCAGATGACTTGGCTCCCATAACACATAATCAGATGCAAGAGAAAATGAAAATTCTCGATGAGAGGTCACAAGTGGGCCTGAAAATACACAGGGAAAAGACAAAGATTATGAGAATAAATGCAAGAAATGATAACAAGGTTGAACTTGAAGAAACACCACTAAAAGATGTAGAATCATATACATATCTTGGAAGTAATATAGATAGACTTACCATAATATTTTTTTCTCACACCGGGACAATTTCGAGAGTTTGCTCGAAACAGAAAGTGAGCGCCTTCTATGTGATTTTAGAAAGAGAGAAGTATATTCAGCTAAGTACTTATGATTCAAAAAGGCTAAGTAATGGAGTAATAATAATAATAATAATAAATTCTTTAAGCGCCAAACACGGCGCATAAGGCAGAAATCAGTGCTCTCCAGGTTGTTCGTTGTGACGCCACTCCTCTTAGCTCTTGCACATTATTTAGGCCCAACGTTCTTCCTTCTCTTATTATTGTTCTTCTGAGTGTTTCTTTTGGTCTTCCTTTTTTCCGCTTACCCTCAGGAACCCAAGTGAGCGCCTGTAGTGGTATTCTGTTGTTTTGCATTCGTAGGACATGACCGATATATGACCATCGTCTTTTCCTTACATAGTCGGAGACATATTTCTGCCTAGAGTCTTCTCTTATTTGTCGATTAGTCTTGAATTCTTTCCAACTGATGTTCATGAGTTTTCTAAGACATTTGTTCTCGAATGTATTCAGCTTGTTCTCCAATGATTTTGTTATTTTCCAACTCTCACAGCCGTATGTTAACACTGAGATAACATTTGAATTAAACAGACGAAGCTTGGTATGTATATTCAATGATCGTAATTTCCAAATGTTAGATAATCTATTGAAGGCGCTAGCTGCCAAAGCAATTCTAGTATGGAGTGGTTAACAAAAAACAACAATTATGTAGTAATAATTTTTAATTACTCTTAACTGAACATAACTTATTATTAAAAAGTTATTAATATTTATCACTAGCGTGAACTTTCTTTAAAAATTCTTTGTTATTTTTAATCGCGTCGAAAAATTCACTACAATTTAGTTCACAATTAACTTTGCAGCACAATAAAGCTTTTACAGTTGATTCAGCCATTCTACCTCTTTCTTCAGACCATATGTTATTCATTATTGAGAATATCCTTTCAAAAGGTGCAGATGTGCCTGGCAGGCTGAAAATGTATTCTATAATTTGGACAAGATTGGGCAATGAAATGTTCTTTTCTTTGAAATGACTGAATAGTTGTGTCCATTTTTCTTCGCAACTTGTATTTTTCCAAATGTCATGGTTTGCAGACCAAAAACCTTTTGCAATCACCACTTCATCAGACAGTTCATCCAAGTTTATTGCACTATTTGCAAGAGTTTCATTAATTTTTTCACCTTGTCGAGGATTGTTTCATGTCTGCAGCATGAGGCGGTCCTCAAATGAATATCTATTAGCGACCGATGTCGAGGATTGTGCATGTGTGCAGGCATTTCGATTAGATCGATCCGAATGACTGCACTATTGAACACCTCAACTGAATAGATTAGCAACATAACATGCATATATCTATGCATGACGGTGGGACATAAAAACGTCATTCGATGTGTGGGCTTTGACCCTGATGGCAGTGTTTGAAATGCGTGGCATCGCCACTACGGATTGTCTGGCCTAGCCACTATATATTAAAGTGTGGTATAAACCACTTGAAACGTGTGACCTAGTCACTGAACTCATATGTGTAGCTCTTAAGCTAATTGAGTATTATATTCGAGGATTAACACGTAAGTCGTGCATTATTAGCGCAGTGGATTTAGATGGCAGATTTGCCTGGCGTTGGATGCCAAAGAAGAACTGACCGTTATTCATAGATATAACTGTATTGAACATGAACTCTTCGCAAATGAAAGGAACTCTTACTATAGGTACATATACTATTATATTGAACTATGTTTTGACTGTCGTGCTGACGTATCATGGGAGAAAGTATTTATTAAATTCAAAGTCGTCAACTACTGGTCTCTTACTTCATTGAATTAATCAAGTTCAGTTGGAAACAGTTATACATAACTATAATGACTAGAGACTTTAATACCCAAGCACACTGCCTTACCACGGGTAATTAATAATTACAGTAAGAGTATAATCAAGGTCAGTAAAATATCTATATATATAGATTTTAATACGAAGCATGTTCAGGGACTGACACATCCCAGGGGTTAAGAGAAGAAATATCGATACTGGTGCATGCATACGGAATCTGTGTAAAAATGGATGAATGAACCCGAGGACTGGGCTGGCAATAAGAGACATATAATCCGCAACAGAATAGTGTCGGAACGTCGAATGTTTTGAACCCCGTCTCTTACATACTGATATCAACAGAAGACAACCCGCCACATCTTAGTATAAGCAGTCCATAACATCTTGGTGTCAGAAGTGGTCTCTTACATACTGATATCAACAGAAGACAACCCGCCACATCTTAGTATAAGCAGTCCATAACACACCTGATGCTTCAATTTCAGACCATGTTAATTCATTGTTGTTTATCCAAATAAAAGATTCTGCTCCACCAAAACTGTTTTCCCATAGCTCAATGTAAGAAAGACATCGGTCATAAAATTTTGTAAACTCTTGTAGGATTGTATTAATACTTCCATTATTTTCCAGTATTCTAAAAAGCTTTTTTGCTTCTTGAGGTATAAATTTATTATCACGCCTTTCCTCAAGATTTTTTTTCAATTTTCTAAGTTCACTGACAATATCAGTTGCACTTGCTTTTGTACTTTCCATAAACAAGGTAGATTTGTTAAACAATGTGAGTTGCCCTTGCACAAACCACAAATACATTTCACCACAATCATTATCAAAGAACTCTTTTATCAACACTGGACAGTGTTCTTGTGAAATAAAATATGATTTCAGTCCCTCATAGATTTCAAGTATTCTGTCGATAGCTGGAAGTAACGAAACAAAACGGGTGTTGCCATGTTGAAGAACCTTTTTATACTCGACATCTACAAATTCACAGAACTCTTTTAGTTGAGTTACTCGAACCATATAAATGTGGAAATATTTATAAATTTTGACCACTAAAGCTTCTATTTCCATAGGAAGAACATCAACTGCAGTTTGAAGACAGTTGTGAACGATGTGAGCACCGCAACCAATGCCCACAATATTTCTTCCTAGTTCCTTCTTCACTCGACTGTAAATATTGTTTTCTCCTCTCCGTTTTACACCTCCAAAATTGGTATTGCAGTTATCTCCACAAAATCCAATAATTTTTTGGGTTATATTATGGTTTTTGATAACTGACATTAAATAGTTTGTCAATATTTCTGCAGTTTCACCGGGAACTGATTGAAAGTCTAAAAGTTTAACTTTTACTCCACAATCTGGTACAAAATACAGCACAACACATGGCACAGTTTTAATTTCTTTCCTGTTGGAAGCATCAATTGATATTGTCACAAAATTTGTTTTGTTTAAATCTTCACAAAGTTGCTGAAACAACAGTGGCTCAATCACATTAACAATGACAGCTTCACATTTTGTTCTGACTAGTCTAAACTTTGTTTAAAAAAACTTTGATATCAATTTAGATCAGTGTTTCTTAACGGGGGCGGTACCGCCCCCCTGGGGGGCGTTTTCAAGATTTCTAGGGGCGTTCTGGTGGGTCGCAACGATTGGGGGTCGCTACTTCTATTCAGGGGGGCATTGCGTACATTTTTACATGAATCAATATGAAACAATTACAAAGATATTCCCCTTCGCATAGCTTGTAACACGATAGTTTTTATTTGCCCTGCGTCCCATGGAGTGTTTCAAGGATTCCAAACGCACATATTTAGTACCTGGGATGTTACCATTGTCAGGAGACAGTAGGCGGAGATTTATGTCCCTTCAACGCTCGAAACAATTGTTAGCCTCTCGACACACCCAAGCTAACTTTCTCTCTCCACTCTCGGAACATATTTTCTTCTGGAAACACATTCCCGTCAAACATTGATTAGCCCGTGAACACATCACAGCCCCTTCCCGACTCTGTCCGTAAATACCTTCACGCAACAGGGACGTTGTGGGCAGTTTTAGCTTAGTTTTAATGCATCTTTGGATGTTTCGAGTGTAGAGAATTAAACTCAGTCAGTTTTGAGGCTTGACGAGGTGTAGATGTATGTGCAGTGATATTATACTAAAATTTTCAATATGTCAGCAGTAAAGAGAAAGTGTCGACAATATTCAGTTGAATATTTGAAATTTGGTTTTGTACCTTCAGTTGTAAATGAACAATTACCAATGTGTTTGCTGTGCCAGCAAGTGTTTTCTAACGAAGCAATGAAACCGTCACGGCTTAACCCTTTGAACCCTGGCCACCCAGCCTGTAAAATCCCATTCCCCTGGGCTCCTGAGCAAAAAATGCACAAAACAGACACATAAGTAAAACTAGTTACTGTGACACAACAATGTAGTCAGTTTTAACTATTTTATCTAAAATTGACTGACCTGATCATCTCCAATATTCCTGCTTAGTGTGCCAGTCCTCCCAGCATGTAGACCCTTCTATTAGGCACAGATAGCTTTCACAATATTTACACCAGAATTTAGTCTTCACTTTTTTGAATGGTCTGTCTTTGTAGGCCATGTCTGGGAAGTCACTAACATGTTTGTTGAATTTGTATGCACACACAACACAAATGTTATTGCCAGTAGCTTGTGGAGACACTTGAGGATGATGCAAGCCCACATTTTGTAGCCTCTGATGTGCATCAACACGGTTGTGAAGCTTCATTGCCGCTGTTCTGTAATCGCCAATGAGTGATAAACAGATTTCATTCATGAACATACCAAATGTTCTGTAGCGTCTTCCAGTTACATTGTGGGGATTGTATTTATTCATTAGTATATAGGCATTATTGCATGCCCACATGAAAAATTTCACTATGAGCCATCGAGGCCAGCGATAATGCCGGCGCGTTTTATTGAGACGACAAACTTGGTCGTTGACATCGCAGCCACCCATGAAAGTATTGTAGTCAATACAAAGTTGTGGAGTTTGAACATCCACAGTTGTTCCATCATTGTTTCTCCTTCTAACAGTTCCCATTTCTGTTGGGTTATGATAATTAGATATAAAATTGATGGGTCTTTGGTCCATCCATACAAGGCAAACAATGTTATTGAAACAGACAAATTCTGATTGCCCCCTGCACATTTTCTTCTTTCCTGACAGTTCTTTTGGATAATATTTCCTATTTGTCATTGCTGTCCCTACTGCAAGTGTTCCATAATCACTGTATAACTTGTCAAAGAGAGTTACACTGTTATAAAATCTGTCCATGACAAGAATATGGTTTTTGTTTGCCAAATCACCTGAAGTCAAAATCCTGATGACGACACTACCAACAACACAGAGTTCTGGAATAACATCCTCTGTTTTTCCAGTGTAAATTTCCAAATTTAGAATATAGCCCGAGCTCGCTTCACATGCCATGTAAGCCTTTATTCCCCACTTTATGGGCTTTGATTTTATGTATTGTTTGAAGGCAAGTCTGCTTTTAGTGGGGATCATGCCCTCGTTTAAACTCAAGTGTTGTGAGGGTGAATAATAATATCGAAATCTTGGAAGCAACAAATTCAGCATGGGCCTTACTTTGTACAGTTTATCTGCTTTATCCAGAGCAGGGTCCTCTTCATCTACAAGATGAAGAAATGTCCATATAGCAAGAAAGCGATCGCGTTCCATTATAGTGCGAAATCCAGGAGTTTGCGAAATGAAGTTCGAAGACGAGCTGGACCAGTAATCTTCGTAACGTGATTTATTCACACTGTGCTCCATTTGAAGACGCAGTCCAGAGAATGCTTTTACCTCTGGCACTGTTACATCTTTATAATTTTTAGCATAGTAGCTGGTTGGCTTTTTGCTTTTTACTTGCTCAGCACGTCTGTTTGTCTGCTCACACAAACTGTGCCAGAAATTACTGTCGAGGAAAAGTTCCAAAAATTCAATGGCTTTACTCTCAGGAGAAATGGAATCTGGAATATTCTTAGGGCCTATCTGTTCCACAAATGTTGTGTCTACGGTAAACATAGGTCTAAATATATTTGCGGTAGACCAACCTGTATCAAATTTACTTGATACACTGTATGGGATACGCCCCTTTTCCCGCCCCTGCACCATAGCCCGATCCCCTGAGGGGCCAGGAACAGGGTTAGAACTAGCTTGATCATAATGTGATTCACAAGTTTCGTCACTCAATTCATTTTCGATGTCACTTTCACAATAATCACCATCTAAATCTAATTCATCATCCTCCGAATCATTGAGCACAAGTTCAACAGCTTGTTCCGTTGTTAGCCTTTTAGAATGGCTATTTCCTGGATTTTCAACACGCCTTTTCATTGTAAAAACAGTTAAAAAATTGCAAAATATTATCACGTCGTGGGCGCCGCCATTTTGGTTCAACATTCCACAAGATATGTGTACTTCCTGACCTCATTATTTTTTACACATTTCCATTCCCACCCCATTTTGCTAAGCTAGGTGTGTCAGACCGAGATTACGGTCTCTCGGGGAGAGGATTTTTTACGCACGGACCGAAACTTCGGGACCTCGGGTTCAAAAGGTTAACGAGCATTTTACCAAGAAACACTCAGATAAAGTTGGCAAAGATATTTCTTACTTCCAGGATTTAAAACAAAAGTTTGAAAGCCGCAACACTGTCATTAATATGTTTAAAAAAATTTATAATCACAATGATGAAGGTCTCGTTGTATCTTACAAAATTGCACACATGATTGCGAAGTGTGGTAAACCTCACAACATTGGAGAATCTTTAATTTTACCAGCTGTACGGGAGGTAATTAGCACAATGATGGAAAGAAATCCAAGTGACATCATTTCTTCTATTCCATTGAGCAATGATACTGTTTCAAGAAGAATAGATGAGATGGCAAGCGATGTTGAAAATCAGCTGTGTACTGATTTGCAGTCTACTGAATTTTCACTACAGTTGGATGAAAGCGTTGTGCGTGATAACCAAGCTTTGCTGCTCGCATATGTGAGATACATAAAGAATGAAAATATCATAGAGGATATGTTATTTGCAAAACTACTGACAGCAGATACAAAGGGGTTATCAATCTTTGAACCTTGAAACATTTTTGTTGGAAAAAAAAATTCCTTTTTCAAATGTCATCGCATGTGCTACAGACGGAACACCAGCTATGGTTGGTCGTCATCGTGGGTTTCTGGCCTACTTAAAAAATGTGGCACCAGGTGTTTTAACAATTCATTGTGTTATTCATCGACAACATTTAGTCGCCAAGCATCTTAGTGACAGACTCCACAAATCAATAAACTGTGTTATCAGTGTTATTAACAAAATGAAGGCGCATTCGTTGATTATTTCGTAAACTTTGTTGTGATAATGGTGACAAGTTTGAACATCTTCTTCTACACACGGAAGTACGATGGCTGTCCAAAAATAACTGTTTACAAAGATTATAGGCATTATTTGATACGGTTGAAGAGTTTTTGGATTCAATCAAAGAAGAATTTAGCATCGAAAGATAAGTATTGCGAAATGATGTGGCCTATCTTTCAGATATATTTGAAAAGTTAAATGAGGTTCTTCTTAAGCTACAAGGAAATGAGATCAGTCTGATTAAAGTGAAAGGACTTATCATTGGGTTCATCAACAAATTGACATTATATAAAAATAATCTTAGTCGCCGAGAACTTTCTCATTTTCCATGTTTACTGCAGTTAGGTGGGGACAGGCTTAAAGATTCAGATTTAGAGGTTTATTGCACTCATTTGGACGCTATTAAAAATGATATGATATGTTTAGCATTAACAGATTCAGATTTAGAGGTTTATTGCACTCATTTGGACGCTATTAAAAATGATATGAGCATAAGATTTAAAGACTTGCAAGAACTAATAATACCGGATTGGGTGATTAATCCGTTTGAATCAGACGTGGAACAAGTTAGTCAACATTTACTTTCTTACTTACTTACTTAGTCGTTCCCCTTCTACCGTGAGGTAGAACATTTACAAGAAGAATTAATTGAGCTACCAAATGACTTCGAGGCAAAAGCACGATTCAGTCACACACATTATGAAACATTTTTGATCCAGCAGAGGCTTGCGTATCCCATTCTTTGGCGTGAAAGTAAATTGCTAATTACAGCATTTCCAACGTCGTATTTGGTGGAGAAGGGGTTCAGTGCAGTAGTGTTGATACTACAAAAGCAACGAAACCGACTGCAGATTTGTAACAGAGGAGATTTGAGACTTCTTTTAACAAACTTAGAACCAAATATTTCAAAACTGGCTGAGTCACACCAAGCGCAAGGATCTCATTAAGCTTCATTAGTAAGTGAATTTTTATATAATTATATCATTATTATCAACTAATAATTTTTCCAATTTTTTTCATATTTAGGAGAGGCTTAAATATTCATATCTGAAGAAATATATGCAGTCATTTAGGCGCTATTAAAATGATATGATTATGAATATGATAGTTATAGAGTTGTAAGAACAAATTTTATATCATTTGCTCTGCCAATTTGTAATTCAAGGATAATGAACTTGTGGTGTATATAATTCCGTACTTAAACTCATATTTAATATAACCATGCTTTTAAAAACAACGGGCTGATCACCCGTTTGCCAGTCACTTTGATTACGGAAACAACAACAAACGGATTGATTTGTCGTTGCCCTAAAGACGCCATTAGGCGTGATGGGAACAACGGCTAAGAAAATCTATTCGTTGTTGCCCTTAAGACGCCACTAGGCGTAATGGCCACTGACTGCTTTGACGGTCGTTGGCTAAGGACGGAAGAAGAAGAAGAAGATGCTTTTAAAAATATGCTTTCTCTTTTTCTTTATATTATAAGAAAAGATAACTCATTAACTGCATTGCTTTTTTACAAGTATGGTGGAATATATGTATATATGTGTGTGCGTGTGTGTGCGCGCGCACACGATAAAGAGCAAGGGGGTGTTAAAAGGGTGGGGGGCGTTTTAAAATATTAGTTGTCAAAAGGGGGCGTTGCTACTATCAGGGTTGAGAAACACTGATTTAGATGAACAATCGGCAGACTTGAAGCTGAGATTGTGAATAGCAACATGAAATGCAAAAGTTGCTTCTTTAGCAGCTGTTAAAAATTCTTGGTCACATGGATCGACACTTTTAAAATATGACAATATTTTTGAGGAAGTTCCTGCCGCTGCTAGACTAGCCTTATGTCTTGCACATTTCAAGTGATTTTTGATGTCCGAACGCCCACCATGAGCCACCAAAAATTCTGAAGAACACTGTTCGCATTTCACTTTGTCAATATGACCACAAACTTTTTTCAAAAACGGATAATCCTTTCTTAATTCATCCGTAAATACAGAGTTTCTTTTTGGCATTTTGGGGGTTAAATTAATTTTATGTACAGTACAAAATAATCGCAAACAACACGCCGAAAACAAACACCGACTCGAGTAAATTACCTACAATCTGACAGAACTCAACTAAGATTGCGTATGCGCGGCGGCTGCGCAACTGACTTGCGACGCTGCTTACTAGGCCAGTGTTAAAGTCGGGTTTCCGTGTTGCCTAACTGCCATTTTCCGAGGCTGCACTTTTTGACTTCGTGTATATTCGGCACTTTTTAATTTTTTCCAAATAACCTGGACAAAATGACAATCTGGCCGGGACGCCAGGACCATACCTTCAAACTGGGACAGTCCCGGTCAAACCAGGATGGTAAGCCTAAATATAGACAAAGTTGGAGGGACAGACAGTGATATCAAAATAAGAATACAAAAAGCAAGAGGAGCTTTCATTGCATTGGGAAACATATGGAGAACAAGAGAAATCAAGTCCAACACGAAAATAAGAATCTTCAACTCAAATGTGAAGTCAGTCCTATTGTATGGCTCTGAGACATGGAGAACAACAAAAACAACAACCAAAAAGCTACAGACTTTTATAAACGGGTGCTTGCGTAAAATAGAAGGACTGAAATGGTATGACAAAGTCACAAATGTGGAATTGATGACAAGAATCGGACAAGTGCCAGTGGAACAAGAGTTGATAAGAAGACGATGGTGATGGACAGGACACACATTAAGGAAACCTACTGATAGCATTACAAGGCAGTCCTTGTTCTGGAATCCACAAGGAAAGAGAGGCAGAGGTAGACCAAAAAATACATGGAGAAGAGAACTGGAAACAGAGGTGAAAATGATGAGGAAAACATGGAAAGAACTTGAGCAGATGGCACAGGACAGGAAGACGGCATGTGTTTGTTGAAGGCCTATGCTCCTTGGGGAGCTAAAGGGTATTGATTGACTATTATCCTTTTACCAGAAAATTCAGAATGAAAATCTCCACGAAACACTAATACACAAGAAATGGGTTCTAGGATTGCGCACTAGAATATTCAAAATTATGACTGACTTCTGATGGCGGGGTTAAGAAAACAGCCGTATATATATATCATTAGATTGCTCTGATCTCTAATGTTGTTAATTTCACACTCCGGTGTGGAACGAAGAATTCAGAAACTAGCGCTCAAGATGAAAGCTTACGATTCGGCTACCAGAATCTCTCATCTGGCGCTGCTGACCGACATCAGAGGCTTTCGTTACGGCTAACAGGTTTCTCTTTAAAATTAAGTGTCTCGAGATCAAAGAGCACAGAGGATTCTAAACTTTCCCTGAGTAAAAACTTCAAAAGGGTCTGTGTTTCGCCTCTCTCACGTGCTGTCTGTCTGAGAGGTATTATGACTGACAGATGAGCTCGCGTGGGTGGACGAGGTAAACAAAGCCTGATTTGTTTTCCTGTTATGACAGGTCACGAAGTTTGTAAACACTGTGTTAGCTCGTGTTAAAAGAAAAGAGGCGGGGACGAAAGAGTAAGCTGTGTAAGTAAAGACAGACAGTATAATGCATGTTTTTTTGCTAGCAACTCACAGAGCAGCTATGAGGTTACAATAGGCTGTCAGATTACTGAAGACTCTTTTTCCATTACACGTCACAATGAGGAAAACATGGAAAGAACTTGAGCGGATAGCACAGGACAGGAAGACTTTGCATGTATTTGTTGAAGGCCTATGCTCCTTGGGGAGCTAAACGGTATTGATTGACCGCTTATGTCAGAAGATTAATGAATAGGGTAATCCTGAGTTACAGTCACAACCAATGTATAGGAAGATTAATGAAACAGGCAATGCTGTGTTATACCAGATGAGATTAACTGTTTGAATAACTAGACATAAAATAGAGGGGCGTATCCTTTTATCCAAAATAATCAGGGACAGCTGTGTTTCAGAAATCAGAGTTTTTTCGGTTTCCCCATGTCGTCCAAATCACGTTAGGAAAGTAGCCTAAAATCGCCCAACATGTGTCACAAAATCGCCCAAAGTTGCCAAAAAAAACAAAAAACTTCTGATTTTCATATCAGTTTTTGGGTGTTCGGATAAAATGATAGGGACCTGTAATAGGAAACATTTCATGATGAATCCGAAGATAATGTAAGAAATGAGATGTTTCATGTTTAAACAAATTCTTGTATTATCCATCAGCTCTCTGAGAAACACAGGCCTTCAACAAATTCATGCCAAACCTTCTTGTCCTGTGGCAACCATTCAAAATTTGTCCATGTCCTCTATCCCTTTAATGTTTATTGCCAGTTCCCTTCTCCATTTGTTGTTTGGTCCCCCTCAACCGTATCTGTCTTACAATGGGGACTCCAGAACAAGGACTGCCTCGTAATGCTATCAACTTTCTCAGTGTGTCATATTCAACTTCTTCTTCTTTGGTCCTTGGCCGCTGACTGACAAAGCAATCAGTGACCATCATGCCTGGTGGCATCTTGTAGGGCAGCTACAAACTGTCTCCACTTTGCTTGGTCGGTTGCCATTCTTCATGTGGTGTCCTAGCTCTGATTCATGCTTAGCATCTCTGTCAGTTCTCCATCAGGTGGCTTTTGGCCAGCCTTGCTTTCGCTTTCCTTCTGGAGCACATAGCATGGCAGTTCTGGTGATGGTGTCAAGGTCTCTTCTGAGGGTCATATCCAACACCAACATTTTTTCCTCATCTCCTGTTCCACTGGTGTTTGTCTGCTTAAATACAAGACAGATGATAATTAAAAAAAGGACTTAATTATGAAATAATAACCTGGACTTGATCTTTGAGCTAATGACCATATGGCCAAATAGGTTTGGCACAGTCATCATATGTCACTGATTCATGCACGAAGGCATATCTGGAGTCATCCTTATATGACCACCAGATAAGCACAATGCTATAATATACATATGTGAAATTGAACCTCTGTCTGTGAGGCTAACTACACTCTCATAGACTCTTAAAATCATCCACATACTTCCAGGGATTCCCCCTGTGGTTAAACATGTTGATAAACGAGCATTGCACACTAAGCTTAAGGAAGTCACTTGAGCCCCAGATGTAACTTTGGCTTTTACCTGGTTAGCTGCATGCAGGATAACCTCACTGTGAACCCATGATAGGCAGAGGGAGTTGAAAAATGGCTCTGTGTAGTTGGGAAAGCCCAGAACCAGAGCATAGTATTTTAGCTCTGCTTACTTGGAGAGCTTCCTTGGATGGCAGGGAATGCACAGTATGTCACGTGCTTCTTCCTCTTAGCTTGGGACCAGATGTGATTATCCTTTACATGCAAGCGAAGCTGGAGAAACTGGAGCTTATGACTTCAACTCAACACGTTTCGGAATGGCAAACAGGCCACGGGAGAAGCTAGATCTACAGTGTAGATAATACCAAGGAGTTTTCAACTTGGTATTGGCTGCAAAAGAGCGAGAAGTTCAGCCGCTCTAGTTAAATAACAACAACAATAACAATGTCATTGATTCACTATGTCAATGATCTGACAGTGCCTGCAAGTCACCAGCCATGTTGCTAAAATACTGTGTACAACAGTGACATTATTTTTCTACATTTTCAATATGCCACTAAGAGCAAACATTACTATCTAGCACTCATGATAGGCAGATCACATCATGTGAGATATGATGCCTGAGAAAACTGGTCAGTTTATTAATGTGGGAAACAACATCAGGAATTTGGTGGGAACAACTGTGCATTAGTTACATAGAGACAAAACAGAATCACAATGAAGGCTGCATGCTAACAACAGAAGATAACCACCAATCAACCCCTGAAACTACTTGTTCCATCGTGCTGGGACAGCCCTTTTGTGGGTTACAATGCACAGCAACTAGTATAAACAGGCACCTCCTGGCCCAGCTTGCTCCATATACACCCATATAAAGCGTGTTTGTGTGTGTGCATATGTACAAGGTGTACAATACACGAAGCTATCAGTCCAGGTTTGCGTGTTTCACACGATAAGTGATGTAAAGACTTACTCTCACTGCTTATGCTCACACTAGAAATTCATCTTCATCTCAAGAGACCAGTCCTTGACTAAAAAGTAGTAAAACAGCAGCAAAAAAACTTACCTGCGTGGTGATGTCCCATCCATCTTCTAAACAGATCATGACAGATGAGCCTTGTACATCCATTAAGTCTACTACAGCCCCAGAAAGCTGAAGGATGCTTTTGAGCTGTGAGTAAAATAATTTGGAGCTGTGGGTAAATTAATTATCATTTCAAGTCATTAATGATAACTAATGATATCTGTGCATTAACATCCCTTGGTGTGCATGAGTATATAGGGCTTTAGGCTCTACCACAAACAGTAGTCCTACTCTTGGCCTCCTCAGAGAACCCTGGTCACTACATTACGTAAATCTCCTTTACTGACATATTTGTTATTTGTAAATCTGACTGCATACCACTTTAAAAAAAAAATGTATTCAGAAAACATAAATAGAAAAAACAACATTTATTGTATCAAATTTCTAAAACTGTTCATTCATAAGCTTCTAGGCTCAGCCTTAACTCTATTTATTTATCTACTTCATAGTTACACTATTCATTCTTTCCTCAACCATTTTATTTATGTGCATTGATAAAATAAGTATCCGGAAATAAATGTGGCTTACATCAATAGTTCCCTCCATCTTAGCACAACAGACACCCAATTCCTACAGTATGCAACATTTTAAAAGTGGCACTGAAGCGAGAGGGCAATGGAACATACCAAAAGTTTCCTTTGTCGTATTAAGACCTGACTTAGGTTGATTTTTCTTGTGATTCAATAAAACTGAACCTTCTCAGGTCTCAGGGCACTAAAGTTTCATGTAACAGGATTTCACTATAAATGTTACCTGTAGGAACCACCCAGAGTCTTCCACTGCCTTGTGAAAACTGTGATCTGGCCCAGTGACAGGATTACTAGGCACACATGCCTTCAACAATTTTTTAAAGCTGGCCTTGACCAGACGCACATCACTGAAGTCTACTGGGATGAAATCACACCTTGGGAAAGATTCTACTTTGATGCCCTGTCATAAGCATAAATAATATGGCAGCTCAAACATTTATTTAATGTTCATTAAACCAAGTGAATACAATTTAGATAAGTGTTTCCCACACTTTTTCAGGTCACATTTTCTTGGCTCTCAGAGCACATTGTCAGCGCCCCATCCAATTTCCTGCATTAAAACATGAAAAAACTATAAATATCACTGCTGGTTATACACTTTGCTCTTTTTGCTACCTATCTTTCCTATCTCGTCCCCACCTCAATGATGTTGTCTTTCCATTACGTAGCATTTTTTTCACTAACACTGCTATGCAATATTTGACTAGGATAATGTAGTTAATCACCAAATATTCCCGTACCCATTTAGACAAGCATCTCATACTCTCAGGTACGCTAACCCCAGGTTGGGTACCTCTGCTATCAGATGTATGAGAAACTGGGATGAGCGACGAGAGGGAGGAGCGGTGGGTTGGGGTTTGTTCAGGCTACGTTCTTGTATAGTCAAAACGCTTTTACATATAAGTGTTAGATTGAGTAATATTGTTGACTTTAGTCTGTCAAATCCTCAACAACCCACTTACTACTGAATGCTCCCCTGCTGCCGAATTTTCCCTTATCACCCCCTTGGATCCTTCCAATGCCCCTATAGGGGGCACCACTGATTTAGATTATCAAAATTATGCTTGAATTTTTAATAAAGAAAATACTTCATGGTGCTATTACAAATATGTTTTACCATTTTTTTTTTTTACATGCCTGCATCCATCTATGAAAGTCTGTAGCTTTTTGGTTGTTGTTTTCGTTGTACTCCATGTTTCAGAGCCAAACAGTAAGTCATACAGTAGGACTGACTTGACATGTGGAATGAAAATTATGATTTTTGTGTTGGACTTAATATCTTTTGCTCTCCGTAGCACCGGCAAGAATCCCAATGTGTGTATATAGGAATCACACATTCTATAAATATTTTTGTGGTGAGTAGGTTTATAATTTTTAAATTTTGCCTGGGCAGCCATCTGATAGGCCTACTCTTTACGATTTCCAACTGCCATGGAATTTTTTAACGTGCACAACTTGCACATGTGCCTCATATTTTTTCACCCTTATCCGAGAGGTTAGGCATCCGATCTCACTATCCAGGAGGCCAGGGGGGAGTAGACATCATTAGGAACCACTGGTTCTGAAAAAAAATTTCCATAAATTATATTCCCTCAACCAGGAATTGAACCCAGTACCTCTAGAATTCGAGGCGGATGCCATACCTCTTAGCCACTCCAGCCCCCAGGGCCTTCAGTTAAAACATGCCAAGTCCTTCTATCACATGCCATCAGCACAATGTCTTTCCAAGTCTTCCTCACCATTTTCATTTTCGTTTCCTGTTCTTTTCTCCATGTGTTCTTCAGTCTGCCTCTCTTACCCTGAGGATTCAAGAGCAAGGACTGCCTTGTAATGCTATCAGCATGTTTTGTCAGTTTGTCCTATCAATCTCCAGCATCTTCTTCTCATCTCTTTTTCCACTTGTCATTAGTTCCACACTGGTGACATTGTCGCACCATTTAAATTCTTCTAATCTATGCAAACACCCATTTATAAAAGTCTGTAGCTTTTTTAATGTTATTTTTGTTGTTTTCCATGTTTCAGAGCCATACAACAGGACTGACTTGACGTGTAAGTCGCAGATTATTCTGAAGTAATTGATTGAAAGACAAACAAAGTTTCAATTTTTTTTTAAATTATCAACTTACCAATATATTGTTTGCTTCTAAGGCAGTTAATGCTTTTCTGTAGGTGATTAACATGAAGTATATCCAATTACAAGAAAAACAAGCCCAAGGACAGACATACTGACTAATATTTACACTATTGGTAGCTTACACCACTTTCAGACATGGGTACACCACTGTAGAGCAGCGTGTTGCCATCGAGATCCATGACTCCTTGTCCTTTTTTCTTTGTTTCCGTTATAGCCAAGATTTCTAGTTTTGCTTTCCTCATCTCTTCCACCAGCTCCTCTTCCTTCCCATTTATACTTCTTGTGCTCCACGTTCCATAAGTCGTAGTCCGTAGTCCGTTCCAGTTTGTCGCCTTTAGAATCAGTCCAGTTTTCTCTCTTGTGTTGCTAGTAATCGTGATTTAAAGCAAACAGGTGATTGGCCTGTTGTGCCTTTGCAGAGTCCGCTGGGAGGACAACATTAGACAATCTTTGAAGGATCGAGGACTAGAATGGAACCAGGCCAGGAGGAAGACAGCCGATAGGATAGTCTGGCGCTCTCTCTTCCAAACCTCTACACCTCACGGTAGAAGGGGAACGACTAAGTAAGTAAGTAAGTAGCTTACATAATCACACCTAAACCACTTCCATAAAATCTCAAAATTTGCATGCAGTCCTGGTTCACGAGTTGGGACAAAACGAAAACTATTTGATGTTTCACTCTCGCTAACTTGCTGCCGTTGTTTTCGTTCTTTAGTTACATTATTTCCTGCACCATTTGTAATTCTAATCGAGGTGGTTGCTATTTTACAGCCCTCCAATGCCCGAGGACTTGCAATATTTTCACTATCATTACTGCTTGCTCCCCACTACTATCAAAATCACTATTTCAATCAATGTGCACACCGTTTTCACTCTTGTCCTCGACACTAGATCTATCAGCCAATTGTTGAAACAAGTTTCTAGCCTGTTCAGCCGTTACACGAGATGTACAAGCATTTTTTGTGGTCCTATCACTAGTTGTCACAGTAAACAGTTTTACACGATTTGGTCACTAACCCGAAACGTTGAAAAATATGAACATAATATCAATTTTCCAGTGTTCTACAACAACCATGCTTTGGAAATTTGTTTTTCGGTGGCAACTTAAAATCTCGAACCAGATCAGAAAGTGTTTCGGTATATTTTTCATTCATTTTATTACTAAACATAGATCGAGGCTCTGAGCGGCTCGCAGTCCAAATGATGGGATTTCATAAGCCGATCTCACCGGCTCGCGGTAGTTAATGTGTTAAACTTTCTACAGGATAGGGCAGCCTGGTCCTATGCCCAACCGTTCCTACGACATGAATGGTAGTTTGCAGTGTTACTATTCTGCGCTCCATTTTTGGGCCATAGTAACACACGGGTGAAGTCTTTGATATTAGCTAATTTAAGAAAAACGCTTAAAATGTTAAAATAATGATACATTTTATGAATAATAATCAATTTAAAGTATTCTAAAAAAATTTAACAATAAATTGTAAGTATTCTAGGAAATAACAGATGTAATTTTCTTAGAAAGAAGGTTTAGGGGGGTTGAAAACGTGTTACCATTTTACTAAACTAAAAATGATTAAACTAAAATTATTTAACTGCTCAGTTGCATGTCTCAAGGTAAAAACACTAATAAGTTTAAACTCTACAACTGCATGTTTTGTGGACAAGGTTCCTGCACATTAAAATTATTCAGTTGCATGTTTTGAGGAAGCAATATTTGCATATTTAAACCACTCAATTAAGGAAGAAATGCTTGCATGTTTAACTATTTATTCACATATTTTAAGAGTAAAAAAATGCTTGTATGTTTATAAAAACAGGCTGCTATTATAATAATGTACTTTTGGGCATCTTCTTGACATCATGCTACAGTACCCAAGTACTAGTGACTGGTCATGTCTATTTCATTTTCCACAAGAATCTGTTTATTTGATTCTCTCATTCTCATTCATAAAAAACATTAACTGTTAGCTTGCAAGGCAGTCACTCTTGTGAGAGTGGTAAATGTATTTTCTTAGGGTCAGCAAGCAGCCTGTAAGTATTTTAATCTGATACCTTGGCCTTTATAGTTCAAAAGAGTTAAATGATCAAAGATAAAAACTTACGACAACCTGGATACAATAATCAGTAAAGGATTATCACTAGGACAAAGGAGTCCTTACTTGTGGCAACAGCAAGTAAAGAGAACCTATTTCATACTTACTTTCATCTGAGCTTTCTCTCCAAACACATATAATGCCACATGCTTCAAATGTTTCATGTTGTTGTTGATGACTTCCCCATGGATGGAGTCTTGGGATATCTGCTGCTTTTGATTCATGTTTGGAGACCTATCTTTAGCTGAAAACAAGGCAAAAATGGTAGAATTAGTTGTGCTCTTGGGCTATTCTAACACAACAAATGACTTGTTCATTTACAGGACTGGTTCAGATAGAAATGAAATGGTTAAAAGCATACATGAGACACTTCAAGCAATTTCTAAATGGTGCGACGAAACTGGCTCCAAGGTTAATCTCAACAAAGCCTGTGTGCTTTAGTGCTCTTTTAATAACTCCATATTGAAAGCAGATCTTCCAGACATTACTCTCAGTGGACAGAAAATTGAAAGGCAGAACAAGTTGAAATACCTTGGAGTAACATTCGATCGTGGGCTTTCATATAAGCACCATGTTGATCACATCATACAAGCACCATGTTGATCACATCATACAGAAGTGCAAGAGAGGTCTGGCAGCCCTAAAAACAATGGCTGCAGCGCACCTGGAGCAGAGATTACTGTTTCTCCTGTATCATCAGCTGGTCTTGTCTGTAATCGAGTATGGCCAGGGAATACTCACGCTGTCAATATCACAATGTGAACGACTGGAACGCATTCAAAATGAAGGGATGCTTATAGTCTTAGGCTGCACGCGAGATACCCTATTGTGATGATGCAGCACATGCTTGGAATGCTGTCAATTAGATCCAGATATACGATGGCCCAGGTAAAAGCGTATAGGCCTGTAACCACAGACAAAAGGCATCCCCTACATGGAACATAGCTGACATCAAAGGAGCGAGAATAAAGAGGGGGATGTCATGGATGGCGCAGGCAGAGGAGACTTTTAGACAGGTGACCCCAGTTGAAAATATTTTCAAGGGAGAAGAGTGGAGTAAGTCAGATGAGAGCTGGATGAGCTACCAGCTAGTCATCATCAGCCTTGGTAGAGAATGCAGAACTTGGGCCAATTGGAGAGCAGTGTTGGAAATTGATCAGCTTATAAATGATAATGCTGGGGATGATGATGCCATTGTGTACACTGATGGGTCTGTATAATCTGTGGTAATAAATCAGGGTGGGGCTTCTCTGCTAGAGTAAAGGGCAGAACCATCGCTGAATATAGCGGGGCTTACATGATAACAACCTCCAGCATGAGAATGGAGGTAAAGGCAGTTACTGCTGCCTTAAGATGGCTGTCTGAGACTTTATTAACAAAGGCAGTTATTGTATCAGACTCACAATCCATGCTTCGAAAGGTTCAAAATGGTTGGCTTTGACATGAATGGAAAACCTTCATAGAAGCATCGAATCTTCAAGAACTGATATGGATCTACTGTCCTGGTCATGCCGGGGTACGTGGCAATGAAAGAGCTGACAGACTAGCTTCAAGAGCACCCATAAAAGGTGCATTGGCCATGGATAAGGATGAAATACTGAGGGCAATTCATGTTCGTCTATTAGAGAATGACACTGCAATCGATGAATCATCAAGGCTAAGACTGCTGGAATTTGGCATCAAACGTAAGACCAGCAGGGATGGACGTATGAGAGGACGCATCCGCCGTGTATACAACCAGTGCGCAACAGGAACAATTGGCATTCATACCCTTCGACATTTGCTGAGAGAGACTGAGCACCTATGGGTTTGCCCGGAGTGCAATGACGTTGATTCTGATTAACATTAACACAACAAATAAGTGATACAATTTCATGTTCTGTTAGTATACTTTAGCATAAAAAAAGTGTTTCCATATGTGTTCTACATTACCAGTACAAAGTTAATTCATTTATATTTTTGTTTTTAAATAAGAAGACCTGTGTCAGTGTGTTATACAAAATTGTAAAGAATATGTTTTTGGAAAGAGTTGACAACACACCTTATTACCTAGAGAACTGTTTAACTGTTCATTGTTTTATACATTAAATTGAAAGAATGTGCGTTTATTTATTGTTCATGGTGAAACATGGTTATTCAGACATCTGTTCCATTTTTCAGTGTGTGCTGAGAATATGTGTTTGAGTTTGATTAACGAAATATATAGGTTACTACTCTATGATTTAAATTTGCATTCCTACTTTTTAGAGGCCATGTTCTCCATGATTTGATGTCTATGTAAGTTTTATACTCTAGGATATACCAGAACTAACATGTTCAATGACCTGCATTGTCCAAAAGATGAGGACATTTCTGGAACTATTTGGAGACTATAAATAAGATCAGATATGTTTTGGAGCCATTTGGATACTATAAATAATATCCCCTACCTAGGCTGACTGTAGAAGTAACAGTTGCTGCTGTCAAAGTTACAAGTCAGCGCCATAAGTTCATAAAACTTGTATATAAATAAATACATATAGGTAAGTAGCAGGTAAGTATCATAAGACAAAATGTCTTTCTTATGAGAGCCTGTTATTTACCTATACTCATTTATTTATTTATTACCCACAGGCTTCAGGTTTCCTTCATTATTTATTTTTGCGTTCAACCATCTGTAACTTAAACCAACAAATGATATCCTGCATTGTTCAACTTCCTCTACGAATTACTATAAACAAGTATTTTAGCATTTATGTGGCTGATTCTTGCTAATTGGAAAGTTATATTAGTGTTCGAGTCTATAAATGCCTGGGTTGTTCACAGGTTATATATTTCATAATTGGGTATAGTGTCATGAACAATGACCAAAGCCAATGAGACACTTTTTGTTTTTTGGGCGCTAAATTGGATGAGTTTCCTTTCAGTATTCCTTCCTGCAGTGAGACGATGGTGCCATTTGGATGGTCCCTACTTCGATTTTGCGGTGAGTCTATCACTTATATTCCTTGTCTGTTGTCTTTCTCCTTTCTGTCTTACAAGTACCTTTTATTTACCTATATTTGTTTATTTACTACCCACAGGCCTCAGGTTTCCTTCATTTAAAGCTTATATACACTGTGATTTCTGTACAACGTGCTGTTTCTCAAACAACACTTGAAGAAGTAGGCTTACTAGTATGAGACAAGTAGCTGCACCCACTTTCTTTGACATTTACAATCCTGCGCCACCTTATGATAGGCTAAGTACTCCATCATTGCTACAATCACTACTACTACTATTATTTTGAGAACTAAAATGTATAACTTCATTGTCAGTTGGGCAGTATGACAAGTCTTAAGAACATAACTCCAAGTTGTTATCATCTAAACTAATACAATTTTTGAGTAACACTATCTTGGAATGGCTTTGTTTTCTAGAAATGGTAAACAGTGGGTTTTGAAAGGCACAAAGTCTGTCCCTGACCAGAATAAGAAAATAAATGGTCTCTGACACGTCAGGTTGGCATTCAAAGAAATTTTTAAGTATAAGAAATTCAAGGAAACAATAATCAATGTAACACAAATTCATAGGGTTGAAAAATAAGTGGTCTCAACGTCTGACCATGATGATCGTTTGGCAATAGACAAATGTTTTCTCATCCATCATTTGAACAATTGTCATCATCAACCTTCAGCTCCCCAAGGAGCATAGGCCTTATGTCACTAGGCATCAGCTTTTTTTTGTCTGTGTTAATAATGATAAAGAAATATCAGAACACTTCAAATGATCTTTACTTTTTGTGTGTGAAGTTGCTGAATGATGAGGTGAGCTAAGTCTCCTGTCCACTGAATATCCCTGACCCCCATGATGATTGGGTTCTGGAGTTAAGAGGATGTTGGAAGGAGACCCTCCTTCAAATCCCACTTTCATTAGAGAATGAAGGGCGGTGAGAGAATCACTGTTGCTATTTGGTGTTGCTGCAACAAGTGTTAAAAAGTATTTTTGTTGTTCTAAGGTTGAGAAAGAATCACTGCCGCTGGAGGTACCTGTATCAAGAAACACACAAAAAAAAGGACAATGAGTTAAGAAATACAGGAAGAAAATCTAAGTTTTAATAAAGTGAGATTAACTCCATTTTATTTAGCAACATAAAAATATCCCCTGGCAGCAAGCCAGACCGGTCATTGTTTATGAGGCACATTTTTAAAATAAAAATAAAAAATAACATTTTGCCTCATTTTGGCGAGGCGCGTCCCGTTCAACCTAGTCGGTTATATTAGGGCACATGTCCAAATATAAAAGACCTTTAGGTCTGGAGTGGTTCTGATTTGATCACTAAGCCAATGAGAAGAACACGTTCACAATTATACCACAGGGTTGTTATTTCAGGAATTCATAATTTCAAGAATGTTTACTGTTGAACTGCCCCCTTAAATAATTATATGCTGATTCTCCTACTTGTAGTGGTGTTGTGTCGCAACATTCCCATCAGACTTCTGGAATGGAACCCACTTGCCCTCAGTAACAAAGCCCTTGTTTTCGGATGTCGCCATGTGATTACTGGAAATCTGCTCAAAGAGATGTCATGAGAATTTGATTCAATAAAGTGATTACAATAAATCACTACATAACAATGAAAGTATTTGATAATTTTACTAAATAAAGTGATTACATTCATAATATAACAATAGAATTATTTGAGAATTTGATTCAATAAAGTGATTGATTTAAATCATAATATAGCAAAGAAATTATTTTCCCTCATTCCTTTTGTCATTATTTACATGGCATATCCAGCTTTCTATGAAGTATGATCACTTGTGTGAAAGTCCGCTGGAGGACAACATTAGACAATCTTTGAAGGACCGAGGACTAGAATGGAACCAAGCCAGCCGATATAATAGTATGGCACTCTCTCTTACAAACCTCTACACCTCATGGTAGAAGAGGAACGACTAAGTAAGTAAGTATGATCACTTGTGTGAAAGTCCACTGGGAGGACAACATCAGACAATCTTTGAAGGACCGAGGACTAGAATGGAACCAAATTAGGAGGAAGACAGCCGATAGAATAGTATGGCGCTCTCTCTTCCAAACCTCTACACCTCATGGTAGAAGAGGAATGACTAAGTAAGTAAGTATGATCACTTGTGTGAAAGTCCACTGGGAGGACAACATTAGACAATCTTTGAAGGACCGAGGACTAGAATGGAACCAAGCCAGGAGGAAGACAGCCGATAGAATAGTATGGCGCTCTCTCTTCCAAACCTCTACACCTGACGGTAGAAAAGGAATGACTAAGTAAGTAAGTAAGTATGATTCCTTGTTCTTTACAGGAAGGTGTTATTAGATTGACTGTGCGCAAAGGAAGCTTATTAATCACATCAGAGGGAAGTAATCCACTCTCTTTGGGCATGTTATGAGAAGAAAGCTAGAATATATTGTGAGAGACTGAAGAGAATATATCGTGAGAGACTGAAGAGAATATATCGTGAGAGATTGAAGAGAATATATCGTGAGAGACTGAAGAGAATATATCATGAGAGACTGAAGAGAATATATCGTGAGAGACTGAAGAGAATATATTGTGAGAGACTGAAGAGAATATATCGTGAGAGACTGAAGAGAATATATCATGAGAGACTGAAGAGAATATATCGTGAAAGACTGAAGAGAATATATCGTGAGAGACTGAAGAGAATATATCGTGAGAGACTGAAGAGAATATATTGTGAGAGACTGAAGAGAATATATCATGAGAGATTGAAGAGAATATATCGTGAGAGACTGAAGAGAATATATCGTGAGAGACTGAAGAGAATATATTGTGAGAGACTGAAGAGAATATATCGTGAGAGACTGAAGAGAATATATCGTGAGAGACTGAAGAGAATATATTGTGAGAGACTGAAGAGAATATATCATGAGAGACTGAAGAGAATATATCATGAGAGACTGAAGAGAATATATCGTGAGAGACTGAAGAGAATATATCGTGAGAGTGAAGAGAATATATCGTGAGAGACTGAAGAGAATATATCATGAGAGACTGAAGAGAATATATTGTGAGAGACTGAAGAGAATATATCGTGAGAGACTGAAGAGAATATATCGTGAAAGACTGAAGAGAATATATCGTGAGAGACTGAAGAGAATATATCGTGAGAGACTGAAGAGAATATATTGTGAGAGACTGAAGAGAATATATCATGAGAGACTGAAGAGAATATATCGTGAGAGACTGAAGAGAATATATCGTGAGAGACTGAAGAGAATATATCGTGAGAGACTGAAGAGAATATATCGTGAGAGACTGAAGAGAATATATCGTGAGAGACTGAAGAGAATATATCGTGAGAGACTGAAGAGAATATATCGTGAGAGACTGAAGAGAATATATCGTGAGAGACTGAAGAGAATATATCATGAGAGACTGAAGAGAATATATCGTGAGAGACTGAAGAGAATATATCGTGAGAGACTGAAGAGAATATATCGTGAGAGACTGAAGAGAATATATCGTGAGAGACTGAAGAGAATATATCGTGAGAGACTGAAGAGAATATATTGTGAGAGACTGAAGAGAAAAGAGGACGACAAAGAGAGAAGAGACTGGACAGTTTGACATTGTAAGAAGTCAACATCAGAACTGATAAACAGGACTGGAGACAGGAAGTTGTGGAGAGACATGATCATCTAAACCACAAGGCATGGACAGGAAGTTGTGGAGAGACATGATCATCTAAACCACAAGGCATGGTACTTGAAGAAGTTGTCACATATCTTCCAACAGCTTTTTTTTTAAATTTTTTTTTTTTTTTACTCATGATGCGAAGCATAGTGGGGTGCTGAATTTCTGCATTTTTGGGCAAAGTGTCACACTGGATGCAGTAGGTCTGCGCTGTTATAAAATGTCTGTGATTGTGTCAACTGTTAGTATCCTTAAAACATTGTTTAATAGTTTATATATACGTGTCTGTCTGCCACATGCACATGTGTATTATGTATATGTACATAATGTTAAGAAACAAGTTTGACATCAAACTATATGACTAGTTTTCATTATTTTCTAGGTCTTTGTGAAAAAGTTTGACATTTTCTACTTGAATAACTGCTGCTTACCTTGAATGCCTGTTGCAACTGCAGAATTTACGTATACTTTCATCAGGCACGGACTGCGGTACAACAAGGAGACTGGGGTAACTGATAAAAACATGATACACACATACTATAAATACAACAAAATATTTAAATCCCCTCTATTAAAGTGAGCTCTGTACGTAAATACTAGACATTTGTGGTACAAAACTCTAATACTGCCAACAAAAAAAAATAAACTGTCATTTATACCACCCTTCTAACATATGCCAGAGTTTGCTACTGTCTACTTTGCTGAAGGCTTTGGATCGTGATCTACAAAATTATAATGTATGTTCAAGGGTCTTTTCCCAGATCTGCCATTGGATTAGAAAAGTATCATTCTGAAGTCAGAATGTGCATTGCTTGCTTTACTGATGTTCTAATATGATTCTTATTCTCTGCTCAAAGTGTCTTGGCATATGTTTTACCTGCAAGACTCAAATATGAAATGCTTGTGTATTATTCCCCAATCTCTTAGTCACCTTTCTTCTTCCAGACTGGTATTATTATAGCCTTCTGTCAACTTCTGGGAATCTTCTTTCTGCCTATGTTATACTAAAATCCTTTTTAATAGTTGATTCATACTGATCTGCAAACTGAGGTTTTTTTTAACAGCAAAGTGCTTTTCAGCAAGCAATAACATAATAAATACAAATACAGCAATTGTTATTGAAATGGTACTGCGAAACAATTGTTTCTGACACACTCACATCTTTTAGAGAATTAAGCACTTTTGCTTCTACATATAGTACATTTCAATTCAACATTTTAACTCTTTAAGCCCCAAGAGCCAGTATACTGTACTTCCCGCTAGACCCATTTGGCCCAAGAGCCAGTATACTGGCTTTCGTATCTCTTGATTCTTTCTAGGGCTGTTTTCTAATTTTGACAACTCAAAAACGCTATCTTCTTAAAGTATTGCCATCCATTATGGACTTTTGTTATTTATGAATATAAACATTTTAAAAAAATTATTTCCAAACAAAAACAATAAAAACATACTGGTATGGCCATTTTTGTTTGGGCCAAACCCACCTTTTTGCTTGGGACTGAAAGAGTTAACATGAATTTGAAATGTTCAGTACATGTGGAAACAGGTGCATACTGTAACAAAGTGCTGGCACAAGAAATTGTAAGTTCAAGAGAGACCCATACCTGTCAACAATGTATGTTTTTTTTTGGATACTTTTAGCAGTGTACGTTCGTACAAGGAATGTTGTATGGATTTTTTCTCGAATAAAAAAACAAAAAATGAAAAATTTGTTATTTATTTAAAAAAAAAAAAATTTACAAATATTTTCCAACCCAAGTTTTTTTTTTAAATCAGAAAATATTTTCTAGCCCAGGTTTTGTTTTAAAAAATTGATATTTATTTCCAGAATTTTTCGGCGTTTGTTTTTAAAACGAGGTCTCTCCCAGCAACCAATCAAATCCTTTTATACCCACCAATTCAGCAGTAAATTTGAACATTTCGGGCTTTCAGCAGAATAAGACGTATTTTTAAAGTTATCTATTATCAACAACACTTTCTATCACCCCTAGACGCTATTTTAAAAAAAGCTAAGTACTTAATATTGTACTTATAACTTTGTTAAATATTGCTGTTGTTTTGCTTTGTTGCGTTTTAATCGTTGTCTTAATCTTTCCAGTTATATCTTGCCCTTGAATATATTTCCAATAAATTAATGTCATAATATTCTGTGTACATAACTTAGAAAAAAAAGTTTTTTTGCGTAAACTTTTCTGTTTCTAGAGTAAATCCATAGGCTACTTAATTCCAGCGGTCTAGATTTGCTGCTTTATTTTTCAATACAATGGTGATCTGTTATCACTGGTCTACCAACTTTTTAAATAATAATGTTGTAACGATTTGGTGTCATGTTTTTTCTACCTAGATTCGATATTCTGTTCTTAATTTGGTTAAATATTAGTTGCTGTTAGCTGTTTGCTTTACTTTGTTGTATTTTTTAATCGTTATTTTAATCTTTCTAGTTGCATTTGACCTTTTAAATATTTCCAATAAATTAATGTCATAATATTCTGTGTAGGCCCTACAAAACTAGAAAAAAAAAAGTTTGTTTGCGTAAAGTTTTCTGTTTCTAGAGTAAATCATACAGTAAATTGGTTAAATTAGTCAGCAAAGTCGATTACGCAGGGGCATGTGTGCGATTATCGTATGTTATTAATGCGTTTGTTTTGTGTTTTAAAGTTTTATATATATATAATATAATATATACATATAAATAACAGCATGAGACTTTATTAGTTTGTTTTATATCGCACTATTTCAAATGTTAAATTAATTAGTACATGCCATTTTGTCTTTTTAAAACTGTAAACCTTTAATATATTTTGGTAAGGTTTTTGGGGTGTTTGTAAGGTTTTTAACTGGTCCAGCATACAGGTTTTTGTGCCAGGTTGACAGGTATGGAGAACTTTTGTTTACACTTAACTAATCACAAACTTTTTCTGATGAGACTAAGAAAGAACAGGATTACTGCTCCTTCAAGCATATCATACAGGGTGACTAATATGAGGCTGTGCAACTTCATCATGTAAGACAAATTGGTACAGAAACAACCGCAGAAAGAGCATGTGAATAATTGATGCAGGCTTCCTACAAGGACATCAGCTTCATAAGAAGCACAAAAGAAAATTATGATGAAGATTCTAGTCTTCAATACTGAAATAACACAGATCAATCTTTCTTTAAATTATCCTTGTCTCAAAAAGTGGTCTTTCTTTAATTGCCTTCGTTTTTGTTTTTTTTTCTTCTTCTGGCACTGAAAGTTTAGCTCTCATTTTATGACTGGAAGTCAATCAACAACCCACAAAAAATTGTTTAGTAACAAAGCTGGGCCACCAAGAATGAGACCTGTTCTAAAGCAACACAGAACTCAAACTTATGTACCTCTTGCTCAGCAAATAATTTGCATTCACTGTGGACACTCTAAATGGCTCTGAATGTTTTAGCTGATCAGGCTTGGATACGCAGCCCAAGCCAAGCCGCTGGTAATCTTGATATGCATGTCTCTCCATCAGACGCTCGATGTTTCTGGGGTCACTTGCATAGGAGGGAAGAAGCTCATTCTCATCTATCACTGACGGAGTAATAAAAGGTAATGTTTTGGACTCGAATCAACTTTCCTGAAAATGTGTCTTTTATAACAATATTAACAACTTAAGACCAAAAAGGTAACTTAGGCCAACAGTGTAAGTTCCAATCACTAATAAATAAGTAAAGAAATAGAACTTCTTGTATTTATGTTTCTTTATTTCTGGTTTTGTATTTTTACTTGCTTTATTATTGTTCTTTTTCCATGCACCACCTGTGTTGTTTACTTTTTCATCTGTCTGTATCGCTCTTCTTATCTGTGTTTCTCCTTCTGTTATGTGTTAGTTGTGTCTACAGTATTTTTCTTCTGACCTGTCTATATTTCTGGTCCTAGTCGCTGTCACGGTGGATTTATGTTTATAGAGTTTGCCTGAGTGTAAGCAAGACCCTAATATGAGAACGTCTGAGAAGATAGAATTTAGATGAAAAATGACAGTGACTGTGGACAGATGAGACTATTGGCTCAAGAGTGAGAACCAGGATTGACTCTCCCTTGCCACTTGTGACTAAAATTTGCTATAACCTCACCCCCCCCAACTACCTTTAGACACAAGGAGATAAGGTGTAAATAACGACCACAGACACCACTATACAGACAACATATAGGTAAGTATAGTATAGAAGCTGATCCAGTATACAATATATATTTTATTTACACAATAAAACATAAAGATGTCATCATACAGCAAAGAAATAAATATCGTGCACTGTTGCACAGACCTGAAAAAGCAAAGAACCAATTAAATAGATAGACACTAGGAAAACCAATTCACACACACTCTTTCAGTCACCCTGCTGGGGAAAAATCGAATGATTAGTGATTTAGACAAGATCTAATTTGTGGGGGCATCAGTTTAGCCTCCACTCTCTAGTACAAATAAGATTTCTACTGTCACGGTCCTGTTGACTCTGCTTAAACGAATGTTTACACAGCTTCCAACTCGTTAGGCAATTTGCGCCGCTAACTAACACAATGGACTGCTACACTAGTAGACTTTTGTAACATCTAGTACTCAAAGGCTATCCTCTGAGGATATATCATCAGACCCTACTGGTCTCGGCTATCTCCTCTCTCTCTCTCTATCTCTCTCTGCTTCAGTGTCTCTCTCTGACCCTCTCGACATCTGCTGAGGTGGCGTCTCCGTTTACGCCTCTCTCATTGACTTATTTATCAGAACCAGGTATGATCACCCTATCTCCCGTTTTCTGACAACTGCACTGACGACTGGATTATCAAGCATGAGGTACTTGAATCAAACTGTAGAAGCTTCACAGGAGCTGGACAACTTCTTAAATTGGCCCCGTTACCCCTCTTCGGGTTTAGAGCAACGACTTTATTGTGGTCGTGAAGAAATGAAATTACAACCACACTGGCCCGTGCCAATTTGCGAGTGTAACAACAACGAGCTCAGAGCTCTGGATTTTGTTATGATAATTAACCCCGTTCCCGGTGAAGCATGGGGCTCCACTGCAAGAGACCGTAGGTTATTTCAACTTTGCCGTTGGTAATTTGTGTGTGCCAAACTACACTCTGCTACTGTTACACTGTTACTGTACCGAGACCCGCTGTGGACACAAAGATACAACTTATGTACACCAACTTCAACATAACTTATCTCTAACACATATCTCCCATAATTAAATACATCTCCCCTCTACCCGCTATGCACAACGATACATAAAATAATTTTATCCACGTGTCACTCTATCCCACCCTTCTACTCCCCCCTTCCCTTCAACTACAATCTTTCTGGTACGCAAACAAACCTCAGACACTGTCTGGCTTTTCTTTTGTTATGTTAATCTAATATTACGGTTCAAATAAAAATATTCACATACCAATTCATTGCGTTTCTTCCGCATGGAGCAGACAATGAATGCTGGATTCACGGTAGTAAATTTCATCAGGCATAGGGGTCTGTTACTCGGGGTTATATACAAGAAAATCACGCGATTTTTCTGACCGTTGTTTTCGGAAATCGCTATTTTCCGGTTTACGGAAATCGCTTTTCGGGCACGCTTTTTTCACCATTGTATTTCTTCTCATGTGAATATATATCGTGTTTGGTATTTTTTTTTTTGAGTAGATAAATTAAATGGGTTCGTTTATGATGGTAGGTTTATTTTATTCTAGCATCAGTTTTACTTTCTTCTGATTTTTCGCGATTCCCGTAAAGTTCGTTGTTTACGGAAATAATCGCCATTTCCGGCACGCGATATGACGAGGCCGGAAGCACGCGGGGTTTGCGTGGGTTGATAGTATTAATTTTTCTAGCGCTCCCATTGGTCCGGGATTTGCGTAGGAAGGGAAATCCGCGTGGGCGGTTGCTCTTGTATATATTGAGACAGAAAACGGGGATTCGGTCTCTATGAAAAATAATTGCCTGGCCGTCAGACTACGTAATTATCGTTCTCCACCGTGGGAAAAACCAGCGAGAATCGGTATGTAGCTATTTTATTAGTCGTTTTACTTATTGGTGGGTTTTTCAGAAATTTCGTTTTACTTATTAGTGGGTTTTTCAGAAATTCGCCCTTAGGTAAAGATTAACTTTTCAGTTTTAAAATAAACGATAGCGCCATTAATTACTATTTTTGAAGAACGACGTAATGCAACAGTGTGCTTATTCTTTCTATGATTTTGGCAATAGATAGGAGTGTGTGAAGTTGTGAGAAACACGTGTGCCATATTTGTAGGATGTTATGTAAAACCACCATTTATTCCTGTATATTTTCTAATGTAAATTTATGGGGAAATCCCTGGTGTGTTCGTTAATTTTTCTGAGCCTTAAAAATGTGAGAAATATTGTCAGAGGGTTCAGATTTACGTTGTAAATGAATTATACTGCTTAGGGGAGGAAACTATTCCTATAGCGAGATTTAATTTAATAAGAGTAAGCCGGGGAAACTCCTGTGTTAATGGGTAAAAGGATTTCCCTATTTTTGTCAAGTTTGAACACGTGATCGGCCATGCGTAACGGCCATGTAACATGTCAGACGGGTCTGGGCTATTGTTTGTTTTACCTGGCAGATTTTAGTAGAAGGAGGGGGGATGAAGAGGCCACGTGGGATAGTGGTATTTTATGTATTGTGAGAAGAACGAGAGAAGGAGTGTGATTTTAGTGCCACGTGGGATAGTATTATGTATTGTTGTGAAGAACGAGAGAAAGGGGAGAAGAAGTGAGAATGAAGAGACACGTGTATAGAATTATTTTATGTATCGTATATGTTAGAGATAAGCGATTTTAGAGTGGGTGTACATGAGTCGCTGTTTCTTTTAATTTCAGCGAGTCACGGCGGAAACAGTGGGGAGCATAATTTTGTCAAATAAAATTATCCACGGCAAAAGACATATCTCAGGGTCAGAGTACTCGAGTATCGTCAGGAGCAAAAGAAAATTACCCTATGGTCTCTGGCAGTGAAGTCCCTATGCTTCAGCTGGACCGAGGTTTATTTATCATACAGCCGAGAGCATCGCTATTATAGTCTCTAGCAACGGCAGGTGGCCGGGAGACTAGTTTCATTTTGTACAGCCTGAAATCAAGGCTGTGTTTTTTTTTTCCTCTAACTCCGGAGCGGGTTAAAAGAGGGAAGCTATTCAGCAGCAGAAAAGTTTTGTCTACAGTTAATCAAGTCCCTCATGCTTGATATCCGAACATCGTCATCACCAAAATCAGGAACAGGTGACAGGGTTACCATACCTAGGTCCTGATAGAAATCAAGAGAAGAGCGTAACGGAGACGCCGCATCATCAGCCCTCGAGTGTTAGAGAGACACTGAGATCAAGAGAGAAAGATAGAGAAGGAGGGAGAAAATAGACAGGACCAGTAGGGTCTGTTCAGTATCCATTGGACGGATAGACACTGAGTCTGCGTTCGAAAAACCAAGTCTATTATATTTAGCATTTCGTGTGGTGTAGTTATCGGCGCCTATCGCCTAACTAGTAGAAAGCTGTGTAGCCGTTCATTGAGGAAGAGTCACCAGGACTGAGCCAGTATAAAATTTATTAGTGTTAGAGAGTGGAGGCTAAAAGTTCACAGCCCCACCAAATTAGATTTGGTTTAAATCACTAACCATTTTTATTGTTCCTCAGCAGGGTGACAGGAAGTGTGAATGTGATATGGGGATTTTTTTTTTTTTATTGTATCACAATCCAATCGTTACCTTGGATTTTCCAGGCCGTTCAACAGGGCACGCTATTGACTGACTTGGTGACGTATGATGCCATTTTTATGTTTTCTTGTATGTAAATAAATATATACATATATTATTTACTGGATCAGCTTCTATTCTTTACTATACTTACTCTATGTTGTCTGTATAGTGGTGTTTGTGGTCGTAATTATACACCTTATCTCCTTGTGTTTCAAGGCAGTCAGAGGTGGGGAGACTATAGCCATTTTTTTTTTTAGTCACGAAGCGGCAGGGGGAGATTCAAATCCTGGGTCTATCTCTTGAGCCAATAGTCTCACCTGTCCACAGGCATGTTATTTTCCATCTAAATTCTATCTTCTCAGACTTTCTCATACTAGGGTCTTGCTTTCATTCAGGCACACTCTATAAACTTAAAACCACTTCGTGACACAAGTGGGCGGCAATCGTCCGGTGGATCATTCTGTTGAGATCAATTCTGTGATCTATATTCATAGATTGTCTCTAGAAAGTTTTCTGAGAATAGATTTTCTTTAACTATCCCCTAGACTTGAGCTATTAGAACTGATCCAGTATAAGTTTTTCCACAGGTTGCAGTCTAGTAGATTTTTGTGGTATTTTTGATTTATATGACTAAGAGGTAATTGATGGCATACCGACATATTTTTCTTTAACAGGAAGGTAATTTAGTTTTTGGTAGCTTCTTAACTAAATTTTTTTCTCAGGTTATTGTTCAGACTTGACGCTAGTCTGAGTTCGGGTTTTTGGAACAGTGGTGAAAGAGGGAGTATTTTATATTACGTAATAGGTTGTTCCTTTCTTTTCTTCTCCTTTCTGTCATTTCTCTGTATTTGTGAACTTACAGCAGTTTACAGGTAAGATGGCGGATATGGCCAAGTTACGAGCTGCCTGGCGTGAATCTGCTCAGGATATGGGAATGGATAAGGAGGAGACTAAGGCCTACCTGATAAGGGAAACTGATAGGCATATTCAGCGAGAGAAAGAGAAGGAGGACAGGGCAGCCGCCGCAGAAATTGAGGAAAGGCAAAGGGCAGCCGCCGCAGAAGCAGCAAAAGAGGAAAGGATAGCCGCCGCAGAAGCAGCAAAAGAGGAAAGGATAGCCACCGCAAAAGCAGCGGAGAGCCCAGCAGGGCAGCGAGATGGAACTTCGGAAATTGGAAGCACAGGAGAGGGCAGAGAGGAAAGCAGGAGAGAGGGAGAAGCAGCAGAGACAGCATGAACTTGCCCTGCGTTCACTGGAACTGCAGTACCGAGCTTCGGGAGGCAGTTCAGCTAATGGCGATTCACCCGGAGCAGGAGCGACAGACACCTCAGGAAACGGAGGACCCCGGATGGCAGCCATGAGCTTCCCATTTGACTCGTTCCCTAACGGGAATGAAAAGATTGACGTGTTCCTGGAGAAAATTTCAAAGAATGGCAAAGGCATACGGGTTGGATGAGAGTCTTTGGTGCCTAAAATTATCACAATACCTCAAAGGTCATGCTTATGAAGGCTACAACAAGATGCTCCTAGATGACCAGAACAACTTTGAGGCACTGCGAAATGCTTTATTGCAAAGATTTCAGTGGACACCCCGGAAATGCCAAACCATGTTCAGGGAGAGCAGGCCGGAGAAGGGAGAGAGTTTCGCACAGTTTGCCGAGCGGGTGAGAAATTACCTTACTCGCTGGAGGGAACTGTCAGGATTGGCGAAAACTTTTGAAGGGTTGGAGGAGTTAGTTCTGTGTGAACAAGTCAAGGCAAACATGTCCCCCGACTTGAGGCGGTATCTGGCGGAGCAGGGTGCCCAGCAACTTGATCAGATTATCGTGTTCGCCGAAAGGTTCCAAACAGCACAGGCCGAGGTACTGAGCCAGAAACGGAAAAACCCTGACCCGCCAACCCGAGGACATAACACCTCTCCCGACAAGCCAACTAACGGGCCGAACACCCGAGAGCCCCCTCCACCTGCTTCAAACTCCGCGAGGGACCCCAACCCACCGAATAAACGAGATGAGGCAAGGAGGGACCCTGGCCGCAAACACGCATATGGTCGGACGTGGGGTGGCCGAAATAATTATAACTCGCAGTGGAAAGCAGGGGGAAGCCGGGAAAACCCCCCGAAGAGAGTGGCCTGTTTACAAACTTCTGTACCAGACTTGGAGAAGGAGCAGGATTCTCAACCTACGAGTGACCGACCTTCTACGAGGGGAAGGGTAACGGTTAATGGGATCGAAACCGAGTGTTTGTATGATACAGGCTTAAGTTTCGAATGTCTCGTGGGCCATCATCTAGTGAAGCCCGAACAGATGACTGGAGAATTTGTGGAGATATGTGGGGTGTTAAAGGGAGATGCTCCAATGCGCCTCCCAGTAGCGCAGATAGAAATAGTGTCCAAATTCGTCAGGGGCACGATCAAGGCGGCTGTAATGGAGGGGCCCCTTTTTGAGGTCATTTTGGGATGTAGGTATGTGTACCTAGGGGACCCAAAGGAACCGGAAGTAGTGGCCGCAGTGGTTACTAGGGAGCAAGCCAAGAAGGAGAGGGAAAAGGAGGCCCCCACTAATCTGTTACCCCAGGAACTGCAGGAGGCACAACAACAGGATCCGACACTGGAGGCCTGTTTCCATAAATTACCCACGTCGAAGGACCCCAAACAAAAGGGGAATTTCTTCAAGAAGGACGGGCTGATTTATCGCAGAGACGGAGGAGAAGAGCAGGGGCATAGCCAATTGGTAGTGCCAGCCAAGTATAGGCTGCAGATTTTAGAAATGGGGCATGCGCTTCCATTTAGTGGACATATGGGGCAGGGGGCCACCATACATAGAATAGCGGCTCATTATTTCTGGCCGGGAATGACCCAGGACATCATAAGATTTGTAAAATCGTGTGCTCAGTGTCAGAGAGTGGCACCCAAACACTGGACCCCCCCAGTCCCGTTAGGAGAGATGCCCATCGTCGGTACCCCCCTTTGAACGAGTGGCGGTTGACATTGTAGGCCCATTAGAAAGAACAAAGCGGCGGAACAGGTTCATCCTGACATTAGTCGATGTGTGCACCATGTGGGCAGAGGCCATCCCCCTGGCGGTCACCGACTCGAAACATGTTGCAGAAGCCTTGCTGCAAATCTTTACAAGACTGGGGTTTCCTCAGCAAGTGTTGACAGATAATGGGTCCCAATTTCGCAGCTTGCTGATGGAGGAGATCTTCAACATTCTTCGGACCCAACACATACATACCAGTCCGTATAACCCGGCAGGAAATGGTCTCGTGGAGAGATTCAACGGCAGCTTGATGACGATGCTGCGCAAATTAGGGCAGGAGCGGCCTGAGGATTGGGACCTTTTTATTCCCGCCGCCCTGTTTGCTTATCGCGAAGTCCCCCAGGCTTCTACAGGCTACCCGCCAGCCACCTTATTGTTTGGGCGACCGATCAAGGGCCCCCTTGGAGGCACTGTTCAGGTCTTTGACAGATCGGAAGGCAGATGAGACAACGGTGTCAGCCTCCAAATATGTGGCAGAGCTACAGAAGCGACTACAGTTAGGTTGGAAAATGGCCTCAGACAACCTTCGTAAGGCTCGCGCAAAACAGGCGCAGAGATACAACAAGACGGCCAAGGAAAGAGAGCTCCAGGTAGGGGAGAAGGTCTTGTTGTTACTTCCCACCGGGGAAAACAAACTGCGCATTGGATGGCAGGGGCCTTTCGAGGTGTTAGAGAAAATCTCTAACACCAACTATAGGATCGCTATCAGGGGAAAAAGGAAGATATACCACGTGAATCTCCTTAAGAAATTTTTAGAACGAGCCCCACCATCTCAAGACCACCTGTTAGCTTTGGCGGTAGCTATTGAGGCAGAGGACGACCCAGAGGATTATGGGGAGTACCCCTTACACCCAACAGAGTCGTACCGAGACGTAAAATTTGGGGAGAATCTTTCAGAAGGAGCGACGCGAGAACTCAGGACTGTATTACAACAATACGCGGACGTTTTAACGGATAAGCCTGGACTCACCCACCTCTCGGAATTTGAGATGAAACTGAAAGACGACACCCCAGTACGGACTAAAATATATCCGGTCCCGTACGCCAAAGCTGCTGCGTTACGGGAGGAAATTGAAAAACTGCTGGCGGCCAACATCATTTCTGAAACCACATCCCCATACAGTTCAAGCGTGGTCCTATTACAAAAACCTAACGGTGAGACCCGACTGTGCATCGATTATCGATTGCTCAACACCGTGACGGAATTTCAACCGGAAGCCCTCCCCAGCCCTGCGGAACTGTTTTCCAAATTGAGCCAGGCAAAGATCTTCTCGAAAATAGACCTCAGTAAAGGCTATTATCAAATTCCGGTGAAAGAGGACGTCAGGCCGATGCTGGCCTTTAGCACTAGTGAAGGGCACTATACGTTTAACGTCATGCCATTTGGGTTACATAATGCCCCAGGTGCCTTCACACGAATGATGAGGAAGCTATTAGGGCCGTTGCAAAACCCCCACATTCATAATTTTATGGACGATATCCTCATCGCCACGGAAACGGAGGAGGAACACATAGCAACTGTCGCCTCGCTCCTTGGGAGATTGAAGGAGGCGGGGCTTACCGCCCGCCCGAGCAAATGTTTACTCGGCTTTGACACCCTAGATTTCCTAGGCCACACTATCGCTCACGGATGCATGTGGCCGCTGGACAAAAACGTGGAGAAAATAAGGAAAGCAGTTCGCCCCATCACAAAAAAGGACACGAGATCCTTCATCTCCCTGTGCGCATATTACCAAAAATTCATTCCGAATTTTAATAGCTTAACAGGGCCGTTGACCGACCTCACTCGGAAAGGTCAACCGGAAAAAATTCGGTGGACAGCAGAATGTGAAGGAGCGTACACCACTCTTAAGGAGCTACTGACCAGTTCGCCAATACTTCGGCTCCCGGATCTAACAAAACCTTTTGTTTTAAGGGTGGACGCCAGCGCCATCGGAATTGGATCCACTCTTTTACAAGCCGACGAATCCCAACAAGGTCTATTGTTCCCAGTCTCCTATGCCAGTAGGAAACTTAATGCGGCCGAAAGAAACTACTCAACAATAGAACGAGAGTGCCTTGCATTAGTGGCTGGGATTCGCAAACACCACGAATACCTATACGGGGTCACGTTTGTAGTGCAAAGTGACCACGCTCCTTTGGCGTTTTTGGGAGCCAACAAGCACAATAATGCTAAAATCATGAGATGGGCTTTATTGTTGGGCATGTACTCGTTTTCAGTGCAATACATCCCAGGAAAGGATAATGTAGGAGCCGATTTCTTAAGCCGGCACCTAGCTCCGGAAGAGAAGGAGGAAGAAGGAGTACTCACAGACAGCTCTGTAGACAGGAATAAGGAAGGGCCAGTGTGAAACCCAGAGATTTCAGTGATTTAGCACGGTTCCCGTACTTGAAAGGGGGGACTTATGTGACGCTACACTGTAATTCTGACTTTTAACAGGCCCGATTCTGTGGTTCTATTTTGAATTTTCACCAGTTTTATTTTCTTCTGATCACGCGATTTTCCGTTGTTTACGGAAATCGCTATTTTCGGGCACGCTTTTTCACCATTTTATTTCTTCTCATTTGAATATATATCGTGTTTGGTATTTTTTTTTGAGTAGATAAATTAAATGGGTTCGTTTATGATGGTAGGTTTATTTTATTCTAGCATCAGTTTTACTTTCTTCTGATTTTTCGCGATTCCCGTAAAGTTCGTTGTTTACGAAAATAATCGCCATTTCCGGCACGCGATATGACGAGGCCGGAAGCACGCGGGGTTTGCGTGGGTTGATAGTATTAATTTTTCTAGCGCTCCCATTGGTCCGGGATTTGCGTAGGAAGGGAAATCCGCGTGGGCGGTTGCTCTTGTATATATTGAGACAGAAAACGGGGATTCAGTCTCTATGAAAAATTATTGCCTGGCCGTAGGACGTCGTAATTATCGTTCTCCACCGTGGGAAAAACAAACGATAATCGGTATGTAACTATTTTATTCATCGTTTTACTTATTAGTGGGTTTTTTCAGAAATTTCGTTTTACTTATTAGTGGGTTTTTCAGAAATTCGCCCTTAGGTAAAGATTAACTTTTCAGTTTTAAAATAAACGATAGCGCCATTAATTACTATTTTTGAAGAACGACGTAATGCAACAGTGTGCTTATTCTTTCTATGATTTTGGCAATAGATAGGAGTGTGTGAAGTTGTGAGAAACACGTGTGCCATATTTGTAGGATGTTATGTAAAACCACCATTTATTCCTGTATATTTTCTAATGTAAATTTATGGGGAAATCCCTGGTGTGTTCGTTAATTTTTCTGAGCCTTAAAAATGTGAGAAATATTGTCAGAGGGTTCAGATTTACGTTGTAAATGAATTATACTGCTTAGGGGAGGAAACTATTCCTATAGCGAGATTTAATTTAATAAGAGTAAGCCGGGGAAACTCCTGTGTTAATGGGTAAAAGGATTTCCCTATTTTTGTCAAGTTTGAACACGTGATCGGCCATGCGTAACGGCCATGTAACATGTCAGACGGGTCTGGGCTATTGTTTGTTTTACCTGGCAGATTTTAGTAGAAGGAGGGGGGATGAAGAGGCCACGTGGGATAGTGGTATTTTATGTATTGTGAGAAGAACGAGAGAAGGAGTGTGATTTTAGTGCCACGTGGGATAGTATTATGTATTGTTGTGAAGAACGAGAGAAAGGGGAGAAGAAGTGAGAATGAAGAGACACGTGTATAGAATTATTTTATGTATCGTATATGTTAGAGATAAGCGATTTTAGAGTGGGTGTACATGAGTCGCTGTTTCTTTTAATTTCAGCGAGTCACGGCGAAACAGTGGGGAGCATAATTTTGTCAAATAAAATTATCCACGGCAAAAGACATATCTCAGGGTCAGAGTACTCGAGTATCGTCAGGAGCAAAAGAAAATTACCCTATGGTCTCTGGCAGTGAAGTCCCTATGCTTCAGCTGGACCGAGGTTTATTTATCATACAGCCGAGAGCATCGCTATTATAGTCTCTAGCAACGGCAGGTGGCCGGGAGACTAGTTTCATTTTGTACAGCCTGAAATCAAGGCTGTGTTTTTTTTTCCTCTAACTCCGGAGCGGGTTAAAAGAGGGAAGCTATTCAGCAGCAGAAAAGTTTTGTCTACAGTTAATCAAGTCCCTCATGCTTGATATCCGAACATCGTCATCACCAAAATCAGGAACAGGTGACAGGGTTACCATACCTAGGTCCTGATAGAAATCAAGAGAAGAGCGTAACGGAGACGCCGCATCATCAGCCCTCGAGTGTTAGAGAGACACTGAGATCAAGAGAGAAAGGGAGAGAAGGAGGGAGAAAATAGACAGGACCAGTAGGGTCTGTTCAGTATCCATTTGACGGATAGACACTGAGTCTGCGTTCGAAAAACCAAGTCTATTATTTTTAGCATTTCTTGTGGTGTAGTTATCGGCGCCTATTGCCTAACTAGTAGAAAGCTGTGTAGCCGTTCATTGAGGAAGAGTCACCAGGACTGAGACAGTATAAAATTTATTAGTGTTAGAGAGTGGAGGCTAAAAGTTGACAGCCCCACCAAATTAGATTTGGTTTAAATCACTAACCATTTTTATTGTTCCTCAGCAGGGTGACAGGAAGAGTGAATGTGATTTGGGGTTTTTTGTTGAGTGTCTCTCAATTTAATTGTTACTTTGGTTTTTCCAGGCCGTGCAACAGTGCACGCTATCGACTGACTTGATGACGTATGATGCCATTTTTATGTTTTTTTTTCCTTGTATGTAAATAAATATATACATATATTATTTACTGGATCAGCTTCTATTCTTTACTATACTTACTCTATGTTGTCTGTATAGTGGTGTTTGTGGTCGTAATTATACACCTTATCTCCTTGTGTTTCAAGGCAGTCAGAGGTGGGGAGACTATAGCCATTTTTTTTTAGTCACGAAGCGGCAGGGGGAGATTCAAATCCTGGGTCTATCTCTTGAGCCAATAGTCTCACCTGTCCACAGGCATGTTATTTTCCATCTAAATTCTATCTTCTCAGACTTTCTCATACTAGGATCTTGCTTTCATTCAGGCACACTCTATAAACTTAAAACCACTTCGTGACACCTACGTCATTACTACAGCTTTCAACTAAACCAATGGGATTACTTAAAAAAATTAATAGCGGGGTCTACACCAACAGATTTGAAAAACCCGTCGACCTGTTGTTCCCGACCGCGTGCGTTTCCCACTTGCGTCATATTGCGTGAGTCAAACAACGGAAACTTTCCGCCCCGCCCAATCTAATCCTCACGCACTGTTAAACAAAGACATGACCGCGATATATATTTAACAAAGAAACTGGGACTACATGATCGCGATAAATTTTAACAAAGAAAATCCCTCGTGATCGCAATTAACTTTAAAGAAAAGAAACTGGTGTGAGTATAAACAAAACCTACCGTCATCCCTCTTATAAAATGCAATAAAATACCTACAGAAAAAGACTAAACACATAATAATTTAGAAAGACAAGAAAACTGGGCCTCTTGAAAAACAGAATTTCAGTACTTCATCACAGTCGCCTATTTGTAACTATGGCTGATGAACGGTGAACCTTGAAACATCCTGTGTACTGTTAATTTGTAAAACTGATTCCATACCATTTTCTTTTTTAATTTATATATTTAATAAATAATGAAACAGACTGCAATGGCTCAGAAATGTTTAACAAAAGCATGTTACGAGATAAAAAGCAAGATACATGAAGAAGAAGAGCATCGATGGACCTAAGAATATGTGAAACGAGAATTTAAAAAAAAATATTGAATATGTAAAATCAATACTTTTACATGAAGCAAAGACATGACAAAATAATAAAAGTAACTACATTTACAACTTCTGTCCATGCATGTCGCATGTCTGAGGAAACATGATGTCTCGAATTATAGCGATGAATCAGCAATATTGTAGCAATGGCCAGACCAGGAATGGAGGGAAACAACCTGATAAAAATGGATGAACTGAACATAGTTCCCTCAAGATGCCACTAGACAATTCTTAACATGGAATGCAAGGAGATAAAGAAAGGGAGGGCTTCATAATATAAGAAGAGAAAGTCAGATTCTGATACAGCAATTCTTTCTAGTTATATATGTCATGTCTGACCTACATAAATTTGTACTTACATATGGTTCCTTAGACCAAAGAAAGGCTTAAAAAAAACAATAAATACGATCTTCCTTTACGTAAGAATTCTGAACAGCACTTTTTTTCTTTTCTATCCACTTTCTTTAGATACTGCACAATCTGTTACAAACCAAAACAAGAGAGAAAAGATCTGGCAACAGAGAAGAGATCTGGCAACAGAGAAAAGATCTGGCAACAGAGAAGAGATCTGGCAACAGAGAAGAGATCTGGCAACAGAGAAGAGATCTGGCAACAGAGAAGAGATCTGTTTGTAATGAAACAGCCTCAAAAACAAACCATGCATCAAGTAAGCAGACCTGTCTAATTTATTTCACGGAATCTAAAAAAAAAAGACCCCAAAAAAAAAAAACCAAAACTAATCAATTTTACCTGTGAGACTACCATAATGAACGCTGCTTGTACACTCTGATGATTCACTATCAGAAGAATGTGGAGAATGGTTGCCCTCGACATGAGGACCAGATGGAGGGCTAGTTACGAAGTGTTTTGATTTATTTCTCGAGTGTTTCTTGAGGCCTGCTTTCCTTGCAGTCTTTAGAAGTGTTTGCTTGGCAAATTGTCTAGATAAGATAAATGGGCAAAATATTAGCTGATATTTTAGACACCACATGAAATGCTACATCACATTAATGTGATTCTGACATTTTTTCAATTCAGTAATGTGAATTTAGCATTTATTACAAATGTGAGAAAATGTTGAAACTGACCCCTCATTATGCAATATTTTTTAATGACATATAATTTGATATCAGACCATCATCATCAGGTGCCATCTTCACATCGAAGGTCAGCTGCAATGGATAACGTCTTCTGTCTCTTGTCTTGATGGTGCACTCTGATAGATTCTTTTCTGTCCATCTCTTGGTGTTATCTTCCCGCTTGTAGCGCTGTCTTCCTCTTACACGTTTGCCTTCAACTCTTCCTTCTATTATGGTCTTCATTAAGGTGCTATGTCTTTTAGCATGGCCAAAATATTTTACCTCTCTAAATTGTGATCTCCTTCATTAACTCAATTTTAATTTCTAGGTTTTCTAGGAAATCCTTATTTCTTTTCTTCTCTTTCCATAAGACATGCCCCATTCTTCTATATATCCACATCTCAAGGGCCTCAATGATATTAGACTTACACATACTGAAATTACTGTTACTGTCATTAGTGCTAACAGTGTGTGACAACTTGCCCAATCTTCTCTTCATTTTTTTTATTATTTACGGACATCGTTTTTTTTCTCATCCTCAATGCATAATCGCAAAGTCCCGGGAAGTGTCACTTGCGGAAATTCTCCTAGCATTCAGTATTTCTCCTCGCTATTTTTAGATACGACGTCATTGTTGACCAATGACCTCGGTAGCTAGGAACCTGTTTTAATTTAAGACTGCTTAAGCTGATAAAACCAGTTTATGCCACTTTAGGAAGACCCCACGTGACTTTTAACGCTATTGATTGGAGCGTTTATTTGACGCTAATGTCACATGATGCACGCTATGGATCACGTGTCCAAGCGGAAATGTCCCGCTAAAAGTGCGCCAAACACGAGCAATCTTCACTTGCCCGGAACCCTTGAGACAGCTAGGTCTAACCCAATTATCGGCGAATTCTCGCATTAAAAGCACTGAAGCCACGTGTCTAATTGCGGGTTAGCGTCCATCTTTGAGTAGTCTATGGTGGAGCCTTGCACGACAGTCCAATCTCAGCGCAGAATACGGAGTCGAGCACAGAGAAGGCAAATCCGAACCATTCAAGACCTACCGGGGCAACGTCAGGAGACCGGAGAACTAACCACACTTCACTATCAGCCGGGGGCTGAAAAGCTAAGTCCACGACAAAGGAAACTCACCTAATCAATGCCACAAAGTTTAGTCATCCATGATGAAAAACACGTGAAGTGTGAGACACATAATACATACAGCAGACACTAATTCCATCGACAATACTATCATTCACCATCTATTCACTTTATTGCAATAAACCAATTGGGTGTATATACTGTACCCCACGCTTTGTTCCTTCCATTAGATGTTGAATATTGTCTATGTTTATCTTCCTTTATAAGGGAGGGGGGGCTCGTAAAATATAATATAATTTAAAGAATAATAATAATAGATAACTGAGAAGGGGACGACGGTAGCGAGAGACCAAATATCTCCTTACAATCTTTTTCCAGACCTGTCGAGTTAGGAGAATTTACCCTCTTCGTCACCCTTCGGAAGTGGGAAAACCCAGCAGGGATTCCTTGAGCCAAATCTTCCACATCAGATCTATTATTTCCTCTAAATAATTCTCTTATCCTTTAAACGCTACGTGACACTGGTGTCTCGGTCCGGGATTTGAACTTATGTATTTTATCATACCTCTGGGATAGTATCATCCATTCAGTCATTACAGTATACCATTTTAACACATGTATTTTCACACAGTGAGCTCTAGAAAGACAGAAAACATTTTTTCTAGAAATTCAGGCATTGATTGGTGAATCCCTTTATATATGTTGTGTTTAATTAAGTTAGTTCTTGATTTTGTATTTCATTGAATTACAGACCTTAAGTCTCCATAACTGTAGTAATTTCATTCTACAGCAGTCGGATAAATAATTAGTATTTACTTGTTGCTAGAAATACTATTGGAAGGTAGCACTAGCTTACTCAGTGTGGACTTTAACTGCAAAAGATGGCTGAAATAGTTAAGCTTAAGGCAGCACTAGGGGAGGCCGGTCGAGATCTAGGTTATAGTGGGGTGGACCTTGCAAATTATGTCAGTGTCGAGACTGATAAGTATTACGCTCGAGAAACAGCGAAAGCTGAAAGAGAAGAGCGAATAAAGTTAGCAGAAATAGATGAGAGGATAAAAGCTGTAGACGCTAGAGAAAGAAGCGAGAGAGATGAACGCGAGCATGCATTGAAGATGAAGCAGTTAGAGATGCAGGGACAAGCTCAAAGAGTTGAACCAGTAGCCGGTGCGACCGCATCTACCTCCTCAGGCAACCTATCGCCACGGTCAGATGATATGCCTTCCTTGCACGCAGGGGGCACCGGACCTTTGCCATCCTCACTCATGTCAACTTTGGGACCTTTGACGTTTCCATTTGAAGCTTTCTCGGAACAAGCCGACTCGATCGATAGGTATCTCGACAAATTTGAGAAGTTTGCCACCACGTTTGGTTTGGAGAAGAGCAAATGGAACCTGAAACTGTCGCAAGGGCTTAGAGGAACTGCTTATGACGTGTATAGCAAGCTTCCTCCAGGTTTACAGGATGACTACGACTCTTTGAAAAAGGCACTATTGGTTCGTTATGAGCTACATGCTGACGCCTATAGGAAGAGGTTCCGTAACTCTAGGAGGGAAGTCGGAGAGAACTTTGCTCAGTTTGCTGCGAGACTGGATTCCTACGTGGAGAAGTGGGGTGCCCTAGGGAATTTTACTCATGATTGGGAAGGCCTGAAGGAAATGGTCATGATCGAACAACTGAAGGACACCATGACTTCCGACATGAGAAGATTCCTGACAGAGAATGGGGCCAGCACTTTAGAATCCATAGTCCAGTTAGCGGAACGATATCAGGCAGCACTATCAGAGAATCCACCACCCAGACGGAAACAACCAGATTACGTACCTAGACAGACAGCTCAGTCACACATGGACCCCCAAGTGAAACCACCGTATACTAACTTCAAAAAGCCTGACAAGCCAGACTACAAGACTACTCAGAGATCTAATTTCCAGCAGCAGAGGCAAGGGGAAAAATGGTGTAAGCACTGTAGAACCATCACCCACAATACGCAGGAGTGCAACCGGAAAAACCCACCTCATCATGCTGCCTGCTTACGTAAAAGTGCCGCAAGGGGAAATGGACCGGAAGAACCTCTGGACAAACCCCGACATCCCCCGGTCGTTGAGACAGTCCTCGTAAATGACCAAGAGGTGACCTGCCTTTATGATACAGGCCTTGCATTCGACGCAGTTGTCTGTGCATCCCTAGTCAAGCCTGACCAGATGACAGAAGACACTATAGAAATACAAGGACCTACTAAAAGTGCAGCACCTATGCGTTTGGCCATAGCCAAGATTAAGGTCAAATCAAAATATGTGACTGGGGAAATCCGTGCAGCGATCTTGGACGACCCTATTTATCCCTTGATCTTAGGGTGTAGGTATGTGTTCTTGGGAGAACCCATTCACCCTCTGGTTGTGGCGGCTGTCACCACTAGAGGACAGGCCAAACGGAATACGGAGTTGGAATCCCCACCCAACATCCTTCCTGAGGAATTAAAAAAGGCACAAACGGAGGATCAATCTCTAGCACCCTGCTACAAAAAAAACTACCGAGAGCGCACACTCCTCTCCAAAAGGGAGACTTCTACAAGAAAAATGGGCTGTTGCATCGGAAAGCAGGAAATGGAGGACAGGAACATGGGCAACTTGTGGTTCCATCAGCATACCGAGCCCAGGTCCTAGAAATGGGCCATGCCCTTCCGTTTAGTGGCCACATGGGCATAAGTGCCACGATTCAGCGTATTTCATGTCATTATTATTGGCCAGGTATCAACGCCGATATCCAGAGATATGTGAAATCATGCCCGCAGTGCCAGAGGACAGCGCCGAAACACTGGACGGCCCCAGCCACTCTGGGAGAAATGCCAATCTTGGGCACACCCTTCGAACGAGTAGCGGTGGATATTGTGGGTCCACTTACTCGTAGCAAAAAGAGAAACAGTTATATACTCACGTTAGTGGATTGTTGCTCCATGTGGGCAGAGGCAATTGCTATGCCCGCCTGTGATTCTAAGCATGTTGCTGAGGCTCTGCTCACCATATTTACTCGGCTAGGGTTTCCGTCACAGATCCTGACAGATAATGGTTCCCAATTCCGAGGAAAACTCACCGAGGAAGTGTTTAGGATATTTCAGGCCCGACATATCCACACCTCTCCCTACCACCCCCAGGCAAATGGCCAGGTGGAGCGGTTTAACGGGACCCTTATTTCCATCCTTCGGAAACTTGCGCAGGAAAAACCAGAGAGCTGGGATCAATACTTACCCGCAGCACTATTTGCTTACCGCGAAGTACCCCACAATTCTACTGGGATGCCTCCTGCCACATTGCTGTTTGGTAGACCTATAAAAGGACCTTTAGAGGCACTGTTACGTACTTGGACAGATGATAAAGCTGATGAGACGGTCACCTCTGCATCCCAATACGTGAAGGAGTTGACCCAACGCCTTAAAACAGGATGGGAACTGGCAAAGGAAAATGTACGCCGTGCCCGTCGTAAACATGCGCGTTACTACAACCGCACTGCGAAGGATAGGGAGCTAGAAGTAGGAGAACAGGTATTATTACTCCTGCCCAGTAGCAATAATAAATTGCAAATCGGGTGGAGAGGTCCATATAAAATTGTTGAGAAAATGTCGCGCACCAATTACAAGATTGCCATAAAGGGGAAGCAGAAAATTTACCACATAAACCTGCTGAAGCGATATTATGAAAGACCAGGTGCAGAACCAGCACATTTCCTGACACTGGCTATTGCGACGGAAACTGAGGCAGAACCCCTGACCTCCTGTGAATACCCTCTTCGTCAGTGCGAAACTCATCAAGATGTTCAGATTAGTTCAACTTTAACGGAGGATCAGCAGGCACGGGTTCAACAGTTGTTGAGAAAACACCCTAGTACACTCACGGATAAACCTGGCATGACCAACCTGATAGAATTTGATATGAAGCTAACAGACCTCGCCCCGGTACGAGTTAAGAACTATCCTGTTCCTTATGCTAAAGCAAAGGCATTGAGTGAGGAAATCGAGTACCTGCTTAAGGAAAATATTATCTCAAAATCAGAGTCGCCTTATAGTGCGAGTGTAGTGTTGCTTAGAAAATCCACAGGAGAACATCGCCTCTGCATAGACTACCGAAGGCTCAACGCTGTAACGGAATTTCAAGCGGAGCCCTTACCGGATCAGAATCAGCTTTTCACCAAGCTGAGTAGAGCACGATACTTTTCGAAGATAGACCTTAGCAAAGGGTACTACCAGATCCCGGTAAAAGAGGAAATTCGACATATGTTAGCATTTAGTACTTCTGAAGGCCATTACGAGTTTAATGTATTGCCATTTGGGCTAAGCAACGCCCCAAGCGTCTTTACTCGTATGATGAGGAAGCTACTGGAACCCCTGAACCACCCTGGGATAAGTAATTTCATGGACGACATACTTATTGCCACGAACACCTTTGAGGAGCACCTGGACGCAGTTTCCCTACTCTTCGAAAGACTTAGAGAAACAGGACTCACCGCTCGCCCTACAAAATGTCAAATTGCCTGCGAGCAACTAGAATTCCTGGGACACACTATCTCGCATGGATGCATGTTCCCAGATGCGCGTAATATTGAGAAGTTACAGCGGGCCCCACGACCCCAGACTAAAAAGGATGTAAGGTCATTTGTGTCTCTATGTGGCTTCTACCAGAGATATATTAAAGATTTTAATACCCTGAGTGCGCCATTGACCGCATTAACCAAGAATGGGAACCCGGACAAAGTAACCTGGACAGCGGAGTGCGAAAATGCCTACACGCTGCTGAAGGAGAAACTCACAGCTAGGCCAATTCTGCGACTGCCTGACTTAACTCTGAACTTTACGCTGCGAACAGATGCTAGCAATATAGGGATAGGAGCCACTCTCCTGCAGCCTAGTGATAGACCTTCTGCAACTCTATTCCCCATCGCATATGCTAGTAGGAAATTGAACCCTGCTGAACAGAACTACTCTACCATCGAACGAGAATGTCTGTCGCTAATATGGGCTGTGCAGAAGTTTCAACCATATTTATACGGGAAAAAGTTCACGGTGCAGTGTGATCACCAACCGTTGATATTTCTTGCAGCGTCGAAGAACCTTAATGCCCGGCTTATGAGATGGTCACTCCTGTTGCAGCCATATTCCTTTCACATAGAATACATACCTGGGAAGAACAACGTAGGGGCAGATTTTTTGAGCAGACATCCGGACGCAACCGAGGAGATATGAGAAACTGGAAAAGAAGAGGAAGACAGGACAAGAGGAGTTGGACGGAACGTCAAACTTGAGGAGGGGCTTGTGTGACAACTTGCCCAATCTTCTCTTCATTTTTTTTATTATTTACGGACATCGTTTTTTTCTCATCCTCAATGCATGATCGCAAAGTCCCGGGAAGTGTCACTTGCGGAAATTCTCCTAGCATTCAGTATTTTCTCCTCGCTATTTTTAGATACGACGTCATTGTTGACCAATGACCTCGGTAGCTAGGAACCTGTTTTAATTTAAGACTGCTTAAGCTGATAAAACCAGTTTATGCCACTTTAGGAAGACCCCACGTGACTTTTAACGCTATTGATTGGAGCGTTTATTTGACGCTAATGTCACATGATGCACGCTATGGATCACGTGTCCAAGCGGAAATGTCCCGCTAAAAGTGCGCCAAACACGAGCAATCTTCACTTGCCCGGAACCCTTGAGACAGCTAGGTCTAACCCAATTATCGGCGAATTCTCGCATTAAAAGCACTGAAGCCACGTGTCTAATTGCGGGTTAGCGTCCATCTTTGAGTAGTCTATGGTGGAGCCTTGCACGACAGTCCAATCTCAGCGCAGAATACGGAGTCGAGCACAGAGAAGGCAAATCCGAACCATTCAAGACCTACCGGGGCAACGTCAGGAGACCGGAGAACTAACCACACTTCACTATCAGCCGGGGGCTGAAAAGCTAAGTCCACGACAAAGGAAACTCACCTAATCAATGCCACAAAGTTTAGTCATCCATGATGAAAAACACGTGAAGTGTGAGACACATAATACATACAGCAGACACTAATTCCATCGACAATACTATCATTCACCATCTATTCACTTTATTGCAATAAACCAATTGGGTGTATATACTGTACCCCACGCTTTGTTCCTTCCATTAGATGTTGAATATTGTCTATGTTTATCTTCCTTTATAAGGGAGGGGGGGCTCGTAAAATATAATATAATTTAAAGAATAATAATAATAGATAACTGAGAAGGGGACGACGGTAGCGAGAGACCAAATATCTCCTTACAATCTTTTCCAGACCTGTCGAGTTAGGAGAATTTACCCTCTTCGTCACCCTTCGGAAGTGGGAAAACCCAGCAGGGATTCCTTGAGCCAAATCTTCCACATCAGATCTATTATTTCCTCTAAATAATTCTCTTATCCTTTAAACGCTACGTGACACAGTGCATATTAATAAAACATGTGCTCCTAATTCTTAATGCTAAAATAAACTTTGCTTCACTGTTAAATGCTGCTTTCTAAACTAATAATTATAATCTTTGATAATTTCCATCTTAAATCTTGCCTTTAATGATGCCACCTAGGATAGATTTTAGAAAACTTATAGGCTTTTAATATGTCTGCAAAATACTGCTTGATGGTTTTTCTGTTTCTTGTGATATAATCAGTTACTAAAATGTAAAGGACAAATTCTATCTTCATTAATTGAAACAATACAAGGTGGGAGTCAAACAAGTTTCTTCCTAGAGAGAACAAGTGACTGTGAAAATCCTGGATGGTTATGGTTGTCAAATTTCTGGTGCAGGCTGGCACACAAAATGGCTCCTCTCTTAATTAATTATGTTACTGACACAGGTCTTTTCACATCTTCTGCAGCTATGAAATGCATAATTTCATACATTTACATCTAACAATCCTTAAAGCTTCCTTCATTATTTGATTTTGAGAACTGGTAAACTAATTCCCCCCATATGTACCAGACATTTACTGTGGAAAAACACTTTCAATTTGAAAACCCACAAGATGTAAGCTTTTCACTATATTACCTTAAAGAAACATTTTCTTTGCTCTTTTGTATCATCTGTGTGGAGGCATGTATTGTGTGGCCAGTGAAGGCAAATGTATTATACACTGCTGGAGCATTTCGAATTCTGTTGATGAGCTTTCGGAATGTTTCAATAGTTTCAGGGCTGACCTCTTCATCAAAGGCTACCTTTATCAGCTGAAACAATAAAACATGGGTTGTCAATTTAAGAGACATGAAAACTTCAAGCTACCAACTCTCAGTCAGTTGGTGTAAACGTCCCAAATAATGGAGACTTCATAGGTCATGTGTGATGTTACTCCATGAAGCCCATATGCAGGCACATTTTTTTGGGACAAATATTATTAGGAAAATCTTGTCTAACCTAAAAATGCCTCATTAAAATCATTAGGGCAATGTTCTATGTTACATGATTCAAAGTTGTAGAAGTCTAAACAGTATAAAAATCCAAACCATAATTGTGCTGCTTGTAACATTAACTCTTAACCAACACTAAGCTTGAGGGATCCACCCTGGGACCTGATAATGGCAGCTAAGAACAAAGCCAATGCAGCCTACCAAGAATGTCATAAAAGACAATTAACCCTCCAGCAGGCTTATGTGATATGGGGTTAGTAACCTTACCTTTAAAACAATTGCTACAAAAAACCACCACCGTAAGAGCACAATGCTTTCAAACAGGCCTTCCCTAACTCAAAAGCGGAGTCAGGTATCCATTTACAGTTGGGCAGACTGAAGCATGATGCTACCTGGTTTCAAACCCAGTAAATTTACCTAAGGAGCAAGCACTCTAACCACTTTATACTACTTATTACAGGTAAGCATTTAAAAAAAATTTTTCTATTTGTATATAAAGTAGAATACTATTTATTAATTTACTAGCAATAACCCGTCAAACTTGACAGGTTTTTAATTATAGTGTGCTGTTTCCGTTCCCGGATGAGCAGACAGAAGTACATTCTTAGAGTGTTTTTGGTTTCTTTCCATTATACAGTGTAATCAAACTGTTCATGAACACCGTCATTTGAATGCTTTTCTTTGTTGATTGTAAATATTTTCGGGAGAGTATATATAATGGGTCACAATGGGCTGATCACCCGTTTGCCAGTCACTTCGATTACGGAAACAACAGCAAATGGGTTGATTTGCCGTTGCCCTAAAGACGCCACTAGGCGTGATGGGAAACAATGGCAAAGAAAACCTATCTGCTGTTGCCCTAAGACGCCACTAGGCGTAATGGCCACTGACTGCTTTGACGGTTGGTGGCTAAGGACGGAAGAAGAAGAAGATATATAATGGAAACAATACAATTTTTCAACATGGTTGCATTCCTCAGCTGTGACCACCATACACACGCTCGCTGCGATTGACGCCACCGTCTTTTCCTGTTAGTAGCTGCAGATTGGGCAGCCATCTTATCGTCTTGATCATTATGTGTCAAACCGTTCAAATACAATTCACTTTGGTATGTTATTGGCTCATGCACACCAATTTTTACGTACTTTTTCTTTGTTGAGACTACTAATTTCGTGAAAGAATAAAAAAAAACAAAAAACTTAAGTATTTGTTTTATATAACACCCATGCCTCGCAAGTTGCACACCATGCGTTGCGCACTTTTTTTTCTGGCGCGAGTTACTATTTTGAGTGAGACCGACTGACGTAACATACATCGGCAATTATGTTAGTGTAGATAACTTACTACTTCAAAAGAAATGTGATTTGTTATAATTAATAGAATATTCAAGAAAATGTCAAAATTCTGCTGTCAGTTTTACAAAGGAGCAATACAACAGCAACATCAGGACTATATTTGGAAAAAACATCAATGACAGAATAGCTAGAGAAACATCTACGCATTGCTGTGCATGGGGCTGGCAGCCTCATCGTGTGAAACAAATTGCTACAGAAACATCACTGACAGAGCTAATGAATTCTTTGCTGCAGGATTCCAGAAAGGGATGTTAATGGAGCACTCTGTTCAGCATAATAGTAGTTAGGAATTTATTGTAGTCTGCTGTGAGGATACATAGTTTGTTTTGACAGTTTTTATATAGCACAGAAGTACTAAAAGAATGTTTTGACAGTCTGCGAACAGGACTGAATTACTAAGATTTAATGAAGTCAGATACTGAGGCATGTACTATGAAAAACAGGAATTACTATAACGTCATAATAATTTTATTTATCTGGGATGTGCATAATTTATAACATGGTCAATGTCACATTTCCACTGATCATGTTGTTACAAAATTGTTCAAATTTATATTCAGAAAATATTTTGTTTTGTTGTTTTTATTTTTAAGCTATGAATATTTTTGCTTCAAATTTGATATATGATGATGAATTACTTATTTTACAATACAACAGAATGTATACAAAGTTTAACTATAATTTGTTCTTTATAGTTTCTGTTTTTTAAGTTTACACTTTCATCATAGTTTTCAGTCTTACCTTATCATCAACATTGTATCTAAATAAGTAAAAAAAAACCCACTGGTTAGTAAAACTAATGTTCTCTGCTAATTAAAATGAAAGTTTAACACCCAACAAAATATTACACAATGCCAGCAGATGCACTACATATAAGAAGCTATGAATTTGACAAATTTAAATGGAAATGTGGGTTGACAAGAGAAAAAGGTTCAGTCTATAAGGGTTATAACATTCAAAACAAAAGCAAAAAATAGAAAATATATAATAAAGCAACAAAATATTTACCTGGAACACTGTTGAGCGTAACTGTAGACCTTCCCGACAACCCTGGCCCACCTGAGACAGGTAGTGCTGTAAAGGAATCTTCTTTTCTTTGGTGAGTGATGACACTGGGAAACCTCTTGTAACATTCTTTTGACATGCTGAATAAGCAAGCAGAAGAGAAGATACAGGAATAGAAAATTTGACAGTAAAATGGCAGTGTTCAGCAAGTCTGATCAACACAGCTATAATTAGCATACACGCAAAAATCGCAATCTTGCACAAAATTAAAGTAGTTAAAAAACATTATGTAATCAGCAGATCAAATTGTGTTATCACTGTATAGAAAGATCTAGGATAGTCCATAGTCTTGCCTAATAGGGGCAGCTGATTATTTCCATCTCATGTTAGTATAGAGCAGCTAATTTTGTCTTACTATACCAGTACAGAGCAGCTATATCTTTTATGTCATGTTAGTACAGAGTAGCTATATCTTTTATGTCATGTCAGTACAGAGCAGCAATATCTTTTATGTCATGTCAGTACAGAGTAGCTATATTTTTTATGTCATGTCAGTATAGAGTAGCCATATTTTTTATGTCATGTCAGTACAGAGCAGCTATATCTTTTATGACATGTCAGTACAGAGTAGCTATATCTTTTATGTCATGTCAGTACAGAGCAGCTATATCTTTTATGTCATGTCAGTACAAAGCAGCTGATCTATTCTGTCAATGTCAGTTTGGAGCTGTTATATCTTTTCTGTCTGTGGTAGGAATGTCAACATTAAATCAGACGTTAATCTGATCATCAGAAGTTCCAGGAAGCAGTTGATAACTCAAAATAAAATAGAAATCAATCTTCTGTCTATCCTCTATGGTAGTGCCTCCCAAAATGTGGCACACAAGATGGATGAACATTTTCAAGTGTTATGAAGACAAATATTACATTTGGTACAGGTATGCAAAAACCATGAAGAAAAAATGTGAATGATTGAAGTTTTAGAAACAAGATGTATAACATTCCACACTATAAACTTACCAAATGGATCACAAGGCATGCCTCTAAAGATAATTCGGTAGGGTGTGAGAAAGACTGCACCTTCAGCAGGTAACAAAGTGGGGCCTCCCATACTTCCACCTGTCCCCTCTTCACGTCCATCTACCAAGAGGTATGCTCTCAGACCCTCCATTACAATCTCCTCTCCTGGCAGTAATACAGGCTGCTGAATCTTGGGCTGTGAGTATAAGATACAAGTGCTGTACCATTAGAGACAGGAGATGAGTGGGTGTATAGGTACAAGAAAGATTAGCAGTGTGAGCTGTTATCATCTTTATTAAGTGCAATGTCAGCTGGCATAGGCAGTCATGTCTGTCCATAACTGTTGCTAGTTAGTACTCCTTTTGACCATTTCCACTGCTAACTCTCTAATTTATCATATTGCTACATTGTCCAGAATCTATTTTTTTTATTGGCCCATTTCTCTTTCTGTTAATGAATGCCTACAGTAACAATGAATTCAAACTTTCCTTTTTTTCAAAATATGCTATGGGAAAGTGGAGTACCGTACTATTTATGATATGTCATGCTCATCCTTTGCATACTGACCTCTTTCCAAACATCCAGATTAGACTTTCAAACAGCATAACATTCTTCTGGCTAATTATTTGACTCTTCTGTAAAACACTTTCATCTGAACCTTCAGTGATCTTTTAGTCTGCTTATTCAGTGTCTATGATTGCCTCCATATGATTACTATGGCTCTATGTAACATTAAAAACTCACTTTCCTACTTCAATGGATAAAAATATGTGGCACAGAATGTGTTTCATATTCAAAACTTTTTTTTGCTTTTATTTTCTATATTTTGTTCTTTATTTAAGAACCACACATTTCACATCGTTATAAGAGAAGCAGATGTGGCACTGAAATAGCTCAATGTGGAATATCTAAGAAATCAAGAAAAATTTACTATCACAATATCCAATTAGTACCAAACGCTTTAGCAAGCAGAAAATGAAGCAAATACAAAGGACCAGATGCAAGAGTTTAATAATATATTAAACAAAACATGTGGAGAAATTCTTGGAAAAGAATGGATAACAACACAAACCATCAATGAGATGAAGGAAAGAAAACAATTTGTAAGCAGATTTAATCAGTAGTAAACCAGAAGTTCCACAGCCAAGGCTCTTGAACTATACATAGAAGCAAACAAAGAAGCATTAGAAAAGGCAAGAAGAAATATTCTGACAAGTTGGTAAGAGAGGCAGAAGAAGCTATGTAACTGTTCTAGTACACTTTACCATGAATGACCTTATGTGCCCATATATGTGAAATATAAGTAGGTGATTGCATAGTTTTTCAGATTGTTAGGATGATTGCAGTATATCTATATAACTACTTTCAATCTTCTGTTACTTGGTCATCTTTTAGGTCTTGGTACATGCTATCGCCTGAGGTGTTAACTTCCTAAATGACTTTATAATTTCCAGGTCCTTAATTCACCCTTGCTTACAGTTGTGTGATGATGTCGTTTTAATTTTCCAACAGTAATTCCAAACAAAACAGCAAGCCTTATATAGTTGATAACTGCCAAGTGATCATATAAACCTTTATTCAACTTGAAGGAACACGAACAGTTTCATGTATATTATCAAGGTACATCAACGAAATCATCTTCTTCAGTTCCTCTAATTTTGTCTGTATATCTTTCAATATTATTGACAGTTTGGCAATGCTACTCTGCAGTTTCAGCCTTTGTAGCTTCGTTAATTTATTCCTCTTAGTACTCAATTAGATTCTCTATGCTTTCTCCATCTACCAATACTTCAGGAGTGTCTATTAAGGATTTGGGCGCTCCACTTGGAGGAGCCTCTACTTCATCAATGGCTATTTCTATCAGTTTGCTTATCTCTGCTATTTCGTTCCTACATTGGTTCATAGCTACAACATTTCTAGTAATTCTTGTTCTTGGTGATAAGGTTAAAACCCTTGTCAATATACTGTAAACCACAGTATAATAAATGTCTTGAGATTCTCAAAGACTGAGCCGGACTTTTGTGACAGTCTGGGTGAGTGCTTGGTTGCTACATCACCAGATAAAATCACGTCCTTGTGCTATGGCTCTCTAAATACAACTGACTAAGAAAATTTATTCTTTTACTAAACTCATAAGTGGTGCGGGGCTTGCAGACTTAGAGCATTTTTCATTGGTTATACAAATTGTAAAGATTTATTTCATTAGCTACAACTATCGTTACCTACTTATCATAGAATTTAAATAAGCTCATGCAAATGAGGTGACATGGTCCTCTAGTTAGTGATGCTGTCAGCGTTGCTGGGCAACTCTCGCCAAAACTTATAGTTAAGGGAACACAGTTAGAAAAAGTTTTGTGCTTCGATTTCTATGATGCATATAGTAATTTATTCTGTTTTTATTTATTACGTTAACGTGGGTTACCAGCGTTAGCGTAGGCCATCCGGTCACAGCTGCAGTCAAGGGCAGTATGAAATACCTGCCCGAAATTACAAAGAAGATGACAGGGAATTATAAGCAATCTAATGGCCTTATCAAGGACAAGAATGAAAAATTGCTTAGCAACATAAAAAGCAAAGACATCATCAGGGCATATTGGACCTATCCTGGCATGTATACAACTGCTATGGACAGAACGCCACAGTTGATAAGTAGTTTATTCCCACAACATTTTTTGCTATCAGCATCAATCAATGTCACCGCTGGAAGCACAAGAGAGGAAGATAACAACATGCAAGACAAGATGCTTGAGAAAAGCTGTAAATGTCAAATAGAAGACAGATGGAGAAAGAACAAGCAAAGAGACAAGAGAACTACATCTTGCAACAGCTACACAGAGATCCAGCAAATCAAATGATATGGACAACACCTCATCTAATGTAACCAAATCAGTTATCAACAGCAGAAGATCTAGCCACAGGGCAAGGAGACACAAAACAAGAATGTAGACAGACATAGTAAAAGAGACCTTAACAAATATCACTCCTCACTGAACAAACCCTACGTCTTCTTATGACAATTTGTGGTATGTGAGGACAGAAAAGCAAAGATAAAATTGTCTAAGAATACTCATATGGAACATAAATGATAAGAATTCTCAATGAATAATTTTTCTTGATTGTTCTATGAATACCTACTCTCAAGTATGAATGGTAAGAATTCTTAAAGAAAACCACTATGAATTTAAAAACTGTCTCAGAACACTTTCTCTTGAATATGAGAGATATCAATTATCTACAAATACTCTCTCCCGATTAGTTAGAATTTTCTGAAAATACTTTCTCAAGAAGAAAAAAGGTTGAAATTATGTATAAATATTTTCTCTCGAGTATAATGAGTAAAAAAAATGTGATGTAAGCCTACCTTCTGTATCGGTAGTAGTTGTTTGCTTTCTTTATTTACGTTCTCCAGAGTTTCAATTTGCATAGCAACCATACCTGCAAATATTAAAGAAAACTTTATAATAGTTGCAACATGCACAGTAACAACAATCACAAGAATATTTCACAGTAAGACTTTGTCACAGGTGCTCAAAGTTGTAACGCGCATAGATTAAACAAAAATGTAAAAAAACTGTTAGTGGCAATACTCAGTGTCAAACAGTTTAAATTTAAATAGCAATAACACCTGTAAAAATATTTATGGTAATACTTTTTTAACAGGCAACCAAAGTTTCAAAATGCATAGCCAACATAAAATAGTGTGTCAACATCAAAATGAAATAAGATCTAAATAAATGATTTACTTGTATTCACAGGTTGACTCAGTTCAGTTATACAATGTGTAAAAATTGCTTATCATATATGTACTTTACATGCCCGACTCTAGCTACGAAGACATGCTTCAATAGAAACCATACCAGGTATCATCTGCTGCAAGGTTTTGAGATGCTCCCGAGTGACGCCACCATCGCTGCACACTTTGTCAACAAATCGAGACACAAATTTGGTAACTACAGCTGCAACATCTGCTTGCTCTGTCTCATAGAAACCACTCTCTGCGTCCAAACTGTCACTCTCTGCCACACTGAGACACGGAGAGAGATTATCAATTATATATTGCCACACTGAGTTATGGAATAAAGATAATCAATTAAGCACTGAAATGAGAGCGATCCATCTGACTTCTGCTGTTCTGTTAGTGAAGATATTGATACTTGGTGGTATAAGTCTGATGTATTCATCTGCATCAATCGATCAATCAATACCCTTCAGCTTCCCAACGAGCATGGGCTTTCTAAAAACACATGCCAAGTCTTCCTGTCACGTGCCATCAGCTCAAGCTCTTTCCATGTTCTCATCATTTTCACTTTTGTTTCCTATTCTCTTCTCCGTGTGTTTCTTGGTCTACCTCTGCCTCTCTTACCCTGGGGGGGGGGGGGGGGGGGGGGGGGGGGGGTGTTCCAGAACAAGGACTGCTTTGTTATGCCGGTTTCCTCAATGTGTGTCCTATCCATCACCATCATCTTCTTCTCATCTCTTGTTCCACTGGCACTTGTCTGGTTCTTGTCATCAGTTCCACATTGGTGACCTTATCATACCATTTTAATCCTTCTATTAAATGTAAAGGAGCCGCGGTAGCGCAGTGAACTGGCTTCCTAGCTTGGTGGTCCATGGTTCGATCTTCAGTTGAAGCAGGATTTTTTAGACCGCAAAAAATGGCTCCGGGGTCACCAGCCTCCTGAATTGGAGCAACTCTGGGAAGGTTAAGGCAGCCGGCGTGATGCTGACCACATCACCCCTTGTGTGCCAATGGTCAAGAAAATATGGGCCTAACATCATATCCCCAATATGCCTTAATGGGCATGTAACGGGATCCTTTACCTGTTACCTTTTAGTATATGCAAGCATCCATTTATGAAAGTCTGTAGCTTTTTGGTTACTACTTTTGTTGCTCTCTATGTTTCAGAGCCATACAATAGGACTTAAGCTGAGTTGAAGATTCTCACTTTTGTGTTAGACTTGATTTCTCTTGATCTCTATACGTTTCCCAATGCAATGAAAGCTCCTCTTGCTTTTTGTATTCTTATTTTGATATCGTTGTCTGTCCCTCCAACTTTGTCTATGTGTACATGGAAGTAAACCTATGTCTGTGAGGCTAATTGCATCGTCAGTGACTCTTGAAATCATTCACACACTTCCAGGGATTTCCCCTGTGGTGAAACTTGTTGAGAACCCAGCATTGCACACTAAGCTTAGAGAAGTCACTTGAGCCCCAGGAGTAATTCTTTGGCTTTGACTTGGTTGATTGCATGCAGAAGGATCTCACTATGGACCCAGTGATGGGTAGGGTGAGCTGAGAAGTGGCTCTGTGCAGGACGTGACAATTCCTTGGGAAAGCCCAGAACCAGAGTACAGTATTTTAGTTCTGTATAGTTGGAGAGCCCCCTTGGATGACAGGGAATGCACAGTATGCCACGCACTTCTTACTCCTAGCTTGGGACCAGATGTGATGATCCTTTAAATGCAAGCCAAGCTGGAGAAACTGGAGCTCATGACTTCAACTCAACATGTTTCAGAATGGCAGAAAAGTCACAGGAAAAGCCTAGATCTACAGTGTAGATAATACCAAGGAGTCTTCAACTTGGTGTTGGCTGCTAAAGAGAGAGAAGCTCAGCAGCCCTAGTTAAATAACAACAATACCAGAAAATTGGTTAGCATTTCAAAATTTTATGTCATCATGTATTAACAAATTTTCTGTGGTAAGACACACTGGTCAGAACATAGAAGGATGCATTAGCAAATGGGTTAGAAGACAGTACTAAAGAACAATCCTTCTGTTATTGTTGAACAGAATCAACATCATCGCACTCCAGGCAAACCCATATACATCCTCAGTATAGGTGGAAGAGGTGAATGCTCCTGTAGCTCCCTGGTTGTGTTTATGACAGATGCATCCTCTCATATATCCATCTCTGCTAGCCTTACGTTTGATGCCAAATTCCAACAGTCAACCTTGATGATTCATCTATTGCAGTGTCATTCTCTAACAGGCGATCATTAATTGTTCTCAGTATCTCTCCCTTATCCATATCCAGTGTCCCCACTATGGGTACTCTTGATGCCAATCTGTCAGCTCTCTCATTATCGCATGCCTCAACATGACCAGGACAGTAGATCCACACCAGCTCCTGCAGACTCGAAGCTTCTATGAATGTTTTCCATTCATAATGTAGCCAACCATTTAGAACCTTTCGAAGCATGGACTGACAGTCTGACACAATGACTGCCTTTGTTAATGAAGTTTCAGTTAGCCATCTTAAGGCTGCAGTAGCTGCCTCTACCTCCACTCTCATGCTGGAAGTTGTTATCATGTATGCTTCAATATGTTTGGTGACGATTCTGCCCTTTATCCTAACAGAGAAGCCCCATTTTGATCTCACCACAGATCACAGACCCATCTGTATACACAATGGCATCATTATCCACAGCATGATCATGTAGCAGCTGATTAATTTCCAGTTCTGCTTTCCCATTGCCCAAAGTTCTACACTCTCTGCCAAAGCTGATGATGACTACTTCTTCTTCTTTGATCCTTAGCCACTGACCGTCAAAGCAGTCAGTGGCCATCATGCCTGGTGGCGTCTTGTAGGGCAACAACAAATTGAATCCACTTTGCTCGGTCGGTGGCCATCCTTCGTACAGTGCCCCAACTCTGGTTCAATCTTTGCATCTCAGCCTCCACAGTCCTCCGCCAAGTTGTTTTTGGTCGGCCTCTCTTTTGTTTTCCTTCAGCGGTCCATAGCACAGCTGTTCTTGTGATGGCATTGGTTTCTCTTCTGAGGACATGGCCAACCCAGCTCCACCATCTGTCAGCTATGATGGTGTACATGTCCTCTTGCTTGCTCCGAGTAAGCAGATCTTGGTTGGTGATGGTATTTGGCCAAAAGATTCAGAGAATTTTTCTTAGGCATGTTGTGTGAAAAGAGGACAATTTCGACATTTCCTTCTCTGTAACTCTCCAGCATTCCGCACCATAAAGAAGCACAGAAAGCACACAGCTCTGATATAACCTTAATTTTGTGCTTGGGCTGTACTGAGAGGACTTCCAGATGTTGTTTTTGACTAAAAAATGCTGTTCTTGCTTTGTTAATTCTGTTGTTGATGTCTTTGCTTGCTCCGCCGTCTGGTGTTACTATGCATCCTAGGTATGTGAAGGTGTCTGTCTGTTCCAGTTGCTGATTCCTTACTGATATGGGCTCAGGGTTGCTCACATTGAGTGTCATGACCTCTGTCTTCTTTAGATTGATGTTCAAGCCCACCTGCTGGCTATACTTATTAAGTCTATCCATTTTTTCCTGGATGTGTTGATGTGAATGTGCTAGTAGTGCAATGTCATCCCTAGAAGATTGTGTAATCTATAGTTTCTCATTTCTGCTGTGACCTGCTTTAGTTTACCCGTCTCGTTCGTCCTGACATTCCAAAATCCTAATTCTTGTTTAACATTTTGCGGTCAGGACGTCCGTTTTCGTGTCAGTGGCTTCCTTTCGGCTTTCACCACTGACAGTCATACAAGTCTCAGACTCCGGATGTCCGTCCTGCAGCAAAGTTTGTTCATTTGTTGTCATTTCCATAATTTCATTTCTTTTTACATAGACAGGGGTGTCAGCCCTATGCTAAAACCCCCAACCTGGAGGACCAGGGTGTCTGCTTTAGTCTGACCCTGCCCGCACAAACCTGTCCAGCTTGGTAGAACCTTCCAGGAGTAAAACTCCAGCTGGCATAGCTCTGGGGGTAATAAGGGTACGCAAGCTGCCATACCTCGACAAGGTATTGACACCAGTGATGATGACTTGCTAGTAGTTAATCCAGTTCTCATCTGACTTACTCCACTCCTCCCCCTTGAATATACTTTGAACAATCCTACTCTGCACAAGCATCCATCCGTCCATCCATGAAAGTCTGCAACCTCCCTGCTGGAGTCATATCCAACTCTCCACATTCCACAGCCATGTAACAGGACACATGAGTCAAAAATTCCCACTTCTGTACTTGATCTAATCTCTCCCAATTTCCATACACTTCAAAAACACAATGAAAGCTCCACATTCAATAAGGATCTCTCCCCACATGCAATATGGATATCATCCACCACATTCACCCTCACAATGCTTGTCCTTTCTCTGGGACTCTCAGGTTGACCATCCTGTGAGCATAATGAATGGCAAGGCTGTACACTGTGGACTCCTCAATGTTGATCATTTCTTGCTGCTGTTCGCTTGTCAAGGATGACCAAACTCTCATCTGTTGATACCACATTTACAAATCAAAGAGCACCAACATTAGGTCTGACAGCAACTATTATTATGTGTTTTAAATCAGTGAATTTCAGCCTTGATAATAAAGTGTAGTGGCATGAAGTGATTTAAACTGGTGGCTTGAATATTTCATGTTCAAAGACTGATCTATTTCACTTAAACTGTGATCCTTACTGAGACAAAAACCTTGAATTCATTTATCTTATTATTGCCAAACAGTCTCAAAGGCTACATAAATTTGATTCAAACTACATTTACTTCTTTCTGTTCATTGGATTTTTGTGTAATTTTTAAAAGCAAAATGACAGTTATTGTGTAGACTGAAATATTCATAGGTTATTGCCTCATTCTGTTTAGTGCAGTTTCTTAAATTGTTGGTTACATGCTACAGTGTTTCTCAACCAGAGTTAACTGGAACTCTGAGGTTCCATGTGGCTTTGTCAGGGGTTCTATGAGAAAAAGAGTGGAATTTTTTCACATTCATGTAAAGTCCTTCCCATATAACTTTATATCAATAAAGATTTTGCAGACTGAAAAATGCTGAATTATGTGAAAGGAAAGCATATCAATAAAGTCATTATAAATGTATGATTGGGTTATAAACCCTCTTAGTTCAGTTATCATAAAACTCACAACATTTACTCAGTCTACAAGAAGCACAATTGACTGAACATTAACTAACAGAACTTTGAAGATAAAATTCAATGACCTGTCACATGATGTGCTTTAGTTTTAAATGAGGAAAGGGGAGCAGCGCTGGTGCAATGGTTACTACACTGAGCTGGCGATCTGGTGATCCAGGTTCGAGCCCTGGCAAGAACATTTGAAGTAGTGTCGTCGACCGGGACTTGGACTGGAATAACCCGAGCCCTGGCGAAGACATCTGAAGGAGTGTCGTTGACCAGGGACTGGAATAACCTGAACGGCTCCTGAGCCGACCCACCTCTAATGGGTACCTCCGAAATCGGCGAGTATCTGCCTGAATGGTGAGAGGACACCTGTCATTATACTGGGAAAAAAGGGATACTCACGTAAAATCAGTCTCAAGTTGGACATATTAACTGGAGATTTCACCTCAAGTAATAGCGGGTGTACGAAAAAAAAAAAAAGGAAAGAATATCTTCAGATCTCAGAAAAATCTGTGGACCTACTCCAATGACAACAAGCTTTTTTTTAAATGTCTGACAATATCAAATCTAAAGAAAAAATTGTCTGCTGTCATCAGTAATCTATAGCTGGGTTGTAAACGCTTTTGTTCAATTCTCATCAAATTCACATTACTCAGCTTGCAAGAAGAATAACAGACTGAACCATGTTCTAATAGAACTTTGAAGATAAAATTCAATGAACTGTCACTTGATGTCATCTGGATTTAAATAAGGAAAGAGTGTCCCCAGATCTCAGCAAAATCATTAGACATCATTTTCCAATTTTCAACTTATCTCTAAGAACAAGCTTTTTTTTTAAAGCTAGACAAGCATCAAACGCAATGAAAAACTGCTGTCTGCTGTTATGGATTTTGAGTTTATCTGCGAAAAAATTGATAGAAAATCCATTTACGCAAAATAAAAAACTGCAAGTGTCACAAACTAATTTGATATGATCTTCATCTCTTAGGTTGTAATATTTAAGTCAACTTTATTTTTACGTCATGTTTAAAAAAAAAAATATCCCAACATAATTACCGATGTATGTTACGTCGGTTGGTCTCACTCAAAATAGTAACTCGCGCCAGAAAAAAAAGTGCGCAACGCACGGTGTGCAACTTGCGCGGCGTGGATGTTATATAAAACAAATACTTTGGTTTTATTTTTTTTCTTTCACGAAGTGTAAAAAGAAAGGTAGACCTAAAGGTACAAGAAAACAAACATTTGAAGCAGAACTCCAAAATGGAAGGAAGAGAAAATGAGAGACAGTGAGAGAGGTCTATGGCTAGATTGTATGAAGTTTCTGTGAATAGGCATGATGCCAACTGATAAGTCTGACAAGTACTAGCCTGTTCTGCTGTTATGTCCAAGGATCCAATCTTTTTAGGTCTGAGTGTTGAAGATCTGTCACTGTCCACATCATTGGAAAAGTCTTCATTGCTGTCAGTGGACTTGGACATTAGCACCTTGTGTTCATCATACTGCAGAAGTGAAAATGTACATATTTTATAAGGTTAACTGAAGACTTAACGTCTTGTAAGCCTGCAAAAGCTTAGTTTTTTTTTCTTTCAAATTCATCCATACATGATTAATATAACTTTCATTTCATCAATATTGTAAAAATCATCACCTTCACCCATAACATCAATATCGTAAAAATCATCATCCTCATCCATAACATCTATTCATGTAAAATTACATAGAGGCTTTCCAGCTTTCCTACAGTGTCTTACTCAAGTGTACTGTTAGTCAAAGTTAATAGTTCAAGGGTTTCTGTCACAATACATTCAAATTTGAAGCCAAATACAGGTAATCTTTGTTACAAGTAATCTTTAAACAATGTTACATCATTTAACTAATATGAGTTAATTTGAGATCCACTAACAAAATAAGGGCTATTTCAATTAAAAAATGTTTGGTTAATGCAACAGAATTTGTAGTCATTAATATTTGTGTGTATTTGTAGTGTTTTCTTTTGATTACAGTTCTTGAAATGAACTTAAATAATAAAAAGGCACCTAGCTAGTGGTGTGATATAGTAACAGCTCAGAGGCTAAATACCAGCAGATTCATCAAATACCTCTAAGTTTACAAAACATGCAACAAATGATTCATGCTCTCTTGGAAATTAAAAGTTTTGATCATGTGGCTCTGACGCGACAAAAAATATCTATTTCATGCTTAACAGTAATAATACACTTCATTTCTCTGTGCAAATAATTCTCTCTATTAACTCTTTGACTCCACATTTTTTTTCCACCCTGTGCCGTAATTTTAATTCATGAGTGTAAAAACAACGCTCAGAGCGTTGTTTTGGCATGGGTAACCAATCTGACCAATGCTCTGAACATTGGTCCAGAGTAAAAGAGTCAAGTGTGCTAGAAATCAATTATAAAAAGCAGGTCCACTAACACAGCGGTTGAAAATTCAAACTAAATGATGTTACCAAATATTAACTTCACTTCAAATAACACAAAAATGTGGCATCCATCTTATGCAGTTCACAATTAAAGTGAATTTTTGTAAGCTATCTCATAAGTTTTCACTGGGAATGCAATACAAAAAAAGTGCCTCTAATCATGAGGACACAGCACTTTTAAATGCCAGCAGTAGAGAGCTAGTCAACAAGTTTCCTGCATAAAAAAATTGTTTTTTACCCCTCTGTAACCTAAAGATCAACCAAATCATCCCATGTGATTACCAACAGATCATGATCAACCAGTTGCCTACCCCTTCCATAGACCAACACCGAACAGGAACATTACCTGCACAATAAGTGATTCATCCAACAAACAAACAAAAAATAAATAAAAGAGATACATGATGGCCCACTCAAAAATGGATGGTGCTTACCATGGGCAAGTAAAGCTGCTGTATCTGCAACTGAACATCTTGATAAAACGACTGCTCCCAAAACTGCAAGTTTCCCCAGACAGCGTGGTCTTGGATGAGAGTGTAGGCAAACTGAATTACCCCTGGACACAATATCTGCACAGAAAAGTAGACAACTTCAAAGCTAAGTACAACAATTTCATATCATCATGACTGCTTCATCGGGGTAAACCGACATTATCTTATACCTTTAATCTACTTAGGACACAGGCCACTTCTCTGTATGACCTATTTAAGACACAGCTAGTTAGTCATTTAATCATCATTTTCCTTGGTGCTGATCACGATGCATGGAGTCACTAATGCAGCTGGTCCGCACAACTCCTATTTTAGTGGATTGTAGCTAATTAGTACACATTATCAATAAGGGATGTAGCTACATAGTAGCTAGTTACACATTATCAATAAGGGTAGCTATTAGTACACTAGTTATCAATAAGGGATGTAGCTAATTATCAATAAGGGATGTAGCTAATTAGTACACATTATCAATAAGGGATGTAGCTAGTTAGTACACATTATCAATAAGGGATGTAGCTAGTTAGTACACATTATCAATAAGGGATGTAGCTAGTTAGTACACATTATCAATAAGGGACATAGCTAGTTAGTACACATTATCAATAAGGGATGTAGCTAGTTAGTACACATTATCAATAAGGGATGTAGATAGTTAGTACACATTATCAATAAGGGATGTAGCTAGTTAGTACACATTATCAATAAGGGACATAGCTAGTTAGTACACATTATCAATAAGGGATGTTGCTAGTTAGTACACATTATCAATAAGGGACATAGCTAGTTAGTACACATTATCAATAAGGGATGTAGCTAGTTAGTACACATTATCAATAAGGGACATAGCTAGGTAGTACACATTATCAATAAGGGGCATTACTAATTAGTACACATTATCAATAAGGGACATTAGTACACGTTATAAATAAAGGACATAGCCAGTAAGTACACATTATCAATAGCTTACCATGAATAACTTGAAGGATACTGATCTTAAACTTAATAAGGGGACCAGAAGACGCAGCAATAGAGACCGCAGTCAGCGACTCATAGCTTGACTGCCTGCATCAGGACCAGCGAACCAGAGCTGGTCAAGACCGTGCTCCACCTCCACGTGGTGGTCCTGGAAACAGTCTGCAGCAGTGCAGTCTGGCTGAGCGAGCACGGATCGCAATGGGAAGGCAAACCCGGTCCTAAAAAATGCCGTGCAGAAGTCGGATGTGTCGACCGAAAGGTGCAGATATCACAGCTACGTTGTAAACAGACACAACGCAACCACCGTCCTTTTCAGGGCGAACGAGGAAGAAGAAGAAACTTAATAAGGACATTGCAAATGCCCGAACATATTTTATCATTAGCATTCTTGTAACACTGCTAGTTCCTAAATGTTGTTCAAATACATCTTTACTAAATTGTAAAAAATACGAGGGTCGTTCAAGTCAAACCGGGACTTTTTGTTCTGGAAGTACAGGAAGGAATGATAGCGTGGTGGTACTACTGACAGTAGTAAGTAACAAGTGTGACCTACTCGTATTACCGTTACCGTTAGGTGGCGTACGCGTCACGGGTCAGTCCCTGATAGATAATGAAAATGGCGGACAACAGAGTTAGTGCACGTTGGGTGCCAAGACAGCTTTCCGCTTTTGACCGGCAGAGAAGAGTTCAAGTCTGCACTGAGTTGAAGGATCGTTTTGGCAGGGAAGGCCAGAATTTTCTGAATCGCTTCATTACGTGTGATGAAACCTGGATGCATCATTTCACTCCGGAATCAAAACGAGCATCCATGCAGTGGAAGCATATGGACTCACCACCACCCAAAATATTTCGGAAAATTGCGTCTGCTGGGAAAGTGATGGCGAGTGTTTTCTGGGACAAATGTGGCATTATTCACGTGGATTTTCTACCCCGTGGTGCCACTATCAACAGCGAAGAGTACTGTCGCATTCTAAGTGATGTGCATAACCATCTGCGGAAAAAACGGCCTGGTTTGATAAGAAAAGGCGTCCTGTTTCTACAGGATAACACACGACCACATACCGCTCACCCGCACCACGTGCAAATTACAGCAACTCGGGTGGGAGTTATTGCCACATCCCCCTTACAGCCCAGACCTCGCTACGAGCGACTTCCACCTGTTTGGACCCCTGAAAGAGTTCCTGGGAGGTCAGCATTTTAGCACTGATGACGAAGTGAAGCAGGCTGTCCTACGATGGTTCAGGAGTACTGACATATCTTTCTTCGCTAAAGCTTTTCAAGCATTAATTAAACGCTGGGATAAGTGTATAAATGTTGCAGGGGATTATATCGAAAAATAAATGGCAATTTCACTCCTACAAATTTGTTCTTTTAGTTTGTACAAACAAAAGTCCCGGTTTGACTTGAATGACCCTCGTATATTTTCACTTACACCTTCATTATTCATTCAATATAAGCAATATAGAAATAAATACTTGCTCTACAAAATGTTGAAGCTAGTGGTAGTATGGCAGCAGCAACTCCATTCTCATCTAGACTGGAGTCATTCTGTAAACAATGAAATTAAAGTGAACTTAACAAAGGAAAAATATTCAGAATATGTCAAAGTCAGTATAGTTTGAAGAAGTTTGTTTACTCTGCACTTACAATATACTTCTATCAAAAACTTGCTTGCAAGCATATAACAAATGCTGGATTTTTACAATACTTTCCATAATTTCTCCTGTGGTTTTCTTCATTGAACAGTCCTTGCTCTCTTCTGCTGATGACCAATGTCTAAATTATTGTTTAGGAAAGCTACAACATTCTGCTGCTTCATTTTTTTTTAATTTTTTTTTATTTCTCTTCTAAGAACAACAACAAATTACTGAAGAACCATTTTGTATAAAATGTTGCACATATTAATATAAGTTGTTATTTGGTCTTATTCTTCTTCAGTGTGTTTGTAGTCCCATTCTTTGTTCACCATTATTTATACAGCCAGTATAAGATACACAGCTAGGAATTTTTGGTATTTCTGATATCAATTTTTTTGGACCTTGATGCTGTGAACAGTGGAAAGATCATGTGCAATCTTTATTTGTGTGTTACTGCCAGAATGTTTCCTTGTTAACATAACTCGCATACTAAGATAATTAACTCTTTCAGTCCCAAGCAAAAAAGTGGGTTTGGCCCAAGCAAAAATGGCCACCCCAGTGCGTTTTTATTGTTGTTGTTTGGAAATAATTTTTTAAAATGTTCATTTGCATAAATAACTTTGTTGTTGTATATGAAACTGAAGGTAATTGGATGTACTTTACTCTTGTGCTACAAGTATAAAAGCTTTCATTGAAAAATGATTAGTTATTCAAGGTAAAATGGAGGATATGCGCTTAAAAAAAATGATTAGTTATTCAAGTTAAAATGGAGGATATGCGCTTAAAAAAAATCGCTTTAAAAATCTAAAATAAATATCTCAAAACAGAAACATGTTCACTCTTAAACACGTGCGGTATTTAAAAGAATGTACTTGCAGTCGGAAATGACTTTGTGGGTAGTTATAATTAGAAACAGTCTCAAACAGAGGCACATATACTAAAGGCTTTTTAAAGTCGATTGGGCCAAGCGCGTCTAACCCCTGAGCCTTTATAAAGTCGATTGGGACTTAAAGAGTTAAGATCCATTTTGCTAAGTTGTGAATATTAGTGGAACACAGGTGAGAAGATGCTGGCAAAGGATTGGACACACACTGAAAAAAAAAATACCCTGTTGATAGCATTACAAGGTAGTCCTTGTTCTGGAATCCCTCAGGTAAGCGAGGTAGAGAAAGAGAGGGAAAAACACGATGAAAACTAGAGACAGAAATGAAAGGGCTAAAGGGGACATGGAAAAACCCCGAGCAGATGGCACAGGACAGGAAGACTTGGCATGAATTTGTTGAAGGCTTATTCTCCTTCGGGAACTGACGGGTAATGAAGAAATGAAATGACAAACATTTACCATCAGAGCATAGTTGAGCAGTTTAACAACTAGATCAAATTGTTGATCCACAATATGCAGTGCATATGCTTCAGATTGTCTGGTTATAATTTAGTGCCTAAATATATATAACAATAGGCTGTGCAGTTTTATACTGTCATACATTTGTCTAATGTTGCCTGTTTGCGCTGTGATCTGGATGCTCTCACTGAGCTGGAGCCAGTAGTCATTTGCACAGCGTCGAGCAGTTTGTTCAACTTTGCTTCTCATAGCCCTCAGGATCTGTAGGGTTCTGGCACTCGGTGAACGTTTGTATTCATTCATAGCACTGCGCTTAGCTTCAATGACAGGTGCCATCACATCTGATAAAGCATCAAACCAGTCATTTGACTTTGCCGTTTTCTTACCAAAGGTGGCAAGTGCAGTACTTTGAATGGTGTTCCGTAGATGCTCCCAGTTCTCTGTAATAGTATCACCATGCTGAGGGATACTGAACACTTTCTTGAAGGTCGCAGTAAATTGAGCGATCATGACAGGGTCTGACATCTTGCTGGTATCAATGCGTGGTTTCCCTACAAACTCCGCCTATGCCGGTCCCAAGCCCGGATGAAAAAGGAGGAGGGCGGCCTGCATGGAGGCCGTAAGGAGGCAGCCCCTCCACCATGCAAAGGCACAACAGGCCAATCACCTGTTTGTCTTAAACTATGATTACAAGCAATATAAGAGAGAAAACCGGACTGATTCTAAAGGCGACGAACTGGAACGGACTACGGACTACGACTTATGGAACATGGAACACAAGAAGTATAAATGGGAAAGAAGAGGAGCTGATGGAAGAGATGAGGAAAGCAAAACTAGAAATCCTGGCTATTACCGAAACAAAGAAAAAGGGACAAGGAGTCATGGATCTCGATGGCAACACTCTGCTATACAGTGGTGTACCCACATCTGAAAGAGCTAAAGGGGGCGTGGGTTGCATTGTGGCCAAAAACCAGAAAGATAGTATCAAGGGATGGAACTTTGTCTCGGAGCGCATTATGGTTGTAAAACTAAAAGAAGGAGAAACCATAGTCAACCTGGTCATAGTGTATGGGCCAAATGAGGATGAGAGAGCAGAGGTCAAGGAAGAATTCTTCGAGCTGCTTCAAAGGACAGTGGATGACTGCCTAGATGAAATTATCATGCTCGGAGATTTCAATGCCAGAGTTGGAAATGACCATGCTAGATGGGGTGGAGTTATCGGAAGATATGGAGAAGATACTCTCAATGACAATGGAAAGCGACTCCTCAGATTCTGCAGTGAGCAGAATCTGATCATTACCAACACAAAGTTCCCCCATAAGCGCATACATGCATACACTAGGTGTGAACCAACAAAGAATGAGAAGTCAGTGATCGACTATGCCATTGTTAGGAGGAACTCATTCAAATATGTCCGGGATGCTAGAGTCTGGAGAGGGCCAGAGATTGGAAGTGATCACTACCTGCTTACAATCAAAAGAACAACTGAAAGAGTTGCTCAGCCTAGGAACTGCCCAGCACCACGCAAGAAACCAAGTAAACGAACGGAAGAAATGAGCATTAAGACCTACAAGCTGAAAGAGCCAGAAATTAAGACCAGATATCAGGGGCTTATTGCTACAGCGGTGAGAAACACAGAAGAACAACCTGATGACTTGGAAATCCTGTGGCTTAAATTCAAGGACATCATAAAGACAGCTGCTGCAGAAGCATGTGGTGAAGTCCGACTTGGGAACAAGAGAAAGAGGACACCTTGGTGGACAGAGGAAGTCAAAGAGAAAATAAGAGAGAAGAAAATGGCATGGAAACAATATTTAGGAGCTAAAAACACAGCAGGACAAATAGAGAAATATAGAGAATATGTGATACTCAGAACAGAAGCAAAGAACAAGGTGCTAGCAGCAAAACAGAAGTCCTGGGAAGAATTTGGAGAAAAGCTAGAAAAGGATGCGCAAGAAAACCAGAAATTGTTCTATAAGACCCTAAAGAACATGAGGAAGGAAAAACAATGCCCTCTTAAATTTATAAAGGACAAGCAAGGCAAATTCCTTACTGCCCGAAGGAAGTAATGGAAAGATTGAAAGAATATTTCTCAGAACTCCTTGATGGTGAGCAAGGTAGAGCATCAGAAATGATAACCACTAGCACAGAAGAGGATACAAATGGTGATGAAGATGACATAAAGATGGAAGAACTGAAGGCAGCACTGGAGAAAATCAAGATGGGCAAAGCAGCAGGGCATGATGGTATAACACCAGAAATGGTTAAGTACATGGGAGCATCAGGCGACCTATTACTCCTAAGGGTCCTACAGGCAGCATGGTGCAACAAGGCCATACCAAAGGATTGGGAGATTCCCATCATAACACCGATTTTCAAAAAGGGTGACAATCGACAATGTGGAAACCACAGAGGCATATCCCTTCTCAGTGTCCCTGGTAAAATCTACTCTAGAATCCTAGAGCAGAGACTCCGATGCCTAGCTGAGCCACAATTGGATGAAGCCCAGTGCGGATTCCGAGCAAACCGAAGTACTCAAGACCTAATCTTCACACTCAGGCAGCTGAGTGAAAAGGCCCTTGAGTACAAGAGTGAGATCCATCTTTGTTTCATAGATCTGGAAAAGGCGTTTGACAGGGTCCCCTGGAGCAAACTTTGGGACTGTTTGGCAAGGAAGAACATTCCAGCACCTCTGATTCATGCTATACAGAGCTTCTACAAGTCTTGCAGAAATTATGTGAGGACAGCAAACTATAAGTTCAGGACCACCACTGGTGTAAGACAAGGCGATATCCTGTCACCTTATCTTTTCATACTCCTCATGGACGATGTCATCAAGGCATGTAAGGAGAGAACAAGAAAGTATTCAGTGGGGTACTGGAAGATGAGACAGGTCTGTATTTCAGAGCTAGCATTTGCTGATGATGTTGTCCTGATTGCTAAATCAGAGACACATCTCCAATCCAACCTGCAAGTCTGGAAGGAAGAGCTGGAGAAGAGAGGGATGGTCATAAAGTAAGGTTTTGAAGGACCTACATGTCTGACACGATAGAGTTTTCTTGGTTGTGCTCTGATTTTACAGCAAACCAAGGAGTGATCTGTATCACAGTCTGCACTATGGTACGAGCGCGTGGAGAGCACAGACCTGAGAAGTGGCCTTCTGACGAGAATCAGGTCCAGTTGGTGCCAGTGCTTGGATCGTGGGTGTCTCCATGACACCTTATGCTGGGGTTTTGTCTGAAAGTAGGTGTTGGTCACGCAGAGGTCATGGTGGACGCACAACTCTAAGAGCCGTTGTCCATTTTCATTCATCTTGCCAATACCAAACCTGCCCAGACATGAAGGCCATGAAACATTATCGGCACCCACTCTAGCGTTAAAGTCACCATGGAGAACAAGCTGTTCTTGCCAAGGTGTGCTTTTGATAACTGCTGCTAGATTCTCGTAAAACTCATCTTTAACTTCTGAGGCAGAGTACAGAGTAGGAGCATACACACTGACAAGGGTGATGGGACCTGTGCTAGTTTGCAGGCGGAGCGTTAACAGGCGTTCTGATCCATTCTCACCTGGTTCAACCATTTTAGTTAGCGGTTTTTTGACCGCAAAACCTACTCTGTGTTCTCTAGTTTTATTAAGATCTTTCCCTTGCCAATAAAATGTGTAGTCCTTCTCGCTCACCGTTCCAGAACCCGCCAGACGCGTTTCCTGAAGTGCAGCTATATCCACCTGAAGTCGTTTAAGCTCATCATTAATTATGGCTGTCTTCCTTACATCGTTTACATCCTGTAGGTTTTCGGATAGTCCAGTCAACATAGTCCGGACGTTCCAGCATCCCAATCTGAGAGTTTATTTCTATTTTTTTCGATAATTGCTTGGTGCAAAATTTTCTGTCCACAGTTCAGGTTTGACCCTAATCCTCATGCACCCAATGGGGAAAGCAGACAGTGGCGGGACAACACCTTATTGACTGGGGGCTGCCCAGCTTGAAGCGGGCGGTAGCTGTCCAGTGAGATCCTAGAACCTCTCCCACTGTCGGAAGTAGCCTCTGGCGCCATGCCCTACGCCAATTGGGCAAAATGCTTATAACCGGTAACTGCTACTTCCCGTGTTTTGCCGACACCTATAGGGTGAAGCTGGAGTGTCCTCTCCAGGGCGCGAGCTTGGGCACAGTTATATGGAGATCAAGCTGCTGCCCATGCAGCATGTTCCCCCTCTCCACACAGCCGGTAGATCCAAAGGAACGGCAGTAGCCGATACAGTTTGGTACCAGCCACGTCGCAGGAGTTGCCAGAATAATGTCGAATCGACATTAGACCGCCTTAGGGACTCCGACTCCGGATTTATCCTCAGGGTTTACTCCCGAAGCCAATTCCATAAATGGATATTCCCGCAAGGCAGCGGTGGTTTGAATTCGGAGTTCCTTCTCTTAGATAAGCTACCAACCAAGGTTCACGAGCCCTATCTGCCCGAAGCTGCTGGTTTTAAGGCGCCAGTCGCTCGCCTTTGCCCCTTCTCCCATCAGTGGAAACAGTTCCGCCGGGCTCAAATTGAGCCACACTTGAAGGTTGGGAGCTGGACTTGGTTGTCAGAGGCTGTTTGAGGCGCGTGCCATAGAAGTATTTTATCTGCAGTGAGAGCTTATCCTCACTACAACTCCCGGCAGTAACAACCTTTGGAACCCAGATTGATCATATATGCATAAACAAGAAGTTTAGATCATCATTGCAGGATGTAAAGGTATATAGAAGAGCAGATGTGGCATCAGATCACCACCTTCTGATAGCTAAAGTAAAAATGAAACTCAAGAGATATGCAACAGTGCAAAGTTATAGACAACAATTTAATGTAGGACATCTAAGAAATCAAGAAACAAGAGACAAATTTGTGGTCACAATATCCAACAGATTTCAAGTGCTCCAACAGCTGGAAGATGTAGTGAATACAGAACGACAACAAGTTGCCTCCTAAAAGACAAGAATGGAAAACTGCTCAGCAATATACAAGAGCAAATGAAGAGGTGGACGGAATATTTTGAGGACCTTCTCAATAGACCAGCTCCACAAAACCCCCCAGACATCCAGCCAGCAGAAGAAGAGCTACAAATTAACTGTGAAAGACCAACAAAGGAAGAAATAAAGAAAGCCATAAAGCTTCTAAGAGATGGAACAGCGGCCGGACCAGATGACATTCCAGCAGAGGCCATCAAAGCAGATATCTACACAGCTACAGAGATGTTATGTACATTACTTGGTAAAGTCTGGGAAAAGGAAGAGATACCAGCAGAATGGAAGGAAGTTTATCTGGTTAAGTTGCCTAAGAAGGAAAATTTACAAGAATGCACAAATTATGGAGGAATAACGTTACTATCAGTGCCAGGAAAAGTATTAAACAGGATTATCCTTGAGAGATTAAAAGAGTCCATAGACAAGAAACTGAGAGACGAACAAGCAGGTTTTCGACAAAACAGATCCTGTACAGACCAGATAGCCACTTTGAGAACAATAGTTGAACAAAGTCTGGAATGGAATTCACCACTATACATTGGATTTGTGGACTACGAAAAGGCATTTGACAGTGTAGACAGAGAATCACTTTGGAAATTGATGAGGCATTACGGAGTTCCCCTGAAGATCATTAATTTAATAAATAAAACATATGAAGACATGACATGCAGAGTTCTTCATGAAGGACAGCTTACAGAACCGTTTGGGATAAGAACGGGAGTGCGACAGGGATACCTCTTGTCTCCATTTCTTTTCTAACTAGCAACAGACTGGGTTATGAGAACATTGACAACACACAACAGAAATGGAATCCAGTGGACTCTGACTAAGCAGTTGGATGATCTGGATTTTGCTGATGACTTGGCGCTTCTGTCTGATAACCGTAATCAGATGCAGTACAAATTGAAAACACTTGATGAGAAGTCACAGCAATTAGGTCTGAAAATACACAGGGAAAAGACAAAAATAATGAGAATAAATGCAGGTAATGATAACAGGGTTGAACTTGAAGAAACAACACTACAAGATGTAGAATCGTACACATATCTTGGCAGCAATATAGACAAAGTTGGAGGGACAGACAGTGATATCAAAATAAGAATACAAAAAGCAAGAGGAGCTTTCATTGCATTGGGAAATATATGGAGATCAAGAGAAATTGGATCCAACACGAAAATAAGAATCTTCAACTCAAATGTGAAGTCAGTCCTATTATATGGCTCTGAAACATGGAGAACAACAAAGACAACAACCAAAAAGCTACAGACTTTCATAAATGGGTGCTTGCGTAGAATAGAAGGACTGAAATGGTATGACAAGGTTACCAACGTGGAACTGATGACAAGAACCAGACAAGTGCCAGTGGAACAAGAGATGAGAAGAAGACGATGGCGATGGATAGGACACACACTGAGGAAACCTGTTGTTAGCATTACAAGGCAGTCCTTGTTCTGGAACCCCCAGGGCAAGAGAGGAAAGGGTAGACCAAGAAGCACATGGAGAAGAGAGCTGGAAACAGAGGTGAAAATAATGAGAACGTGGAAAGAACTTGAGATGATGGCACATGACAGGAGGACTTGGCATATGTTTGTTGAAGGCCTATGCTCCTTTGGGAGTGGAGGGTTATGAATGAATGAAATACTATCCACTGACAACCACAATATCATATATCAGCCAATTATCATATCTAAACAGGGAGATACAGCAGGCTTATGTACGCAGAATATGCAATGCTTGACATTTGACACTAAACAATAATTGGAATATTGCAGGAATACATTTTTTTAAGTTTAAAAGCTTAACTTCACACAAAAAGTGGTACTTTTATACACAGTTGTCCTCTATATAAGAAGCAAGTGCCAAAACACACCATGTGCACTTGCAGTAATAGTTTCTTGGTTCCATGACAAGGTATCTATGCATAACTTCACATAAGTTCCTTCTTACAACATGTCTGATTGAAGCAGTGGTACTAGTATTACTTCCCCTACTAAAAACTCAGGGGTTCACAAAAAAGTTGGGGGGGAGTCTGTGTTTTACAGCAGGTTAAGATAATTTCAACTGAACCAATATCTGGCCGTCAAAAAAGAAAATTATAGCATGTCTACAGTCAGAATTGCAATAAATCTTTATACTGTTCATGTGTCTTAAATGTTAAATACAATTAAAGGGAAAAAAAAATAACATTACATTCACACATGTAACAAACTACACAACTCACTTTTCGTGCATCTGATATCTTGTTGTCAAAGATGAAGTTGACACAGCTTTTTAGGACTTCCAGTCTCCTAGCATTGTTCTCCAAGGCTCTCTGTGTCCTCCAGGAGTCCAGTGATCCACTCACAGGAACTATCCGCATCTGCTGTGGTCGTAGATTTCCTAGTCTGAATTAAAAAAAATTCCAGAAGTATTAATGCTAGGGTCATTGCAAATTCGTTCTTGGCTACAAGCAATCAACATCAACCAAAATTTGAATAGTCCAGTCTTGATATATGATGGGATGAAACAGCAAGCCACACTCATGAGATGAAAAGCAACTATCAGTTTATATTCTGCAAAATTTTTTAACACATCTGCGGGTAATGGTCCTGAATTGTTAGCACGCTGCATGCCCCTTCTGCTTCTACACTGTTTCAAGTCTTTGCAGATAGCACAACTTTCTGATTTTTCTTTTTGTTCTAAATTGTCTTCCTCCAATTTTAAAATCTTGTAATTTCAACCTTTTGCTTTTCATCCATCTCTTGTTAGTCTGGCACCTTCTAGAATTAACTTCTCTTATTATTCTGATTATTTCACAAAAACTATTTCTATATCAGAAAAATTGTATTTAAAACTGCACAACTCTGTTATTATTCTCTACAGTGCATTCTCTCCACATATATATAAAAAATTATATATATGCATATTTTGGAGAAGTTTATCCATTTGTATATATGTCAATAGACTCCATATTTGAGTAGTTTTTTTTATTTATCCCAACTCTTCACACTTTATTAATTTTTTCTCTATATGTTACTTTTCCTGGAAAGTATCTTCAAACTCCTTGGTCATACAGATTTGGTCCTCTTTTGACCTATGCTGTCTGACCACCCTCTTGTTGGGGGTGTAATCTACACATTTTTTTAGTGCCATATAAGTCTGGTATTGATTAGTCTTTCCATCAGTTTTACCTACCAGTGCAACTAAGTAAGCTGATAGTTTTGTAGCTGCCAGCTTAAGTTCTGTCTTTTCCAGGTTTTAGTACTACAATCACAGTTGTCTCTTCTCATATTTGTGGCATTATACACTCTCTCCAGCTTACAATTACGATTTCGAGAAGTGTCTTCTTACTTTGCTCCCAGCGTGTTTTAATCTTTCATTTATGATTCCATCCTTTCTTGGAGATCCATTTTAATTTTGCAAGTTTTGTTCCATTACTGTCTAGGTTTCAGCTTTTAGTTTCTTCTATCTGTGTCTTACTGCCTGATTTGTGGTCTTTCTGTATTGTGCAGTGTTTCTTTTTTCAGTTGGATATTGCTTTGCAAGAGTTTATTTGTAATGCCACTCTTTCTCTAGCAGTAGAGTTCTACCTCCTGTTTCTTCAGTTCTTCTCTCCAACATGGTTTATAGGTTTTTCTCTGGCTTCTCGAAGAATTGATTCCTTTTGTTGCTTTTAAAATTGCTCTATTTATCTTTTCAACTATTTCCTTACTTTTTTGTGATGTGTGCTGATTTCTGTGCAGTACTTCTCAGTCATCTTCATGAACAGCTCCCAGTGCCTTTCTGTAGTTCCGTCGCAGCAGGGGCTTTTGCTGTAGTGGTGTGTACTTCAGGTTAACTTCTAATTTTACTGGTCTGCAATCACTTCTTCTGAATTGTTCTTGTACTGTTCTGGGTGTTCCCCAATTGAAAATATATCCAAAGGGGAAAACTGCAGTAATGTCAGGTGAGAACTGGACAAACTAGCAGCAAGTATCAGCTTTGGCAGGGTGTGCAGAGCTTGAGGCAATGGGAAAGCACAGCTGGAAATTAATCATCTGATACAAGATCATGCAGGAGGTGATGATACTAATCCGTGGTGAGAAATCAGGATGGGGCTTCTTGGCTAAATAAAGGGCTGAACAGAGCAGAGCTTACATGACAACAACCTCTAGCAAGAGAATGGAGATAAGAGGCAGTTACTGCAGCCCTGAGGTGGCTGTCTCAAACTCCATCATCCAGAGCAGTTACTGTGTAACTTCAGATGGTTCAAAACGGATGGCTGCGGCATGAGCAGAAAACATTCATAGAGGCCTCGAATCTTCAGGAGCTGGTATGGATCTACTGTCCTGGTCATGCAGGTGTACACAGCAATGAGAGAGCTGGCAGACTAGTTTTGAGAGCACTTACAGTGGGGGTACTAGTTATGGGTAAGGGAGAGATACTGAGGATAATTAATGATCACCTGTTATAAAGCGACACTGTAATAGATAAATCAACAAGGCTAAAACTACTGAAATTTGGCATCAAATGTAAGGCCAGAAGGGATGGATGTATGAGGATGAATCTGGCGTGTGTACAACCTAAGCATGACAGGGACAGCTAGCATTCATACCTTTTGATATTTTCTGAGGGATATTAAGCCCCTATAGGTTTGTCTGGAGTGCTATGATGTTGATTCTGATTAACAATAACAATCTGTCTGTTCTGTATGCTAGGTCTTCGGTGGCAATTGCCAGGTCTCACATAGTTCTTGTTTTCCATCGTCTTGAATAAAAGATAGGTAAATTTCCTATCTGGTTGATTAGCTGTAAGTAGTTATCTATTACCCAGTTTTCTACTTCCTCTCCTCAGGCATGTCTTTCTGTACCCACAGCTTTCTGAGAGGTTGTTAAAGTCAGTTCTTTGGGTTTCTTACTTTGGTATCACTGTCTCTTGCTCCAGCTTTGTCTATACTGCTGTCAAGATATAAGTATTACTCCACATCCTGTAGGATTGTTCTGCAAGTGCAGCCTGTCTATGGCTACTGATTGCCACATTTATTCTCATAGTTATCTTTTGATGTGCATTTTCAAGATACATGTATGAGTTCTGGAAAGACCGTGAGCTGATGGCATGCAATAGGAGGACATGGTATGAGTTCTGGAAAGACCGTGAGCTCATGGCATGCAATAGGAGGACTTGGTATGAGTTAGATGAAGGCCTATCCCAACTCTTCACACTTTATTAAATTGTTCTCTATATGTTACTTTTCCTGGAAAGTATCTTCCAACTCAGATACAGATTTGGTCCTCCTTGGGGAGCTGAAGGGGAATGATGATGATTTATCATTTGACATTTTGTAGGAATGTTTCTCCAGGTGCAAAAAATCTTGTAGGAATGTTTCTCCAGGTGCAAAAAATCTTGTAGGAATGTTTCTCCAGGTGCAAAAAATCTTGTAGGAATGTTTCTCCAGGTGCAAAAAATCTTGTAGGAATGTTTCTCCAGGTGCAAAAAATCTTGTAGGAATGTTTCTCCAGGTGCAAAAAATCTTGTAGGAATGTTTCTCCAGGTGCAAAAAATCTTGTAGGAATGTTTCTCCAGGTGCAAAAAATCTTGCCTAGGTACAGAAGCGAATCACACTTTCCTCCCTGCCAACTAGGCACAACTAATTAGTAAGAAAGTGTAATTCGCTTCCGTGGCTAGGCGGTGGTGTCGTTCGGAAGGTCTTGGGTTCGATTCTCCGGTAAGCCACTCATTCTGTTGTTTTTCTGTTGTCTAGTTTTCTACTTCTTTATTTCTCACAAGCGCCTTAAACATTACCTTTATGTGTGTAATATTTATTTATTTTATGAAAATCACCTGCACTTATGCAACAGTAACAATAATTAACTTGCCGTTTGGAGTTATTACTGTACAATCCTTCATCGATCATATCTTGGACAACTTTGCTGTCCAGTGTAGGAAACTGAGGTTGCTGTGATCTCACATATGCTCCTTCTGCTGGCTTTGGCACTATAGGTACGATCGGTTGTTTGTTTGGGCATTCCTGGTGAAAGATATCACTTTAAAGATGGCAATAAATGTAAGCATATTTTCAAGTCTAATACATAAATAAAGCTGTTTTTATCAGTATTACAGTGTATTTGTGGCTGAGTCCTCCAGACTTTGCATTCTAAGTATATACACCAGCATAGCAGTCATCTGAATTTGCATTCATTATTGTCATATGGTGTATCAAACTGTACCCACAAGTATAATGGTGTTTGCACTTTTTTATAGTGCACTTTATAGCAGCATCTTAGTCTGCATGATATGTTAATTATACATTTGATGCAATTTTAAGCTTGTATATTTTAACTAGATGGTTTGGCCATGTCTGCTGAATGGGAGAAGACTGGCTACCATGACAAGTATGGAAAACTAAGAGCCAGGGATCCAGACCTCCAGGATGACCCAGAGTCCGCTGGGAGGACAACATTAGACTATCTCTGAAAGACAGAGGACTAGACTGGAACCAGGCCAGGAGAAAGACAGCCGATAGGATAATATGGCACACTTTCTAGCAAACCTCTACACCCCAGGGTAGAAGAGGAATGACTAAGTAAATAATTAAGTAGTAGTGTATTTTAACTGTATAAATTATGTTCTACCTTATCTTTATGTTTCTGTTTTTTGTTTGGAATTTGCAGAGTGATTCAGACATCAACCATTGCCCTTCAGTGGTTACCCTCCCACTGTGGAATCACTGGAAACATATACAACAGAAATGACCCAATCCACCAACTTAACAGACACTAGCAGACCATAATTTTCTGCCTGCAGATTACTTAGCCACCTCTATCGCCTCAGGATATCTCATACAAATGAATGTCCTCGTGGAACTGGAATCCAGACCCCTGAACAACATTCTCCAAAACTGCCCAACCCATGATGAACTACGACATCTGACCTGGCCAGAGGGTGCTGAGCTCAGGCATAAGCTATGGGGCTGCTGCATTGACCCGGAAAAGACTGGACTTCGTCCTATTAACAGACCTGCAGATTTAGCATGACTGCAAACTGAACACAGAAGGAGAGTGATAATGGTTCACTGCTGGATACAACTTTTACATCAGGCATTTATGCATGGAGGCATATCTGGAATCATCCTTATATGACTACCAGCTATACAGAATGCTATAATATACATATGTGGAAGTGAACCTCTGTCTGTGAGGCTAATTACACCCTTGTTGACTCTTGAAATCATCCACACACTTCCAAGGATTCCCTCTGTGGTGAAACTTGTTAAGAACCCAGCATTGCACACTAAGCTTGAAGAAGTCATTTGAGGATCTCACTATGGACCCAGTGAAAGGCAGTTACAGCTGAGAAATGGCTCTGTGCAGGACTTGACAATTCAATGGAGGGCCAAGAACCAGAGAACAGTATTTTAGCTCTACATAAGTGGAGAGCCCCCTTGAATGGCGGGCAATGCATATATGCCACACGCTTCTTCCTCCTAACTGGGGACCAGATGTGACAATCCTTTAACAGCAAGCTAAGCTAGAGAAACTGGAGCTCATGACTTCGACTCGACACATTTCAGAATGGCATAAAAGCCACAGAAAAAGCCTAGATCTACATTGTGGATAATACCAAGGAGTCTTCAACGTGGTATTGGCTGCTAAAGGGCGAGTAGCTCAGCAGCCCTAGTTAAACAACAACAACAACAACATGAGGCCTTTCCCACATGTTTGCTATGTTCTTAGTCATTTTCTCAAAGCCATTTTATATTTCTCATCTGCGTTTCCTGTTTGTGAATGCGGATGATGAAGGGTAAACCCAAAAAGTCCAGTCTTTCTAGTGTATTTCTGATTTGTAAAACCGACTCTGACATCATACTTCAATGTTATACTTTTGATCTTATCTGTATATTTTACTCTTGTGCCTGATCTTCTGTACTATGCCCATATTTTAACTGTGCACTTGAAATACTGCCAGAGTCTACACTTTGTTACAGTTGTTGTTGTTGTTGAACCAGGGCTGCTCAGCTTATTGCTCTTTCACAGCCAATGCCAAGTTGAAGAATCCTTGGCTTCATCTACATTGTATATCTAGACTTTTTCTGTGGCTTTTCTACCATTATGAAGCTTGCTAAATTGAAGTCATGAGCTCCAGTTTTTGTTTCTCAGGTATTCTATTCTGGTTCGGCAAGCATTTAAAAGATCCTCACATGTGATTTCAAGTTAGTTGGGGGAATGAGGTTGGCATACTGTGAATTCTCCACCATTCTTGGGGGCTTTCCAAATATACAGAAATATGCAGATCCAAAATACTATGCACTGGTTCTGGGCTCTCCCAAGAAATCATCATGTCCTGCACAGAGCCCCTTCCCAGCTTCCCTCGCCTATAGTCTATCACTTGTGAGATCCTCGAGCAAGCAGCCAACCAGGTAAAAGCCAGAGTCAAGTCTGGGGCTCAAGCTTTGCGTGGAATGCTGATACTGGACCACTCTGGTGCGGCTACTCAATCCCTGGGCGTTGACCAGGCAACTCATAATGCCCATTGTAAACTTCCGGTGTTGTCTTGTGTTTCGCACTGATGACCGGTCAGTAAAGCATCCTTTTTTGGGGATGCCTAGCTGGCCGTGAGGTTAGTGTGATTCGCTTGTATAGCTAGGCGGTGTTGTCGTACGGAAGGTACGGGGTTCGAACCCTGGGTAAGCCACTCACGTCTGTTGTTTTTCTGTTGTCTAAGTGTTCTACTTCTTTATTTCTTACGAGTGCCTGAAAACATACCTTTATGTTTGTCTAATATTAATTTACTGTTTACAGGCCTTGGGTTTCCCTTCCTTATGCACCCATATTACAGCTGGTCCCCTTGTAGCAAGCATGCACCCATGTTACAGCTGGTCCCTTGTAGCAAGCATGCACCCATATTACAGCTGGTCCCCTTGCAGCAAGCATGCACCCATGTTACAGCTGGTCCCTTGTAGCAAGCATGACCCATATTACAGCTGGTCCCCTTGCAGCAAGCATGCACCCATATTACAGCTGGTCCCTTGTAGCAAGCATGCACCCATATTACAGCTGGTCCCCTTGCAGCAAGCATGCACCCATATTACAGCTGGTCCCCTTGTAGCAAGCATGCACCCATATTACAGCTGGTCCCCTTGTAGCAAGCATGCACCCATATTACAGCTGGTCCCTTGTAGCAAGCATGCACCCATATTATGGCTGGTCCCCTTGTAGCAAGCATGCACCCATATTACAGCTGGACCCTTGTAGCAAGCATGCACCCATATTACAGCTGGTCCCCTTGTAGCAAGCATGCACCCATATTACAGCTGGTCCCTTGTAGCAAGCATACACCCATATTACAGCTGGTCCCTTGCAGCAAGCATGCACCCATATTACAGCTGGTCCCTTGTAGCAAGCATGCACCCATGTTACAGCTGGTCCCTTGTAGCAAGCATGCACGCATATTACAGCTGGTCCCTTGTAGCAAGCATGCACCCATATTACAGCTGGTCCCTTGTAGCAAGCATACACACATATTACAGCTGGTCCCCTTGTAGCAAGCATGCACCCATATTACAGCTGGTCCCCTTGTAGCAAGCATGCACCCATGTTACAGCTGGTCCCTTGTAGTAAGCATGCACCCATATTACAGCTGGTCCCCTTGTAGCAAGCATGCACCCATATTACAGCTGGTCCCCTTGTAGCAAGCATGCACCCATGTTACAGCTGGTCCCTTGTAGCAAGCATGCACCCATATTACAGCTGGTCCCCTTGCAGCAAGCATGCACCCATATTACAGCTGGTCCCCTTGTAGCAAGCATGCACCCATATTACAGCTGGTCCCTTGTAGCAAGCATGCACCCATATTACAGCTGGTCCCCTTGCAGCAAGCATGCACCCATATTACAGCTGGTCCCCTTGTAGCAAGCATGCACCCATATTACAGCTGGTCCCTTGTAGCAAGCATGCACCCATATTACAGCTGGTCCCCTTGCAGCAAGCATGCACCCATATTACAGCTGGTCCCCTTGTAGCAAGCATGCACCCATATTACAGCTGGTCCCTTGTAGCAAGCATGCACCCATATTACAGCTGGTCCCCTTGTAGCAAGCATGCACCCATTTGCTCTTGCAGTGGTATTGTTTGTCAGCAACTTGTTTTAACCATGAGGCTGCCAGCCCCTGGCACAATCTTGCCTATGACATGCCTGAGGGAGAAGTAATCCTATTCTTTTTGTTTGTCTCCTGAGAGACCCCTGGGAACAACACAGGGATTATGGGGTTGGAGGGTGAGCTGAAGTCCCAGGACCTGAGACTATTAGGAACAGTCCGAATGGCAGGACAAGCTAAGAATTATTATACTGTTCAAGTTTAAATAAAAACATATACAAGGGCTCATGACACAAGTTACAGAATTAAATAGTTAATATAGATAAAATGAAAATACAGATTAGACCAACTAAAGTATAAAATGAATCAATGTAACTGTTATGAAATGACTACAGAATACACAATACTTCTCTGAATTTAAAATATGTAAAAGGCAATTAACAGGCTCCATTAAGGCTGAATGCTAAAGGTAATAAACTACAACATTTAGCTACAAACATGGTGAAACTGGGTGGATTTGTCCTATATGCCAAGAGCCTGCTTGACTGTCAGTTTCTTAACTTCTTGGAATTTTGCAGTGTGATGGAATCAAGGATTACAATAATTTTTAAACGTGTGACAGACTACAAGAGGGATGGTCATAAGCAGTTCTAAAACAAAATCCATGGTGATATCACGAGAAGAAAGAAGGCATCAGATTAATCTGGGAGAACAGGTCCTGGAGCAGGTCGACCACTTTAAATACCTCGGAGCTGTTACAGACCGGAAGGGAGGCATCAAAGAAGAGTTGGCCACTCAAAAAGCAGCAGCTGGGAGACTTTTTCAGGACATAAATTGAGGATTCCTCAGCAAGAGAGAGTTTGGTAAGAAAACGAAGATGGTTGTATACCACTCCACCTATGTCCCAGTCTTGCCATATGGATGCGAGTCATGGGCAATGACTACAACCCACAAATGCCAGATCCAAACCTCAGAAATGAGGTATCTGAGGAAGGTGGTTGAAGTAACAAGAAGAGACATGGTCCGCAACCAGACGATACGTCAAGGCCTAAAATCCCACCCCCTGCAGACCCAAATAGAACAGTCCCAACTAAGATGGTTTGGCCATGTCTGCAGAATAGGAGAAGATCGGCTACCACGACAAGCATGGGAAACAAAGAGCCAGGGATCCAGACCTCCAGGACGACCCAGAGTCTGCTGGGAGGACAACATTAGATAATCTTTGAAGGACCGAGGACTAGAATGGAACCAGGCCAGGAGGAAGACAGCTGATAGGATAGTCTGGCGCTCTCTCTTCCAAACCTCTACACCTCACGGTGGAAGGGGAACGACTAAGTAAGTAAGTAAGTGACAGACTACAGCAGTGCTGCCCAACCAGTTTACCATGGTAGAACTCATAAACAATTCTGCAATACAGCCACAATAAAAAAAACTGACAGCAACAGTATCATTTTATATATATATATTTATACAGCTCATGCTTGACAGCCATCTAACCTCTAAGTGTTGAAGGAAGTTCCCTCGATCTTTATTTTGTTTTTTGTGTGTGAGTGCATATTTTCATGTAGCTTTTCTGCTTCATAAAACTGACCATTTTCACAGCCATATGTATGACTTCTTTTAAATCTTTGCCACCAGCTTTTTAAACAAGAGCTTCCCAGTATAGGAAGTATGTCAACAGGAAATCTTACGCAAGTGCAACAAAGCCTTTTATGGAGCTGATCTTTGCCTGACCTTTATTCTTCAAACTATAAATCCAGAAAAATTGACAAGATCAGAACAGTTGTGAGTTCTGGGAAGCTGTTAGTATTATCATAACTTGAATAGCAGAAAGGGATACCGCCTTCACGAAAAGTTTTGATGGGACATAAATAACTTTACTTTCTTTCCCTGTATGTTGCCAGTAACATAACATATTCGCTGATCAAGCAAAACAATGAGGCATTAGGGATCACATGGAGATTACTGCAGTATTGACAACTGCCAAACAAACGTGTTGCATTAGTTCAAATGTTTAATTATTTATTCCACAGCTCTTGTGAAACCTATGATCCTGCCACGTTCCACAGAACCCTAGTTGGGAAACACTGGAAAGCACAGCATTCCTCTTGCCTTTTTATCTGTCCAATTGTATATGAAGTGCTACCAACTGTGTCTGCATAATACCTTCATCAGGATTGTGAGAAGTTAATGTGATTGCATTTACAACAGGCCCCTAGTCTTTAAATTTTGCATTTATTTACGTTTTTAAGGAAGATTACGGTGGGATTTTTTATCTTATTCGTTTTTTTTTATTTCTCTTTGTATAATAATAGAGTTTGGACTTTTTCTGTAGATTAAGAATTACGGTTTCTAGCAAAGATGGTAGTTTTAACTTTTAGACTGGCACCAGCGCGCTGGTTCATTAAGATAATTCGTTCATGTAGAGATTTTCTAGTGTAACATAATGGCAGAGCATTTTCGGTTCTTCTCAGTGAGCGCGCTATAATTTTTAGTAAGGGTGAAATCAGATGGGGGTAGAGGGGGAGTTTTAAGCGCGTGGAAACAGGTCAGCAACGGAAATTTTCCGCTTGACCGTAAGTTCTAAATTTAGATCATGACCGTGGGCGATTCCTGGCACGTTGGTTGGTTCATAGATCGACCCGCTTAAGAACAAAGCCTAGCTATGACTCACGCGTAGCGTGGTCTGGGGTAATAAATAAGCGGGATTCCCTGGCAGAAGTGGGAGATTTTGTTTAACTTCTACGCCTTGGGAAAGAACTGCCGACTGCTCTTTCGAGAGAAATTCGTGCTGGTAAATATGAAGTTAATTAAGCTTTAATAGTTTATGAGATTTTTGCAGAGTGGTTCTAGGAGTTTAAGTTAATTCATAGAAGTAGAGCCATCAAGGCTATAATTTTAATTGAATATAACTGACAGCGCAATTAGGTATTTTGTGAAAAGGTAGTAGGGAATTTGATAGTTTCCTCAGAGTAGCTGTTTGTCTAAATTGGAATATTACTGTTATTTGTCAGAAGACAGGGGATCTAATTTTTCCTGGATTTGTGATTTTAAATGGTGCAGCGTAAAACACGCTCGCGGAATTAAATTAATTTTAGTTCATAACGGACATGCCATGAGTTCCCTCTTATCTAAATTATTATCAGAGTGCATTCATTCTTTTTATGAGATAATGAAAGCTTAAGGATGGTAGATGTTAAATACTATAATTGTGAGACACGATGCACGTAATTTCATTGTGATTTTCAAGGATTTGGAGAGGGGTACCTAAGCACGTGCTGCGTGTCCTTTTTTTTAGTGGGGTGAATCTGATAACGGAAGGAGAGGGGAGATAACTAGGCATGCATTGTAAAATAGGATTTCAGTTCCTTTAGAGATTTTAATGTACATTGTTATCAGAATTATAATATTAGCGAATAATATGCTAGGGTTTTGGTGTGTATTTAATTGTTCAAGTGTGTGTAAATTACCAGCGGACTAATTTGTGTAACGCTGTGGTAATAGAACGAGTGGCTTTAAATGTTAGAGCATGGGAAATTGTGTATTTTTCTCTGTGTGGGTAAAACCTACATTTTGAAGTCAGCAGTTACGGGTCTAGTTGGGATTTGTAATTAGTCCTTAATTAATAGACCTATGTTTATAATGGTGAATTCATGGAGACGGGAGATTATTGTCTCGGGTGAAGTCTATTGTATTTTGGTAGCCAGGTAAACATATCGATCATTGTTAAATAAGTAGGGCCAGGAATTTACTGGCAACAGGTTCATTCAGTGGTTAGAATGTTGTGACGGGCTAACCTAAGCTGAGTCTGGAGATTAGAGTGTCGATAGGACAGTATTTGAGGGAAAGTGGGGGTAGGCATGTTTACTAATCGCTGAAGCGATACTAGAGCATGGGAGCTGTATGGAAGATTTGAAAACTTAAGTGTTCGAGATTGGAAAACTTGGGTGTTAGATATTTGAGACTTAAGTGGTTGAAGAGTTGGGATTTAAGTGTTGAAGAGTGAGAGTTAAGGGAGTTAAGTGTTAAGGATATGGGAAATTTGTTGTGCGATATATATTTGTTATTGTTTTGTCCACAGCAGATATTTTCCAGGCGTGGCAGCGAGGGCTACAGTAGTCCTACAGCTGGCTAGAAGTTCGCCGGTCTTCTCAGGAGAAGAAGAGTCGGCAGAGCCAGAAAAGAAAGTGGAGTGGTGACAAGGTGGTCACTGGTGCAAAAGTTTTGTACCCAAGAGAGAGCAGGGAGCTGGAAGCACAGACTTCTTCAGCAAGAACAGATGTTCTTACCAAAATTCGGAGCTAGTTACGCTCATGTTAAACACACACTGATCATAGGCGCAAGGCCTAAAAAGTGTCGTGAATTTCGGGCATAATAATCCCGACAGCCTTGAGCCCACGAGCAGGGTATCCGGGCTACTGCAAAGTAATAATTCGTCTATTTGGAAGCAGCAATAGACCACGTCCCGAGTTTAATTTACCAAGCAAGTCAGCAGCTACAACAGGCGGAGAAGAGGGGAAAGGGTTAACATCCCTCTTTACTGCACGAGATAGATAGAGAGAAGGAGAGTAGTGGAGGAGTCGTTTCTGTAGGAACTAGGAGTGTCAGACAGACACTGAACATAACAGTAGAACTCAGCAAGTCATCTGTAAGTTGTGTCGGAGATGATAAAAGGGTTCTGGTCGTGGACTTGGTGATAGTCAGAGAATATTTAGCCTATAGTGGAGCAGCGGTGTAGGCACGTCATTTGTGTAGAAACACGTCTGCAGACAGACGGACAGTAGGAGTTAGGGTGTGTTTACATGATATCAGGTTGATTAGGAGAAAGACGGATCTGGTGTTCGAGATCCTCCTTCACATGTTGTTGTATTACTTACCTTTCTTCCTTACAGGTTGAGGGGGGGGCGACTGTGGGGTTACCTTACCTAATCACTTGAAATTAATTGTTATGTTCTTTCCAGGTGTATGAACACGCATGTTTATTCTATTTTTGTAGTATGTTATATGAATTTTTTTTTTGTGTGGTGTAAATAAAATCCATTGTAAATTTCCGGCTGGATCAGTCACTTACTTCAACCTATATGTTGTCTGTAAGTGGTGTCTGTGGTGTTAAGTATTAAACCTTATCCCAGTCTTGGTAGCTAGAGGTAGTGAGGTTATCGCAAAACATTACGTCACTTAGTGGCAAGGGAGAGTCAATTTCGGTTCTCGACCCTTGACGCCAATAGCCTCATCTCCCACAGTCACTGTTATTTTCTTCTGAAATCTATCTTCTTAGTCTTTCTTTCCACTAGGGTCTAGTCTATTTAGGTAGGCAACCTCTAGTCTTAAATCCACTTCTTTACAAAGTGGGTGCTATCGTCCGGTGAATCATCTTTGTTACGTTCAATTCTGTGATCTTGACAAAGTGGCGGCGTTCGTCCGGTAGATCATCTTTGTTGGGATCAATTCTGTGATCGTGTCAAGATTCATAGATTGTTTCTATAGGAAAGGTCTGGAAAATAGATTTCTTTATAATATCCCCTAGACAAGAGCTATATATAAACTGATCCAGCTAATAGTTTTTTTTTCCACAGGAAGTTTCTCCACAGGGTGCAGTCAGATTGTAGCTGTAGTTAGTTGATGACTAGAGGTAACTGATGGCTAACTGAATTTTTCTTAACAGGAAGGTAAATTCGGGTTTTTAGGTAGCTGCTTAATGAAAATTTTTTCAGGTAGTTCTTCAGATTGGTGCTAGTCTGAGTTCGGGTTTTGGGACATTGGTTACACAGGGAGTAGTGCCCAGAAGGTAACAGTAAATTTTTCGTGTTCCTTTTTTGTCATTTCCCCTCGTTGTGAGTTACTGCTGATTTGTCAGGTAAGATGGCTGAATTGGTCAAGCTACTTACTGCATGGAAGGACGCAGCTAAAAGCATGGGGATGAATGAGGCCGAGACTAGGGCTTACATTATGAGGGAACAGGACCGGCAGACGGAGAAAGAAGAGAGGGCCCGACTGGCAGAGATGGACCTGCGTAAATTGGAAGCGGAGAAAGAAGAGAGGGCCCGACTGGCAGAGATGGACCTGCGTAAATTGGAAGCGGAGAAAGAAGAGAGGGCCCGACTGGCAGAGATGGACCTGCGTAAATTGGAAGCGGAGAAAGAAGAGAAGGCCCGTCAGGCAGAGGAGAGAAAGGCAGAAAGGGAGGCGAAGGAAAGGGCCACAGAAGCAGAGAGACAGCATGAACTTGCCCTGCGTTCACTGGAACTGCAGTACCGATCTTCGAAAGGCAGTTCGGCTAACGGAGATTCTCCCGGAGCAGGGGCGACAGACACCTCAGGAAACGGAGGGCCCCGGATGGCAGCCATGAATTTTCCAATGGACTCTTTCCCTAACGGGAATGAGAAAATTGACATATTCCTGGAAAAATTTGAACGAATGGCAAAAGCGTATGGGTTGGATGAGAGTTTGTGGTGCCTCAAATTATCTCAGTCGTTGAAAAAACCAGGCCTACGACATCTATAGTAAGATGCTCAGTGATGAACAAAATAACTTTGAGGCCCTTCGTAACGCACTGTTACAACGCTTTCAGTGGACTCCCCGTAAGTGCCAAGCTATGTTCAGGGAGAGCAGGCCGGAGAAAGGAGAAAGTTTTCCCCATTTCGCAGAAAGGCTGAAGAATTATCTCACTCGTTGGAGAGAATTGTCGGGTCTAGCAAAAACTTTTGAAGGACTCGAAGAGCTTGTCATGTGCGAACAAGTGAAAGCAAACATGTCTCCTGACTTGAGGAGGTATCTGGCGGAGCAGGGCGCACAGCAACTGGACCAGATAATTCTATTTGCAGAAAGGTTCCAGACGGCACAGGCCGAAGTACTGGGCCAGAAACGAAAACACCCAGACCTGCCAGCACTGGACCAAGGAGCATCGGCATCGCAGTCGTTTTCGTCTTCTGCTCATCAGCAGCAGGGGCCGTCTCGCAAGGAGCCCCATCCCATTCATAACCTGCGGCCCCAACCGCATAACAGAGCACAGGCGACAACGTCTCATGAACCTGCTAGAAACAGGGGAGAAAAACGACAGGTACTGTCGCAATTGCCGTACCACCTCTCACTGGACTTCTCGGTGTGTAAACAAACCACCCACTCACCATACAGCGTGTTTAAGGGCGGTGAGAGTGAAAAAAGGGAACAATTGGGAACCTTTCAAATCAGAGAAGTGTTTCTCTAACAGTGGACCAGCAGTAGTGAATGGGACTGCTACCACTTGTTTATTTGACAGCGGGCTTACTTACCCGAGTATAGTCGCCCGACATTTGGTACAACCAGGCCAAATGACTAAGGAAAAGGTTGATATTGGTGGAGTTTTGAGGGGAGGGACCTCACAGCGTCTGCAGATAGCCAATATTAAGGTGGAGAGCAGGTTTGTGCGTGGCACAATCAAAGCTGCTGTAATGGAACAGCCAGCTTATGACTTCATCTTGGGGGCCCCATATATAGTTTTGGGAAACCCCCCAGTCCCGATCCTTGCTGGTGCAAGGGGGCCTACTACAGGCCAGAGAAGTGAAAAGGGAATGTCCCGGATTCACGGAGCCCCACGAGAGCTCAACCAGCCACGCCTTGAGATGGAGAGGTTAAATACCTCCAAGGTTAGTGGAATGGTTTTTGCAGAGGCGTATCCCTCTGACAGCCCTGTTAAGCCGAAGGGCCAAACAGCGGCGACGCCTTTGATTTTGGAAATACCTTCGTTGTCGTCGGGAATTAGGCCCCCGATGGTATTACCTCCTGAGAGCGAGGAACATACTGACAAGAGTGGTAGAACGTATGTACACGACCAGCGCAATCTTCATAGGGCAGAAGACAGCGAATCGAGCGAACATATGTTTCCAACCAGCCCTGGAGCCCCATCCGACCAGCACTTTACTCAGACGGAGGAGGACAGTGATCTGAGAAACCGTTTGCCTATAAACGGAGATGGGCCCCATCCCGCTGCTAGCTCGCTAACAGAAAGCGGCTCTTGCAAAGAGGCAAGAAGCAAAAACGTACCACCAAATGCGTTCTGCTTAGTAGGGGAAACGGATGTCGCTGAGGTCAGGCGCAACCCAGTGAGAACCCCTGGTGGGAGAGTAGAGAAAGGAGCAATCTCTACGCAACCTCTAGGCAAACCAGAGGGGAGTGAAGCGATCGGAGAATTTATGCTGGAAGCACCAGATAGTTCGCACCTTCATCGCCATATACCTGCGGTCTCAAACCCGCCGAGGTGCAGCAAGGTAGTCGCCATCGTCAGGCAGCCACAAAGCCAGTTGGTCAGGGCAGCCGACCAAGACAGTTTTTTTACGGACATAGCCAAGGAAGGTTCAGACCCACCATTGGATGGCACAGGTCCGAAGAAAGATCAACTCTTCCACCGGAGCATGGGAGTTGGTAGAAGAAGAAGAAGGAGGAAACGTAGAAGAAGAAAGTCGCAGGACAACCATGGGAGTTGTAGTCGCCAGGCGGAAATAACCAGTCGTGACCATGAGACTTCAGGACTGACAGTCAGATCTGTAGACTTGTATAGGGGCCAGTCTGGAAATACAAGATCACATTAAATTAGATCGTGTACCACGAACTTGAAGAGGGGGGTAATGTGAGAAGTTAATGTGATTGCATTTACAACAGGCCCCTAGTCTTTAAATTTTGCATTTATTTACGTTTTTAAGGAAGATTACGGTGGGATTTTTTATCTTATTCGTTTTTTTTTATTTCTCTTTGTATAATAATAGAGTTTGGACTTTTTCTGTAGATTAAGAATTACGGTTTCTAGCAAAGATGGTAGTTTTAACTTTTAGACTGGCACCAGCGCGCTGGTTCATTAAGATAATTCGTTCATGTAGAGATTTTCTAGTGTAACATAATGGCAGAGCATTTTCGGTTCTTCTCAGTGAGCGCGCTATAATTTTTAGTAAGGGTGAAATCAGATGGGGGTAGAGGGGGAGTTTTAAGCGCGTGGAAACAGGTCAGCAACGGAAATTTTCCGCTTGACCGTAAGTTCTAAATTTAGATCATGACCGTGGGCGATTCCTGGCACGTTGGTTGGTTCATAGATCGACCCGCTTAAGAACAAAGCCTAGCTATGACTCACGCGTAGCGTGGTCTGGGGTAATAAATAAGCGGGATTCCCTGGCAGAAGTGGGAGATTTTGTTTAACTTCTACGCCTTGGGAAAGAACTGCCGACTGCTCTTTCGAGAGAAATTCGTGCTGGTAAATATGAAGTTAATTAAGCTTTAATAGTTTATGAGATTTTTGCAGAGTGGTTCTAGGAGTTTAAGTTAATTCATAGAAGTAGAGCCATCAAGGCTATAATTTTAATTGAATATAACTGACAGCGCAATTAGGTATTTTGTGAAAAGGTAGTAGGGAATTTGATAGTTTCCTCAGAGTAGCTGTTTGTCTAAATTGGAATATTACTGTTATTTGTCAGAAGACAGGGGATCTAATTTTTCCTGGATTTGTGATTTTAAATGGTGCAGCGTAAAACACGCTCGCGGAATTAAATTAATTTTAGTTCATAACGGACATGCCATGAGTTCCCTCTTATCTAAATTATTATCAGAGTGCATTCATTCTTTTTATGAGATAATGAAAGCTTAAGGATGGTAGATGTTAAATACTATAATTGTGAGACACGATGCACGTAATTTCATTGTGATTTTCAAGGATTTGGAGAGGGGTACCTAAGCACGTGCTGCGTGTCCTTTTTTTTAGTGGGGTGAATCTGATAACGGAAGGAGAGGGGAGATAACTAGGCATGCATTGTAAAATAGGATTTCAGTTCCTTTAGAGATTTTAATGTACATTGTTATCAGAATTATAATATTAGCGAATAATATGCTAGGGTTTTGGTGTGTATTTAATTGTTCAAGTGTGTGTAAATTACCAGCGGACTAATTTGTGTAACGCTGTGGTAATAGAACGAGTGGCTTTAAATGTTAGAGCATGGGAAATTGTGTATTTTTCTCTGTGTGGGTAAAACCTACATTTTGAAGTCAGCAGTTACGGGTCTAGTTGGGATTTGTAATTAGTCCTTAATTAATAGACCTATGTTTATAATGGTGAATTCATGGAGACGGGAGATTATTGTCTCGGGTGAAGTCTATTGTATTTTGGTAGCCAGGTAAACATATCGATCATTGTTAAATAAGTAGGGCCAGGAATTTACTGGCAACAGGTTCATTCAGTGGTTAGAATGTTGTGACGGGCTAACCTAAGCTGAGTCTGGAGATTAGAGTGTCGATAGGACAGTATTTGAGGGAAAGTGGGGGTAGGCATGTTTACTAATCGCTGAAGCGATACTAGAGCATGGGAGCTGTATGGAAGATTTGAAAAACTTAAGTGTTCGAGATTGGAAAACTTGGGTGTTAGATATTTGAGACTTAAGTGGTTGAAGAGTTGGGATTTAAGTGTTGAAGAGTGAGAGTTAAGGGAGTTAAGTGTTAAGGATATGGGAAATTTGTTGTGCGATATATATTTGTTATTGTTTTGTCCACAGCAGATATTTTCCAGGCGTGGCAGCGAGGGCTACAGTAGTCCTACAGCTGGCTAGAAGTTCGCCGGTCTTCTCAGGAGAAGAAGAGTCGGCAGAGCCAGAAAAGAAAGTGGAGTGGTGACAAGGTGGTCACTGGTGCAAAAGTTTTGTACCCAAGAGAGAGCAGGGAGCTGGAAGCACAGACTTCTTCAGCAAGAACAGATGTTCTTACCAAAATTCGGAGCTAGTTACGCTCATGTTAAACACACACTGATCATAGGCGCAGGGCCTAAAAAGTGTCGTGAATTTCGGGCATAATAATCCCGACAGCCTTGAGCCCACGAGCAGGGTATCCGGGCTACTGCAAAGTAATAATTCGTCTATTTGGAAGCAGCAATAGACCACGTCCCGAGTTTAATTTACCAAGCAAGTCAGCAGCTACAACAGGCGGAGAAGAGGGGAAAGGGTTAACATCCCTCTTTACTGCACGAGATAGATAGAGAGAAGGAGAGTAGTGGAGGAGTCGTTTCTGTAGGAACTAGGAGTGTCAGACAGACACTGAACATAACAGTAGAACTCAGCAAGTCATCTGTAAGTTGTGTCGGAGATGATAAAAGGGTTCTGGTCGTGGACTTGGTGATAGTCAGAGAATATTTAGCCTATAGTGGAGCAGCGGTGTAGGCACGTCATTTGTGTAGAAACACGTCTGCAGACAGACGGACAGTAGGAGTTAGGGTGTGTTTACATGATATCAGGTTGATTAGGAGAAAGACGGATCTGGTGTTCGAGATCCTCCTTCACTTACTTACTTAGTCGTTCCCCTTCTACCGTGAGGTGTAGAGGTTTGGAAGAGAGAGCGCCAGACCATTCTATCAGCTGTCTTCTTCCTGGCCTGGTTCCATTCTAGTCCTCGGTCTTCAAAGATTGTCTAATGTTGTCCTCCCAGCGGACTCTGGGTCGTCCTGGAGGTCTGGATCCCTGGCTCTTTGTTTCCCATGCTTGTCGTGGTAGCCGATCTTCTCCCATTCTGCAGAAATGGCCAAACCATCTTAGTTGGGACTGTTCTATTTGGGTCTGCAGCGGATGGGATTTTAGGCCTTGACGGATCGTCTGGTTGCGGACCATGTCTCTTCTTGTTACTTCAACCACTTTCCTCAGATACCTCATTTCTGAGGTTTGGATCTGGCTTTTGTGGGTTGTAGTCATTGCCCACGACTCGCATCCATATGTCAAGACTGGGACATAGGTGGAGCGGTATACAGCCATCTTCGTTTTCTTACCAACCTCTTTCTTGCTGAGGAATCCACGATTTATGGCCTGAAAAAGTCTCCCAGCTGCTGCTTTCCGAGTGGCCAACTCTTCTTTGATGCCTCCCTTTCGGTCTATAATAGCTCCGAGATATTTAAAGTGGTCGACCTGCTCCAGGACCTGTTCTCCCAACTTAATCTGATGTTTTCTTTCTTCTCGTGATATCACCATGGATTTTGTTTTAGAGCTGCTTATGACCATCCCTCTCTTCTCCAGCTCTTCCTTCCAGACTTGCAGGTTGGATTGGAGATGTGCCTCTGATTTAGCAATCAGGGCAACATCATCAGCAAATGCCAGCTCCGAAATATAGACCTGTCTCATCTTCCAGTACCCCACTGAATACTTTCTTGTTCTCTCCTTACATGCCTTGATGACATCATCCATAAGGAGTATGAAGAGGTAAGGTGATAGGATATCACCTTGCCTTACACCAGTGGTGGTCCTGAACTCTTCTGACTTATGGTTTGCTGTCCTCACATAATTTCTGCAAGACTTGTAGAAGCTCTGTATAGCATGAATCAGAGGTGCTGGAATATTCTTCCTTGCCAAACAGTCCCAAAGTTTGCTCCAGGGGACCCTGTCAAACGCCTTTTCCAGATCTATGAAACAAAGATGGATCTCACTCTTATACTCAAGGGCCTTTTCACTCAGCTGTCTGAGTGTGAAGATTAGGTCTTGAGTACTTCGGTTTGCTCGGAATCCGCACTGGACCTCATCCAATTGTGGCTCAGCTAGGCGTCGGAGTCTCTGCTCTAGGATTCTAGAGTAGATTTTACCAGGGACACTGAGAAGGGATATGCCTCTATGGTTTCCACATTGTCGATTGTCACCCTTTTTGAAAATTGGTGTTTATGATGGCAATCTCCCAATCCTTTGGTATGGTCTTGTTGCACCATGCTGCCTGTAGGACCTTTAAGAGTAATAGGTCGCCTGATGCTCCCATGTACTTAACCATTTCTGGTGTTATACCATCATGCCCTGCTGCTTTGCCCATCTTGATTTTCTCTAGTGCTGCCCTCAGTTCTTCCATCTTTATGTCATCTTCACCATCATTGGTTTCCTCTTCTGTGTCAGTGGTTATCATTTCTGATGCTTCATCATGCTCACCATCCAGGAGTTCTGAGAAATATTCTTTCCATCTTTCCATTACTTCCTTCGGGGCAGTAAGCAATTTGCCTTGCTTGTCCTTTATAAATTTGAGAGGGCATTGTTTTTCTTTCCTCATGTTCTTTAGGGTCTTATAGAACAATTTCTGGTTTTCTTGTGCATCTTTTTCTAGCTTTTCTCCAAATTCTTCCCAGGACTTCTGTTTTGCTGCTAGCACTTTGTTCTTTGCTTGTTCTGAGTGTCACATATTCTCTATATTTTTCCATTTGTCCTGTTGTGTTTTTAGCTCCTAAGTATTGTTTCCATGCCATTTTCTTCTCTCTTATTTTCTCTTTGACTTCCTCTGTCCACCAAGGTGTCCTCTTTCTCTGGTTCCCAAGTCGGACTTCACCGCATGCTTCTGCAGCAGCTGTCTTTATGATATCCTTGAATTTATTCCAGAGGGTTTCCAAGTCATCAGGTCGCTCTTCTGTGTTGCTCACTGCTGTAGCAATAAGCCCCTGATATCTGGTCTTAATTTCTGGCTCTCTCAGCTTGTAGGTCCTAATGCTCATTTCTCCTGCTCGTTTACTTGGTTTCTTGCGTGATGTTGGGCAGTTCCTAGGCTGAGCAACTCTTTCAGTTGTTCGTTTGATTGTTAGCAGGTAGTGATCACTTCCAATCTCTGGCCCCCTCCAGACTCTTGCATCTCGGACATATCTGAATGAGCTTCTCCGAACAATGGCGTAGTCGATCACTGACTTCTCATTCTTGGTTGGTTCACATCTAGTGCATGCATGTATGCGCTTATGGGGGAACTTTGTGTTTGTAATGATCAGATTCTGCTCACTGCAGAATCTAAGGAGTCGCTTTCCATTGTCATTGAGAGTATCTTCTCCATATCTTCCGATAACTCCACCCCATCTAGCATGGTCATTTCCAACTCTGGCATTAAAATCTCCGACCATAATAACTTCATCTAGGCAGTCATCCACTGTCCTTTGAAGCAGCTCGAAGAATTCCTCCTTGACCTCTGCTCTCTCATCCTCATTTGGCCCATACACTATGACCAGGTTGACTATGGTTCCTCCTTCTTTTAGTTTTACAACCATAATGCGCTCCGAGACAAAGTTCCATCCCTTGATACTATCTTTTGATTTTGGGCCACAATGCAACCCACGCCCCCTTTAGCTCTTTCAGATATGGGTACACCACTGTAGAGCAACGTGTTGCCATCGAGATCCATGACTCCTTGTCCTTTTTTCTTCGTTTCCGTTATAGCCAGGATTTCTAGTTTTGCTTTCCTCATCTCTTCCACCAGCTCCTCTTCCTTCCCATTTATACTTCTTGTGTTCCAAGTTCCATAAGTCGTAGTCCGTAGTCCGTTCCAGTTTGTCGCCTTTAGAATCAGTCCGGTTTTCTCTCTTGTAGTTCGCGTAATCATGATTTAAAGCAAACAGGTGATTGGCCTGTTGTGCCTTTGCATGGTGGAGGGGCTGCCTCCTTACGGCCTCCATGCAGGCCGCCCTCCTCCTTTTTCATCCGGGCTTGGGACCGGCATTGGCTGCAATAGAGGGAGAGAAGGAGAGTAGTGGAGGAGTCGCTTTTTTCTGTAGGAACTAGGAGTGTCAGACAGACACTGAACATAACACTAGAACTCAGCAAGTCATCTGTAAGTTGTGTCGGAGGTGATAGAAGGGTTCTGGTCGTGGACTTGGTGATAGTCAGAGAATATTTAGCCTATAGTGGAGCAGCGGTGTAGGCACGTCATTTGTGTAGAAACACGTCTGCAGACAGACGGACAGTAGGAGTTAGGGCGTGTTTACATGATATCAGGTTGATTAGGAGAAAGACGGATCTGGTGTTCGAGATCCTCCTTCACATGTTGTTGTATTACTTACCTTTCTTCCTTACAGGTTGAGGGGAGGGCGACTGTGGGGTTACCTTACCTAATCACTTGAAATTAATTGTTATGTTCTTTCCAGGTGTATGAACACGCATGTTTATTCTATTTTTGTAGTATGTTATATGAATTTTTTTGTGTGGTGTAAATAAAATCCATTGTAAATTTCCGGCTGGATCAGTCACTTACTTCAACCTATATGTTGTCTGTAAGTGGTGTCTGTGGTGTTAAGTATTAAACCTTATCCCAGTCTTGGTAGCTAGAGGTAGTGAGGTCATCGCAAAACATTACGTCACTTAGTGGCAAGGGAGAGTCAATTTCGGTTCTCGACCCTTGACGCCAATAGCCTCATCTCCCACAGTCACTGTTATTTTCTTCTGAAATCTATCTTCTTAGTCTTTCTTTCCACTAGGGTCTAGTCTATTTAGGTAGGCAACCTCTAGTCTTAAATCCACTTCGTGACAAGGATTGTAGCTGTTATTTTCATATTTATGCCTTATTTCTAAAGCTGCTGAAGTATTTCCCTGTGGCTAATGCAGTCTTTTCTCATCTGTCATTGCTTAGTTTAGATAATTTCAAAGTCTCAATTTTTAAGTGCACTTTCTGCTCAGCCATCTCTTTATGCAGGCTTTCAAAATGCTTATGGCTAATTAATGGATAAATATTTTAATTAAATCTCCTTTTAGCTATTCTTAATTAACATTCCTTCAATGCTCCAGCCATGTATCAGAAAAGTAGTCATCAAGACAAGAAGGAAAAAAAAATACAATGAAACATGACAATCAGTAACTAAAATGTCATACAGTGAGCAAAAGATGAACGAACGAACGAACGAACGAACTTTATTTTCAAAGGGTTAAGAATTGGGCACGCAGGCCCGTCTGACATTCTGCCCTTCCTCTCTCTCTCATCATGTATACTGTATCCTTTCATCCTCACATTTACTTTAAGCATTATTAAGGCATTTATCATTATAAAAGTAACATAACATCAAACATTTGCAATAATCATCATAATTAAAGTATGTTTTTAAAATAAATAAAGATAGATAGATAGATAGATAGATAGATAGATAGATAGATAGATAGATAGATAGATAGATAGATAAATAGATAGACAGACAGACAGACAGATAGATAGATAGATAGATAGATAGATAGATAGATAGATAGATAGATAACGAACGAACGAACGAACAAACTATATTTTCAAAGGATTAAGAATTGGGCACGCAGGCCTGTCTTACATTCTGCCCTTCTTCTCTCTGTCATCTTACATACCGTATCCTTTCAATAGCACATGTATTTTTAGCATTATTTAAGCGTACAAAATTATCGAGGTAAAATAATAACATACATTTGTAACATCCAGACATAATCAAATTTAAGGGGGGGGGGGGGGGGGGGGGGGGGGGGGGAATTATTAATTAAAATAGATTAACAAAAATTAATACCTTAAAAAAAAAAACAAAAAACAAAAAAAACAAAAAAAAACTAACAAACACAATCAAAACAATTCATACAGTAAATAAGACATAATTAGAAACGTAATCAGATAATGGTGGCATATAATAAGAACTCGTGACAATTTGGAAATCTGCTGAAATAGCTGGGACTTCATGTGTTGTCAGCGCATGCGAAAAATGTTCCCACAGGTGAGCAACTTTGAGTCCCAAGCAGATACTGCCACAGGGAGTGAATTGTTGACGCCTCCACTACACGAGATCCAGTTTTTATGACCTATGCTCCTTAGGGAGGTAAAGGGTATTGACTGAAAGATGAGAATCATGCATATAGGCCCGTCTTGCATTTATCCCTTCCTCTTACTCATCTTTTATTGCTAGGTATCCAGACATTCTCCAGCATACTTAAGGTATTAGTTCAGAGGCGATGCAACATTATAAGTAGTATAAAAGCATACATTACAGTATCTGATTACAATTAAGAAGTAAGGTATATTAAAATGAAAAACTAGATCATCAGACCCTCCATACAGTGTATTAGATAATAATAATTCGAAACATAATCCCTTAGGGCGGCATATAATCCGCACTCATAATGTATTTGAACAGTCTACGATTATATGAGTAGGGACTGTGCATGTTTTTCAGGTCATGTGGAAGATTGTTCCAAAGATGAGCAGCTGAGTAAGCCAAGCTCTTCTTGTACAAATCTAGCCTCGGCTTGGGTAAATCTAACTGGTTTAAGCGCTGACTACGTTTTTCATTGAATTTGAAAAGTGGCCACAGATACGTTGGAGCATTATGTGACAAGATTTTGTGAGCGAATTTAGCTTTGTTAAATAGGAAGCGCTTTCTAAGGGGTAATATTTTAAGATAGTTATATAGATCTATGAAGTATTCTAGCAATCTGGTAAGAATGTAACCTGAGCAATCATCAAACATTCTATACCAAGACATGAGGATAAAAAATTGATGCACTTGTACCAATTTTCAACAAATGTTTTACAAAGTAGAAAAGGGTAGAATTTAAAACAGGCAAAAGAGAAGTATGCCATAGGTTGCTGGTTCAGAGTATGAATGATACTTACATTGATATACAAATGGTGTGCTAACTCTCTGATGTTTTCCATCACTCGCTGTGGATCATGATGTTCCTCTTGCAGCTGGTCTTGTATTGTTGCCGAAACCTGAGGGCAATGTAGATCCCTAATTAGTTTTCATAGGCTGGTCAACGACTAACACCACTATATATATTTTGTGCTTGTAATCAGAAGGTTCTAGAAGTCTACTTGCACAGTTCAGAGACTGGCTTCTCCATCACCATAATGAGACATCAATTCTTAAGAGAAAAAATACATTGGTAGCATCTACCACAAACTTATTTTCATTAGTACTTCGAAAACAGCAATTTATTTAATAATCAATAAACAGGTCAGACTAAAGAATATCTCCCAGTTTCATAAGTTATCTTACTGCAATGCGCAAGTAGGGTACAGGTAATTTCATTGACATGAGGTCAACTAATTAAGACACACTATTAAAAGTATCATTTTGTTTATATCATCATCACCTGTCAGCTCCCTGGAGGGCCACAGACCTTCAACAAATTCACACAAAAGCCATCTCGTCATGTTTGTTTGAGATATTGTCACATCTGTCTCCAGTTCTCTTCACTGTGTGTATTTTTGGTCTGGTTCTACCTCTCTTACCCTAGGGATTCCAGAACAAGGTATGGCTTTGTAATGGTGGTTAACAGGTTTCATCAATGTGTGTCCTATCCAACTCCAGCACCTTCTTCTCACATCATGTACCACTGGCACTTGTCCAGTTCTTGTAATAAGTTACATATTGGTGACCTTGTCATATTATATGCAAGCACTCATTTAAGAAAATCTAGGGCTGACTTAACATCTGTGTTGATTTTTAGTTTTTGTGGTTGACATTTCTTTTCATTTTCATATATTCACAATGCACCGAAAGCACCTCTCACCTTCTCTATTCATATTTTGATGCCACTGTGTATTTCTCCAACTCCGTCTATATACACGATATATGTAAGAGTTCACATCTATTTCACTTACATATGTGGGGTTTAAATACAGCCGTATTTCTTTGTTAACTCTTTCAGTCCCAATCAAAAAAGTGGGTTTGGCCCAAGCAAAAATGGCCACCCCAGTGCGTTTTTATTGTTGTTGTTTGGAAATATTTTTAAAAAATGTTCATTTGCATAAATAACTTTGTTGTTGTATATGAAACTGAAGGTAATTGGATGTACTTTACTCTTGTGCTACAAGTATAAAAGCTTTCATTGAAAAATGATTAGTTATTCAAGGTAAAATGGAGGATATGCGCTTAAAAAAAATCGCTTTAAAAATCTAAAATAAATATCTTAAAACAGAAATACGTTCACTCTTAAACACGTGCGGTATTTAAAAGAATGTACTTGCAGTCGGAAATGACTTTGTGGGTAGTTATAATTAGAAACAGTCTCAAACAGAGGCACATATACTAAAGGCTTTTTAAAGTCGATTGGGCTAAGTGCGTCTAACCCCTGAGCCTTTATAAAGTCGATTAGGACTTAAAGAGTTAATGTTGCTGTGTTTGGAGTAGGTAATATTAATGCAAATTTTGAGTGTACCATTTACTAGCCTTTAAAAATAATTCTAAAATGAGCGGACTTAATAATCTATTTAGTGATAAGACAGTGCATTTCATAATTTATCTGTCTGTAGTTCACAAATACTACCTTTTCATCCTTTTCATTACGTTTGTTATTCATCTCTTCCTGTAATCTACAGACTATTCATCTTGACTGCCTTAAACTTCCATTACGTATAAACTTTTTACCAATCAAACTTTTAATTTCATTTTGGTTTAGAAACTTCTTCTTTATCTTCCTGCTTCCTGTGAATCATTTTAAACCTTCCTGCCCTGGGCAGCCCAATCTAGTTCTTTCCATGTGTTCTGGAACATTCTAGTTTCTGACACATTTCCTTCTCTTAACTTTAAATTTCTTACACCGCAAACCTTCTTGTTAGAGGCCTTCTTTGCATCCTGGTTTGAAGCCACAAAGTTAGTTTGGTTTTAGTTTACTTTTGTCTCAAATTTTCAAACGATGGGGCAGCTAGCCCCATACTCAACATACACAGAACGGTTGAAATGGTATGACAATGGCCGCAATGTGGATGACAAAAACCTGACAAGAGAAAGCGGAACAAGAGATGAGAAGAAGTTGCTGGAGATGGACTAGACACACTGAAGAAACCTGGCGAGAGCCAGCGGAACAAGAGATGAGAAGAAGATGCTGGAGATGGACTAGACACACTGAAGAAACCTGCTTACAGCATTATAAGGCAGTACTTGTTCTAAATTCCTCACTGTAAGAGACGCAGATGTAGACTAAAAAATACAGGAAGAAGAGATCTGGAGACAAATAAAAAAGAATGAGTAAGAAATGGAAAGACCTTGAGCTGATGGCATGTGGCAGGAATACATGGCATACGTCTGCTGAAAACCTTTTTGCTCCTTGGGGAGCTGAAGGATAATGATGATAACATGTTCACAGATCCATATTAAAGGTTTCAAAAGTTACCTCATCAAAAATATCACAGACTCTGTAAGGTGGCCCTCTCTCTGCCACAAAAGTATTGAATGCCATACCATCCAACAACCTGCCCAGAAAGCTATCCCCTACCATGTCCCGCTGACCTAAGAAGTGGGACTGTAAGTAAAAAAACATTATCATTGTTAACGTTCCAGTATAAATGTTCTGTCTCAGTTAAAGTACTTTTCAACTATCTGCATATGATAATACTGTATTATGTAACATTATAAATGTACCTGTAGTCAATAACCATAAAAAATAATACAAAAGAGAGAGGCTATGAAGATCCATGTAAACAGCACAGGTCTACATATCAACAGAGATTATCAAAAATTTAAATTAATATGGAAATTTGGAAGTATTTAGTGGCAATTATCATATTCAAAAAAGTGAAAAGTGGACAGAGAAAAGAAAATACAAGTATAAAAGGCCATTACTGTCATCTACCAACTGACTGCATTACACACTCTGACATCATACCAGCAGCAAAATTGTTTTTGTTATTGTTATACAGAATTGACATCATTGCACTCCGGGCAAACCCATAGGTGCTCAGTCTCCATCAGTATATGTCGAAAAGTGTGAATGCTAACTGTTCCTGAAGCTCGCTGGTTGTAAACACGATGGATGCATCCTCTCATACATCCATCTCTGCTAGCCTTACGTTTGATGCCAAATTCCAACAGTCTTAACTTTGATGATTCATCTATTGCAGTGTCATTCTCTAACAGGCGATCATTAATTGTTCTCAGTATATCTCCTTTATCCATATCTAGTGTCCCCACTATGGGTGTTCTTGATGCTAGTCTGTCAGCTCTTTCATTACCACATACCCCAGCATGAGCAGGACAGTATATCCACACCAGCTCTTGTAGACTGGAAGCTTCTATGAATGTTTTCTATTCATGCCGCAACCAACCACTTTGAACCTTCCGAAGCTTGGACTGAGAGTCTGACACAATGATAGCCTTTGTTAATGAAGTTTCAGATATCCACCTTAAGGCTGCAGTAACAGCCTTGACCTCTATTCTCATGCTGGAAGTTGTTATCTTGTAAGCCCTGCTATGTTCGGCGACGATTCTGCCCTGCACCTGAGCAGAGAAGCCCCAACCGGATTTCTCACCACGGATCACAGACCCATTTAGCAAAATTGCTAAATACAAGTTGTATATCCATACCAATTTTATGCTATGATATTCATATATGGACAAGCAAAGGTGTAAAATAAAGTTACAGCTTACAGCATGCATTGCCTGATAGGATGTAAATTAACAAACTAAGAACAAATAAGATCAGAAACACTATTAAAAAGTATATGAAATAAAACCGTGTCCAGAATACACAGAACCACAGGGAATATGTTAGTCTGGATACTTAATAAGAATGCGAATAAAACAACTGGGCACATGGAAAAGCAGCTGGTCCAGATGGAATTCCAGCAGAGGCCATCAAAACAGATATTGATACCTCTACAGAGATATTATACAAACTACTTGGCAAAGAGGAAATACCAGCAGAATGGAAGGAAGGTTATCTGGTCAAGTTGCTAAGACAGGAAATTTACAAGAGTGCACAAATTATAGAGGAATAATGTTACTATCAGTGCCAGGAAAAGTATTAAACAGAATCATCCTGGAGAGATTAAAAGAGTCCATAGACAAGCAACTGAGAGATGAACAAGCAGGTTTTCAACAAAACAGATCTTGTACAGACCAGATAGCCACATTGAGAATAATAGTTGAACAAAGTCTGGAATGGAATTCACCATTATACATCGGATTCGTGGACTATGAAAAGGCATTTGACAGTGTAGACAGAGAATCACTTTGGAAATTGATGAGGCATTATGGAGTTCCCATGAAGATCATTAACTTAACTCTCAAAGGCCGAAACGACGCTGGGAGCGTACATCTGCAAAACCCGTAGAAGCCGAAACAACGATGGGAATGCCACTTTTGTGTTCCGTGAAATGTGTTCCGTATTTTCGTAATTTGGTATTTTAACATAACGGAAGTTACTCTTTTTTTATTCAGAAGAGCGCTATCTTTGAGTTGTGATTTGGAAACACGCTTGTTCTAGCTAATTTCACTGTGAAAAAATAGTAAATCTGTCAGCTTTCGATTGGCGATTATTGTTGTTTATACAGACAATGTCTAGCGAACCAACCACATCATGTTTATCAAAACGTAGGTCTTTTTTATCTGTAGAAAAAGCTAGGGAACTGTGTATCTTTGACGAATTTAGCGAGAATGATGATTTCGAAAGTGAAAATGATGATTTCGAATTTGAATTTAACGAAGAAGCTAGTTCTTATGAGGAGGGGGTGTGGTCACAGCCAGGCCCTAGTACTACAAAACGACAAAAAGTTTTGACCAAATCATCGACAAAAAGGGGGAAAAGCATTAATACCAAGGAGCAACAAGGGGCAATTAGTAATGAATGGATTTCAGTACCAAACATCAGTATTACAGAGACCCAAAACGCATTCAGATTTCTTCCCAAATATGGTCGCAAACCAGGAGTACACGATGACTTAGGTCATAGTGAGGCCTCAACTCCTTTTGACTGCTATAGGACATTGTTTACTGATGACATTGCAAATTAAATAGTACATTCTGTAAATGAATATGCAAAACTTAAAGTTCTTAAAAATAATCCATCCCTAAAGAGATCTAGATTTTCCAGCTGGACAGCACTATCAAACTATGAGTTGTTAAAATTTATGGCTACAATAAATGCTATGGGCATTGATCCCAGACCTTCTATTAGAGACTATTATTCATCAGAAACTGATTGCCTTTATGCTCCATTTTATCACAAAAACTTTGAAAGAGATAGATTTTTGTCTATCTATCAAACAATGTTGCATGTGGGACAGCCTGATGCTGAGGGAAAAAGTAAAGTGGAGCCATTCATCAACTCTTTGATTGAAAATTTCAATAATGCCTTTACGTCCTTTGAAAATGTTTCGGTTGATGAAATGATTGTAGGATTTAAAGGAAGATGGAAATACAAGCAATTTAATGCAACTAAGCCTAGTAAGTATCATATAAAGAGTTTTTGTCTTGTTGACAGTACCACTGGGTATGTTTTATCCCTGCATACGTATTATGGAGCGAATACCTCATATGATCCAAGCACAGACACCAATAGTGGGATGGCAATAAAAGTCTTTGGAACTCTATTACAGCAAATTGGAACTGGTTATCATATATTTGCAGACAGGTTCTACACCACCAGGGCACTCATTGACTATTCGCTTCAGCAAAAGCAATACTATACTGGCACCCTCCAGTCAAACCGAATTGGCTTTCTATTAGAAATAAAAGCACTTTCCATACCACACATGGAACGGAAATGCTGGCAAACTAAAGATTCATCTTTGCTTTGTATTGGATGGAGGGATAAGAAAGCAAAAAAAGCCAGTAATCATTGTTTCCACCAAAACAAATACAGGAATGACTACCACGACAAAACCAAAGCCAATAACAGTCCATGACTATAATCAGAGCATGAATGGATGTGACCGTGCTGATCAAATGCTTGGGTATTATGGCATTCACAAACGACGCAGCAACAAGTGGTGGAAAAAAATATTCTACTGGATAATGGAAATTATTTGTACCAATGCTTTCATCCTCTATAGGCTCACAGGCAGTAGAAAAATGACATTAAAACAGTTCAAAATATCTCTGATTGATGCTTTGCTTCAGTGGGCCGCAGATCTAATGCCCGAGCCACAGAGGAGTATCAAGGCAACCCCGGGAATACCAAGGACAGCCAACCCAATTCAGAGGCTTGAAGGAGCTAAGCATGAGATAGCTTACACAGAAAAAGACAGAAGATGTAGAGTCTGCAGCAAACCAGATTCTCCAAAAAGAACAAATTTTATTTGCGAGGGTTGCGATGATTATCCTCACCTCCACCCAAAACACTGCTTCAAGATATGGCATACGCAAGCCACCATTGACTAAAATGTAAATATCCTTTCAGATAAAATTGTGTACATATTGTTTATGCATAATAATGTAAGTACAATACAATATATGATTTACTTTGAATATGACCTTTTTGTTAAAAAATTTTAATAATCATAGTACGGTCCGCTGGAGAGTCTCGTAAACATTAACAAAACATCACAGAAAGCTGAAACTTGTAATTAATATTCATGTATGGATTAGTGTAATTTAAAAAAAAACCATGGAGCACTTTGGATAATATTTCAGTCTTTATGCATGGGTTGGTGGGTACATTTTTCATTCACTAAAATGAATTTAAAAAAAAATGTTTTTTACATTATTACTGATAATTGAATATAATATGAAGAATAGCACTTAAAAGCCCCAATATTATAATTCTAAATATATTTATCTTTACTGTAAAATATATTTGTGTGTCTTTTGTTGTGTAATATCAACACAATATATGATTTAATTTAAAAGTTCACGCGGCCTTGAATATCTTCTTTTTTATTTTAATGATGATGGTACGGTCTGCAGGATGGTTTGTAAAACATTAACAAAATATCACAGAAAGCTGAAACTTGTAATTAATATTCAATATGGATTAGTGTTATTTAAAAAAAACTATGGAGCACTTTGGATAATATTTCAGTCTTTATGCATGGGTTGGTGGGTACATTTTTCATTCACTAAAATGAATTTTTTTTTTAAAATTGTTTACATTATTACTGATAATTAAATATAATATGAAGAATAGCACTTAAAAGCCCCAATACTATAATTCTAAATATATTTATCTTTACTGTGAAATATAATTTGTGTGTCTTTTGTTGTGTAATATCAACACAATATATGATTTAATTTAAAAGTTCACGCGGCCTTGAATATCTTCTTTTTTATTTTAATGATGATGGTACGATCTGCTGGATGGTCTGTAAAACATTAACAAAATATCACAGGAAGCTGACACTTGTAAATAATATTCATATATGGATTAGTGTTATTCTAAAAGATGCTGGAGCACTCTGGATAATGTTTCAGTTTTTATGCATGGGTTGGTGAGTACATTTTTCATTCACTAAAATGAGTTTTTATTAAAAAGTAGTCTATAAAATATGTAGAATATCACTAACATCCTTCATATTCTAATTCTACATTCATTTATCTTTACTGTGATGTATAATATGTGTGTCTTTGTTGCATAAAAACAATACAATATATGATTTAATTTAAAAGCTTCACGCGGCCTATAATGTCCTATTTCTTTCCAAATGTCTATGTTTTTATGGTTCGCTGGATGGTCTGTAAAACATTAACAAAATATCACAGGAAGCTGACACTTGTAAATAATATTCATGTATGGATTAGTGATATTTTAAAAGACCCTAGAGCACTGGATAATATTTCAGTCCTTTGCATGGGTTGGTAAATACATTTTTGATAGACTAAAATTAGTTTTTTTCTTGAAAGTGGTCTATATTATTACTCATAACTGATTACTATATGTAGAATATCACTAAAAGTCCTTCATATACTAACTCTACATTCATTTATCTTTACTGTGATGTATAATATGTGTGTCTTTGTTGTATAATAACAATACAATGTATGATTTAGTTTAAAAGCTTCACGCGGCCTCTAATGTTCTTTTTCTTTCCAAATGTCTATAACGTTTATATGGTTCGCTGGATGGTCTGTAAAACATTAACAAAATATCACAGGAAGCTGACACTTGTAAATAATATTCATATATGGATTAGTGATATTCTAAAAGACCCTAGAGCACTCTGGATAATATTTCAGTGTTTATGCATGGGTTGGTGAGTACATTTTTCATTCAATAAAATGAGTCTTTTCTTGAAAGTGGTCTATATTATGACTCATAACTGATTACTATATGTAGAATATCACTAAAAGTCCTTCATATACTAACTCTACATTCATTTATCTTTACTGTGATGTATAATATGTGTGTCTTTGTTGTATAATAACAATACAATGTATGATTTAATTTAAAAGCTTCACGCGGCCTCTAATGTCCTTTTTCTTTCCAAATGTCTATAACGCTTATATGGTTTGCTGGATGGTCTGTAAAACATTAACAAAATATCACAGGAAGCTGACACTTGTAAATAATATTCATATATGGATTAGTGATATTTTAAAAGACCCTAGAGCACTCTGGATAATATTTCAGTCTATTGCATGGGTTGGTAAATACATTTTTAATAGACTAAAATTATTTTTTTCTTGAAAGTGGTCTATATTATTACTCATCACTGATTACTATATGTAGAATATCACTAAAAGTCCTTCATATACTAACTCTACATTCATTTATCTTTACTGTGATGTATAATATGTGTGTCTTTGTTGTATAATAACAATACAATGTATGATTTAATTTAAAAGCTTCACGCGGCCTCTAATGTCCTTTTTCTTTCCAAATGTCTATAATGTTTTTATGGTTCGCTGGATGGTCTGTAAAACATTAACAAAATATCACAGGAAGCTGACACTTGTAAATAATATTCATATCTGGATTAGTGATATTTTAAAAGATGCTGGAACTCTCAGGATAATATTTCAGTGTTTATGCATGGGTTGGTGAGTACATTTTTCATTCAATAAAATGAGTCTTTTCTTGAAAGTGGTCTATATTATGACTCATAACTGAATACTATATGTAGAATATCACTAAAAATCCTTCATATTCTAATTCTACATTCATTTATCTTTACTGTGATGTATAATATGTGTGTCTTTGTTGTGTAATATCTCAGAAACTTTATAATTTATAAAGGTACTGCTTTAAGGTACAAAAATAATTCTGGCAAAACTGATGAAAAAATTCTGGCCTGCAAGAGTTAATAAGGAAGACCTATGAAGACATGACATGCAGAGTTCTTCATGAAGGACAACTTTAAGAACCGTTTAGGATTAGAACGGGAGAGAGACAGGGATGCCTTTTGTCTCCATATCTTTTCTTACTAGCAATAGATTGGGTTACGAAAACATCGACATCACATAATAGAAATGGAATCCAGTGGAATCTGACTAAACAGCTTGATGATCTGGATTTTGCAGATGACTTGGCTCTTCTGTCCCATAACCATAATCAGATGCAAGAGAAAATGAAAATTCTCGATGAGAGGTCACAACAAGTGGGCCTGAAAATACACAGGGAAAAGATAAAGATTATGAGAATAAATGCAAGAAATGATATCAAGGTTGAACTTGAAGAAACCCCACTAAAGGATATAGAATCGTACACATATCTTGGCAGTAATATAGACAGAGTTGGAGGGACAGACAATGATATCAATATAAGAATACAAAAAGCAAGAGGAGCTTTCATTGCATTGGGAAACATATGGAGAACAAAAGAAATCAAGTCCAACAAGAAAATAAGAATCTTCAATTCAAATGTCAAGTCAGTCCTATTGTATGGCTTTGAGACATGGAGAGCAACAAAAACAACAACTAAAAAGCTACAGACTTTTTATAAACGGGTGCTTGTGTAGAATAGAAGGACTGAAATGGTATGACAAAGTCATAAATGTGAAATTTATGACAAATACCAGACAAGTGCCAGTGGAACAAGAGTTAAGAAGAAGACGCTGGCGATGGATTGGACATACATTGAGGAGACCTGTTGATAGCATTACAAGGCAGTCCTTGTTCTGGAATCCACAGGGAAAGAGATGCAGAGGTAGACCAAAAAACACAAGGAGAAGAGAACTGGATACAGAGGTTTTTTTTAATGTAAAACTTTTGCCTCATTTTGGCGAGGCGCGTCCTGTTCAACCCAGTCGGTTATATTAGGGCGCATGTCCAAATATAAAAGACCCTTAGGTCTAAGGATATTGATACAAAGGTGAAAATGGTGAGGAAAACGTGGAAAGAACTTGAGCGGATGGCACAGGACAGGAAGACTTGGCATGTGTTTGTTGAAGGCCTATGCTCCTCGGGGAGTGTTAAGGATATATTTGGGGTAATATATTGTAGCATGTTACTACACGCTAGCACATGTCCATTTTATTTGAGGAATTGTGTTCACCTGTAGACAAAATACTTTTTGCACGAAATGTTCACCCGTAGTGAGCGACAGGCACTAGTGACGTAGTTCGTCACATGTCGTGGGTTCGAATTGTTAATTATTTGTGCCTTTCGTATTTGTTCCAGAAACCTGATTTTGGTTTGAGGTGGACGTGATTTTTCTAAGCTCCAGGATTTTTATGGAGTGTGGTTTTCTAACTGGGGCATTAAATGGATTTTCGAAGACCGCCACCTTGTTAAGAACGTTCCAGATGGGGAAAGAAACTTATTGAGAAGTCTTGCACAACCCCTCTTGATATTTTCGTAAGGAGTGTCTCAAAGATACTGAGGCAACTGAGTTTAGGTCGCCATCATCAGTTTTTTCCGCCACATTACTTGGGTACCGGGAATATTGCCCTACCTACTAGTACACAGCCAGGATTGATAAAAGATTTAAGGATATCTCTATATATATTTACTCTACTATTAACTGTGGAGATGAAGAAGGCCTATTGATTGAGGCTCGTTATTGACTGACGTAACTTGTTATCGCATTTACATGTTTTCCTGCCATATACTAAGCCATGTATATATCTTGATATAAGTATTTAACCAATAAAACGGTACTGAATCAGTTCTACAAATAACGGTTCACATGAAACAAGGGACGTTTCGGGTTTTACCCTTCGTCAGCCACAGTTACAAACAGGTGACAAGGACAAGAATTACATATAGGTACTACAAAAACATACGATGATGAGAAACATACACCAAATGAGCGATACCAGCAGATGGAAAAAGTAAACACCCGCAGTGATGAACGAAAAAAGAACAATAATAATACAAGAAAATCGTAAAACCTGAAAGAAATACCGAAACAAGAAAGTAAATAATCAACGAAACAAAAAAAAGAATGAACAAAACTTCAGAACAAGTAAAAGGTCACTTAGCTAGATACGTAGATGCTTGGAATAGAACACAGAGGTACTTTGTCCAAGAAATCTTCTAAGGAAGTGACGTATAAGATAGCGACAATTTAAAAAGATACAAAAGGATACGAAACGAACCAAAACAAAAACATAAGAAGATAGATCGAAAAAACAATGAACAAAGAAGAATGAAAAAGAGAGAAAAGCTACCAGAATTTATGCAAAATGATGTTGGACATTAAGGCCTTCTGGAGATAAAAAGCCCATTTGAAAAATAAGACAATTCTCCAACGAAAAGCAAGTCCGGTCATCACCGACACATGAAAGGAGGGCAGTGACATGAATATCAGAATTACCTGAATGGTCAGGCCTATTGAAATGAAGGGCCACTGGTAAATGTTTGCCATGATAGATGTCATTTAAGTGCTCATGAAACCTGTCTGCCAAACACCTGCCAGTTTCACCAATATAGGTAATGCCACACCTCTTGCAGATGATAGCATAAATCAGGTTTCTGGATTCGCACGTGAAAGACTCTCTAATGGCAAATTTTCCTTTCGGAAAAGTGACTGTCTGAGTTTGGAGTACAAACAGACAGCTCTTACATATACGGCGTTGGCACGGTTTAGTACCAAAGTATGAAGGGCTAGTATGTCTCAAGCGACTGTGTACAAGAATATCCCTAAAATTCCTATCCCTACGATATGCCACCAAAGGTGTATCACGAAACAACTCTCTGGTATCAGGATCAGAGTGGAGAATAGGCAGATGTCGAAACAGAATTCTCTTCACCGCCAACAGTGAGGATGGAAAGTTAGAACCAGTTTGAGTCTGTCAGATTGGACAGAAGGTTTTGTAGTGAGTGCCATCTGATGAGTGACGTGTGTGATGCGATTAAGAGCATCAGATAAAACATGTTCTGGATAAAGACGTCGGCGAAAGAACTCGAGCATCTCTTGAGCTCGCTCATGGAAATCATCTTCATCGTGACATAACCGACGCAAGCGAAGAAGTTGAGAAAAGGAAATGGAATTTTTACAACTAAGAGGATGCGATGAAGTATAAAGAAGGAAAATATGAGTGTCAGCAGCCTTATAATAGACAGACGTTTTAAGACCAGTAGGGCTAATAGTCACAGTGATGTCAAGGAAGTTACTGAAGTTGTAGAAATTTCAGAAGTGAATTTGATGGCAGGATTGAAATTACCAACATAGTCAATAAATCGACAGAGGTCTACCTCAGACATGTCTGTAATGCCAATACCATCATCAATATAGCAGAGGTAAAACTCGGGTATCGGTCCATCGTAACTTTGAAAGACCAAATATTCAAAGTGGCCCATAAACAGGCAAACGTAACTAGGGCCCATCTTAGTACCCATAGCGATGCCACTGATTTGGTTGAAGAATTGGCCATTAAACTCAAAGAGTTGAGAATAAGAACCAACTCAGCAAGGTGAAGAAGCGGACCTGTACTTATAGTAAGATCAGTACGCTGGTCGAGAAAAAATTGGAGTGCCTTGAGACCATCAGCATGTGGAATAGCAGTATAAAAGGAACAAACATCTAGGAGGAAAAGACGGTAAGTACGGCCAGGCGTGAATCTGATCGAATCAAAAGTAGTGATAGCATGAGTAGTGTCTTTCAAATAAGAAGGCAGATTGGCGACTACAGGCTGGAAAATACTATCAAGGAATTCAGAAATACGTTCAGTGGGACAAGAACAGGCTGAAACAATAAGCCTACCAGGGTTAGCAATTTTATGCACCTTAGAAAGCGTGTAAAAGGAAGGCTTTCCAAGACTACTATAAAAAATATGGAGAGATAAAGCACCAGAAGGAAGAAGATCATCATGGACAAGGCCACGCAGTCTTATAAACAGTAAGGTTGTTCCGGACTGTTGCATCACCAGAACAACGTGAGTAAAAGGTGGTGTTACCTAGCTGTGTAACTCCTTCATGAAAGTGTATAAGTCCTTACGCCAAACAATCACTGCACCACCTTTGTCTGCCGGCTTGATAACAATATCCTCACGTTTTCTAAGGCGTGACAATGCCCGCCATTCAGAAGACGTGAGGTTAGATCGACGGAGACGGTGTAGAGTAAGCTGGTCAATGTCATGTAAAGTATTGGCAATATATACATCCAGAGCATGAGAAGCTCCTGGAGCTGGAGTCCAGTCTTGTTTGGGTTTGTCAAAACGACAAAAGATATCATCAGTATCGGAAACGATGGTAATTTTTGAGACGCACGCGGCGATGGAAGCTGTGAACATCTTGAAGCAGAGAATATTTGTCAAAATTAGAACGAAGAGGAACAAACTTAAGACCTTTGCTCAGGACAGACAATTCATCAGGAGACAGATGCAAATCTGGAGGAATGCAAATAACTTTATATCTTGATGGATGTCTCCTTGTGATGAACGTACAATAAATGTCAACCATGTCTTCCTGTTGACCTGTTCACCTGCCGGCTTTTGTTGTATATGCTGACCATAATGTCCTGTATGAAAACCTGCAATCATTCGTGTATCCTGCATGATCCTCTATATTTTCTCCAGACGTAACAGGGAGCTAAAGGGTATTGAACCAAGAAAATTATGACAAATATATGAATTGGTAGAAAATATCAATGTTGACACTTTAATATGGTCAGAATATTAATGTGTACTATAAATTGTTGTGCGTCTTGTTGTTCCCTGGGGTCGTCGAGGAGAGGGAGAGAACAGGATTACTGCTCCCCCAGGCATGTCATTAAAGGTGATAAATATGAGGTTATGTGTGAGGTCAGCGGCCTCATTATGTAGAACTATGTAAGCTACTCAATTAAGGCCAAGAATGCAATTGAATTTCCCCATGAACTTTTATGCAGCAGAAGACAGAAAAGAAATAAAAGGAAACAAAAGCAGTGTTCTTGCTGTGCTCTCACTTTCATTATAAATCAACTTTTATGTTTTTGATATGAACATATGTGGGAAATTCAAGATTCGAATCTAACAAAAAACAAAACAAACAAACAACAAGTGGTGAGTATAAGGACAGTCTGTTAACAAAGGCACAAGGTTAGACTGAAATCACATGTGAAATTCAGTGAAGCAGTAACTTATGAGCTTAAACTAAACTTTAAAATAGTGAAATAAAAAACAAAAAACAATTACAGCTAAACACAGCATTTTCATTAACATTAAACTATTTGTACCACATCTGAACACTAATTGAAACAAAAACAAAAATGATGTTATAGCATCAAAGGGCCTTCAAAGAACTTGCAATAATTTTTGTAATGTGAAATAAAAACAATTATTACAAGTTATCTTTTTTTTTCTTCCAAATGTTATGCACAGACAAGCTCAGTAGAAATTTAAATATAAAGCTGGTTTTTAATAATTTTGTTACCAGTATGAATGTTTAAAAAAAAAAAAAAAAAACATAAAGTATCTTTCCATTTTTGAAACTACAGTTAAGTGGGGAAATATACTCTGTTTTACTCAGTAATTAAGTACAGTACATGCTGCCACACTGAAAAGGTCTGTTACAGTCAGGTCTTGGCAGAGGGTGAACTCTGGCCTAATTACTATACTATCTAGAACCACCAGATCAATTAAGTTTAAGGCACATCTGAAAAGTTGTGAGCTATGCCAATTTATTGATTCAATCTTCTTGAGTGTGCTCTTTACAGAGAAGGAGCCACTACGCAAACAGCCCCCTTGCAAAAATCCTGCATCAAAGCACATACTCTAATAAGTTCTACATGAGGTTGCTAGCCTCACACACAACCTCATATTTATAAGCTTTAATGACATCCCTGAGGAAACTGTACTCCTGTTCTCTCCCTGTCTCCTCAATGACCCCAGGGAACAACAAGGAGCACAACAATTTATAGCACACATTAATATTCTGACCATATTAAAGTGTCAACATTGATATTTTCTACCAATTTATATATTTGTCATAATTTGTTTGGTTTATAATCCACCAATTATAATTGTAGTTTAGGTCACCATATCCCTCCCATAGTCAGCCTTGACTGAAAGAGCTACTATACTACACTACACTATACTATACTATCCCAAGGGGACATTTCATTCATGAGAGTTGTTCACAGGTCCAATAAATTCATGTAGAAAGGATATTTTAATGACATTACATTTTCACAACTTTAAGACTTACCTTGTGGAAGGTAATGAAAGGAGCTGGATGTATTCTCACCACAGCCAGGCTGGATCTGTACCCAGAGAAGAGCTCTGCAAACAATCTGATAAACACTGCCCTCAGCTCTTTGTCCTGACAAAGTTTAGAATATGTCTATGATTCAATTGTTTCAAATAAAAATAACAGTAACATAAATAAATAAAAGTGCTCCTGAAAGAATAAAAACTGAATTTGCTTACCATTACAGAATACTTTCACTTCAACACTGAAAACGTGAAGCAACAGATTAGTAAAAAAAAAGAAGGGTATATCCATTTTTCATTTACCTAATTTCCAATGACCCCCTGATCCATTATTGCCCTTTTTTTCTTTCTTCTCTCTAATTGTCCTACAGTATGCCTCCAAACTAACCTTTCTACTCCATTTTCAGAAAAATGTTCCATAACGAATGTAAGTATTTGATATAACATTAATGGAAAACACCAGACCATAGTTGATTATTAATACATGGTCAGACAGAATTTAAATTTGAGCAGCAATTAGTAGCTCCTTTCAGTCACAACCAACTATGGGAATGTGCTCTTAAGGTAATAGCCTTCAGCTGTTTTTTTTGCCTGGTGTTCCTTTTGGCGTGTTCTTTTATCTTCTGCTTGTTGTGAGAGCTTATTTTTGCCCACTCTGAGGTGGCGCTGTAGGGAGCATCACCACTTGGTGCGATCGGCAGCTTCATCCTCCCAGGTTGCTGGATTAATGTCCAGTGCCTTCATGTCTCTATTGCACACATCTGCCAGTTGCCCATAGAAAATACCTTTGGGGATGTGACCATCTTCCAAGTGGCAGACATGGCCAAGCCAGTGTAGTTTGCGTTGTCTTAACAGTGTATACATGCTTTGAAGGCCAGCACCTTGACATTGGTCACTTTTTCCTTCAACAAAATAACAAGGACGCGGCTTAGACACTGCTGATGAAGGTATTGAGCCTTCTTTCTTTTTTAGCAAAGGTTGTCCATGCCTCATTGCCATACAGAAGTTTGCTGGTGATGCAAGCATTATATACCGCAGCTTTGGTTTTCATTGTGAGTTTGGACTATCTCCACACACGCGCTGTGAGGCGGACAAAAATGGCTGCAGCTTTGGCAATGCTTCTGTCAGTTTCTGTGTCCACCCTGTACTACTTCAGCTGATGATTCATACAGCAGCACTGCCACTCTGGCCTTCACTGCTTATATTCTAAAGCTGACCTGAAAAGTCAGAGGAACCTTGCTTTCTTCCAGCACAATACAACCCTGGTGGTACTACCAATCATTTCCCTTGTAAATTTCTTTAATGCCGGAAGCTACTGGTTGTTAGGTACCAATGGCTCGCCTTCGCCCCTTCTCCTGTCAGCATAAACAGTTCCGCCAGGCTCAAATTGAGCTACATGTGAAGGCTGAGCTGGGCTTGGTTGTCAGAGGCTATTTGAGGTTCGTGCCATGGAAGCGTTTATCTGCAGTGAAAGCTTATCCCCACTACAACTCCCGGCTATGACAACACTGAGCAGCAATATGGCAGAGTGAAATAAAATTAGACAAGAGCACTGAGGAGATGGGAATGGATGTGTTATGACAATAAAACCTCACTAACTCAGAGTGCAGAAGAAGAACATATTATAAACATGTAAAAAGACCTGCCAACAGTCAGTACAGATTCTCCATTAAGGAAACTTACCCTGTGTTGTAGCGGTGAAGGATTTCTAGCTACACGAGAAAATGCATAGTCAGCACACAGTAGATCTGGATTTAAGATCTGAAATGTTTACAAGGGAGACCAATTGTATTCAATTATATAGATAATTAAAGCAGACAAATTCCAAAAAGTGTTTTTTTTTAAATTGTTTATTTACTGAGAATTATGGTAATAGAGCACCATAAATCAGATTTGAATTCCTTGGCTTGGCTGACCTCAGTAATATTGAGATGGCTTGCTTACTGTCAGTGATTCTGCTTTAGAAACTGTGATCCCTATACTGCATTTTATATTACATGCATATGAATGTTTCTGTAGTTTGTTTACACGTAAGCAACAGATCAGTGAAATTTATTTATGGCATTGGATCAGGTTTTTCTGCGACGCTGTTCTGTCAATATAAACAGTACAGATTATAGCACATAAATTTGTTGCAATCTCTCCCCCCCCCCCCCTAAAATAAAAAGAACTAAAACATTGAAATTTCTTTCTTCTTCCCAATATAACCTATGCTGTGGAGTGTTTCAGGAAGAGTTTGTTATGTCTGGACTCCCCAATATAACCTATGCTGTGAAGTGTTTCAGGAAGAGTTTGTTATGCCTGGACTGAAGTCAGGCTGCTCTTCTTAAGTTTGTCCACTATACAGATACTTCTTCTAGATTTCCTGTTTTTACCACTCTTTCTGGAGCCATCTTCATTATGTGTCCAGTTTATTGCATCCTTTTATCTCTCAATATACAGTGAGAAGTAATGAAAACTGGCTGTACCCAGCACCATTTGACACTTGTCAAAACTTGCACAAACAAATCAAGGAACTTAGATAACTGGAATAACATTCAAAGAGGATGGTTGCTTGGAACAAGGACTTCTTTCAGAGCTATGACAAGGTCACTTATACCTTTTGGGGTTGGAGTTGCTAAGTGGTATGGTGTCCACCTCGAGTTCTAGAGGTACCGGGTTCGATTCTCTGTTGAGGGAATGTCACGAAGTGGATTTAAGTATAGAGTTTTGTCTGAGTGTATAGACAAGACACTAGTATGAGAAAGTCTGAGATGACAGATTTTAGATGAGAGTGACAGTGAATGTGGAAAGATGAGACTATTGGCTTCGAGGGTGAGAACCGAGATTCACTCTCCCTCGCCACTCCTGATGTATTTATTAGCTATAGACTCCCCACCTCTGACTACCAATAAAGGAGATAAGGTTTCACTAAAGTCCACAGACACAACTATACAGACAACATATACGTACAGTAGTTATAGAGACTGATCCAGTATACAGTTTATAGTTTATTTACACAACAAAATCAGATAACACAGTAAAAATAAATAACGTGCGAGGTCGCACAAACCTGAAACAGAACCAAAACAATTAAAATGACATACAAAATGTAAACCCACAATGTCACCCGCCCCTTCAACCTGCAGGGAAGAAAGTTAAGGATTAAACAAAAGAATTTACTCGGTGGGGTCTCTAACTTTAGAGCCACCACTCTTAACTATCCTAAGGTTACCACTGTCACTGTCCTGCTGACGATGCCTAACTAACTGCCTACACAGCTTCAAAGCGCTTTAGGCGATATACACGCCACTAACTAACACCACTGGACTGCTACAATAGTAGATTTTATTTACAGCACTAGCTCAGAGGCTGTCCTCTAAGTATACTTTCTGACCCTACTGGTCCCAACTATTTTCTCCCTCTCGTTCAACCTCCGTCTTGCTTCAGTGTCCCACTGACCGTGCCATCTTCTGATGATGTGGTGTCTCTGTTATGCCTCTCCTCTCGTTAGCATTCGGGAAAGGAATGTTGACCCTATCTCCTTCCCAGACTACTGCAGCGGATGACTTTGGTATTAGACTGGATACTAGCCTCAGGCTGTAGATGCTTCACTGCTGACGAAACTTAATTCACTGCCCGGTTATCCCTCTGAGGGTTTAGGGCTGTCGGCTTTATTATGGCCGAATTTAAACAACAACACCAGGCCACGCGCCTTTGTTTCAGTGTGTTAATATGAGCTGAGAGCTCAGGATTTTAAGAAATCTGTTCCCGCTGAAGATTTGTACTTCACTGCAAGGGAACTGCTTCCTTTTACTGGTGCAGACGTACTGGGCACCGGTAAATACCGCGTCACCAGTTCTCTTCACCTCTGGCAATATCTCGAGCCCTCGGCTCCTGAGATGACAACTTGCTGTTGTAAATGGTAGGGGCAGGTTATCCCTCCCTATGTGCCATGAAAAAATGCTGTAAACGAAAAAATAACAACAAATACACAACACGTCAAAGAAAATCTCATACCTAACACATAAACCCTTAATTCCTCAACTCCCCTCTGCCCCCTAAATCAATACATCTCCCTTCTTTCCCCTCCTCAACTATGCACAGCGATAAACAATTATTTTCCGCCCAAAGGTCAGTCTACCACACAATTCCCTCTCTTCTCTCTACTCCGCTTCAACACTGTCTGTTAGGAAAACCCAGATGCAGCTGACCTAAATCTTTTGTGCCGGCTGGCCTCGGCGTCAAAACAATTCACTCACTTACTGAGGGAAATCCTCTGTACCAAATAATTCCTAGGCATACTTTCTACAACTGACCAGGGAAGGTTATCAAATTTATACAACATAAACCACATTCGTTCTAGGAAATATTAAATCCTAACTCAGTAATATTAATTACCTCCCTTACCATCCGACTACATAACAAAGTAATACACAATTAAATAAAATACACAAATACGCTCGCGTATTTACCCTGCACATTATCATAATCAAAATGTGGTAATATGGCCGTGATAATTACATATTACAAAACACCTGTTTATCTATGCGCTTAACCTTACACAGTTAATATCTCAAAAAGCCCTATACACCAATCCTAAATACTGCTACTTATTCACAGAACCTTTATAAACACAACTTCAAGTTTTATTCTAAGATAGCAATTGATGGCACTTCCCGCTAATAGAATTAAATTAACTCCCAGAAGAAACCTTTACTTTAACTTGCTAATATCTTACAGAACTATCTCCTACACTAATTAACTTACCGACATACCCAAATACTGAGTTTCTCCCGCTTGGAGCAGACGATAGGCTTAGATTCACGGCTGATATTTCTGGAGACAAAGAGACCGCTTAAAGACTAACCGCTGTTATTTATTCAAGAAAACCCACGCTAGAACCCCCACCATACATCATCACGTGGCTTCGCTTCGGGTCGACCTTTACCCAATAATATTTCCGCATTTACAATAACCTCTGACCTCCGCCAATGGGATCGTAACTAATACATGAGTCATGTTTATGTTGCTCACGTGCAACGAATTGTGCCATGTCAGATAAGGTTTACAGAGTGCTCGCGTTACCAAAAATAAAATCGATTGGTTATGGCGTTATGTCTACGAACCTGGGTCGTGCTTTTGCCCCATCCCCCGTAAACCCGGGTGAGTGTTTTCATAACGTCGGAAAATTTCACCCAACCTAATAATAACTATGCGCTCACTGCTTACTAAAATAAAATGAATGCAATTATATTACAAAGAAAAGAAGACTGGTGCAAATCTTAACTCCCCAGTAATCCCTCACAAAAATGCAAATAATTACCTAGAGAAAAAGAATGGGCTCATAACAACGTAAATGATTACCTAGAGAAAAAAGAATGGCGCCTGTTGAAAAATAAAAATTACAGCACTCCATCACGGAATATAATTTATGGACATTTTTTTTCTCAGAACCTAATGGTGTCATACTCCCCCCTGGTCTCCTGGGTAGTGAGATTGGATGCCTAGCCTTCTCGGATAAGGGCGAAAAAATAGGAGGTCCCGTGTGCAAGTTGTGCATGTTAAAAATCCCACGGCAGTTGGAAATCGTAAAGAGTAAGCCTATCAGGCCACTGCCCTGGCAAAATTTAAACATTAAGAAACCTACCCACAACAAAAATATTTATAGAATGTGTGATTCCTATATACACACAATGGAATTCTTGCTGGTGCTACAGAATTTGTGCACTGTGCTGAGATCCTCCTAGTGTGATCTAAGGGAGGAGATCAGAGCCCTGATGGAGTAGTCCGTGTGCAATGAAGATAGTCCTTAAAACCAAACCAAACCAAACCACTTATACCTTATCACTATGAGGGTATGCTATCCTAACATTGATTCAAATGGCAGTCACCTCAAACATCACAGTCTAGCACAGTGATGAGAAGTGTCATGCTATGACAGTCCATCTCTAATAAAACTTTCTAACAGTTTTGAACTGGTTCTATGTCTTGGAAGGTCCTTATCAGATAGGTCCACTGCCATCTCTCAGTATGCATTCAAGTGTTGCATCTCCTTGCTAAAATAGCTCTGAAAATCCTTGAATGTTTTTAATTTCACAAGTTTGGCTACTGCTGGTGAGAGACCAGATGCTGAAGCTCAGTCATAGAGGTATCATATGCTCTTCGTCATTCCATGTCAGTGACATCAAAATGGTATTCTGCTTGTTGTCCTTTTAGCATTTGTACTTTAATTTGAACTTTTAGCATCAATTTTGCTTATTTTCTGGATTATCATGTAGGCTGTTTTCCTTGTTTGAAGTTTCAGACTACCACCAGTCTCTCTGGCTGAATTCCCTTCTATTCTTCTTCCTCTTCGAGTACCGTGCCTGGTGGCATAGGAGATCATGTCTCTCCACAATTTCCTGTCTCCAGTACAATTTATCAATTCTGCTATTGATTTCTTTCCATGCCACTATGTCAAACTGTCCAGTATTTGCTATCTTTGTCTTCCCCTATCCTACCAGGTGCGTCAACTGGGTGGTGGATGGTTGAATGGCCTCTAGATATAGAGGTTAGCTGTGAATACTGAATAATCAGCCATGAACCAAAACAAGTGGTTGTCACTGAGGGCGAGGTGGGACAGTTGCAAGGGACAGCTGTCTGTATCAAGTGACCTCTGAAGCTTTATAATGTGACAATCAGCGAGATGGAGTAGCTTTAACCTCTTCCCTCCCCTCTGCCTTGTGGGTTTGACTTTTTAGTCAAAGGCTGGTAGAGACAACTGTACACAAACCGACGGCAAGCAACGGGAAACTACCGTCGTAGTATCCCTTGTACAATCATGAATCAAAACAACTTTCCCTTCTATTAGCCTGTGTAAAATAAATTATCTCTTAGTTCAAGAAATAGGGGCTGTTATCAGGATACTGTTCACTTTAACTTTCTTTCAGTTTTCAGTGTTTACACTAACAGCCTATACTACCTCACCTGTGATTCATGCAGCAGCACTGCCACTCTGGTCTTCACTGCTTTACATTCTAAAGCTGACCTGAAAAGTCAGAGCAGCCTTGCTTTCTTCCAGCATATCACAACCCTGGTGAGAGGCAGATAGACTTGCTAAAGAAGGAGGTGCCTTACAGCAAAATGATATAGAGACAACTTACGCAACGGCAAAGACCACTATAAAGGCTACATTCAAGTCCAAATGGGAAAGAGAGCACCCGGGACATTTGAAAAATGACGCATATCATCAACTATCCAGAAAAGAACAGGTCATCATTTTTCGACTGCGCACTGGGCACAACAGATTGAGATACCATCTGTACCACAAATACAAAATTGGTGCAACAGATCTCTGCACCTGCGGTACCAGCCCGATGACAGTCGAACACCTGCTGCAGTACTGCCCAACCTACAGTAATGAACGGGGTAGCATATGGCAACAACCTACTTCTGTCAACGAAAAACTGTTTGGAGATGTCGGGAACCTTGAGTTGACTGCTGCCTTTATTAGAGTCATAAATGTGGAAGTCTGAAGGCGAACGAGGAAGAAGAAGAAGAAGAAACAACCCTGGTGGTACTTCCAACCACTTCCTTTGTAAATTTCTTTACTTTTCCTTTAAAAGTCTCCACCATACTTTTGCCTGCCCCATAATATAATAAGCAGGGAACAACGCAGGTGGAGGTAAATAATTAAAAAAAAAATCTATTTATCCCACTTTCGTTTCTTTTACTTTAAAAAGAAAAAAAAAAAAAACTAACATTTGCATCACCAGGACTTTTATTACCTTAATGTTTCATGAACTATAGATGACAGTGATGATGGTGCCTAATAAAAATGAAAGACACACAATCCCTTACAATCTTTCCCAGCTTTTGTTAAGTGTTCTTTAATTGACAAATATACTAACCATTGTCAAAGCTTGCTTGACCCTAACAAGGATGTTTTCTGTTATGGATGGAATACTGACACACTCTGGGATGTGAACACTACCCCCATCCAGGTCTACAATAATGACATCCAACTGGGGATGAAAGGCAGAAATCAATCTTTAAAAAAAATGTCAAACAAAATCTAGTAAATATTTTTACATCATCTAAATTTCTCATTACCACTGTCTGTGTTACTAGTTCTAATCTACATTTGAATCATTTTTACAATTTAGCAAGTTATTCACTTCTGTCCTTTTCATGTTTATACTGTCCCCAAAGAAGGTCTAACTGTTATCCTGGTACTAAATAATATTTTTCTTTCTTTTACTACTGCTGCATAGTTTTTCTGCAGCTTCTGTCTTGATTCTAACATGCAAACAGCCTGCAACATACGTGGGTGCGCATGCTCTCACTTCACCCACCCACACAAATAAATGTATATATATATATATACATGCTCAAGCAACTTTTTTAGCTGAGTAATTTTCCATTGATTAAACTAAATAAAGAGTTCTATTGCTTTTTTTAAATTTTAATATTTTTTGCATGTTGCAGCCGTCTTCTCGATGATGCATTTGTTTTGTACTGATATTTTTCCTTTCAGTGTTTTTACATTTAAGTTGCTGTTCATTCATAAACTCACCAAATCAGCTATATCATCTTTGAGGGATGCATGAACTCCAGCAATGAATGGGGTAGGTGAGTTCAGCACCTCTAACAATGATGCTGGCAAAACTGGGATGAACACATAGCTGGTGGAAGTAAAGAAACATGCACAATTAAACCACCGAGATTATTACTTGAGGATGAGCCTGTCCTCCTGCCAAATGCACCAATCGGGTGCAGGACAGCAGAATAGCCTCTAGATACAGAGGTTAGCTGTGAACAGTGAATAAGCAGCCATGGACCAAACCAGATGGGTGTCACTGAGGGCAAGGTGGGGTAACTGTGTAGGGAAGCTATCTATGTAAAACACCTCAAAGTTTTATGACGTAACAGCTACTGAGATGGGGGCACTTTAATCTCTCCTCTCCTCCCTGCCTTGTGCGTTAGACTGTTAAGTCAAAGGCTAGCAGAGATTCCCATACACAAACTTACAGAAGGCATAATAGGTTTATCATTCATACTAGAAGGAGGCAATCCATTTTCTCTGAGCATGTTATAAGAATAGGAAAGCTGAAATATACTGTGACAACAGGAAAGCTGAAATATACTGTGACAACAGGAAAGATTGAAGGAAAAGGAGATAGAGGATGACAAAGAGAAGAAACATGATAGTTGAATACCGTAGCATGGACAAAATTCAACAACAGAACTGAAAACAGCACAGGGAACAGAAGTTGCAGAAGCACCCATACCAGCTGGCATGATGCATGAAGAATGAGAATAAGAGATTGTGCAACTAAACAAGAAAAAAACAATTTAAATAAAACAGCATGATGTCAGCTGACTTCACGTAAGGTTTGGAAAAAGCCTTTGTTAGCCACAAAAACAAAAAATGGTACACAGAAATAAAACAAACCAACTATATACAATAAATGTATTTCAGAAATAAATATTTAAAAAAAATGCAAACATCTCCATATGTATGTATTGTTGTTGTTTAACTAGGGCTGCTGAGCTTCTTGCTCTTTTGCAGCCAATACCACATTGAAAATGACTTGGCATTTTCCACACAGTAGATCTAGGTTTTTCTGCCGTTCTGAAATGTGTTGAGTTGAGGTCATGAGTTCCAGTTTCTCCAGCTTGAGTGGCATTAAAGGATCATCACATCTGGTCCCAAGGTAGGAGGAAGAAGTGTGTGGCATACTGTGTATTCCCCGCCATCCAAGGGGGCTCTCCAAATATAGAGCTAAAATACTGTGCTCTGGTTCTGAGCTCTCCCAAGGAATTGTCACGTCCTTCACAGAGCCACTTCTCAGCTCACCCTACCCATCATGGGCCATAGTGAGGCCCTAGTACATGCAGCCAACCAGGTAAAAAGCCAGAGTTACATCTGGGGCTCAAGTGACTCTTCCATACTTAGTGTGCAATACTGGGTTCTCAACAGGTTTCACCACAGGGGGACTCCTTGGAAGTGTATGGATTATTTCAAGGGTCAATGAGGGTATAATTAACCTCACAGACACAGGTTCACTTCCACATTTGAATACTGTAGCATTGTGCTTAGCTGGTGGTCATATAAAGATGACTCCAGATGTACCTCCATGCATATATGTATGTACAAAGGTATGTATATATAATACATTTATCATCATTATATCATGGCTCTGAAATATGAAGAGCTACAAACACAACAACTTTATTCCATAAGTGGGTGCTTACGTGGAACAAAAGAACTGAAACAGTGTAGAACTAATGGAAAGAACCAGAAAACTATCAGTAAAACAAGAGATGTGGAAAATATGCTGGTGTTGGACAGGACGTACACTGAGGAAAACCAGGTGATAGAATTACAAGACAGCTCTTGTTTGGCAATCCACAAGGCAAGAAAAATAGTAGAGCCACCTAAAAACACACAGTGAATGGAAATGGAGACAAGACAAGAAAGGGATAAAGAAGACATGGGAAGATGGCACAAAACAAGAAGGCTTGGTGTGAATTTGCTGAAGGCCTATGCTCCACAGGGAGTTGAAGGGTAAAGAGTGAAGTAATGGGGTTTACAACCTCACTATTTTTGTTTAGTGCTAAAGAAAGCACTACTACAAGAGCACATGAAGCACTCTGATAAAGGGGCCAATAACTGTAGCAGTACATGGTACTCAAGGAGCATACAAGAAAAATATGGATGAACTACATCATGCATTTTAAAGGAAAATAACAAAAACAAAAAAGTAACACTTTTTAACGTCTAGATTAGAGTCAGTTGATGATGTTCAACAAGCAGCTGGCTAACTGTGCAGTGCTTTGTGGAGATATGCTTGTTTTGTAAGAGATACATTTACAAGAAGTCACAGAAAACACATTCATAAAAGTCTAGTCCCTCAACAAGCAAAGTAGGAGCAGCTGTAACAGGGCTAGGTGCAAATAATTCTCTGTGGGAGACTGTTATTTGCGTTTAAAAATAATTTTTTCACAATGATGTGCAAACTGCATAACTAGTTTTACGACTCACGTGACCATATACAATTAAGAATTATCATAATAAGAGTGGTAAAAAATAAAGCAAGAAAAAGGGGAGAAACACTGCGAATTTGTAGAAGGCAAAAGTGCAAATAACACCACATGTAAGAACATTAACTGAAAGAGCTACAGAAGTAAAAAAAGATTTAGACCTGTGCTTCTTAGACTGCATTGAGACATTTGACAAGGTAAAACACGAGGAAACGATAAAAATGTTGAAAGCATATGTCGTATTGGTCCAAACATAGTGCAATGTTCTTTTTCCTAAAAATATCCTTCCAAAAACTGTACTCGTATTATATGTGCAGCCTAACATTTTCCAATGAAGAAAAAAAAGCAGCAGATTGATGCACAGGTCTATTTTGTAGCATGCTGGAACTGTAACCGGCCGGCGCTGGCGGGAATCACTGCACACATCTAATAATAAATTCAAGGTCAAAACAAAGCAAGTGAGTGAGGATTTTCAACCTTCAGTGTTTTGAACTGGTAATTCAGTAGGTCAGTGTTAGTTGGTGGTAGAATCTGTGCTGTGTTACCGATTTAAGAAAATTACGGTACCCATGGCAGATTCGCAAGTGTGTGATCATGTCGAAAAGAAGGCTTCCTCAGCATCTCAAGTAAACAAGGGAATAAGAAGAAGCTATGATATAAATTTTAAATTAAGACCAATACACAAGGTGCAACAAAGAAGTAACATGCAGGCTGTTAAAAAGTTTGGTGTTTCCAAGGCTAATACAATATATGACTTTGGTGACAAAATGAAGATATGTTTAGGAATGCCAGTGTATCAAAAAAAGCATTCAGAGGGCCTGAGACTAGGACATTTCAAAACATTGATAGACTTGTTTGCGAATACATTCACGACAAACGAAACCTTTTATTTTTCATGCAGAACACCTTCAAAACTTTACGGTCATATTATGTGCAAGGCCGTACAATATTCAGGCCGATGTATATAAATAGCAAAGGGCACCGAATAATGGAGAATATATATTGGTATCAAACAGTAGTTATGCGAATTAGCAACCATACAGGGAAGATTCAGTAGATAAAACAGGGTGTTAGGCTGGGAAATAAGTTGTCACCTGATCTGTTATTTCTGTACAGTGAAAATATTATGAAAGCCGTACTGTACATGCCAAGAACATTAATTAACATTAAGCTGAATTAAAAGTCAAAAGAAAAAACAGAAATGTGTGTTTTTATTCTGTTCATTACATGGTGGCGCCTGTAGATGTTGTGGCTGCATGTAGTGGTATGCATAATGTCTCAATGGTATGTGAGAAAAAAAAGACTGAAAAGCACTGGTCTAAATCTTCTTGATTACCAAGAAAGCAAAGCTTACGCATATTTAAGTGGGTAATGCAATGTAGCAAGGGCTTGACTGGCTTCACAAAGTCGAGAGCAGCTTTCAGAGTAGAAGAGAATCTTGTGGTCCATCAAAGCAGCAAAGAAAACTGTGAGTGTGTTGTTGATACCTGAGTTGACCAAACAATTTAAGAAAACAGAACTCAAAAAAAAAGATTATATCTATTATTACAATCTTCAATCATCACCTTGTTTCCCAAGAACACAGGTCATCAAATGCTACTCTCTTCTTCAAGTACCATGCCTGGTGGCACAGGCAATCATATCTCTCTACAACTTCCTGCTCACTAATCAATTCTGTTGTTGACTTCTTGCCATGCTTTGATGTCAAACTGCCTAGTATCTTCTCTCATTGTCATCATCCCTCTCTTTTTTCCTTCAGTCTTTCCACTTGTCATGATACATTCCAGCTTTCTTCTCATAACGCCCAAATAATGTATGCTGCTTCCTTCTAACATGAGGAATAAGCTTTCTTTGTGAATTGGCCTCTTTCAAGACATCCTTATTACTCTTTTTCTTCATTCTTCAGTAAAACCACTTCTCTGTGGCCTCTATTGATTTTCCTACTGTTCATAATTCTCTTACATGTTCTATCCTGAAAAATCCCATGTGATTTCCTGCAAAAATTACCCACTGTTATCTTATCTATATCTAGTACCATCAACAACTATTTCTCCATTGCTTTCAATCTTTTCTAGGGAGCCGCGCTAGTGTAGTGGTTACCACACTGCGCTGGCGATCGAGAGATCCCAGGTTCAAGACCGGGCGAGGACATTTGAAGTAGTGTCGTCGACTGGGATTTGGACTGGCACAGTTTGAACCCTGGTGAAGACATTTGAAGAAGTGTCGTTGACCAGGGACTGGAATGACCTGAATGGCTCCTGAGCCGACCCAGCTTTAATGGGTACCTCTGAAGACGGCGAGTATCTGCCTAAATGGCAAGAGGACACCTGTCAGCATACAGGGAAAAGGGATACCCACATAACATCAGTCTCAGGTTAGACATACTAACTGGAGATTTCACCTCGAGTAATAGCGAGCGTCTGATAAAAAAAATGTTTTAAAATCTTTTCTTATCCTGTGGTAAGGGCTTAGAGATCATCATCATCATCTCAGACTGAATCTCCAATGCATGCTGTAAGCTAGTCATGTCCGAAAGACCTTAATATTGAATTATATGTTAATAGATAGTCCCATAGCACATACTGCTGTAGGGGAACGAAGTGTTAGAGACTTCACTCTACTAGGTCCAGCTTCGAGAGGTCGGGTTATCAGTTCCTTTCCTTACTTACTTAGCCGTTTCCCGTTCCCCTTCGGCTGTCTTCCTCCTGGCCTGATTCTATTCTAGTCCTCGGTCCTTCAAAGATTGTCTAATGTTGTCCTCCCAGTGGACTCTGGGTCGTCCTGGGGGTCTGGATCCCTGGCTCTTTGTTTCCCATGCTTGTCGTGGTAGCCAATCTTCTCCCATTCTGCAGAAATGGCCAAACCATCTTAGTTGGGACTGTTCTACTTGGGTCTGCAGGGGGTGGGATTTTAGGCCTTGTCTGGTTGCGGACCATGTCTCTTCTTGTTACTTCAACCCCCTTCCTCAGATACCTCATTTCTGAGGTTTGGATCTGGCATTTGTGGGTTGTAGTCATTGCCCATGGCTCGCATCCATATGTCAAGACTGGGACATAGATGGAGCGGTATACACCCATCTTCGTTTTCTTACCAACCTCTCTCTTGCTGAGGAATCCTAGATTTATGGCCTGAAAAAGTCTCCCAGCTGCTGCTTTTCGAGTGGCCAACTCTTCTTTGATGCCTCCCTTTCAGTCTATAATAGCTCTGAGGTATTTAAAGTGGTCGACCTGCTCCAGGACCTGTTCTCCCAGCTTAATCTGATGTCTTCTTTCTTCTCGTGATATCACCATGGATTTTGTTTTAGAGCTGCTTATGACCATCCCTCTCTTCTGTAGCTCTTCCTTCCAGACTTGCAGGTTGGATTGGAGATGTGCCTCTGATTTAGCAATCAGGGTAACACCATCAGCAAATGCCAGCTCTGAAATACAGACCTGTCTCATCTTCCAGTACCCCACTGAATACTTTCTTGTTCTCTCCTTACATGCCTTGATGACATCGCCCATGAGGAGTATGAAAAGATAAGGTGACAGGATATCACCTTGTCTTACACCAGTGGTGGTCCTGAACTCTTCTGACTTATGGTTTGCTGTCCTCACATAATTTCTGCAAGACTTGTAGAAGCTCTGTATAGCATGAATCAGAGGTGCTGGAATGTTCTTCCTTGTCAAACAGTCCCAAAGTTTGCTCCAGGGGACCCTGTCAAACGCGTTTTCCAGATCTAAGAAACAAAGATGGATCTCACTCTTATACTCAAGGGCCTTTTCACTCAGCTGTTTGAGTGTGAAGATTAGGTCTTGAGTACTTCAGTTAGCTCGGAATCTGCACTGGACCTCATCCAATTGTGGATCAGCTGGGCGTCGGAGTCTCTGCTCTAGGATTCTAGAGTAGATTTTACCAGCTGCCTTTTCCTTCCTTTTCTCATGAGCAGACAGGTACCCAATTACAGCAGGGTAGACTGGAGTGTGACGCCCCATGTTTCAAACCAGGTATCTTTGCTGTGAGAGACAGCGCTCTGGCCACTCTGTCAATCGGACGCTTTTGAGTTCTAAATACGGATGCGTCATGCTCCAATTTACCCAGCTGTTACTGACTCTGCTCTTTAGTTAGGGAAGAAAAAGGTAGCACGAAAGGGAACTGATCAACCCACCTCTAGATGCTGGACCTAGTATGGTGAAGTCTCTAACACTTCACTCTCCTACAGCAGCATCTGCTATGGGCCAATAAAACAAGTCTGTCTAAAAATGTAAAAAAAAAAAAAAAATTTGTTTGTAAGCTGTGATGACAGGAAACTCTGTAGACAGAGGAAACCTGAGGTAATCTTATCAGACGTTGCCCCTTGTAATGAATGCAACTTCATATACAACTTAAAATACAACTTACTAGTTACTAAACTATTTGTTCAATCATCATTATTTTATATATATATATATATATATATATATATATATATATATATATATATATATATATATATATATATATATATATATATATATATATATATATATATATATATATAAATTGCTGGAAATGACAAAGTCATTCCATGAACACATAAAGGGAACAGTGCAATATGCTAGAAGCACATCACAGCCCTTTGGCACATGCAGTGGCATTACACAAGGCTGCGTCCTGGCTCCGACCCTCTACAGGATCTTCATTGCCTTGTTCTTGAAACATACATTCACAGATGCAACTGAAGGAGTATGCCTTCACACTAGGTCAGATGGCCGACTATTTAACCTTGCAAGGCTAAGGCAAAAAATAATTAGAAGGGTCTGATGAATCGCTTTACTCAAGCATGCAAGGACTTTGGCCTCACAATAAGTCTAAAGAAAACAAATGTGCTGGGTCAGGATGTGGATGTTGCACCAGTTATCACTATCGATAACTATGAATGAATTGGCAGTGGTGCACCACTTCACATACCTGAGGTCTGCCATCAAAGACAAAGTCTCTCTGGACACAGAAATTGACAGCCGCATTGGCAAAGCTGCAGCCACCTTTGTCTGCCTCACAATGTGTGTTTGGGGAAACTCCAAACTCACAATGAAGACCAAAAATGTGATATATAATGCCCACATCACCAGAACACTTCTATATAGCAGCAAGATATGGACAACCTATGCTAAGCAAGAAAGAAGGCTCAATAACTTCCATCTACAGTGTATACGCAACATCCTCGGTATTTTGTGGAAGGACAAAGTGACAAATGTCAAGGCGCTGTCACGTGCTGGCCTTCCAAGCATGTATACACTGCTTAGACAGCACAGACTATGCTGACTTGACCATGTCCGTCACATGGAAGATGGTCGCATCCCGAAAGATATCTTCTACGGACAACTGGCAGATGGCAAAATAACAGTTGGCTAACCGCAGCTGAGGTTCAAAGATGTGTGCAAGAGAGACCTGAGAGCATTGGACATAAACCCAGCAACCTGGGAGGATGAAGCTGCCGATCGCACCAAATGGTGATGCTCGCTACAGTGCCATCTCAGATTAGGTGAAAAAAAGCTCTTACAGCAACCTGAAGAAAAAAGAATGTGTCGAAAAGAACACCAGGAAAAATAGGTAGCTGAGGGCTGTCACCTCATGGGTGCATTCCCTTAGTCAGTTATGACTGAAGGGGTTATTATTATTATATATGATGACATACAATTCTTGCACCATTATGAGTCGCTTAAACATCCCCTTACCTAGCTCTTCAAACAGGATGGCCACAGATGTGTTGCTAACTGGTATGGTTGCACTCAGTGGTGGTTGTAATACTTGCCTGTCACCAGCGCCCAAGGAAAATCTAACCTGTGGGCCACCTGTATGAGAAAACAGGCATGAGCTTCATGAAAGATGACTGCCAAAAATGAAGCAGATTAATAAGGAAATGAAAAAAAAACATGAACAGGATCAATACAAATTTTTTTTTACAGAAAACCTGACTCTAGAAGACATGATTATTTCTGAAGTCATCCACTGATGAAACAAAAGATTTAAATATACAAGTAAGATTTACTAATGGATGCTAGAAGTAAAAAGAAGTGTTATTAAGAGACAGGAGAAATATGTCAGGCTTTAACACATTCTTTTCCATTACTCTCCAATGCCTCTGTCACGAAGTGGTTTTACTTTTATAGAGTGTGCCTGAATGAAAGCAAGACCCTAGTATGAGAAAGTCTGAGAAAATAGAATTTAAATGGAAAATGACAAGCCTGTGGACAGATGAGACTATTGGCTCAAGGGCTAGAACCAGGATTTGGATCTCCCCTTGCCGCTTCGTGACTTTAGACTGGCTATAGTCTCGCCCTCCTCTGACTACCTTGACACACAAGGAGATAAGGTGTATAAATACGACCACAGACGCCACTATACAGACAATATAGAGTAAGTATAGTAAAGAGTAGAAGCTGATCCAGTGTACAGTAAATATATATATTTATTTACAAAATAAGGCATAAAAATTCAGCATACATCAAAACGTATCAATGGCGTGCGCTGTTGCACGGCCTGAAAACAAAATAACAATTAAATTAAGAGACACTAGAGACAAAAAAAAAAACCCCAATCACATTCACTCTTTCTGTCACCCTGCTGAGGAGCAATAAAAATGGTTAGTGATTAAAACCAACTCTAATTTGGTGGGGCTGTCACTTTAGCCTCCACTCTCTACCCTTAACCTTTAGCACGCTGCATTCTTTGGCGAAAATTGTCGCCTACAGCTGCATTCTTTTTCACAGCGTCCCGTTTTTATAGTGGGTGACTTGAAATGTCTATAGTTTTTGTGTTTCTTGGTCAATTGCTATAATTTTTGGAATTTTTATAAATAAATGAATGATGAATCTGATGATATAAAATTTGTTTGTGTACATGTTAGATGTGATAGGAAGAGAGGAAAGGAAAGATGAAAAAAACGAAAAAAAATGTAAAAAAAATAAAAAAAATTTTTTTTTAAATTTTAAAATTAAAAAAAAAATTTAAAAAAATAACCAACACACGAAGAGTCCATTTCCCTTGCATCTCAATGAAAGTCATTTGACCAATAGACCAATACAAATCAAATGACGATCTTTTCGTTACACCCATCATCAGTAGCAAAGGAATAAACGCTCTCGTCAGCCGTGATATTCGATCGAAACCCTAAACCTTTCCATAACACTTAATCCTAACCCCTAAAAAAATACATACCAGGAAAGCCATTCTACTTTCGTTTCCATCTCAGCCATCAAACATATTCTGAGAACCGATATCAGCGCTTATAAAGACAAAAATTTCATCCTTACCTCATGGCGTCAGAATCCCATAAAATTAGAGCGAAAATGGCCGCGTGTTCGATGCCGATTCATTTCGATTTAAAAAATTTACAAAAAATAAACGCGGATACACCCATCACTTTTGTAAGATCGGAAATGGAAGCTAACTCTCTTGCAAATAACATTACAACTTAACATCCGGGGCTGAAAATCACGTGTACACAAGTCATGTGCTAGAAAACGATGATAAACGCTGTCGACATATGTCGACAACAGCTGGGAGAACATAGGTTGCCTTCGTCGACATATGTCGACGGCAGCGTGCTAAAGGTTAATAAGCTTTCTACTGTCTCAGTCCTGGTGACTCTTCCTCAACGAACGGCTACACAGCTTTCTACTTGTTAGGCGATATGCGCCGATAACTACACCACAAGAAATGCTAAAATAATAGACTTGGTTTTTCGAACGCAGACTCAGTGTCTATCCGTCAAATGGATACTGAACAGACCCTACTGGTCCTGTCTATTGTCTCCCTCCTTCTCTAACTCTCTCTCTCTTGGTCTCAGTGTCTCTCTAACACTCGAGGACTGATCATGCGGCATCTCCGGTACTCTCTTCTCTCGTTTCTATCAGGACCTAGGTATGGTAACCCTGTCACCTGTTCCTGATTTTGGTGATGACGATGTTCGGATATCAAGCATGAGGGACTTGATTAACTGTAGACGCTTCTCTGCTGCTGAACAAACTTTCCCCTTTTCTCCCACTCCGGATTTAGAGGAAGACACAGCCTTGATTTCTGGCTGTATGAAATTACACCAGTCTCCGACCTCGTGTCGTTGTTGGAGACTATAATAGCGACGAGCTCGGGCTGTATGATAATTAAACCCGTTCCCGCTCCTCACTGCAAAAAAAAAAACTGTAGGTTAAGTTTCTTTTGCTTCTGACGATAACTCGAGTCCACTGACTACTGAGGTATGTCCGTGTGCCGTGGGTAAATTGGTATTTCCAATTTACGCTCCCCCACTGATTCGCCGGGACTCGCTGAAATTAAAAGAAACAGCGACTCATGTACACCCACTCTAAAATCACTTATCTCTAACATATACGATACATAAAATAATTCTATCCACGTGTCACTTCATTCTCACTCCTTCTCTCCCCTTCTCTCGTTCTGCAAACCGATACCTAAAATATTCCGACCCACGTGTCTCTCTATTTAAAATCTGCCAGGTAAAATAAACAAAAGCCCAGACACCGTCTGACAGGTTACATGGCCGTTACGCATGGCCGATCACGTGTTCACACATGACAAAATAGGGAAATCCTTTTACCCATTAACACCGGAGTTTCCCTGGCTTACTCCAATTTAAATTAAACCTCGCTGTAGGACTGATTTATTTCCCCAAGCCGTATAATTCACTGATAATATAAGCTCACTGCATTCCTCACATTTAAGGCTCAGAAAAATTAACGTACACATCAAGGATTTCCCAATAAAATTACATTAGAAAATATACAGGAATAAATGGGGGTTTCCCAATATTCTACCATTAGGAGCACACGTGTCTCTCATAACTAACTTCACACTCTCCGATCTACTGCCAAAAAATCCTAAAAAGACTTATGCACACTTTTTACGTTTACATCGTTCTACAAAGATAATAATTAATGGCGCTACCGTTTAAACTTTAAGTTAATGTCTCCCACGAACTTAACTTACGGGCCGAGATTTCTCAAAACCCCACTAAGTAAAACGATTAAACAAAATAGTTACATACCTATTATCGTTTTTTGTTCCCACAATGGAGACGATAATACGAAGTCTTGTGGCTGACACTTATTTCTACATAGAGACCGAATCCCCGTTTTCTGTCTCATTATATACAAGAGAAAACACCCACGCAAATATACTCCTACGTATCTGCTCGGACCAATGGCAGCTCTAGGAAAAATCAATACTAGCCCTTACGCAAATCCCGCGTTGTCCGAAAATTTGCGTCACATTACGTGATGGCCACGTGTGTCTGGCACGTCATACAGGCGTGCCCGAAAATATCGATTTTCGTAAACAATGAAATTTACGGGAATTGCGAAAAATCAGAAGAAAGTAAAACTGGCCGAGTGAAAAATAAACCTACCGACCTAAAACGAACCCATTAAAATTACCTCCTCAAAAATACCGAACACGATATATTCACATGAGAAGAAACAAGGCAAACCCATATAATTACAAAGTGAAGATAAATGGTGAAAACTCAAACTAGAACCACAGAATCGGGCCTGTTAAAAGACAGAATTACAGTGTAGCATCACAGCCTCCACATTTGTTAATGCCAGTTTCTTTAGAACAACTACTATACTGTCAATCAATCCTTTTCATAGGTACCCTCTTACTACTAATCTGCTCAGCATGCTTGTTGATAGTTTCTTTAGTTAACCTCAATTCTGAATGTCCAATGTTCAGCTAAAGACATAAGAAATTAAGTCTGGCAATGTCTTTATGGATCTCAGGGCCTAACAGTGGGAAGCGAAGAGCAGGACCACTAATTGCAGAACACAGTTTGGGAGTGAATACAGAATAATGCACTGATTATGTGGACTGTAAAAAGACCTTTGACAGTTTAGACTGAGAACAGATTTGGAAACTGATGAGCCATTATGGACTCCTCTGTATGTTCATAAACTTAATACAGAAAACACAAGAAGGCATATTTGGCAGAATTCTTCATAAAGGGCATCCTACAGAACCCTTTGAGATAATAAATGGAGGGCAGCAGGGATGCCATTTGTCACTGTTGCTCTTCTTACTGGCTATAGACTGGATTAGGAAAACAATATCAACCAACAGAAATGGACTTTAGTGGACGCTGACAAAACATCTCAACGACTTCAATTTTACTAATGAGATTGCTATAATTGCAAAACAAATTGACAGCACTTAATGAGAGATTATTGTAAAGGGGTACAAAAATACAGAGAGATATGACAAAGATTATGAGAATAAATACTGCAAATAAAAGCTGCAGTGCGCTTACAGAAATGAAAATCCCTACAAAATGTGGACTCGTACATAAATCGTGGCTGCAACACAGGCAAAGTTCGAGGACGGTGAGTGATACCAACAGAATACAAAAGGAGAGAGGAGTTCTTATCGCACTGGGAAAATATGGAAATCAAAAGAAATCAAGTCAACCACAAAAATGAGCATCTTCATCTCAAACATCAAGACAATCAAAATATGTATGAAAAGTAGTGATGGTCATTTATACTTACTAATCAATTTCACACAACTAATACAGTAACTTATATGCTTACTTAGTCATTCCTCTTCTACCCTGGGGTGTAGAGAGAGCACCATACTATCTTATTGGCTGTCTTCCTCCTGGCCTGTTTCCAATCTAGTTCTCAGTCTTTCAGAGATTGTCTAATGTTGTCATCCCAGCGGACTCTGGGTCGTCCTGGATCTCTGGCTCTTAGTTTCCCATTGTGAGGATTTACAGTGATTTTATTTTCAACAGGCCCCAGTTTTCTTCTCTTCATATTAATTGCATTTTTTCATGAGGGATTACTGTAGGGTTTAATTTTAATATCCGCACCAGTCTTCTTTTCTTTGTATAATAATGGCGTTCATTTTTTTCATTTGGGAGTGGAGCGCGTATATTAGTAGGCTGGGTAGAGATATCAGCTAGGAAAAACCCGCACCTACCCGGTAAATCGTGGGGATGCGGCAAAAGCACGACCCAGGTAACGTAGAACGTATCAAAGTTGATTCTGCTCACGCGGTTGGTGTAATCTTACCTAACATGACGCAATAGGAGTTGCGCAGGAGCAGGAATAAACATGCATCACGAGTAGCTTGCGTTATTGGGGGGTTTCAATAGTTTATTAGATGCAGAAATATTATTGGTTCACGGAGGCGCCAGAGCAACGCGAAGCAATGACGTATGGCGCGGGGGTTAGCATCGTTTATCTATGATAAATACCCGCGTCTAGTCATTAGCGGGTCTCTTTGTCTCCAGAAATAACAGCCGTGAATCTAATCCTATTCGTCTGCTCCAAGCGGGAGAAACTCGGTATTGCGTATGTTCATAATTAATTTAGCGGTGTAGATAATGCGTTTCTTAATAGTAGACTCTTAGCACAATAACGTAAGTTTTCTTCTGGGAGGAAATTAAATTTTATAAACGCCAGTGTCATCAATTGCTATCTTAAAATAAAACTGTAATATCCGCACCAGTCTTCTTTTCTTAGTATAATAATGGCGTTCATTTTTTTTATTTGGGAGTGGAGCGCGTATATTAGTAGGCTGGGTAGAGATGTCAGCTAGGAAAAACCTGCACCTACCCGGTAAATCGAGGGGATGGGGCAAAAGCATGACCCAGGTAACGTAGAACGTATCAAAGTTGATTCTGCTCATGCGGTCGGTGTAATCTTACCTAACATGACGCAATAGGAGTTGCGCGGGAGCAGGAATAAACATGCGTCACGAGTAGCTTGCGTTATCATTGGGGGGTTTCAATAGTTTATTAAATGCAGAAATATTATTGGTTCACGGAGGCGCCAGAGTTACGCGAAGCAAAGACGTATGGCGTGGGGGTTAGCGTCGTTTTTCTATGATATATACCCACGTCTAGTCATTAGCGGGTCTCTTTGTCTCCAGAAATAACAGCCGTGAATCTAATCATATTCGTCTGCTCCAAGCAGGAGAAACTCGGTGTTGCGTATGTTCATAATTAATTTAGTGGTGTAGATAATGCGTTTCTTAATAGTAGACTCTTAGCACGATAATGTAAGTTTTCTTCTGGGAGGAAATTAAATTTTATAAACGCCAGTGTCATCAATTGCTATCTTAAAATAAAACTGTAAGTGGTGCTTATAACTTTCTGTGAATCGTAGCAATATCTATCATGCATGTAACGGGTTTGTGAAATTAATTGTAGAAGGTTAAGTCCTTAGGTTATATCAATATTGTAACTGTGAGGTCCGATATATAGGTAACCTCGATTTGATTATAATATTTGCAGTGTAACTACACTAGCGTATTTGTGTACATTATTTTATTGTGCATTAAAATTGTTGTGTAGTCAGGAGGGGAGTGAGGGGTGTAATTAATTACGGAGATGGGATTTAATTATTCCTAGAGAGGTCTATTTTATTTTGGGTTAAGCGATGACTCACCAGGGTCAGTCTGTAATATAAAGTAGGCCTAGGAATTCTAGTACAGGAGTTTTCCCTCAGTGTATGAATTGTTTTGACGCTGAGGCGCGCCTAGCAAAAAAGATTAGGTCAGCCATGTCTGGGTTTACCTAACAGACAGTGTTGAAGCGGGGGAGGAAAAAGAAAGAGAATGGAAGTGTAGGGTAGTCTGACTTTTGGGGTGTAAATATTTGGGTATCGCATGTGCTTAGAATTGTGTAGGGGAAGACGGGAGAGGTATTTAGGGTGTTTATGTGAGAATATTTTGATGTGTTGTATATCGGTTGTTATTATTTTGTTTACAGCAATTTTCACAGCACACAGGGAGGGGGTGTAATTTGCCTTCCAGCTTGCCAAGATATTCGGCCATTCTCAGGAGTAGAAGGGTCGAGGCATCGCCAGAGGTGAAAGAAAATTGGTGACGCGGTAGTTATTGGCGCCAAGTATGTCTGCACCAGTAAAAGATAGCAGTTCTCTTGCAGTGAAGCCCAATGCTTCAGCGGGAACGGGTTTATCTATAAAAATCCAGAGCTCTAGCTCATCACACCACTCAAAAAAGGCGCATGGCCGGGAGGTTGGTTCTATTCATACCCAGCCATAATAATGCTGTTTGTACTTAAACCCTAAGCGGGTTAAATCGGCCGATAATGAATTAAGTTCGTCAGCAGTAAAGCAGCTACATTCCGAGTCAAGTACCTAAGTCTAAAAGCCCAAGTCATCAGCTAAAATATTCGTGGGAGGAGATAGGGTCAACATTCCTTCCAAAGGCTTTAGATAGGAGCGACAGAAGTTTTTAGAGTCAGAAAGTCAGGACAGAAACAGAGGAGAGACAGAATTTATGAAGTTAGATAGTCAGAGCAGAGGACAGCCTCTGAGGTTGCACTGAAGAAGTCCGTTAGTGGATCAGTGTGTGTGATTGGCGGTGTAGGACTTTAGAAAGTTCTTTCAGATGTTGTGTAGTCGGTTAGTTAGGTCTACATCAGGACAGTGGTGTTAGATTGTTATTTATTGTTAATATAATTTAATAATAGAATAGTTAGGAGTGGTGGCTCGCACTTCGAGACCCCATCAAGTACAGTGTGTATAATGTTAATTCTTTTTTTCATCATACAGGTTGAGAGAGGGGATGAAAGGGTTAGATTATATTATCAGTCATTTTAATTGTTTTGTTCTTTTCAGGTGTCGACCACCATATTTTGATATGTAATTTATTTAATTGTGTAAATAAACTATAAACTGTATACTGGATCAGTCTCTATACTATACTGTACGTATATGTTGTCTGTATAGTTGTGTCTGTGGAACTTTTAGTGAAACCTTATCTCCTTTATGGTAGTCAGAGGTGGTGAGTCTATAGCTATTAAATATGTCCGGAGTGGCGAGGGAGAGTCAATCTCGGTTCTCACCCTCGAAGCTAATAGTCTCATCTTTCCACATTCACTGTCATTTCTCATACAAAATCTATCTTCTCAGACTTTCTCATACTAGTGTCTTGTCTTACACTCAGACATAACTCTATACTTAAATCCACTTCGTGACACCCATACTTATCGTGGTAGCCGATTTACTCTCATTCTGCAGACATAGCAAAAACTATTGTAGTTGTGACCGTTCTACTTGGGTCTGCAGGCATTGTTTTATCATCTGGTTGTGGACCACTGTTACGATGTTATTATGTATGTATCATGTTGGCCCCACTTTAATTTGTCACCAGTTAAATTTACGCGCTGACGTATTTATCTGATGCCAACATGAGGTGCTTTGCACAATAGTCTTTTATTAATGAACACGATTATGCGTAGACGTCAATGAATAGTGATGACGTTGTAGGGTGTTATGCTAATGCATAACAACGGTCTTTCTGGACCCTTTTAATGATAATCTCCGTCTAAGCAAGACGTGATTTTTAGTACTCCCAAGATATTAGTGTGCAGATTTTCTCCTCAACTATTTAATCAAGGGTCGTTGCCTTTTAACACATTAACTACCGCAAGCCGCTGTCAGCGGCTCACAAAATAATCACATTTGGATCGCAAGCCGCTCAGAGCGCCAATCTAATTTTAGTAATAAAACGAATGAAAAATGTACTGAAACACTCTCTGATCTGGTTCGAGATTTTAAGTTGCCACCGGAAAACAAATTCCCAAAGCATGGTTGTTGTAGAACACTGGAAAATTGATATTATGTTCATATTTTTCAGCGTTTTGGGTTAGTTACCAAATAGTGTAAAACTGTTTACCGTGGCAACTAGTGATAGGACTACAAAAAATGCGTGTACATCTCGTCTAACGGCTGAATAGGATAGAAACGTGTTTCAACAATTGACTGATAGATCTAGCGACGAGGACATGAGTGAAAATGGTGTGCAATATTGATTGAAATTGTGATTTTGATAGAGATGGGGCACAAGCAGTTATAATTGTGAAAATATTGCAAGTCCTCGGCCATCGGAGGGCCGTTAAATAGCAACAACCTCTATTAGAGTTACCACCGGTGTTTATTGTAATAGTACATTCATTTATCTTTAAAATGACGTGTAATTCATAAAAATCTGTAAACAATTACGAAAACTACAGCTTACTTTGTGCAAACACCTACAGGATGAAAATGGGAAAAACATTTAATTCGGCCACAGTGTGTTTTTCAATTCGGTAGTTAATGTGTTATGTACTGATGCTAGGATTGAGCATAGTATCTTGTTGAATAATTTATTCCTTTCGGAAAGGAATGCAGGGAGTACATTAATTATATTTATTTATATCGCCAGCCTTCGATTATCGCTACTACGTTCTTCCGCCAGTCGGCATCGCTAGTATATAGGTTGAAGATGTTTGACAATATGTATTTGAATCTAGGAGACTGCACAGATGTATTACTTGAATTTTGCTATGTATTTAATTGGATGTCTACGTAAATAAATATATGATCTGTTCATGGACTCAACAATGAAGTGCGTTGAGAAGTATATCAAGTTGAATATTCTTAGGACACCCACATTCGCAAAATACGAATAATCAGCACCATTGCTCAACTAATAGATTATATGGGAAAAATGGCTCAAGTAAGGTAATATGCCATAACGCAACACAAACCACAAAGCCAAACCCCCCCTCAACAACCACGTCTCTTCTTGTTACTACAACCACCTTCCTCAGATACCTCATTTCTGAGGTTTGGAGCTGGCTTTTGTGGGTTGTTGTCATTGCCCAAGACTCACATACATAGGTCAGGACTAAATAAACTGTACTGTGTAATTTATATGTACTAACACAAACCCTAAACAATTCATGTGGATTTACTCAACTTTGAGTCTCAACTTTGACATTCCCTGACAAAAGTGACATTTACAGATGACCTGCACAAATCCAATAAAATAATTTACGCATGTTCATCAACTACCCATACCCAGATAACATACTTATAACATATGCATATGCTCTGATAATCTGTTATATTTGTTTTTCTGCATACACCCTGATGATGTCATTGATAATAATTGATCACATACACAAACCTTGATAAGTCATTTATATTTACACAGCACAGAGAAAACGTTAAAGAGCAATTTAAGGTAACTGTAAAAAACAGCTCTGGGTAGTTTCTTGGAGGTCTCTGGGCAGATAAGAAAGAATAGCAATACTGCTCCGTCAGTCATGTCGTAAAAGGCGATTAATCTGAGGCTGTGCATAGACATGACGTAAAACAAATTGCTACAGAAACCACTCCTGCAGAACCATGTGCATTAATATAGGCTTCCTGCAAGGAGACCAGCTGCCATGGTATCTCCATGCTCCTTAAGAAAGAAACTGTTACAACACGTTTTAACGATGTCGTCTGCTACAGTTGTGAGCACTTTAAATTTACGCATTAGATGCTTGAGATGTTATAGACAAAGAATGTTTTTCACGCTTCACGGTATTTTATTGAACGCGAAGTGTATAGTAACTTTATGACGTGTCAGGGTTGGTATGGTCCCGCTTGACTACGTTTTACATTTACCCTTTTGATTATAAGCTCCGAACGAGTCGGACGTATACTCTGTTTACTCCCAGGATATCATTATAGTGCAGAGTATTTCTTTGAGAATTTTGGCTAGAGGGTCAGCCTTTATTATGATTAAAGTAAGAATGGTGATGGATAACCATTATTGTTGAAGTCCAGATTACGGGAGTAATTTGATCATGTTATGATCCAAGTTCGCAAGCTGGTAGGTCTCACTATCGACTGACTGTATCGCAGCAGTGCGTATATATAGCCTACCATGTTTTGACGACAATAATAATTGATATATATGTTTGGACTGGACTGCACTAATTGGAGATGAATCTATAGATGATGAATATTCTTATGCATGAATTATTATATGAACAAAACTGTAACGTTATTAAACATGTTGTTTTGTGGACTCAAAAAGGAAGGAGTTTTGCTCCACTGATGACCTTCAAGGTTGGCTAACCAGTTGAGCCCTTTTGTTCATTCATCTTATATTATGCACGATTACTCATTCACCACCATAATATTTATAATAGATCGATGGGATCCGAAAGGAATAACCCGATGACACCCAAGATTATTAACTTTGAAAAAAATCGCATTTAAGCAATGTTCAAACATAACTTAACGAAAGAACCCGCTTCAACAGATGGTGGCCAGCATGGTTGTGGAATAACTATTTCACTTCAAAGTTAATATTCTACTATCAAGAATATTGTGTCTTTCGACTTTCATGACGAACATATTGCGTGAAATTGTGAACAGTTCAACACTCATGCGCACTGCGAACAATTATGACATCATAACCTTCCCATATGACTTTGAACAAGCCGTTGATATCCAAGAGCAAAGTCAATTGTCAAATACATCAAGATGCACAGAAATTCAAGTTAATAAACGCCAACGATGTCTATCATGAATAGTCCATACATCTATGCCTTGATGTTGGTGTATGCCAGCATTGTGCGGACGATTGAATTTGCCTTTTAAAGATAAGTACACATTTTGGCCCTGAGGCAAGTTTATGTCCATTGCTTTGGCAGGCATGTTTTTTCTCATATTTTGCATGTTTTGTATTATAATGTTGTTTGTATGTTCCGTTAGCGGGCAGGTTGGTGGGAATTTGATCTATTCTCAGATACCTCTACAGATGGTGAGAATATTTCAAATCGTTCTATAGGACATTTGTTGAATATTTGCAATTTTATACAAGGGATCCGCTAAAAAAACTGTGGCATACTCTGCTTGTAATTGCATCTATTTAATATTAGGTGTTAGCTGTGAAGTTATGTATATACTTGTTGTATTTTACTGTAATAAGTTTCAATTTTATTTGGTTCTGTCATTGTTTGTAATCTAAATTGTTTTTTCTAATCTAACTATCATTTATTTTTACATATATCCATTTTTAACGTCTGTTAATGAGTCCATGTGACATCATCAGTTTTAGTTTAGTTTGATTGTGACCTATTTTTTAGTTTGTATACCTCGTCACTTCCGTAATTCTACTTTATTTTATAGGATCATTTTAATGTCTGTAAATTGTCAATTGTGGCGTAATATTGTGTTGTAACTCTTTCATTTATTGTGTCTATTGTATTTATTCATTCATAATTGATATTATAATGATAATAGATTAAAATAACTATAAGATAATAATAATATAAAACTTATGATTAATTTTGCCTAAAATACTTTATGACTAATATGAATTCATCAATTTGCACTAGTAGTCCACGTCACCACTAGTTATTCATCATGAGTATGGCATGATGCTATAATATATTGATAAATAAATATAAATTTAGATCTTACCTTGAATATGGTAAGCATATTGAGGGGTACTTAATAGACTGGTCTAGTCATAGTACTATTTAGGCCACTAGGTACATATAATTGATTGATTGAGTAATATTGTTGAGTAAGATTTATAGTTGACTAAATAAATATTATTAAGTTAAAATGTTGACTTTAGAGCATTTTGTTAAACTTGGAAAAGAATTTTCTTTAAAAGGAGAAGCTCTTCGAGAATATGCAGTGGCGGAACTAGCCAAGGCGAAGGCAGAATTGGTAGAACAAAAAGCTATTTCTAAGCGAGAAGAAGAACATCAGGCCAATAAAGAAAGGAAGAAAGCTGAATTAAAGCGAGAATTAGAAGAACAAAAAGCTATTGCTAAACAAGAAGAGATTGAACGAGAAGCAAAGGAATATAAAAAGAGAAAAGAATTGGAAGCAAGAGATGAAATGATTAAAATTGATGAAGAAAATAAAAGGAAACAAGAAAAAGAGTTAATACAGATGAGTATGGATGAAATAAGATTAAGAGCTCAATTGACTTCAAATAGCAATAATAGTGATATTGCGCCTAATACATCTTCATCAAACCAGACTAAAAGCTACTACAACTTCAAATTACCACCATTCAAATTAAATTTTGATGACTTATCATCATCGTTGTTACGCTTTGAGGAAGTATGTAAGGCAAATAAACTTGATAAATCCGCATGGGCACTAAAACTCAGGGAATTTCTAGATGGTGAACCCGCAAGTGCAGCTCAGAATATAGATCCAACAATAGTTAACGATTATGATGCCGTTAAAAATTTATTATTACGACGATTTCATTTGGATGAGGAAGGATGTAGAATGAAGTTCAAAACTCTTCTACCTGATTCAAGCAAAGATTTCACAGGTTTCATTGCGAATATACGCAATGTTTTTAATAGACGGGTTGAACTTGCTGGTGTAGATAAATCCTACGATAAGTTAGTTGATTTATTACTTAGGGATAAGGTTCTATCCTGTGTTAGCACACCATTTTTTTCCTTTTTACAGGAACGTAAACCACCCACTATAGCTGCATTAGCAGTCAACTATTGTACTGCACACCCAAATGTCTCTATATCGAATTCTCATGTGAGAGAACCTTTACCTGTAGCTTTTGCTGCTACTTGGCATGGTGGAGATAATAATAATTCGGTTGATCATCACCAACAGCGGTCTCAGTCACGTAGACCATCACATTTTGAGCACAGCGCAGGGGCAGCACTCACTAGTAGTACAACCCCTTGTGTTCCAGATAATAATGATCAGGTACAATCCTCATCGGCATGTTGTGCTATTAATTATAATGTGGCAAATAGTTGCCATAATTGTAATTCTATTTTTCAGAAGGCCAAAGAAACAGTGCTGAATTGTGGACATTTTTTGCCAGCAGTTGGTCTCTCTGCAAACGTGGGTACAGGCTCCCTAATCTTCAATAGAGGGATAGTTAATGGTACAGTAGTATCTGTTTTGAGGGATTCAGGATCAACTACCATCGGAATTAGGCAGTCCCTGGTACATTCTAGATATTTAACTAATAAAATTGTTAAATGTAGTACTTTTGGGGGTACCATTGAGTACTATCCCACTGCTATTTTGGATGTACATACCCCTTTCTTTTCAGGAAGAGTTAACGTTTGTTTGTTGCAGAATCCTGTTGCAGATTTAACTGTGGGCCGCATCTATGGTAGCAAGTATTGCTCACCAAGTGAGATTAAGGATTGGGAATGACAGCACTATTGCACTGATAACTCGGTCATTACTATGGCTCAAATACGTGCCAGTAAATTCGCCACAGGTGGCACAGTATTTTCAAATTTTGGTCTTGGCACCATTATGGAAGATGATGAGGAAAATGATGAGATTCTCCCACGTAATAATAATAATGGGGATGTCAGGTTTAATATACCAAGTAGTGGTGATATTAACACTACAGGCACATCTACTGTCACTCAGTTTGACACTGTTGTGCGTACATCATATGATGTACCAATATACAGATACATATCAACTATAACTACATATAACTACTTCATTATACAAAATTTTTTCTTTGAGTTTCTGGTCTCTGTTCACAAGCATACTCTTGTCATCGTGTTTGACATGCACACGTCATTAGAGACTTCTCAATTTCTACTTACACATATTTTCTTAAGAAAGTGATATTTATGATTTTCTTACTTTTCGTCTTGGCTACAATGTCCGGTGCTCATTGCCCTACCCATGATATGATGATATGTCATTCTACCACTGACATGTGTATACATGTCATGTCACATTCTGAGATAACTCATCACTCTCGGTTATTAAAAGTTGATCTTTCTTGTAATATGTTTAGGGTGTTTCATATTCATCCTAAACATTTACAACTTTCTTTTCCAGATCTCAATGACAACTTACTTGTCTATTTTCAGTATGATAGTCTATCCCTATTTCAAGAAGAAGAATGTTTTCTCCCTGACAAACTTAATTCTTTAAATCTACCTACAGTTAAATCTACATTACCTTGGCAATACGATCAGAGAGAGTCTGTTCTTCATAAGAATAAGAATAGTAACATTATCAATAGTGTTAAGGGTTTCATTCATACAATTAATAGCGTCAAGATTGTTTGTACCTCTAATAGTAAACTTAAAACCGATCAGTCGGTCAACAAAGTTTTCACTTTGCATCATAAACTGTCGTATATGACATGTTTTGAACACACTGCCGTACATACTGATACATATCACCCTATCTACTATGATACTGTGTCTTCGTGTCTTATCATTAATTTTACCATGTCTACTATGGACAGTAAATTCATTGTCTATTCTACTTTTGCTCAGCCAATGCAGCATAAGTTTGTATAACGTCTATTTGTCTTGAGAAAAGACATGCCTATGAAAGTGACATGGACTACAGACTTTGACAAAACATTTAACTAAATTTTGTCAATTTTTTCTAGGCTACCTATTTTAATGTTGCCATAAATTAAAGAAAAAAAAAATTACCATTTCTCGTCAGACGCAGGCAATTTTGGTTTGGCCATACGTCATTGTCAAAATCAAATCTTCGATTGAATCGATTTCAATTTCGAGAAATATAACTTTTCCACAACAATTATCAAATGATGATGCGAGTCTATTTGTCTACGTAGTTGAATATATTGCACGACCTTACTGTTTCTCGAGTAAAACGCATCGATACTGAATGACTCCGATGATGTCTACTTTCAAGTTTACTATCGAGGCCATCCCAGGTGCAGAAAACGTTGTTGCGGATACACTGTCACGTCTTCCATCATCTTCTATTGACAACTAACACCCCAAAGAACGGAAAAGACCTATATGCTGAAAGTTATTCTTTCATATTCAAAATAAGACATACTTGCAACTCACAATGAGCAACGAAATGATATTCCTTACGGAAGTCTTCAAATTCCTTTACAACATTTGATAGTTGAAAGAACATACGTGAGCGTTAACAATGTGCATGAAGACAGAACATTAGTAAAACGTTCTCAATTTCGATCAAGTTTCAATGGACTTTGGTTAGTGTCCATACGTGTCAGAATCAATTGGATACGATCTACAATCAAAAATCGATTACACCTAGGAAGTGAAATTACCAATACCTACTTTCAAGTACGAGCGGTCTAACTCAAGATCATCGCTGATGTAATGAATTTTTTATTCGTATGGAACAAACCATATTTTACGCACATGATGGAACTAATGACAGATTCACCTTCATGATGAACAATATGAATTTCATTACTTTGGATTGAAAAAAAAAAAAAAAAAAAAAAAAACTGTGTGAAAAAAATAAAAGAATAAAAAAAAGAAGAGATAACGAAAAAAATTATCACACAATTAATTAATATAAGTACTACAGTGATATAATTAGTTACTATTAGTTAAGAACTTACGTTAACTTGATTATGATATAACATGATATATATATTTTTTCTCATTAGCTGATACATTAATTTAATTACATAGTTAATTCCGTACACATCTATTTTATTTTAATCTATTAATTTCTTACTACTTAACTCTCAGGTATTCTCCATGGTTCTTTTCTTTTCTTTATTTTCTTTCACACTGATACAATACTTTAGTTCACTTCATTATAGTTTAATTATACAACATCTTACACATATTACATTGATTATTTAGTTAATATATTTAGTTAGTTATATCTTATGATGATGATTAATACAATACACATCCATTAGTTAAGACATAATTTTATTTAGAGGTATAATTAATTACTATCCTTTCTGACAGTTGACGTTTCTTTAGTTAACTTGATATAATTTTAATGTATTATTTGACATGTATTATATTGACTGCGACCAACGACAATGTTTTACTAAAAACATCGTAGGCCATATGTCGGTTCTCATTAATTTTTTTGATATAATTAATCAAGCTATTTAAATTTAAAAAAAAAAAAAATCTATAGAATAGATTTTTTTATCCCCGTTGGTCAGGGGAATGTTATGACACGTTTTAAATATGTCGTCTGCTACAGTTGTGAGCACTTTAAATTTACGCATTAGATGCTTGAGATGTTATAGACAAAGAATGTTTTTCACGCTTCACGGTATTTTATTGAACGTGTCAGGGTTGGTATGGTCCCGCTTGACTACGTTTAACATTTACCCTTTTGATTATAAGCTCCGAACGAGTCGGACGTATTCTGTTTACTCCCAGGATATCATTATAGTGCAGAGTATTTCTTTGAGAATTTTGGCTAGAGGGTCAGCCTTTATTATGATTAAAGTAAGAATGGTGATGGATAACCATTATTGTTGAAGTCCAGATTACGGGAGTAATTTGATCTTGTTATGATCCAAGTTCGCAAGCTGGTAGGTCTCACTATCGACTGACTGTATCGCAGCAGTGCGTATATATAGCCTACCATGTTTTGACGACAATAATAATTGATATATATGTTTGGACTGGACTGCACTAATTGGAGATGAATCTATAGATGACGAATATTCTTATGCATGAATTATTATATGAACAAAACTGTAACGTTATTAAACATGTTGTTTTGTGGACTCAAAAAGGAAGGAGTTTTGCTCCATTGATGACCTTCAAGGTTGGCTAACCAGTTGAGCCCTTTTGTTCATTCATCTTATATTACGCACGATTACTCATTCACCATCATAATATTTATAATAGATTGATGGGGTCCGAAAGGAATAACCCGATGACACCCAAGATTATTAACTTTGAAAAAATCGCATTTAAGCAATGTTCAAACATAACTTAACGAAAGAACCCGCTTCAACAGATGGTGGCCAGCGTGGTTGTGGAATAACTATTTCACTTCAAAGTTAATATTCTACTATCAAGAATATTGTGTCTTTCGACTTTCCTGATGAACATATTGCATGAAATTGTGAACAGTTCAACACTCATGCGCACTGCGAACAATTATGACATCATAACCTTCCCAGATTACTTTGAACAAGCCGTTGATATCCAAGAGCAAAGTCAATTGTCAAATACATCAAGATGCACAGAAATTCAAGTTAATAAACGCCAACGATGTCTATCATGAATAGTCCATACATCTATGCCTTGATGTTGGTGTATGCCAGCATTGTGCGGACGATTGAATTTGCCTTTTAAAGATAAGTACACATTTTGGCCCTGAGGCAAGTTTATGTCCATTGCTTTGGCAGGCATGTTTTTTCTCATATTTTGCATGTTTTGTATTATAATGTTGTTTGTATGTTCCGTTAGCGGGCAGGTTGGTGGGAATTTGATCTATTCTCAGATACCTCTACGGACGGTGAGAATATTTCAAATCGTTCTATAGGACATTTGTTGAATATTTGCAATTTTATACAAGAGATCCGCTAAAAAAACTGTGTCATACTCTGCTTGTAATTGCATCTATTTAATAATAGGTGTTAGCTGTGAAGTTATGTATATACTTGTTGTTAAGACGTACCTTTACTGAAATAAGTTTCAATTTTATTTGGTTCTGTCATTGTTTGTAACCTAAATTGTTTTTTCTAATCTATCATTTATTTTTACATATATCCATTTTTAATGTCTGTTAATGAGTCCATGTGACATCATCAGTTTTAGTTTAGTTTGATTGTGACCTATTTTTTAGTTTGTATACCTCGTCACTTCCGTAATTCTACTTTATTTTATAGGATCATTTTAATGTCTGTAAATTGTCAATTGTGGCGTAATATTGTGTTGTAACTCTTTCATTTATTGTGTCTATTGTATTTATTCATTCATAATTGATATTATAATGATAATAGATTAAAATAACTATAAGATAATAATAATATAAAACTTATGATTAATTTTGCCTAAAATACTTTATGACTAATATGAATTCATCAATTTGCACTAGTAGTCCACGTCACCACTAGTTATTCATCATGATTATGGCATGATGCTATAATATATTGATAAATAAATATAAATTTAGATCTTACCTTGAATTTGGTAAGCATATTGAGGGGTACTTAATAGACTGGTCTAGTCATATTACTATTTTGGTCACTAGGCACATATAATTGATTGATTGAGTAATATTGTTGAGTAAGATTTATAGTTGACTAAATAAATATATTATTAAGTTAAAATGATGACTTTAGAGCATTTTGTTAAACTTGGAAAAGAATTTTCTTTAAAAGGAGAAGCTCTTCGAGAATATGCAGTGGCAGAACTAGCCAAGGCGAAGGCAGAATTGGTAGAACAAAAAGCTATTTCTAAGCAAGAAGAAGAAGAACGTCAGGCCAATGAAGAAAGGAAGAAAGCTGAATTAAAGCGAGAATTAGAAGAACAAAAAGCTATTGCTAAACAAGAAGAGATTGAACGAGAAGCAAAGGAATATAAAAAGAGAAAAGAATTGGAAGCAAGAGATGAAATGATTAAAATTGATGAAGAAAATAAAAGGAAACAAGAAAAAGAGTTAATACAGATGAGTATGGATGAAATAAGATTAACCTTTAGCACGCTTCCGGCGAGACATCTCGTCGAAGGTAACCTATGTTCTGCCAGCTGGAGGCGAGATGTTTCGCCTTGCGGCTGTCACCGTTTCTAGCATGAGGACTTGTGTACACGTGATTTTTAGCCCCGGATGTTAAGATGTAATTTTATTTGCAAGAGAGTTAGCTTCCGTTTCCGATCTTAAAAAAGTGATGGGTGTATCCGCGTTTATTTTTTGTAAATTTTTTAAATCGAAATGAATCGGCATCAGACGCGCAGCCATTTCGCTCTAATTTTATTGCATTCTGACGCCATGCGGTGGGGATGAAATTTTTGTCTTTATAAGCGCTGAAATCGGTTCTCAGAATATGTTTGATGGCTGAGATGGAAACGAAAGTAAAATGGCCTTTCAAGTATGTATAATTTTCGGGGTTAGGATTAGGAATATCGGAAAAAAATAGGATTACAGCCGAATGTCACGGCTGGCTAGGGAGTTTGTTGCTTTGCTACTGATGATGGGTGTAACGAAAAGATCGTCATTTGATTTGTATTGCTCTATTGGTCAAATGACTTTCATTGAGATGCAAGGGATATGGACGCTTCGTTTGTTGGTCATTTTTTAAATTTTTTTTTTTAATTTTAAAATTAAAAAAAAAAAATTTTTTTATTTTTTTTTAATTTTTTTCGTTTTTTTCATCTTTCCTTTCCTCTCTTCCTATCAAATCTAACATGTACACAAACAAATTTTATGTCATCAGATTCACCATTCATTTATTTACATAAATTCCAAAAATGATAGCAATTGACCAAGAAACACAAAAACTATAGACATTACAAGTCGCCCACTATAAAAACGGGGGTTTGTGAAAAAGAATGCAGCTGTAGGGCAAGTTTTCTGAAATTTTATGCAGCGTGCTAAAGGTTAAGAGCTCAGTTGACTTCAAATAGCAATAATAGTGATATTGCGCCTAATACATCTTCATCAAACCAGACTAAAAGCTACTACAACTTCAAATTACCACCATTCAAATTAAATTTTGATGACTTATCATCATGGTTGTTACGCTTTGAGGAAGTATGTAAGGCAAATAAACTTGATAAATCTGTATGGGCACTAAAACTCAGGGAATTTCTAGATGGTGAATCCGCAAGTGCAGCTCAAAATATAGATCCAACAATAGTTAACGATTATGATGCCGTTAAAAATTTATTATTACGACGATTTCATTTGGATGAGGAAGGATGTAGAATGAAGTTCAAAACTCTTCTACCTGATTCAAGCAAAGATTTCACAGGTTTCATTGCGAATATACGCAATGTTTTTAATAGACGGGTTGAACTTGCTGGTGTAGATAAATCCTACGATAAGTTAGTTGATTTATTACTTAGGGATAAGGTTCTATCCTGTGTTAGCACACCATTTTTTTCATTTTACAGGAACATAAACCTCCCACTATAGCTGCATTAGCAGTCAGCTATTGTACTGCACACCCAAATGTCTCTATATCGAATTCTCATGTGAGAGAACCTTTACCTGTAGCTTTTGCTGCTACTTGGCATGGTGGAGATAATAATAATTCGGTTGATCATCACCAACAGCGGTCTCAGTCACGTAGACCATCACATTTTGAGCACAGCGCAGGGGCAGCACTCACTAGTAGTACAACCCCTTGTGTTCCAGATAATAATGATCAGGTACAATCCTCATCGGCAAGTTGTGCTATTAATTATAATGTGGCAAATAGTTGCCATAATTGTAACGCTATTTTTCAGAAGGCCAAAGAAACAGTGCTGAATTGTGGACATTTTTTGTCAGCAGTTGGTCTCTCTGCAAACGTGGGTACAGGCTCCCTAATCTTCAATAGAGGGATAGTTAATGGGACAGTAGTATCTGTTTTGAGGGAATTAGGCAGTCCCTGGTACATCCTAGATATTTAACTAATAAAATTGTTAAATGTAGTACTTTTGGGGGTACCATTGAGTACTATCCCACTGCTATTTTGGATGTACATACCCTTTTCTTTTCCGGAAGAGTTAACGTTTGTTTGTTGCAGAATCCTGTTGCAGATTTAACTGTGGGCCGCATCTATGGTAGCAAGTATTGCTCACCAAGTGAGATTAAGGATTGGGAATGACGGCACTATTGCACTGATAACTCGGTCATTACTATGGCTCAAATACGTGCCAGTAAATTCGCCACAGGTGGCACAGTATTTTCAAATTTTGATCTTGGCACCATTATGGAAAATGATGAGGAAAATGATGAGACTCTCCCACGTAATAATAATAATGGGGATGTCAGGTTTAATATACCAAGTAGTGGTGATATTAACACTACAGGCACATCTACTGTCACTCAGTTTGACACTGTTGTGCGTACATCATATGATGTACCAATATACAGATACATATCTGGTATAACTACTTCATTATACAAAATTTTTTCTTCGAGTTTCTGGTCTCTGTTCACAAGCATACTCTTGTCATCGTGTTTGACATGCACACGTCATTAGAGACTTCTCAATTTCTACTTACACATATTTTCTTAAGAAAGTGATATTTATGATTTTCTTACTTTTCGTCTTGACTACAATGTCCGGTGCTCATTGCCCTACCCATGATATGATGATATGTCATTCTACCACTGACATGTGTATACATGTCATGTCACATTCTGAGATAACTCATCACTCTCGGTTATCAAAAGTTGATCTTTCTTGTAATATGTTTAGGGTGTTTCATATTCATCCTGAACATTTACAACTTTCTTTTCCAGATCTCAATGACAACTTACTTGTCTATTTTCAGTATGATAGTCTATCCCTATTTCAAGAAGAAGAATGTTTTCTCCCTGACAAACTTAATTCTTTAAATCTACCTACAGTTAAATCTACATTACCTTGGCAATACGATCAGAGAGAGTCTGTTCTTCATAAGAATAAGAATAGTAACATTATCAATAGTGTTAAGGGTTTCATTCATACAATTAATAGCGTCAAGATTGTTTGTACCTCTAATAGTAAACTTAAAACCGATCAGTCGGTCAACAAAGTTTTCACTTTGCATCATAAACTGTCGTATATGACATGTTTTGAACACACTGCCATACATACTGATACATATCACCCTATCTACTATGATACTGTGTCTTCGTGTCTTATCATTAATTTTACCATGTCTACTATGGACAGTAAATTCATTGTCTATTCTACTTTTGCTCAGCCAATGCAGCATAAGTTTGTATATCGTCTATTTGTCTTGAGAAAAGACATGCCTATGAAAGTGACATGGACTACAGACTTTGACAAAACATTTAACTAAATTTTGTCATTTTTTTCTAGGCTACCTATTTTAATGTTGCCATAAATTAAAGAAAAAAAAAATTTACCATTTCTCGTCAGACGCAGGCAATTTTGGTTTGGCCGTACGTCATTGTCAAAATCAAATCTTTGATTGAATCGATTTCAATTTCGAGGAATATAACTTTTCCACAACAATTATCAAACGATGATGCGAGTCTATTTGTCTACGTAGTTGAATATACTGCACGACCTTACTGTTTCTCGAGTAAAACGCATCGATACTGGATGACTCCGATGATGTCTACTTTCAAGTTTACTATCGAGGCCATCCCAGGTGCAGAAAACGTTGTTGCGGATACACTGTCACGTCTTCCATCATCTTCTATTGAGAACTAACACCCCAAAGAACAGAAAAGACCTATATGCTGAAAGTTATTCTTTCATATTCAAAATAAGACATACTTGCAACTCACAATGAGCAACGAAATGATATTCCTTACGGAAGTCTTCAAATTCCTTTACAACATTTGATAGTTGAAAGAACATACGTGAGCGTTAACAATGTGCATGAAGACAGAACATTAGTAAAACGTTCTCAATTTCGATCAAGTTTCAATGGACTTTGGTTAGTGTCCATACGTGTCAGAATCAATAGGATACGATCTACAATCAAAAATCGATTACACCTAGGAAGTGAAATTACCAATACCTACTTTCAAGTACGAGCGGTCTAACTCAAGATCATCGCTGATGTAATGAATTTTTTATTTGTATGGAACAAACCATATTTTACGCACATGATGGAACTAATGACAGATTCACCTTCATGATGAACAATATGAATTTCATTACTTTGGATTGAATAAACTAAAAAAAAAAAAAAAAAAAAAAAAGTGTGAAAAAAATAAAAGAATAAAAAAAAGAAGAGATAACGAAAAATTATCACACAATTAATTAATATAAGTACTACAGTGATATAATTAGTTACTATTAGTTAAGAACTTATGTTAACTTGATTATGACATAACATGATATATATTTTTTTTTCATTAGCTGATACATTAATTTAATTACATAGTTAATTCCGTACACATCTATTTTATTTTAATCTATTAATTTCTTACTACTTAACTCTCAGGTATTCTCCATGGTTCTTTTCTTTATTTTCTTTCACATTGATACAATACTTTAGTTCACTTCATTGTAGTTTAATTATACAACATCTTACACATATTACATTGATTATTTAGTTAATATATTTAGTTAGTTATATCTTATGATGATGATTAATACAATACACATCCATTAGTTAAGACATAATTTTATTTAGAGGTATAATTAATCCTTTCTGACAGTTGACGTTTCTTTAGTTAACTTGATATAATTTTAATGTATTATATGACATGTATTATATTGACTGCGACCAATGACAATGTTTTACTAAAAACATCGTAGGCCATATGTCGGTTCTCATTAATTTTTTTGATATAATTAATCAAGCTATTTAAATTAAAAAAAAAAAAAATCTATGGAATAGATTTTTTTATCCCCGTCGGTCAGGGGAATGTTATGACACGTTTTAAATATGTCGTCTGTTACAGTTGTTAGCACTTTAAATTTACGCATTAGATGCTTGAGATGTTATAGACAAAGAACGTTTTTCACGCTTCACGGTATTTTATTGAACGTGAAGTGTATAGTAACTTTATGACGTGTCAGGGTTGGTATGGTCCCGCTTGACTACGTTTAACATTTACCCTTTTGATTATAAGCTCCGAACGAGTCGGACGTATTCTGTTTACTCCCAGGATATCATTATAGTGCAGAGTATTTCTTTGAGAATTTTGGCTAGAGGGTCAGCCTTTATTATGATTAAAGTAAGAATGGTGATGGATAACCATTATTGTTGAAGTCCAGATTACAGTGTAATTTGATCATGTTATGATCCAAGTTCGCAAGCTGGTAGGCCTCACTATCGACTGACTGTATCACAGCAGTACGTATATATAGCCTACCATGTTTTGACGACAATAATAATTGATATATATGTTTGGACTGGACTGCACTAATTGGAGATGAATCTATAGATGACGAATATTCTTATGCATGAATTATTATATGAACAAAACTGTAACGTTATTAAACATGTTGTTTTGTGGACTCAAAAAGGAAGGAGTTTTGCTCCATTGATGACCTTCAAGGTTGGCTAACCAGTTGAGCCCTTTTGTTCATTCATCTTATATTACGCACGATTCAGGGTTCATAGCAAATTTCTTCAAGCATTTTCCAGGCTTTTTCCAGGTTTTTCCAGGTCCAGCACGTGATTTTCAAGGATGGGAAACTCTAATATTTTCCTCGTCTAATTTTCTCAGATATAATTATCACTTTGCTGACCAGCAATCTGGAACATTACCGTCTCCCATTACTGGGTTTTTGCAGATTTCTTTAAAAAGAACTGTTTTTTTTTTTTTTTAAATTCATAAAAGATTGAAAAACAGACATCTTTTCCCAGTTTTTAGTGAATTTGTTCAACGTCAGCGCAATAAAATGTTAGTGACATGGATGGTAATGAATAAAATAAGCTTGATTGACGTATTGATTTAACGATTAACCACGTATATCAACATAAAAGGCTAATAAAATTGTGAATAAAATGCAAAAAAAAAACTGTATTTTTCGTGTTTGTCTTTTTTGAATGTATTCTGCGTCTGTGGCATCTGACAATGAGCGTTTGTAAATGTTTGAGTAGTTAAGTACCTGTAGTTGGAGTCTGAGCTGCTTTTTTCATTAACTGGGGTTGAAGTTGTAGCTGTAGGTCTCTGCAAGAGTCTATGTCTGGATCGTTGATAATCCTTGACTGTGTGGTATAACTTGAAGCAGGGTATCAGGCATAGAGGTACACTGCAATCTGGGCAGTACATGCAAGTCTGGCTTCTGTTCCCTGCAGCCTTACACACTTTACAGTCTGGTTTGTACCTTGCCCTTTCATAGTTATCAATGAAGTGGTGCTCAGTAAGTTGTGTTGTTGTGACCTGTGGTTTTGAAGTGTCACATTGCGTCGAAGAATAGCAGGTTCAATAAGAGTCATACTGACATCCTGATCTTTGCTTTGATCTTTTTTTGTAGAGTTGGCAGTGTTGTAGGTTATGTGCCCATTGACCAGGGCAGTTTCAACTAAGAAATGATATAAAAATAGGATCTGTGTGGGTAGGGGTAGCTTGCACCTAGTTGGCTGAAGTGGTCGACACCTCCCATACTTTTGCTGTATTTTTCTGCAAGCACTGGCTTCTGAATTGTTCTGCCCTAAAGAATTTGTCTTTCTAACTGTCTTGTTTATATTATCATTGGAGTGAACAGTAGATATAAGGTTAAGTCTTTTCGTATCATGCTAGGTGACTGTCGGCATGCCTTATCTTCTGTCGCACAAAACACAGGATGATTTCTTTTTCAATTTGAGTTTTTTTCTTCAGTGCTACAGGAAAATGCTTCCTATTTTCAGCTACTGTTCCAAATGCACCAATCTGAATTTCAGGTCTTGAAATAAAGCTGAAGGCTGAATAAAAACTACAACAGACGCTTTATCAGTTAAAAAAAAAAAAAAGGAAACACACAAATGAATAATAAAGTCAAACAATATTTAACTAGAACAAAAGTTAATATATAGTAATTGGGAGGGTGAAGGTATGATGATATCCTTATAACACTTATGATAAGTGAAAACCTATTAAATATCTAACTGGAAACATCAGGCCTTTACACACACACCCCCTCCCCATCTTTACTATTTTTGTTTGATTTTTTTGTTGGGGTTTTTTTTTTTTTATCATTTCTGTTTGTTTCGATAAAAAAAAATGTTTTTTAATTTTAAATAACATAGGTCTATGCATAAAATTGGTAATTTTCATTTATCCTAATTACAGTGATTTGACAGATGTGATGCCACTTTCATGTATCGGCAGTTATTCATGTTATCTGGAATTGAAAACATGTAGGCCTAGGAATATCCTAATTATAACCCTGCAGAGCAGAACGGGATAAGTCTCTTCATCATAAATATAATGAAAAAGCATTAAAAATATATTTATTTCCCAAAAATGTGGTGAAATGAACAGTGGGACATGGTCTGATAACAGGGTAGGCTATAGAATATGGAATCGCCATCAATTTCTATTCCTGACCATCTCAAACTGTGTCAAACATATTCCCGTAAGCAGTTGTAAACCAAGAAATTTCATTCAAACACTAATTTTGGCCATGGTTAAAAATAAAACTGTAAATAGGCCTACATTGTAAATTACAGCCGCAAGTACAGTAGGCCTATCTATAAACTGCACTTAGCCTATGTAAATATGTTTTATAAATGAATTTATTACTTACCTCAGTTGAAATGAACGATTTAATACAACTTGAATGCGTAGAGACAAGTTCTTGGTGTTTTTTTTTCTTGTTTTTTTTTAAACGTTTTGCCTCGTTTTGGCGAGGCGCGTTCCATTCAACCTAGTCGGTTATATGAGGGCGCATATCCAAATATAAAAGGCCCTTAGGTCTGAGGTTATAAATCAATTTTTTCCCTGTCGTGGGTTTTTGCTCCGCAGTGAATATGTGTAGTTATGTGTTCTTTCGTAGCAGTTAGGGTTAGTATTAGGATTAGGGTTAGTGTTAACCCTAAACCTAACCCTAATACTAAACCTAACCCTAACTGCTACGAAACAAGACGTAACTACACATATTCAGTGCGGAGCAAAAACCCAAGAGTAATAGGAAATTACCGCTTTGGAGTAACAACAGACGCGCGCACTAAAAATAAATCTGCTTCACATCGTTAACGCAAATCGCCGAAAACAAAAATCGTCGAAAACACGAACCGCCGAAAACATCTGGAAATGGATTTAGTGCGCAAAGGGAAGTAAAAATTCTACAGTAACTGAAGTTTAAAGAAAAATACCACCAATAATCGAAAAATGGACAACTTGTAATTTCCAGGTCCGATGCGGGAAATTCAAGGCTTTTAGCCATTTTTCCAGGCTTTTCAAGGCCTGGAATTTTTTTTTTCCATTTTCCAGGTTTTTCCAGGTCGCTACGAACCCTGACGATTACTCTCAGTACATTTTTCATTCGTTTTATTGCTAAAATTAGATTGGCGCTCTGAGCGGCTTGCGGTCCAAATGTGTTTATTTTGTGAGCCGCTGACAGCGGCTTGCGGTAGTTAATGTGTTAACTTTGAAAAAATCGCATTTAAGCAATGTTCAAACATAACTTAACGAAAGAACCCGCTTCAACAGAAACAAAGAGATGAACTGAATTGAAACGAAACATATAATGCACAGTCAGATCTGGAAATTCGGGATCCAAGACGCATCAAAAGTGAGGAATGCAGTAAGCGACCCATAGCTTGACTGCCTGCGTCAGGGTCAGCGAACCAGAGCTGACCAAGACCCTACTCCACCTCCATGTGGTGGCCCTGGAAACAGGCTGCATCACTGCAGTCTGGCTGAGGAGTAGGGATCGAAGAGGGAAGGCAAACCCGGTCCCAAAAATGCCATGCGGAAGTCGGATGTGTCGGGTGAAAGGCGCAAATACCGCAGCTTCGCTGTAAACGGACACAACGCAACCAACGTCCTTTTCAGGACGAACGAGGAATAAGAAGAAGAAGTTCTGGAAATTCTGTTCCCAGATGTAAATGACCAATGGTAAACATTAATTCTCCAGACTATTTAAAATGAACCTGAAGATCTCTTAACAAGAACAGCCATAGAACATCTGAACCAGCTGTCCGTCAATAACAAAGTTTCACTGCAGTGGATTCCTGCACACTGTGGTATTGCAGGAAATGAGGCAGCTGACAGACTGGCAAAAACAGGCACCCTGAAGGAACAGTTTCACCACAGAGTCTCACTGAAGGAAGCAAAGACACTTATCAAAAGAAAGTACAAAAATGCATGGAGCCAGAGAACAGGCAGCAATTACCCACAAGACCCCATCCTAAAGCTAGACAGAACACAGCAAACCACCATTTTTAGGCTCCGCACAGGACACTGCAGGGAGCTGCGGTAGCATAGTGGTTAGTGCACTGGCTTCCTAGAGCAGTGGTCTATGGTTCGATCCCCAGATGAGGCGGGAATTTTTTAGGCCACAAACGGCTCCTGGGTCGACCCAGCCCCAAATGGGTACCAGAGCAACTCTGGGAAGGTTAAGGTGGCCGGCGTGATGCCGACCACATCACCCCTCGTGTGCCGACGGTCAAGATAATATGGGCCTAACACCATATTCCCAATATGCCTCAATGGGCGTGTAACTGGTTCCTTTACCTTTACAGGACACTGCAGAGTACAAGCCCACCTCCACAAAATTAAAGCTGCCCCAATTGACCAGTACACATGCCAAAATGGCCCCCAGACTCCGGAACACATTCTGCAAATGTGCCCTCTCTTTGGTGACTTGAGAGCTCAAACCTGGCCCCAGCAGACGAAAATGGAAGAGAAACTGTGGGGCACCTGCGAGGACTTCCTGCTGATGACTGGATTCATGGAGGCAACTCATCTCCTTGTTTAGCCTTTAGCACGCTGCCGTCGACATATGTCGACGAAGGCAACCTATGTTCTCCCAGCTGTTGTCAACATATGTCGACAGCGTTTATCATCGTTTTCTAGCACATGACTTGTGTACACGTGATTTTCAGCCCTGGATGTTAAGTTGTAATGTCATTTACAAGAGAGTTAGCTTCCATTTCCGATCTTACAAAAGTGATGGGTGTATCCGCGTTTATTTTTTGTAAATTTTTTTAAATCGAAATGAATCAGCATCGAACATGCGGCCATTTTCGTTATAATTTTATTGGATTCTGACGCCATGAGGTAAGGATGAAATTTTTGTCTTTATAAGCGCTGATATCGGTTCTCAGAATATGTTTGATGGCTGAGATTGAAACGAAAGTAGAATGGCTTTCCTGGTATGTATTTTTTTAGGGGTTAGGATTAAGTGTGTCGGAAAGGTTTAGGGTTAAGATCGAATATCACGGCTGACGAGAGCGTTTATTCCTTTGCTACTGATGATGGGTGTAACGAAAAGATCGTCATTTGATTTGTATTGGTCTATTGGTCAAATGACTTTCATTGAGATGCAAGGGATATGGACTCTTCGTGTGTTGGTTATTTTTTTTTTTTTTTTTTTATAATTTTAAAATTAAAAATTTTTATTTTTTTTATTTTTTAAGTGTTTTTCTCGTTTTTTTCATCTTTCCTTTCCTCTCTTCCTATCACATCTAACATGAACACAAACAAATTTTATATCATCAGATTCATCATTCATTTATTTATATAAATTCCAAAAATGATAGCAAATGACCAAGAAACACAAAAACTATAGAATTTACAAGTCACCCACTATAACAATGGGGGGTTGTGAAAAAGAATGCAGCGGCAGGAGCATAGTTTTGGGAAAAGAATGCAGCGTGCTAAAGGTTAGATTGCTGCTGCTGCTTTTCGAGTGGCCAACTCTTCTTTCATGCCTCCCTTTCGGTCTATAATAGCTCTGAGGTATTTAAAGTGGTCGACCTGCTCCAGGACCTGTTCTCCCAGCTTAATCTGATGTCTTCTTTCTTCTCATGATATCACCATGGATTTTGTTTTAGATCTGCTTATGACCATCCCTCTCTTCTCCAGCTCTTCCTTCCAGACTTGCAGGTTGGATTGGAGATGTGCTTATGATTTAGCAATCAGGGCAACATCATCAGCAAATGCCAGCTCTGAAATACAGACCTGTCTCATCTTCCAGTACCCCACTGAATACTTTCTTGTTCTCTCCTTACATGCCTTAATGACATCGCCCATGAGGAGTATGAAAAGATAAGGTGACAGAATATCACTTTGTCTTACACCAGTGGTGGTCCTGAACTCTTCTGACTTATGGTTTGCTGTCCTCACATAATTTCTGCAAGACTTGTAGAAGCTCTGTATAGCATGAATCAGAGGTGCTGGAATGTTCTTCCTTGCCAAACAGTCCCAAAGTTTGCTCCAAGGGACCCTGTCAAACGCCTTTTCCAGATCTATGAAACAAAGATGGATCTCACTCTTATAGTCAAGGGCCTTTTCACTCAGCTGGTTTAGATTGCTGAGCATAGGAAACTGATCGCAGAAGAAGAAGAAACGTTAAGAGACTCACTTAACCAAGTGTCACAAGCTAAAATAACCAGACTACACCAAAGTCATTTTTAGTTACTTGTTACCTGCTGGTGGTACATGTACACATCCTATAATGTTTCCAACCAGTGTCTCTATCTTCACAGCTAAGTTGTCTAAATGCACTGTATAGATGATGCCGAGACAATTCTGCAATGAAATAAATTTGGGAAAAATATTTATAGAATGTGTGATTCCTATGTATACACACTGGGATCCTTGCTGGTGCTACAGAGTTCATGCACTGTGCTGAGATCCTCCTTGTGTGATCTAAGGGAGGAGAATGGAGCACTGACGGAGTTGTCCATGTGCAATGAAGATAGTCTTTCAAACCAAACCAATCAAACAATTGGAATAAAATGTATTCGTAAAGTGGCATGAACTGAAGCACAACTGTGTTCACGCGCATACACATATGCATGCATGTACACACACACAGACATGCATGCACGAACACACATATGCACATGCATAAATACTTCAACTATCCTGTATACTCTACTACTCTACTCTATTAACTATGCGTGATTGAGTTTCATTATTAAAATGCTAGAAAAAGGACAGAAACTATCTTAAAGTATATCTGGACAAAGGGTTAGAAAATTAAAAAAAAAGCAAACTGTCAGTGAATTAGTTTTGGTTAGGAAAACATGCCTGAAAAGTCCTTATTAGGTAAAGAAAGAAAAAATTTAAGAACAATTTACAATAACAAAATATAAGCAAAGATGATGATGATAAATAAGCTTTCTTGACATAGTAAAACTTCTATATAAAAGTTTACAACATGTAATTGTTCAGCTATTTATGGCACAATGAATTAAGTGATTTCTGTTAATTTAATGAACTTAAAAGGTTAAGGTAGTCCCATAGCAGATACTGCTGTAAGGGAGTTAAGTGTTAGAGACTTCATCATACTAGGTCCAGCATCGAGAGGTGGGGTGACCACTTCCCTTCCTTGCTCCCTTTTCCTTCCCTTACTCAAAGAGCAGTCAGGAACCCATTTACAGCTGGGTAGTCTGCAGCAGTTGGTACTATGATTCGAACCCAGCACTTCTGCCACAAGAGACTAGCGCTTTAATGAACTTACAAAGTAAAATAAACTACATCCAGCATATCTGGCTATCAGTAAAAATAAAATGTATCATCTGAGTTTATCAAAATAATGTACATTAGATAAAACACATTTGTCAAAAGTCTACAGTGAGGTATTCCATAAAATCCAAATTTCTATGCTCAACTGTCCTCATTTTTAAAGTCAGAAGTATGGTAGCCCTAGACTGACTAAACTAAATAAATGAACAAAAACACTAACTAAACTAACAAACATTACAATAGAAAAATTACCCTGAATGCTTCAAAATAATCATGCCTTGACACAAGGACTAGGGATTTCGGGGCAAACTTAAACGAATGACGTGAAGTGTTTCTTTCATTGTCATCTTCTTCATCATCAGCTTCGCTTGGAGTCATGGCAATCACCTCAAAAAAGGTGAACACAGCACAATAATGGCGCTTCCCATCCATGTCTGTGAGGACTGCCACATAGAATGATGGCTGCTGCTGATGGCTTGACAAAGCCCACCCCATTGGCTGGCAAAACTACCAAAAGAAGATTTAAGTACATGTTTAGGAAATTTTACAAAGTATTTTCAAATCTAAACATCTGATTTTTAATGAAATAAAAGAGCTATATTTCTTTTCATATAATGACTTTTTTAAAACTTTATTTACTTTTTTTTTACTTTATCCTTCCTCTAGTGATGTTAAAGGGTAATGGGAAATTTCAATGATGTTCATGCACATTTTGTGTGGATACTATGCTGCTTTTGCTCCTCAAGGCAAAAATGTCAGACTTTGAAACCAGGATGCACCACGATTCCAGCACACCCAGCTGAAAAATGGGTACCAAACTCTGTTCTTGAGGCAAAGAAAGCAAAGGCAGCAAGTAAAGCTGAGACCTAGTCTAAGTGAAGTCTCTAACACTTCACTCCCCCATGACAGTATCTGCCATTTATCCTTTCAATATGCTAGTTGTCTTTTCCTAACAGTCACTCCATCAATCCAGTTTTCTTGGTTTTCCTCATGGCTTACTTTCTAATGATCTAGCACAGTGATTCCCAACCTTTTTGAGTCTAGTGCTCCTTAAACATGACCATTACTTATTTAATGACCCCCCCCCCCCCCCCCCCCCAACCACCATTAAATGAGTTGTGAGTTTATCTGTGATAAATATTTACAAAATTTAAGAAGAACACTGCTGCAGCACAAAAAATAATCCAAAATTAGACTTCAACTAGCAACTGGAAATTAGAATGATGAAAACAAAGAAAAATAAATACATTACAAAGTACATAATATGATGTAAGATACTGTCTGGGTGAACAAGATGAACATAGCCAAACAACAACTACAAGGCTGATGGATCCCACATCAAGGCACTAACACTGGACTCACAATATTTTAGACAGCTTCAGTAAATGTAAATCTAGCAGGGATGTATGGCTGAGAGGAATGGGTTAGGTGTGTATACAACCAACGTGCTACAGCATTCATACCCTTCGACTGCTTCTTCTTTGATCCTTAGCTGCCGACTGTGATACTATACTGTAATTTATTTTTTCAATAGGCCCCATGTCTTTTTCTCCTTGCATTTTTTGCACTATTTCTAGGAGGGATTACAGGTAATCAACCCCATGTTTCTTCTCCTTCTATTATTTACGTTTTTTCAGAGAGGGATTTTGATGGAGTTTTATCTTATCTGCATTATGTTTCTTCTCTATGAATAGTAGGTGGTGTCTAGTGTTGTTGTGTAGAGAATTGTTGAAGTATTTTTCTATAGGGAGGATGGTAGAACCTAGTTCAGAATTTGCACCAGTTTTATTCTCCTTAACACATTAACTACCGCAAGCCGCTGTCAGCGGCTCACAAAATAATCACATTTGGACCGAAAGCCGCTCAGAGCGCCAATCTAATTTTAGTAATAAAACGAATGAAAAATGTACTGAAACACTCTCTGATCTGGTTCGAGATTTTAAGTTGCCACCGGAAAACAAATTCCCAAAGCATGGTTGTTGTAGAACACTGAAAATTTGATATTATGTTCATATTTTTCAGCGTTTTGGGTTAACTACCAAATCGTGTAAAACTGTTTACCGTGGCAACTAGTGATAGGACTAAAAAAAATGCGTGTACATCTCGTCTAACGGCTGAATATAATAGAAACGTGTTTGTTACGTACATTTATTACCTAAGGGGGTAGTCTTCGGTCCTGCCAAATGTACGCAACAGTCTTGATATAGTTATATTATTTGTGCGGTCGAATGATTCGCGCACTGACGTGCACGAAGCAGTGAGTGTTGCTTTGGGACGCACGGGTAACCTAGTTGAGTAGTTTGTGACGTCATGATTTGAAGGGCAACATGGAACTTGTTTATGTCCATGATTGTTATATTATATTTGTATTCAATGGCATGTTTATGGAAAGCCATTTATTCTAGTGATCTGTATTGGTCTTCAGGTCGAAACCAATAGCAGCAATGTCACGTAAGTTATCGCCCCACTTCTTATTTAAAGCTGTATTATAAGGCCGCTCTAATACTAGTCTAGCGGGAAGATGTTATTCCTAGAATGGATCTACAGAGTCGTTTGCCTTTAGGATTTGTATCGTAGAAGAAGGATTCCTACGAGTGGAAGAAGTTATTGATTACCTTATGCACATGTTTTAATATGCTGTTACAACAATGCCAGAAGCGTGGCATAGAATGGAAGAGGTTAGTCAACTGGAATCTCTAACCTGTTCGTATTATCGTGTATGACTTTGTTTGAAACTATATGCTATCTAACGTTATGTTTTGGAGAACGTATGGGATTGTGAAGTATGATATGAAAGATTTTATCCTGGAGTATGAATACGTTACCATGATAGACGTCCTTGAGAGAAGGTCAACGGACTTGAATGAGAAGAATATTATACGGTAACAGTTTGTGATCCTTAGTCACTTGAGTCAGAGGACTTTATGGTAGAGAATCTTCAGGAACTTTAAAAGTAATTACCATTATGCTGATGTATGATCTTTGCGCCTGTGACGATGTTAGTCTTGTCCACTCCATCTGTGTCATGTTGAATAAAATCGATGTACAGTCATCACCGACTTATGTACTGCCAGCATTTGCCCAGTTCACTACTTGTTGAAGTTCGTTGGAAGAATATTGTTGACATTCGTTCATTTTAACCATTCGCGTTTGAAGCTACCTCTTCACCAGTATAAACTGTACTCAACCATAAAACGAACTCAACAGTAATTGGTGCTCCAGTGTGTTTATGAAATCTAGAATTTCACAGGAAACGTACCCTATACAAGTATCAGCAATGGAAGATCTGAACTTTCAAGGCGACAACATCTTGGGATCATCTGAAGATCTGAACTTTCAAGGCGACAACATCTTGGGATCATTTGAAGATCTGAACTTTCAAGGCGACAACATCTTGGGATCATCTCTTAGTCACTATTACGTGCGAGCTGTGGTCTAATACTCAGAACGAAGTATTTTATCCTCAAAAGTACATACACGGGGACGAGGCACATTGATTTTTTTCCTGCATGCGAGTTAAGTATAACGTGTTCTCCTTATACGCTTTATTACTTTTAGCTGTGCCTTCCGTGATATGTCCATATCTATATTTTCCATGTTATATGTTATATGTTGTTCATTCTTCGTGGGAGGTAGGGAGGTTGATCTGACGAACGAGATCCATCTCGAAGCCAATTCGGGCTCTTCGTCAGACGTTCTGTAGGGCTCAACTTGTAAGTTTCAATTGAGCGATAGTTCCGGTACAAGGCTAGAAACCTTGCCGAAGTTCCGATCGCTAGTTGCTTCTTATAATATTATCTATTTAGCTGTTTCGTCACGTTTAATTGTTGTTTTTGGTATTTATTTTACTTGTACCTTAGTTTTATGATGAATTTTGTTTGTATTTTGCGTCCATCTCACCTTTCCTGTCGTTCAGTTTTTTACAAAACCTATGTTTTTACACTGTGTTGTCAATTGTACTGTTAATTATCTGATCGTAGTTATCGTCGTATATTTTTACGATATTCTATTTTAGTTATACATTTTTATTTTTTTTTATTTCTACGATTGTGTTCACCCGTCCAGTTTATCATGTCTTGTCGGTTATGTTTCTATTGTCTTTCTCGTTGTTCATTTCATGACATTTGATTACATAAATTTATTGATTATTAACATATTTAATAATTATATGATAACATTATACCGTTCTAAGGACAGGAACGAAGACCACTAGTTGTAGTAACACTTTTAAATAGTATTATTACATAATAATATTGAATAATGGCTACCTTAGACTATTTTATTAAGCAAGCTAAGGCGCTTAATATACCTCAGGAAGAGATTAGATCATTTGCTATGACAGAATATAAAGAATCTCAAAGGTTGGAATCTCAAAGATTGGATGCTGAAAAGTTACGTTTGGAAAATTTGAAATTTGAGGCAGATCAAAAACGGACTGAGGCTGAGGAAGAGGAGAAAAAAATGAGATTAACTGCTGAGGAGGATGAAAAGAAGAGGAAATTTATAGCTGAGGAAGAGGAGAAAAAAAATGAGATTGGCCGCTGAATTAGAAGAGAAACGATTTCAGCGAGAAGCAGAACAGAAGCAAAAGGAGTCTGAAGAAAGACTTAAAATTGAAATGGAACAGAAACAAAAAGAAATGGAAGAGAGGAGATTAATAGCTGAAAAAGAAATGGCAAATAAACAAAAAGAAATGGAAGAGAGGAGATTAATAGCTGAACAAAATGTAAAACGACTTCAGCTTGAGATGGAAGAGAATGAAAAAAAAACGACAGCATGAACTGAAATTAGCAGAGTCAGAATATGAGAGAATTAGGTTAACGCAGGAATCTAATTCTCAGAGAACTTTTGAAAGCCAAACTTCATCCAGACAGGATCATTTTAAGGAAATTCACCTTAAATTACCAAAATTTAATCCCCCGTCTGATGACGTGATATTCTTCCTAGATAGGTTTGAGGCCACTTGTGGATCTTATAACGTGGATAAAGCACTATACTGTACATATTTATCCAGATTACTTACAGGGGATGCATTAGCAGTTTATCATACCACCAGCATTGGTGAGAAAAATGACTATAATGCTCTTAGAGCGGCACTTCTGCAAAAATTCCAAATGACAGAAGACGAATATCGTTTAAGATTTCATACATTACTACCTCAATCTAGGAGAAATTTTAGTGATTTTCTGTCACAGATACGACTAACATTAGAAAGATGGATCGAATTATCCAAAATTGAAAAGTCGTATGAAGGTCTCTTCGATTTACTGATGCGCGATAAGGTACTTTCGTCTGTAAATCCTACATTTCTCGCATTTTTACACGAAAGGAAACCTTTATCAATGAAAAATTTGGAAGAACATGCAAAAAATTTTTGCACTGCTCACCCAACCATGGATCTAAGTAATGCACAGATTAAGAATGAATTGCCTGTTGCTTTTGCAGCACAACAAAACAATTTTTCACGCAATCGTTCTTTTAGTGCTGATAGGTATGTCAATAAGGGAAATAATTACAATTTTAACAATGATAACTTTTACAAAGGGAAGCAATTTCAACAATCTGCTCCATTTAATGTTTCTTGGAACCAAGCTCACAGATCGCGAGATTTTGGTAACAATAATTTTAAAAATAATCAAGGACATTATAATAAACAAAACTGGAGATCAAAATCTCAGGGTCCGCAAAACAAACAAGGTTCTTGGAATAAAAATTTTAAAGAACAGCATAACTTTAATTATACAAACTATCGGACTCGTCCAAATTTTAACTCTAGCAGAAACGACAATTTTGGCAATTTTAATGACAATAATCAAAATCGATCGCGTCGCAGAGATAGATCGTCAAGTAATACGGTTAGACATTCTAATGTCTCTTTAATTGATACACAGGCTAACATTGAACAGGGTAAAGTAGCTGAAACTCACAATGCTATGTCTTGTTCTCTTGATTGTACCCAGGTGAAAGACTGTCCAGAATGCTCGACTCTTTTCCAGCCTAAGGCGATCACGACGCTGCGTTGCGGACATACCTTGCCTAGTCTACCTGCAGTCTGTACGGCCACTGCTGCGTCAGTACACCAGGGACAGGGCTCTCTTAAGTTTAACAGAGAATTTGTTAACAATATTTCATACTCTCTTTTATTCGACTCAGGTTGTACCACTGTGGGCGTCCGGACTTCGCTGATCGACCCTAGTTGTGCGACGGGCAGGGTTGTGAAATGTGTGACGTTTGGCGGAACTGTGGAAACATTTCCCACAGCCATTATAACACTTCATACACCATTTTTTTTCAGGACAGATCCAGGCTTGTCTTCTTCCAAATCCAATTTGTGATTTAATACTTGGTCGCATACATGGTATTAAAGAGTGTTCACCTCAACAAATTGCTGAATGGGAAGAGCGACATATTCAAACTGCAAATGCAGTAGTGACTAGAGCGCAAGCTACTAATATGTCGCAGGATACACCTATTGAACCTACAGTTCATACCACTTGTGATGATGATGCTCCTATATCACGGGAGTTGTTTGCAACATTGCAAAAGAATGATGATTCATTAAAAAAATTTTTTCAGTATGTTAACAAAAAGAATACAAGCAACAAACTTGCAAAATCTAGACATGACTTTATACTTAAAAATGGGATTTTGGTGAGAGTAATACGGGAAAAGGATTCATCCTTATGTTATCAGATCTTAGTCCCATCCTCTATGAGATCTCGTATATTACGACATGCGCATGACTCGCAATGTGCGGGCCATATGGGTTTTTCGCGTACCAAATCCAGAGTGCTTTCGGCATTCTACTGGCCAGGCGTCCATAGGGACATCACTCTCTATTGTCGGTCCTGTTTGATATGTCAGGAAGTTAAGGTACGGGGTCCATTTCATGCGGCTCCTATTCAAGCTGCGGACATCCCGATTAGACCATTTGATAAAATGGCCATTGACATTATTGGTCCGATACTTCCATCTGCTAGAGGGCATACTCATATCCTTACGTGCATTGATATGTGCACTGGTTGGCCTGAGGCCATCCCTCTCAAGAACACTTCATCTGCCAGTGTAGCAGAGGCATTGATGTTAATCTTCTCACGCATTGGTTTTCCACGGAAAATCTTGTCGGATCATGGGGTTCAGTTCATTTCTGAATCCATGTCTCAAGTTATGAAGACATTAGGTATAGACAGATCTCTTAGTTCTATTTATCATCCGATGTCAAATGGGTTAATTGAGCGTCTCAATAGGACACTCAAGCAGTTGTTGAGTAAGATGACTCAAGACCATCCCCAAGACTGGGATCGGGTCCTACCCGCTTGTCTCTTTGCGTATCGCGAGGTACAAAATCAAGCAACGGGGTTTTCTCCATTCCAGCTTGTTTTTGGCATGCAACCACGCGGTCCTATTTCGTTAATCCACGACTTATTGGTTGATGTGAATATTGAAGAGGAAACTCAATCCTCTTATGAGTATGTGATCTCTCTGAGAAAGAGAATCATAGATGCTTGTAGACTAGCTACTGCATCATCTGAACAAGCCAAAGAAAAAGCTCGTCTATTTGCAAACAAGTATAGACGTCTTCACCAGCTCATACCTGGTGATGAAGCTTTTGTCTTACTACCTACGCATAACAATCGTCTTTTAATTACCTGGAGAGGTCCTTTCAGGATCATCTCAAGAATATCCGATGTCGACTACATCGTTGATGTTAATGGTAAACATAAAACCTTCCACATTAACATGTTGAAGGAGTATTACTCACGTCCTGATTATCTACAGTCAGTGTTTCAGGCAACTGACGATCCTACACCACCTATTCAACACTATTCTAGTTTGTCAGTCATCCAAGAAGAGGAATCTTCTTTCGATGATGTACAACTACCAATACCAGTTGTACCACTCCATTCCACTGAGAAATGGAATGATGTTACGATCTCATCTACTCTTTCGGCTGATCAACGTCAGCAAGTTTCTAATATTCTACACTCGTATGAGGATGTCCTCACTGACATCCCAGGTCATACGTCAGTCATCCAACATGACATTATTCTGACTGACGATACGCCTATTCGAGTTCGCCCATATCCTATTCCTTTACACTTTCGTGATAAGGTTGATAAGGAATTGGATGAGATGCTCCAATTAAATATAATTTAACCATCTTCATCACCATATTCTTCTTCCATGGTAATCATTAGGAAGAAAGACAACAATATACGTCTTTGCGTAGATTACAGGAAATTAAACAAAGTTACAAAATTCGATGCGGAACCATTACCTCTTTTAGATGACTTATTGGAGAGATTATCTCATGCTACATTCTTTTCGAAATTTGACCTTTCAAAGGGATATTGGCAAGTGCCACTCACTCCTAAAGCAAAGCCATTCACCGCTTTCTCGACACCACGGGGTCTTTTTCAATGGAATTTTATGCCATTCGGGTTAATGAATGCGCCAGCTACCTTTGTACGCATGATGCGCCGCATATTGTCTCATCGTCCTGATGTCATTACTTATATAGATGACATCTGTCTTTTCAGTGACTCTTGGGATGAACATATTCAGGGTTTAAAATCTTTACTTTCTACCTTACGGGATTATAACTTAACAGCGAAACCTTCAAAGGCTTTTGTCGGTTTTCATGACATCTCCTTTCTTGGTCACCGTATAGGTCGCGGTTTAATGTATACAGAAGACAGTAACGTCTCTAAAATTTTAAACATCTCAGCACCTAAGACAAAAAAACAAGTGAGGTCGCTCTTAGGACTAATACAGTTCTATTCTAAATTCATCCCTCATTTGTCTACTATAACTGCACCTCTTTCTTCGTTACTAAAAAAAGGCACATCTAATGTAATAAAGTGGTCGCAGGATCACCAAACGGCTTTAGACTATATAAAACAATTTTTTTCAAATAAGCCTTTTTTAAGGTTGCCTAACAAAGATCTCACCTTTGTTCTTCGCAGTGATGCTTCTTCCTACGCTATTGCGGCAGTTTTGATGCAGGAATACGGAGGCACCTTATTTCCGGTTATGTACGTATCCAGAAAGCTCACAACGAGCGAGATGAAATATTCCGTTCTGGATAAAGAGCTCCTTGCTCTTGTCTGGGCAATCACTAAACTGGATCGTTATCTCCTCGGATCGCACTTTGTGGTGGAGTCTGACCAGAAAGCTCTTACCGCACTGAATACAGGGAATGTTAAGTCATCAAAGTCAGCGCGTTACGCTATAGCGCTTCAACCGTTCCATTTTGAGATACGAGCTATTCCTGGAGTGCAGAATGTGTTCGCAGACTGTCTTTCAAGATGCCCAAGTGAACGTGTCGAAACTAAACCACTTCCAGATGGTGAAACATCCTCACCGAAACATGAATAACTTTGTACATTGTTATTGATACTATATTAACTTTTTCTTAGTACGCGAACATTGGTACTACAGTAACTTTTTATTAATATGGCAACATTGTTAAGAGCTACAAATATACATTTGTTATTCCTATGGAACATATTACACTACATGGCGTGTGCGAGAATATATTTTATCTTGTATGGAACATTCAGTACATCGTCGCGTCTATTACTAACTAGTTACAACTGAACATTGACAATGAGTGATACTGGAATTATTTAGAATATATTGTTAACTAGTTATTTGTTAGTAATTAAGGAATATATAAATTAGATTAATTCAACTTAATCTATTTGATTGATTATAAATCACACATCTACTAACTTTATTAGTTTCTCGCAATACGTGTATTCACGTATCCCACTACATGCTATCTCACTTTTAGATAACTAGTCAAACTTACTAGTGTTAGAAAATAGTAAGTGTGTTGCTTCTTAAAGTGTTTAATTATGCTTTGTTTCATTTTGCATGTTGTATTTTAAAATTTCTCTGTTTTATTGATTCTCTTGTCATTGATCATCATCAGTGTTGCTGTTCATTTCATTTTTGAAATCATATGTTTCAAATTTTTTTGAAAACTTAGTTGAATTTTATTATCATTTTTTTTTATGGTTTCTTCATTTTCATTTTTCAACTTGTTTTACTTCGAATATTACCACATCGTTCCAAAGTAGGTCGATTGTGGATGTGTGCTTTAATGCATACTGTCATTTAGTTATATTGATTTCAATTTAATATTCTTTTCTTAATATGATATAACTTTATGCATTTCATATCTTGTTGTAGTTCTGACTCACCTCTCTCGAGTAATTAGTTCGAAAAAAATTAATAGAATTAATTTTTTTAAGGGGAGGTGATAAGGTAGCTGTTACGTACATTTATTACCTAAGGGGGTAGTCTTCGGTCCTGCCAAATGTACGCACCAGTCTTGATATAGTTATATTATTTGTGCGGTCGAATGATTCGCGCACTGACGTGCACGAAGCAGTGAGTGTTGCTTTGGGACGCACGGGTAACCTAGTTGAGTAGTTTGTGACGTCATGATTTGAAGGGCAACATGGAACTTGTTTATGTCCATGATTGTTATATTATATTTGTATTCAATGGCATGTTTATGGAAAGCCATTTATTCTAGTGATCTGTATTGGTCTTCAGGTCGAAACCAATAGCAGCAATGTCACGTAAGTTATCGCCCCACTTCTTATTTAAAGCTGTATTATAAGGCCGCTCTAATACTAGTCTAGCGGGAAGATGTTATTCCTAGAATGGATCTACAGAGTCGTTTGCCTTTAGGATTTGTATCGTAGAAGAAGGATTCCTACGAGTGGAAGAAGTTATTGATTACCTTATGCACATGTTTTAATATGCTGTTACAACAATGCCAGAAGCGTGGCATAGAATGGGAGAGGTTAGTCAACTGGAATCTCTAACCTGTTCGTATTATCGTGTATGACTTTGTTTGAAACTATATGCTATCTAACGTTATGTTTTGGAGAACGTATGGGATTGTGAAGTATGATATGGAAGATTTTATCCTGGAGTATGAATACGTTACCATGATAGACGTCCTTGAGAGAAGGTCAACGGACTTGAATGAGAAGAATATTATACGGTAACAGTTTGTGATCCTTAGTCACTTGAGTCAGAGGACTTTATGGTAGAGAATCTTCAGGAACTTTAAAAGTAATTACCATTATGCTGATGTATGATCTTTGCGCCTGTGACGATGTTAGTCTTGTCCACTCCGTCTGTGTCATGTTGAATAAAATCGATGTACAGTCATCACCGACTTATGTACTGCCAGTACTTGCCCAGTTCACTACTTGTTGAAGTTCGTTGGAAGAATATTGTTGACATTCGTTCATTTTAACCATTCGCGTTTGAAGCTACCTCTTCACCAGTATAAACTGTACTCAACCATAAAACGAACTCAACAGTGTTTCAACAATTGACTGATAGATCTAGCGACGAGGACAAGAGTGAAAACGGTGTGCATATTGGTTGAAATTGTGATTTTGGTAGAGATGGGGCGCAAGCAGTTATAATTGTGAAAATATTGCAAGTCCTCGGCCATCGGAGGGCCGTTAAATAGCAACAACCTCTATTAGAGTTACAACCGGTGTTTATTGTAATAGTACATTCATTTATCTTTAAAATGACGTGTAATTCATAAAAATCTGTAAACAATTACGAAAACTACAGCTTACTTTGTGCAAACACCTACAGGATGAAAATGGGAAAAAAATTTAATTCGGCCACAGTGTGTTTTTCAATTCGGTAGTTAATGTGTTAAGCTATTGCGTGCACATAGACGTATTTTCGAGAGTTAAATCATTTTCTGCCATTTTCTTTGCTTCAGTTAACAGTAGAGGGCTGAGCACTATTTCCCGTTTCTTTATCTAAATGGGAGATGGAGGTATTGACTGTTTCCCACGTACTTAATACTGGCTAACAGTAACAGGATGAGTCAGAGTGTTTACAATTTTGATTGGCCGAGATCAAACTGCATTTGAAAGGCCGAGCGATCATTGGGGCTTAAAACATAGCCGCGCAACTGACGTCAAGAGGTCAGCGTGCTGGTCAAGGATTATATATAGGCTCGTTCTCTCTAATGAAATTGCCAGCCGCATACCATAGTCAAGTCGATTTGCCTTTAAGAGGGAGAATTCGAGTTTGCAGGTAGCGGCTTTGTGGGAGAGAGCGAAACTGGCACCACCAATTTCCCCACGGCAAGGGTTGGCATCGCAGAAATGCTGAGTTTTGCGTTAATTGCCAGAGGCGGAAGAAGAATAGAACATACGTTTTCCAACGGCAGGGGAAGACAGTTCTCCAGTGGAATAGGATTTGGTGGATAAATTCTGAACTCTGATGCTCGATCTTGTTACACACGCAAATTGGCATGCTGCCAGCGTTGTCATAATTCGTTCGCTTAGAGTTTAGAATAGCTAGTTTGGTGTAGAGGCTCGAAGTCCGAGACCCCACCAAGTTTAGTGGGTTGTGTATAATCTTAACTTCTTTTCCCATACAGGTGGCAAGTGTGGGTGAAGGGTTTGGTTGATGTAAAATCACTGTAACTGTACTTGATTTGTTTTTCCAGGTACACACACACACACACAATTTATTTCTTTGACATGTATTTGAGTTTTCTATGTGTAAATAAAAATTGTACATTATAGTCTGGATCAGTCACTTTATTTACGTACAGTAGCTATCTGTTGTCTGTATCGTGGTATATGTGAATCTTATATAACCTTATCCCCTTAGGGTAGTTAGAGGTGGTTGAGGCTATAGCAATTTAAGACGTCCGGAGTGGCGAGGGAAGAGTCAAATCTAGGTTCTCACCCCTCAGGGCCAATAGTTTCAACATTTCACTATCATTTTCATCCAAATCTATCTTTTTCAGTCTTTCTTCTCACTAGTGTCTTGTCACTATATGTAGACAACCTCTAGTCCTAAATCCACTTTGTGACAAAGTGGGGGCTCGTCCGGGATCATCTTTGTTGGGATCAATTCTGTGATCTTATCTAAAGTCATAGATTGTCTCTGTAGAGAGTTCTGGAAATAGATTTTTCTTTAAATATCCCCTAGACTGAGCTATATTAAGACTGATCCAGCTATAAGTTTTTTCCACAGGTTACAGTCAGTTTAGATGGTAGTGGTAGTAAGGTTGTTTATGACTTAGAGGTAATTGATGGCTAACTGAATTTTTTCTTAACAGGAAGGTAATTCGGGTTTTGGGTAGCTGGATAACTATAACAATTTTTCAGGTAGTTATTAGTCAGACTTGGTGCCAGTCTGAGTGCGGGTTTTTGCGACAGCATATTCCTAGCAGGTAACAGGTGGTTCCTTCCTTTTTGTTTCTTATTTCTATCATTTTTCTGTGTTTGTGAGCTTACAGCAGTTCACAAGTAAGATGGCAGATATAGCCAAGTTACGAGCTGCCTGGCGTGAGGCTGCTCAGGACATGGGAATGGACAAGGAGGAAACTAAGGCCTACATGTTGAGGGAGAAGGATAGGCATGACCAGAAAGAGAAAGAGGAGAAGGCAGCAGAGAGGGAAGCACAGGAGAGGGAGAAGGCAGGAGAGGGAGAAGCACAGGAGAGGGAGAAGGCAGCAGAGAGGGAAGCCCAGGAGAGGGAGAAGGCAGCAGAGAGGGAAGCACAAGAGAGGGAGAAGGCAGCAGAGAGGGAAGCACAGGAGAGGGAGAAGGCAGCAGAGAGGGAAGCACAGGAGAAGGCAGCAGAGAGATAGCATGAACATGCCATGCATTCTCTGGAACTGCAGCATAGATCTTTGGAGGGCAGTTCGGCTAACGGAGATTCCCCCGGAGCAGTGGCGGCAGACACCGCAGGAAATGGAGGGCCCCGAATGGCAGCCGTGAATTTTCCGATGGACTCTTTCCCTAACGTGAACGAGAAAATCGATGTATTTTTTGAAAAATTCGAAAGGATGGCCAAGGCATACGGGCTGGATGATAGTCTTTGGTGTCTCAAATTATCGCAGTCACTCAAAGGACAGGCATACGATACATATAGCAAGATACTGGTAGATGACCAAAATAACTTTGAGGCACTGCATAACGCCCTGTTACAGCGATTTCAGTGGACTCCCCGTAAGTGCCAAACCATGTTTCGGGAAAGCCGTCCGGAGAAGGGAGAAAGCTTTCCTCAGTTCGCGGAAAGGCTGAGGAATTACCTCACTCGCTGGAGAGAGTTGTCGGGTCTGGCAAAAACTTTTGAAGGACTGGAAGAATTAGTTCTGTGTGAACAGATAAAGGCACCCATGTCTCCAGACTTAAGGAGGTACCTGGCAGAGCAGGGCACACAGCAACTGAACCAGATCATTCTTTTTGCTGAAAGGTTCCAGACAGCACAGGCCGAAGTACTGGGCCAGAAAAGAAAACACCCAGACCTGCCATCCACGGACAAAGGAACTACCGCATCGCATTCATCTTCTTCTCCAGTTCCCCAGCAGCAAGGGCCGTCTCGCAAGAAGCCCCCTCCCAGTGATACCATGTGCCCCCAGCCGCATAACAGAGCACAGGGGTTGACCTCTCATGAACCCGCCAGAAACCGGGGAGATAACGAGAGATATTGTAGGTACTGTCGGACCACTTCTCATTGGACGTCACGGTGCCCGAACAAACAACCCGCTCATCATGCGGCTTGTTTAAGGCCTGTGAGGGTGACAAAAGGGAATAAGTGGAAACCCTTCAAGTCAGAGAAGTTGTTTTCCAACAGCGGACCAGCAGAAGTGAACGGGACTGTGACCACTTGTTTATTTGACAGCAGGCTTACATACCCCAGCATAGTCGCCCGACATCTGGTGAAGCCTTGGCAGTGACCAGAGAAAAAGTGGATATTGGTGGCGTTTTAAGGAAAGGGACCTCACAGTGCTTTCCCGTAGCCAATATTGAAGTGAAGTGTAAGTTTGTGTCTGGCACAATCAAGGCAGCTGTGATGGCACAGCCAGCCTATGACTTCATTCTCGGCAACCCATATTTAGTTTTGGGGAACCCGCCCACACCGATCCTTGCTAACGCAAGGGGGCCTACTGCAGGCCAGATAAGTGAAAAGGGAGAACCCCTAATTCACGGAGCCCCGAGTGAGCTCGAACAGCCCTATCTTGCTAAGGAGAGGTTAGATGCCTCTAAAGGCAGGGGTTTATTTGCAGAGGCGAATTTGCCTGTCAACCCTGTGCAGCCTAATGGCCAAACAGTGGTGACGCCTCTGATTCGGGAAGTACACTCTTCGTTGTTGGGAATTAGGCCCCCGATGGTATTAGCTCCCTCAAGCGAGAGACATACTGACAAGAGTGGTATTACATATGTCAACGACCAGCGCACTCTTAAAAGGGCACAAGATGGCGGACTGAGCGAGCATATGGTTCCAACCAGCCCTGGAGCCCCATCCGACCAGCACTTTACTCAGATGGAGGACAGTGGACTGAGCGACAGTTTGCCTATAAACGGAGATGGGCCCCGCAACTCTAGTATCTCGCTGACAGGAAATCACTCCTGCAACGAGGAGCCTGAAAAATTGGCTATACTTTCCAATTTGTTTCAAGGAACATTGGAACCAGTCACTGAGAGCTTTTTCTCAGATACTCCATGATCTAACGGGATCTTAAACCGTCAAGTGTCACTGCAGGACACATTCCAACTGACGCCACTAACTCTCGACGGGGAGGGCAAGGTTGAGAATTTTCATAGAATAAGAGTTTTAGACGGAGGACTCTCTGGGACTACACGGGCATCTCATGAACTTTCCAGGCCAGGAAATAGTGAGGAAAACTGCCTTACAACTTCGCAAGAAGCTATATTGGAGAGCTCTGTCCCGCTTCATATTGGTAGGGGAAGAGCGAGTCCAGAATCACTGCCCTGCCAGGGGCAGATTTTTCCTACCTTTCTCCAAAGGTAGAAGCTATTGAGATCGATCAGGATTCAATAGAAACCCAGCAAGCAATAGGAGGCTCTATACCAGAGGAACCCGAGACGTTGCAGCTGTGTCGCCATATACCAGCGGTCACAAACCTGCTGACGCGCAGCAAGGTAGTCGCCATCGCCAGGCCGCCACAGCGCCAGTCGGTCACGTCAACTGACCAAGACAGCCTTTTGATGGGCATAGGAGCTTGTTCAAGGAGAGGAAGAAGGAGGAAACGAAAGAGGAGGACGGGCTCACAGACAGCTCTTTGGACAGAGATAGGGGCCAGTCTGAAAAGAATACAAGTTCAGTAATCTAGCACGGAATCAAGTACTTCAAAAGGGGGGAGTAATGTGATACAATACTGTAATTTATTTTTTCAATAGGCCCCATGTCTTTTTCTCCTTGCATTTTTTTCACTATTTCTAGGAGGGATTACAGGTAATCAACCCCATGTTTCTTCTCCTATTATTTACGTTTTTCTCAGAGAGGATTTCGATGGAGTTTTATCTTATCTGCATTATGTTTCATTATGTAGTAGGTGGTGTCTAGTGTTGTTGTGTAGAGAATTGTTGAAGTATTTTTCTATAGGGAGGATGGTAGAGCCTAGTTAAGAATTTGCACCAGTTTTATTCTCCTTAAGCTATTGCGTGCACATAGACGTATTTTCGAGAGTTAAATCATTTTCTGCCATTTTCTTTGCTTCAATTAACAGTAGAGGGCTGAGCATTATTTCCCGTTTCTTTGTCTAAATGGGGGATGGAGGTATTGACTGTTACCCACGTACGTAATACTGGCTAACAGTAACAGGATGAGTCAGAGTGTTTACAATTTTGATTGGCCGAGATCAAACTGCATTTGAAAGGCCGAGCGATCATTGGGGCTTAAAACATAGCCGCGCAACTGACGTCAGGAGGTCAGCGTGCTGGTCTAGGATTATATATAGGCTCGTAATTCATAGTCTCGTTCTCTCTAATGAAATTGCCAGCCGCGTACCACAGTCAAGTCGATTTGCCTTTAAGAGGGAGAATTCGAGTTTGCGGGTAGCGGCTTTGTGGGAGAGAGAGCGAAATTGGCACCACCAATTTCCCCACGGCAAGGGTTGGCATCGCAGGAAAGCGGAGTTTTGCGTTAATTGCCAGAGGCGGAAGAAGAATAGAACATACGTTTTCCCATGGCAGGGGAAGACAGTTCTCCAGTGGAATAGGATTTGGTGGATAAATCCTGAGCTCTGATGCTCGATCTTGTTACACACGCAAATTGGCATGCTGCCAGCGTTGTCGTAATTCGTTCGCTTAGTTCCGGTCATAATAAAACCAAAGGCCCTGAACCCAGAGAGGGGAACTGGGCAGGTGATTCCAGATTTGGTAGCAGTGAAAAAGCTACCTATTCCAGTTACAGAATCCAGTATTTAAAACCTAGTCGTCACCCTAGGCCTAGTGAATTCTGTTCATGAAAGGAGCGACCATTGCGGTGTTAGTCTCTTGGCCTAGCAAAACCTCTCATACCCCAAGATCGTTGTGCGTGGTGAAGAGCCACACCCTCCTCGAGGTAGTCCTGGTAACTGAGGGTGCGAATCCTCAGGCTAAACACAACGGATCTAGAGGAGCAAACCTCGATAATAAAACCGGTGCACTACACCGTACACGCCCTCTGTGGGTGGGAAGGAGCCAGATGGATACTGAACAAGTCTTGGGAGTGGGAACGAGTGTGGACTGTTCCCTGAAGATCGGAACCCATCGTACAGGCACAGAGACTCAGGACGTGACGATTCTATTGCCTTCAACTCTTGGTCACATGCCTAGAGCCTCGGAGAACTTGGCGTAACCAGCAGGCAATTTGGTGGCGGGGAAAGAGCACTGTGAGCCCTACCTTGGCTACGTATCACAAGGAGACGCAGAAACACCCCCTTTATCTCCCCCAGAGCTGGCACAGTACACTTCTGGCTTCTACCCGGGGCGTTAGGAAATCCACAGGCACCCCAGCATCACAATGCCAAGAAGATGACAAAGTTGGAATTTACTAACTCAAACCTGGCAGAGCAAGTCCTCCATCAGATGCGGCCGATGCTGGGCCCACTGGCGCGTGGACACGTCCCGATCCCCATCGAGACTTGCCCGGGGAGCCCACCCCGGCTCAAAAAAAGCAGAGAAGGCCACTCTCCAAACCTCCGATGTCTTGCGGGCAGTGTTAGGATGTGCAAGAACATGGACAGGAAGACTCCACAACTTCCCCACTGAAGACACGCCCACGGCGACCGTTGCCTCAACTGGCTGTGTGTGGTGTACCCGGAAACGGGGCCTCCCAGTACTGAGACACAGTTAAGTCCCCGATGTCATTTATCGGTGCAGAGTTGAGAGAGATGGCTGAGCATCACAATCCCCCCTGTGTTGCAGCATGATGAGAACCCAGAATTGCACACTGAGCTTGGGGGGAACCACTTGGGCACCAGACTTAATACTGGCTCTTGACTGGATGGCCGCATGCAGGAGATTTCTACAATGGGGGGTTGGCAGGTGGTGGGTATCTGGAAGTGGCTCTGTGCAGGACGTGAGGATTCCTTGGGTGAGCCCAGAACCAGAGCACAGCATTGTGCAAGCTCTGCATAGTTGGAGAGCCCCCTGGATGACGGGGAATGCACAGTGTGCTACCCCACCTGTCCCCAACTGCTAACTTAGAACCAGAAGTGGGGTCCTCTGTATGCGTGCCAGGCCAGGATAAAATGCCTGGGAAAGAGACTGGAGCTCAGAACTCCCTAACTCAAAGTTGCAGGATGGCAGGAAAGACAGGGCTATTTTGAAGATAATGCAACCATATTTTCACCATACGAGCTCGGACGCCGCCTCGGTAAACAAGGTCCGCGCAGAGCAGTGACACCCCCAGGCTGCTTGCGAATAGTCTACTACTGGGAACATAAACAGATTAGGGATGAGCCCACTCTCCCGTTGAACAGGTGCTAAAGTCATAGATACTGGGCCAGAAGGCGCACCGGAAACCACAGTATCACGCAACTCGCTTTTTTTTTCTATGGAGAGTACACCGTCAGAATAGCTAGTTTGGTGTAGAGGCTCGAAGTCCGAGACCCCACCAAGTTCAGTGGGTTGTGTGTAATCTTAACTTCTTTTCCCATACAGGTGGCAAGTGTGGGTGAAGGGTTTGGTTGATGTAAAATCACTGTAACTGTACTTGATTTGTTTTTCCAGGTACACACACACACACAATTTATTTCTTTGACATGTATTTGAGTTTCCTATGTGTAAATAAAACTTGTACATTATAGTCTGGATCAGTCACTTTATTTACGTAGTAGCTATATGTTGTCTGTATCGTGGTATATGTGAATCTTATATAACCTTATCCCCTTAGGGTAGTTAGAAGTGGTTGAGGCTATAGCAATCTAAGATGTCCAGAGTGGCGAGGGAAGAGTCAAATCTAGGTTCTCACTGACTGTCAAAGCAGTCTGTGGCCATCACACCTTGTAGGGCAGCAACAAACTGCTTCCACTTTGTTCGGTTGGCAGTCATCCTTCGTACAGTGCCCCAGCTCTGGTTCATTCTTTCCATCTCAGCCTCCACAGTTCTCCACCAAGTCGTTTTTGGTCAGCCTCTCTTTTGCTTTCCTTCAGGGGTCCATAGCATAGCTGTTCTTGTGATGGCATCGGGGTTTCTTCTGAAGACGAGGCCAACCCAACTCCAGCGTCTGCCAGCTATGATGGTGTGCATGTCCTCTTCGTTACTCCGAGTAAGTAGTTCTTGGTTAGTGATAGTATTCGGCCAAAAGATTCAGAGAATTTTCCTTAGGCAGATTGTGTGGAAGGAGGACAGTTTCGACATTTCCTTCTCTGTTACTCTCTAGCATTCAGCACCATAGAGAAGCAAAGAAAGTACACAGCTCTCATATAATCTTAATTTGGTGTTTGTGCTGTACTGGGAAGACTTCCAGATGTTGTTGAGACTAGAAAAGGCTGTTCTCGCTTTATTCATTCTGTTCTTGATGTCTTTGCTTGTTCCGCTGTCTGGTGTTACTATGCATCCTAGGTAAGTAAATGTGTCCGTCTGTTCCAGCTTCTGGTTCCTTATTAATATGGGCTCAGGACTGCCCACATTGAGTGTCATGATCTGTCTTCTTTAGACTGATGTTGAGACCCACCTGCTGGCTATACTTATTCAGTCTATCTGTTTTTTCTTGGATGTGTTGATGTGAATGTGTGAGTAGTGCAATGTCATATGCATATTCCAGATCTTCCAGCATAGAAAACGTTGTCCATCTAATTCCTCTTGGACTGCCCTCTGTTGTCTGGCGCATCACCTAGTCTATGACTGTCAAAAATAAAGTTGTTGATAAGGGCCATCCCTGTCATACTCTTGTCTTCACCTCAAAAGTTAGATTGCTCAACCCAACACTGCATGTAAAGTTAGCATAGTTAGCATAGAGGCTTTTTTTATGATGGAAACAATGCAGCTGGGAATTCCATAAGCCCTCAGTATTTTCCAAAAGCTGTCCCTGTGTATGCTGAAGAGAAAAGAAATACACTTCGACAGTGCGTCCAATTGGCAGAGTGGTTAGAGCGCTGGTCTCTCGTGGCAAAGTTACAGGGTACAAAACACTATGACATCATGCTCATCTACCCAGCTGCAAATGGGTATGTGACTCTGCTCTTGAGTTAAGGAAGGCTAAAGCAGCTAGTAAGGGAACTGGTCACGCCACCTCTCGAAGCTGGACCTAGTATAGTGAAGTCTCTACACTTCACTCCCTATGGCAGTATCTCCTATGGGACCACCTTTTACTCTTCGACACTCACTGAGTGAGAATGAGTACTATGGGTTTGCCAGGATGCAATGATGTCAATTCTGAATCACAATAATAATAGACAGCCTCAATCGAGGATCACCCTTTTTGTTTCATTCCTTGATAAGCAGTCATTATGATAGGAAACTCTTCACAGAGCGATACAACAGGAAGCAATCTGATCATCAGAAGAAGTCCCCCCTTCCTACAAGTGTTTCGGCCCAATATACTCCTTTACACTCTAAGGGGGGGGCGGGCCCACTTGGGTCATGACTCCCAAGCATCTCAGCCTCCTGTTGTCTTGTATCGAAAATGAACCCATTTCACTTATGGTAGCAACTTTAATCCACAACTCCGCCAGCCGTGGAGGCAATTGTGAAAGTAACAAAGAGAAGACAAATTATTCCGTTCGTTCCGTCGCCCACACTGAGACACCATCGCGAAGCCGACGAGTTTAGCCACTGCACATTCGCCACTGAAATTCTGACACTGGACACCCCTATAATATACACCGCCTGTTGCCCCTCAGTCACAGCCTGTTCACTAGTACACCAAAAAACTCAGCGTATTGTGGACTTAGAAAAATTCCTGGTGTTTTTTGTACCGCAGCGTTTATTGTCACGATTTCCATTGCCCATTGCGGTTGTTCCACAGCCAGCCTGCCTTTTCGGCAGTTTCACTAAGCCTCTTCAGAGCCCTTGTTCGACTGTCCCCTCAGCCCCAACAGTTTCAATAGATCATTCACTGATGCAGCCACAAGCCCTCTTGCGCCCACTTCAACAGCCATGACCCTTGCAGTGAACCCATCGTGTCTCAGATCCGCGGCCAGATCACTATACTTGGCCGCTTTGAACGAATGTTGCTCGTCTAATCTGGATTCAAATGGCACGGTCAGTTCAATCAGTATGACCTGAAGCGTTGCTGAAGAATGAAGCACTATATCCAGCCGTCTCCACGATTTTCTGATACTCTCTGGATATGCCCCTCGTCCAGGTAGGTCTACCGCCATCTCCCAGCCGTTTGCACAGTCAAGAAGAGATGGTAAACTACTACCAGGATTACTCGGTTTAGGGTGTGCTGACTTTCCTGCCCTCAGAAAGTATGTATTTGCGGTGCTCGGCCTGGGTTTGCTATTCACCTTCATCCTTGCCAGATCTATTGTCGCAGCAAGCTCATTTAGCACTTTGTTATGGCGCCAAGTGTATCGCCCTTGCCCTAATGACACCTTACACGCTGAGAGCACGTGTTCAAGTGTCTGCCTCCCTTGGCACAGGGGGCACTGCTCATCATCCGACTTTCCCCATTTCACAAGGTTGGTGGCCGACGGCAGCAGGTCATACATTGATCTAACAACGAAGCTGAGCCTAAAAGGTGCCATATGCCATATATCATTCCATGTCAAGGACCTCTGCAGGGCTCCTTCCCATGTAGTCCATTGGCCTTGTTGGACCTGCTGCACTGCTTTTTGCAACCTCTTATCATTCTCAGCTCCTCGTATCTCCTGAACTACCATGTCTCTGCGCTCCCTGCTTGATGCCTTGGACCACCATCGGATGTCTCCATGACCAAATCCCCGTCTATTCGTTTGTGTGTATCCGATTACCTCCCTCAGTTTGAGTGACTCTTGAGCAGCATCAACAGCTTCTTCCACTCTCCACTTCCTTCCCGTTTTCAGTGTGGGCTGAATGGACTTAACCACATCATCAGCTGACTCGCATAGCATCATTGCAAGCCTTGCCTTTCCAACTTTGTACTCTTCAACAACTGACTTGAAAGGAAGCAGAAGTTTTGACTTTTTGCAGTACAGTGCTACATCTGACAGACCTGGTGGTACCCCTAGCCACTTTCTCATGAACTTGTTGACCTTCTGCTCTATAGCTTCCACTGTACTTGTGCTTATTTCATATATAAGCAGTGGCCACAGCAACTTCGGTATCAACATGAACTGGAGGCACCACAGTTTGAACTTTCCCTGGAGTCTGCTTTGGTCTATGATCTGTAGCCCTCTGTCTGCCTTTTCTATTGTCTGTTGCACTGCCTTCGAGTCTTTTAATGAGGCATCGTACACCCTGCCAAGACTTTTAACAGGTTCCTCAATGACAGTAGGGATTCTTTGGTTGGAAACCATGAATATGTCCTCTGCTATCTTCCCTTTCCTGACTGATAGGCTTCTCGACTTCTTGGGTTTGAAGCTCATTCTGCACCAGCTGACTAGTTCATCCAGGCGTGCTAACATGCTCCGGGCCTGATGTTCATCTGATGTCAGAATTGTTGTGTCATCCATGAATGCTTTGAGCGGTGGCATGTGACACATTCCACTGAGCTTTGGACCTATAGCCATTCCTTCAGCCGCATTGAGGATTACCTGCATAGCCATCACGAATAGTATCGGAGAGATGGTACACCCCATCGCAATTCCAACTTAAAGGCCAATCCACTTTGTTGTGTACTCTCTGGTTGAAAATCTGACAGCAAACCCTGCGAAATACAGCTTCAGCATTGCTGCAATCTCTTGTGGAACATGATACATTTCTAGGGCCTGCCACAACATCTGGTGTGGAACGGATCCATAAGCATTCGCTAGATCCAACCAAATTACATGGAGGTTTGTTCTGTCAGACTTTGCCTTTTGGATTGCTTCCCAGATCATTGTGGCATGCTCTAGACATCCTGGTGTACCTGGGATACCTCCTTTCTGAATGGTAGTGTCAATGTACCCATTTGCCAGGAGGTATGTAGTGAGCCTTTTCGCCATCACTGAGAAGAATATCTTCCCTTCCACATTGAGTAGTGAGATTGGCCTGAACTGACTGATGTCTGTGGAATTTTGCTCCTTCATGTAGACTCTGTTCGCCTTTCTCCATTCCTTGCTTACAAGCTGGGTTTTCCACGCACTCTTCAGTAAACGGAGCAGTTGTTTGAGCACTTCAGGGCATCTCTTATACACCACATATGGAACACCATTAGGACCTGGAGCTGACTTGCACCGAGCTTTCTGGACAATGCTTTCTACCTCTTGCTCTGTTGGGGGCTTGGTGTTAAATTCAGCTCCTGGCTTACTCGGCCATTTAAGGCCTGCCATGCTGCTGAGCGGCTCATCTCTGCGACCATCTGAATATGTTATTCTAAGGTGTTCTTCCAGGTCTTCTTTCTTGATGTTTAGCGTACCCGACCGTGGCTGCTCAAACAGTTCTTTGGCAAACTTGAAGGGCTCCCTGAAGAATCTTTCCCTATCCCTTCGAGTCTTCCTTCTCTTCCTGCACAACCTTTCTGCTCTACAAAGGGCATTATGTTGGCCTTTCAGGTGCTCCCAAACCTGTCGCAACCCTTCCTTCTCTGTGGCAACTGCGTTCTTCAAATGTTTTCGGGCATGCTTCTTCTGTTTCCTGATTTCTTCTATTTTAATTTGTCTTCTACTTTTTTGTGGTGGGTTACTTTCCCTTGCCTCCCTCACTCCGAACACTTTGCGACAGTGCAGATATATTATGTCGCCGAAGATTTCCAGCTTCTTCTCCAAAGTTATCTGCTTCAGGCTGTTATCCAACTCTTTTGCCAAGGCTTCGTCTAGATGTTCCCAAAGTCTTTTGCACTGGCAGGTGGAAACTTGATTGCATCTCTCTTCCCGTCCAAGAAGTGTGTGAGATCATCATCAGGCAGATAACTTGAATGTACTCAGCACTGTGGATTGACTCCTGGCTGCGTTCTTCTAACGTCTTATCCGTCGAGACAGAGCGCTGTTGATCTCCCCCAGATGACCTCCCACACCCCTTTTTCGTTCGGTGGATTTTCATTCCTCTCTGAGTAGAGAATTCCCTACCACAGGCACATGGAAATGCCAGCTGTTGTTCAGAGCTCGAAGTCCGTGTAACGGGTCTGGTCGATTCCAATGAGGCGCCTGTGGATTCATCATTCTCCCCCCCCTTTCGGTGAATCCTGGGGGCATCTATCATTTTTGGGTCCTGTAGCAATTGAATACAGCTTACGGGGTGCTAACCCGGTCAGCCGGTTTCTAGTCTTTCCCAGTGTCATCTGTCTTTCCAGAAGTCAATCGGTCTTTTCCCAATCGTCACTGGTTTGACCATGTAACTATGATAGTCATTATATACTGCTGAAGTCTTTATCAACAAAGTTAAGCTGATGGAAATGGCAGGACAATAACTTTACTTCTTGCCTCTGACATGGGTAATACTTCTCATGAAATAAAACAGCTCATAATTTTTCTGTGTAATAAATATTTGACCCTCACAATCATGTATGTTTTACATACTCTTTTATTTCCCTTGTTCTTCCACAAGCAGGTGAGTTTGCTCTCTGCCAACCTTCTTGTACATTTTTCTCCCACCAGAATACTATGGCTTTCCAGTTCATTACGGCTGTTCAGCATACTGTAACAGCTTCCTTTGTTATTCCATCAATCCAAAAAATTATGTCATTCCTGCTTCTTGTGCATGCCATACAGCTGAATCAGCTCAACAGCTTAGTTATGATAACAACAGCAACACTCACAGAACTCATATGAACAAGTTTAAACAGGCATTCCCACTCTTCTTTTCTTTTCTGTTGCCAAATATCTGACAATATTAAGAAAGAAGCAAACTTTAAGATTATTATTTAAAAACTGTTTCTAAGATAATGGCTATTTCTTATCTTTATATACATGACACTCTTCATAAAAGATTTGTTTGTATACTCACAAGTGGGAGACCTGACATGAAGGGGCAGTCTTCCCAGTCATTTTCAGGAAATCTCTGCAGAATTTTGCCACAACCAACACCACTGCCTGTGAGCAGATAGAAAAAAAAATTAACCATACATTGACACCTGTAGCAAAACAACACAGAATTATTAAACCCTTGACACTTAATCAGAATTCTCAGTGGATGTTCCGTGCTGCAAAGACAAAAACAATCATCGGTTATTCTTTTCTCTTCTTGATCTCATCTCTTTATTGGTCAGCCTTACTTAACCTTCTGTCATGTCATTCTTCTGGTTCAGTGTCAATCTTTTAGGCAGAGTCCATCTAAGTCCCTTCTCGCCCATTTAGCTGGAGCAGTCTTCATTCATCCCCTATGGGGTCAAGTTATTTATAGTTCAATCATTTCCCTTTTATCATTACCAAGTGCAATGCTGATTGGTGTAGGCATTTATATCAATATATGTACTTCACCTGCCATTGTGTTACATTTTTAGCACATCTTTATGTCTGTCAATTTTACTAGTTTTTGTCACAATGAAACATGTTATCCAAACAGCTTGCTCAGTAAGACCATTGTTCTGATGGTGATGACTTTAAAGTTATTATACTTCTTCACGCTGCAATAATGCTGGGATCAGCAAGGGCTGTTCTAACTTCCAACATATTAGTCCTTTGCCTAACATGAGCTGCTGATGTGATAAGGCCTGAATTAGAAACTTTAGACATAAAGCCGCAGGAAAAGCCTTGCAAGATTCTATAATTTCATTTTATTCAACTTTCTAACAACCATTCTCAAAGTGAGACTAACTTCTGGCCACATGTCTACTGAACACATGTTCAACTCGACAGCATGAAGACAAATTATAATTGTGTTGTTTTGATTTTCTAGAAACCGTTTTCTGAATTAAATGTAAACATCATCACAAACTCACATCTTCAAGCTAACTGCTTTTGTTTCAAAATTAAAAAAAAAATTAAGCTAGAAGGTTACTTCATCAGTTGGAAATTGAAGCATCATCACTTAATAAAAATGATGAGGAAAATGACATTTCAATGTGTAATTCTGATGCAGACCACACAAGCAGTGGCGGATCTACATTTTGGGGGCCCTGAAGCTTGAACTCTTGGAGTGGCCCCTTTTATTAAAAGAAAAACAAAAACAATGTTTGAGTATGGGAAAGAAATGTATTATAAAAATAAACGGAATTGGAGGACCTGAAGTTTAAGCTTTATAGTAGATCCACAACAACACATATAAAAACTGAAGACAAATGAATGAATTTTCAAAAAAATAAACAACTCTGCTGGGAGTTGAATGCAGAACATTTGCTTGGAAGGCATATGTTCTGATTACTAAACCACTATCCACCTTGGTATATGTGATGTTTTAAATCTTAACTATTTTAATGATTGCCTCCATTATTCAGAATTAGTTCGTTGAAAACATACCAAGAAAATTATAAGATAAGAAATTAGCAATGATGAAAATATAAAATATTTTAATACATTTGTTAAAATACGAGGCTGACAATCCATAAGAGATTTGTGCTCAGAAGGAAAGGTTAAACTTACCAGAACATACTACATGAAGCACATTTGACAAAATACTCTTATTTCTGTTTTTTTCTAGCAACATATTCACGTACAGTTTTGTCATATGAGAGCTTCCTTGCAATGTCATTTTCTAGAGACAATATGCATAAAGAATTTAAGCGCTCTTCAGTCATGGTAGACCGAAATTTGTTTTTTATAAAGGATAGCTTTGAAAAATTCCTTTCTGCTTCACAGCTCGTGTGGGCATTGTCAAGTGCAGTTTAAGCGCAGTAGTAATATTGGGGAACACTTCAATTAGGTGTTGCTCACAAATAAGCCGAAGAACTTCTGCGCATTGCATTTTAGATGGTGTGTTTTCTTCTGTGTTCTAGGATTTCCTAAGGTGCAAATATTCTTTGAACTGATAACACTCGTTTACTAATTTGTGGTCAATATCATCTTTGTAATACGATATTATAAGTTTAATACTGTCCTCATCAATTTCAGAATTGTTCACCAATTCTGAGAGGAACTTGAACCTATTCGCAATCTGCTCATATGGGCCAATCCTCTTGCGTAACTGGATTATCAAGCAGTCATAGAGTTGATATAGAACTTCTATCCTACATTTGTCAGCTCCTCTCAAAGAAGCAATACCACTTGTTCCATCTGAAAATTTCCTTGTAACAATGCGTTTGGAAGCATCAGAATAACTTGAAGTGATATCTTCACACAAACCTTTTGCTTCTGATTCATAGTGTGCAATCCTATCGGCTGAATGTTCTCTGAGTTCTTTAACAAACGAAAGTAAAGATGAAAGCAGAAGATAACCTTCAAATACATCAAAACCAGGGGTTTTGGAGTTTCTTACTTGTTTGTTGAAACGCTCCAGCACTTCTTCACAAACGACTGTTAAAATAGCATATTCCATCTGTACCAACTTGTTGTATAAATTCTTTGCATCTCGTTTACATTCAGGCTTCTCTTCTGAGTCTTCAAAAATATGTTTGAAAGTTTGTAAAATACCCATATATCAATTTTTAATTGCCTGGACTGCTTCATAGTGTGCAGACCATCTAGTTACACTTAAGCTCTTTAGAGAAAAATGTAGATTGTCCTGTGTGTTTAAAATCCCCCATCTTCGTGGAGATCCAGAAAAGAAAACATACAGCTCCTGCAAAATGCCAAAATAGTCAACAACTTCGGTTACAGTAGACACTGCCTTTTCTCCAACAAGGTTATGTGAATGGGCTGCACATGGTATATAGTCTGCGTACCTGTTAATGTTTTTAAAGAGTGCTTGCAGCCCTTTCTCCGAGCCCTTCATGTTAGATGCATTATCGTAGGACTGAGCACGGACATTTTCAAGTGAAAGCTTATGTTCACCCAGGACTTGTTGTATTTTGTTGAACAAGGTCGTGGATGAATGGTTTTCTATCGGTAACAATGTTAAAAATCTCTCACAGGGTTTTCCATTATAGCAGTATCGAACCACAATTATCAGCTGGTCAACATGTGTCAGGTCAAGCGTAGAGTCAACAATAATAGAGTAGTATTTGGTGTCCAGGTTGTTGATTTGATTCACAATTTCATCTTGCACATGTTTTCCTATAATTTCTACCAATTCTTCATACACGGTTTTGGATAGGTAAGTAGCATTTACTTTTTCATTTTTACATTTCTCGAGATGTTCATGTAAAAGTGGGTCGAATTCTGCAATAAGTTCAATGGCCCCCATGAAATTTCCATTTTTTGGTGAGCCCCACTTCTCCTCATGACCTCTAAATGCCAAACCTCTTTCACTTAAAAACTTTATAACAGCTACAACTCTTTTCAGTACTTCAAAATAGTACTGTATGGTTTTTGTCATCTGTTCTTCAAGTTGCTGATCCACAGTATTTTTATTTGACTTTCTTGTTATCCAACAAAACATCGCCCTCTTATGTTCCATGCTGTCTTCATGATTCTCCAGATTTCTGAGTACATTCATCCAGTCAGAAAACCCACCTGTAGTAAGTGATGTTTGACATTTAGAAAAGAGTTTGCAAACAAAACAGTATATACAGCCTTTGCTCTTTGAGTAAACTAACCAGGATCTCATCGGAGTCTAGCCATTTTTCATTCTTTTTTCATAATATTTATTTGAGAAACTTCTGTTTTGCTCCTTGTAAACCCTGCTTGATTCGGTATATACATCATTTGGTTTTTTATTTTGAAAAAAAAACCTATGTCTTGCATTAAACAATTCTGTATGAAATCATTATCAACTGTTATGGGCCAGTTTTCGAGGTCACTGTATTCTGTGAAATCACTGAATTTGCTTCATGTTTCATGTTTCTGCTCAATCTCTGCTTGTTCCGAGGTACTTTCGTGTTGACCACTGTGATCGTCATCTGTATAAAAAGCGTAAACAGTGGGTTGAATATTGCTAGAAAGAGCTCCCACAGTTTGTGCACTATTAGTGGCTTCAATGGTGTTTGCTTGGCTTGTTTCAACTGTAGGTGTTGACAAACTTGACATTGCCAAATAGTTTGTTAGTTTTTGACATTTAGAGATTTCGTCAGATCGCTTTTCCTTGAGTTTGCTTTTTTGGTATCCACTTAAGTACTTTCGTAAACTCATTGTTATTCCTCTAGGGTCTTGACATCTGTTAAAAAGGGAAAAAAAATTACATTTGCCACGGCAGAACAGCCAGCTTACCGCGACACTCCACCTTTACAACATCTGTAGTACTGACTCTAAAACTTTGTGATTGTTGAAATATTGTGGTGGGTTGATATTAATTTAGTATATATTATGTGTAGCAGATGTGAAGTCAGCTATGCAAGCCCCTGAGGAAGTATAAATTCTGAATATAATGTCAGGGAACCTGTCTTGCTTCCACCAATGACCCCAACCTGCTATGTATAGTTTCCCAATTATATGTACTGATGTATGGATGTTGTGTAGCTAGATGTCTAGGGTATATGCAATGTATGTGAATAAAATAACAACAACCACACTTTAAAGTTACTTAACAAGTAATTTAACAACTCACTATTGAATTTTTGTCTGATAAATTTTTTACAATGTATTAAGTATAATTGAGTGAGTCAAATGAAGTTAAACGTCAAAAATTAATTAAATATATTTACGCAAATACAAGTTTAACTAATAGAGTCTTTTATATATTGATCATGAAGATTTTAGGCTGGAAATGTTCTTTAGTGGATTATTTCCTCTAAGAATAAGCACAGATTTGTGGGATTAATACTGTCATCATATTTAGGAATCTGTTTAATAGGATATTCGTGGAGGATCAGGTTGTGAATTAACAAGGCCCCAAAACACAGGGCTTAGCTTTTATATAGTTGTCGAAAATTCTGCGATGTCCTGCCCCTGAATCTGCCCTCTCACATCAAGGTACAGCTGTTGATGTTGGATACTGCAAGGCAATCAGACATATGGCCTCACACTGGTACTTTTCCCGAACATAAACGTGACTGGCACACTTCAGGTTATTGCAGAAACCCTGGGAAGGAAAAGATTCATTTCCCTCAAAATACTAGTCTGACCTATCTCCACTCATAACAAGGTTGATACATATTAACAGATCCTAATCAGAAAATTATACACACATAGTGATTTTTCCCATCTGTTAAAGTGCTTTATTCATCATCAAGTATCTCAACCATATGTTGAACAACTTCCTAGCCATAAGACAATATTATAATTAAGTAAATACATTCAGGTGATAACCTGTAATTTATTAAGATGTCCAGTGATTTTCTGGCTATAACTCAAACATTATTCAGTAATTTCCTTTCCCTTATTAATTTCTTTTATCCCAACTTTTAAGTAAAACTGTAAGGATTTTATTAAGTTCTTTCCCCACAATGTCAGAAAGCCTGTCTGGCTTTTCTACAAAAGGATAATATCTTTCTTAGCAACTCGGTGAAACAACACAAAGTTTGATGTTGGCTTCCCTCTTTATATATTTTCTTTTATCTCCCAAAGTACAAATAAAGCTGTAGGCTTTTACATGAAGCTATAAGATTATCTAACCCCATTTAATGATTTTACATAACATGTTGAAGCGGCACTTGTACGACTGGGACTCTACCCTTCAAATATTCATACATAATCAATATTGCAAACACATTTTCAAATACAATAATAATTATATAAATGTTGCTTCTTACCGTAATATTGAAATATCTCACTATATAAGTTAAATACGGGCTATAAATGGTCACACAGATCGCCCGCTGACATCAGAACTGCGAAGGCATATGAGCACAACTTGTCTGAATTCGTCAATAACTACACAAGTGAATATTTTATTTGCAAGTGGCAAGGAAAGCTTGGGTCTCAGTGTATTTATTCATACTCCTTAGTTATTCTAAGCAACCAATCAGGGGACTTCCGCTCCTACGCGTCTTTTTTGAAAAGTTAACCTAATAATTTTCAAATCAGGAGACACCCCTTAATATGGCCAGCATCAGTAAAGAAGCCCTATACACGTCTATATATGTCTTCATTCTACCATATCGCCAGTATTCTCTAAGTCATTTCAATACAGAATGATAATATTTACTTCGTCTACCGTCTGTTATCAAATACATAAGGTTTCACACTTCTGTCTATTATTTTTACCATTTTCGTTTTTCCTCTATATTTATGCCAATAATATATCTTTCTTTCTACAGTAAGATAATATATTAGACTAAAGAATATGATATATTTAATAACTAATTAGTAGCATTTTAATCGTCTTTTAGTCTGTATTTTTCCTATCGTTCGATTTGGACAGTTAGTTTCAGTTTTGAAAATGCAGACGATAGTTTAAAAAGGACTCCGTACTATTTCCCCCTCTCTCTCACTTTTCCAAGAAAACCACAACAATGCGGTAGTACACGTTCAAACTTTTGACCCAATATGCAAATAGCTCTAACCTTCCTCGTACGTTTTGGGTAAGGCGTGCAAGTCTGTGACGTCATATTGGCATTTAGTCTAACGATCGTTTTTATGCGTTAACCCTTTAGATACCGAGTTATAAAAGCTAGTATTTCTGGCGGCGCGAACAACAATGACTCCACACAACTTCCTTATGTTATTCTTATGTTATTTTATTCTTATAAAGGTGGTCACTAGTCTTACAACTGGGGGGAATTTTGCGAGACCATATGTGGGCGTGTTGTACATACAGATTGTATTTTACGACAAATATAAACAACAAAAAATTAATCAATTTGAGTCTTGCGACTATTGTCGCATGCTTTGAAAGGAAACAAATTTAGGTCTACTTTCTGAGAAAGCGTTTTTTTGTTTACGGCTAGCCTACAAGATACTTTAATAACCTTTTAACTTTTATGTTAAATATTATTTTGTATTGAATTACACTATATTATTAATATTATTTTTTTTTAAAAACCCCTTCTCATACAGTAGACCCAAAATTTTTAAGCAATGTGGACTAAAGTCGCTTTTGGGGCCCCTCCGGGATTAGGGGCCCTGAAGCTTAAGCTTCAGTAGTTTCATAGTAGATCCGCCACTGCACACAAGTGATAGTGAGATGTGAGAGAAGTCTATGACCTTGGCTGTACTCTCAGGTAACAGAAGATGATAGCAAAATTCAATCTTCATGCAGCTACGAGAAAGAGTATGAGGTGGTGTTACGTCCTTTTTGGTGGGATTTAACAGTACTGAAGTAGACACAGGTCTAACTTCTGTTAAGAGGGTACGCATCAGCGTAAGTAATAAGAATGTATTTATAATTAATAATGTTTTAATTCGTTGCGCACGAAAGAGCACATATTTGGCACGTATTGAGTTGTTGCTAAACACTGCATGACGCAGTGACAACAGAGACAAGATGCCGGAGAATCCAGTCAGACGTTGTTCTGCTTTCGGGAGTCCCATATAATGGGTAAACGACTATAATTGTATTATACTGCCTTCCATGTGGAAGTTCTGGCAGTGAGGATTATTTGAAAGTAGGTCTCTCTTGAATAATATGTATAATTATGTTTCGCCAGTTTCATCTAGCCAGGGCTTCAACGTGGATTATTAACCCGTCGCTAGTGAGAGCTAGACTGGCTCTAGACTGAATTGAAGTTAATTCTTTAATATATGATCCGGCAGTCTTTTTTTTTTTGATTACTTTTGAGTAAAGGAGACGAATAATGAATATAAGGGAATATAAAGAATCTACTCGCCGTCCAACGGCAGTTTTTGGAGGTCAATCACATTGACTAGTTACGATTATAAATGATGAACTTTTATTTGTCATGCCTTTGTGATGATCAACTGTATGCGTCCACAAATAAATGTCTCGTCCTGATCAACCACTTTGAATCCTGTACCTATTATTTCCAGTTGGTCGAACTTTATGACCACTTTAGAGCGATACTCGTTGAGTGACTTTTGGTCTGTCCATTTGACCTACAATTTGTCGGCCCCTATAAGCCCGACCCAAGCTGACCGTATTTGATTAATCAGCGAACTTATTAACATTCATGCTAGCCGTGCCACCATTACCCACGCACGAAGTAAAGATGATTAACGAAGAGAAAAAAGCACCATAACAAAGTGGTGAGCCAGTTTACGGGAATACAGATATAATTTTCTCAAAATCATGTACAGCTTCAGGATTCAACGATTCAAGAACCTCAAGTTTCCTTGCGATGGCAGATACTTTCAAATCGACAACAACATGTGTTTTTGGAGATTTACCTATTGATCGGTCGGACTAACCTTCAAGTGGTCCTCCATAACGTTCTATGTCAAGGTCAACTCAGGGACTTCAACCGTTAGAGTCAATGTGAAACGGCGTCACGTTTTCATTTTATATGTTCAGTATGGCTCAATCATGCAGCGACCGAATGCCAAAATCGCAAGTTTTGTGAGGGCAGGAAAATTTTTTCTTCAAAAATGATAAGTAAATTGAGTGTGTTCTATCACCGTGGCATGTGTAGTTGAGCCCTTGCTTTAATATGTCCATTTGTATATTCTATGCTTTATGTTCCATGTTTCATGTGGGCGGTTGGGTTTGGCGGCTCGCGAAGGAAATATCCCAGATTCACCCCAGGGCCTTCGTGAGTGTTCTGTAGGGACACTTTTGCAGACTTCCCTCAGTGGAAATCCAGCTTATGTTAGCTGTAGGATTTTTGAGTCCACTGCGTTTGGTTGTCTGTGACAACTAATTGTTTAGCTGTGACGTCGTGTTTTTTTCAATATTGTTATCGTATCAAATTATTATATGTACCTTATTTGCATGATGTATTTTGTTTGTAAACGTCACCCTCAATCTATCACTTAGTTGTATACACCATTTGTGTTTATACCTTGTGTTGTCACTTGTCTTGTCATTTTTTCTTCGCAGTTGTCATTGCATTCTTTTTTTAGTTTATTTGATTCCTGCGAACGTAGTCATTTGTCCTTTAATATCTTGTCCTTGTCACTATTGTCTGCATTGTTTATTTCTGTTGTACTCTGATAATATTTCAATGCATAATTTGATTATTTGATTAATAACATTATTAATATAATTAGTAAATATTTGGTGCAGTTCTATGGACAGGAACTTACTGCACTTATAAGAGAGTAATAAATTATAAATCATTTGATAAAATCTTTCTAAGGAAGCAAGATTACAAATACACATTTGTCATAATGGCAACTTTGGATTATTTTATTAAGCAAGCTAAAGCCCTTGTTATGGCTCCTGAAGAAGTAAAACAATTCGCAACTGTCGAATATGACAAGGCTCAGAAACTAGAAGCAAAAAAATTGGATTTGGAGATTGAAAATAGAAAATTAGCTGCTCAAGAAAATTTTTAAAAAAATTTCAGATTGAACTTGAGAATAAGAAAATGGAAATGGAAAATTAGCCGCTGAAGAAAATGAAAGAAAACTTCAGATGGAACTTGAGAGTAAGAAAATGGAACTTGAAAATAGGAGATTGGCAGCTGAAGAAAATGAAAAAAGATTTCAGCTTGAGTCTGCTGAAAATGAAAGAAGATTTCAGCTTGAGGCTGCTGAAAATGAAAATAAAAGACAACATGAACAAAAATTGATGGCATTAGAGCTTGAAAAAATTAGATTAACGAATGAAGGTAATGCTCACAACGCTCAGTTTGTTCACACCTCTTCTAACAAAGAAAATATTAGGCATGTAAACTTAAAATTGCCAGTATTCAATCAAAAGGCAGACGACATACTATTTTACCTGGATAGATTTCAAACAATATGCGAAGCCAATAAGATTGACAAATCACAGTATTGCGCACATTTGTTGCCATTACTTGCAGGCGAAGCATTGACAGTATTTAATCTGTTGAAAGACACTGACAAAATTGATTACAATATTGTCAGAGCTGCTTTGCTTAAAAAATTTCAAATGGATGAGGATGGTTATCGGCTAAAGTTTAAATCACTATTACCTGAAAGTGGAAAGGATTTTGGTGACTTTATCTCACTCATACGTCTTACATTCGACAGATGGGTTGAACTATCCAAAATAGAACGTTCCTATGAGGCTATTGTAGACTTATTACTGCGTGATATGGTCTTGTCTTCGGTTAACCCATTATTTCTTTCGTTCTTACATGAACGTAAACCAACAAATATGAATGAAATGGAACAAAACTGTATAAATGATTGTACTGCACATCCAAACATGGTAGTTAGCAATTCTCTTGTCAAAGAGGAATTGCCTGTTGCATTTGCCATGCAACAAGGAAATCATTTCTGTCATCGCTCTCTCAGTAATGATAGGAACTTTAAAAAGGGAGATAACAAGAATTACAATTCTTTTAAAGGGAAATCATTTCGACATGGATCTCCTTATAATCAAAATTGGGGTCAATCTCGCAGATCACGGGATTTTAATAGGAATGATCCTGGAAATTATCAAGGTAATAACTACAACAATAATTGGCAATCCAGATCAAATTTTGCTAATAAATGACATATTTCTCCTGTGGTGGATTTGGTGTTATAGATGTTATTATTTAATATTATTTGTCTATCAAGTGAGGTCAGCTGTGTAGGCCCCTGAGTTTAGTAGTTGATGGTTAAGTATTTTCAGGGTACCTAGCTGCTACCACCCTATGATCTCACTTGGCTCTATTTTTTTATTTATTAGTTATGTGACTACGTCTAAGTGTCTAGGGTAATGAAGATATACTGCAGTGTAAGTCAAAACAATACAAATACACTTTAATTCTATCACATAAATAGGACTGGGTCAATACAACAACCACATACAGATTAACACTCTATGATATATCTTATAGAAGTCTGTGGCTGAATATTATGTAATAGGCTATATTACAATTTTATTTGCCCTGATTCAGAATTTTCTGAGTCAGGACCGACAACAAAATGAAAATTATGGTTTTATTTACATAAAATTAAATACCACAATGGATCTTCTGTCCATATAAAGCAATATTACAATCTAATTATAGTTAGGTATTACTATAGAATCAGTTAACACTGGTAATTAATGGTGGGTTGGAGTATTTTCATCATACCCTCTCTTTTCTCTATCTCTTGTGGAATGTTTATTCAACAGTCAAATATTTTATTTATTATGTTTTAATACAAGTGGATGAACTCTTAGTGCCGACACAATGGCACTTATCTTTCTGTTGGTAGTAGTTATGATGCTGACAATCTCCTATATTTCATGGGTTGATTCGTGGTAGACAGCGTGTACCAGCAAAAATTTCAACCGAATGACCAATCTGACACAGTCCCTGGTGTAGTGTGGTAGACAGCGTGTACCAGCAAAATTTTCAACCGAATGACCAATCTGACACAGTCCCTGGTGTAGTGTGGTAGACAGCGTGTACCAGCAAAAATTTCAATTTCTCTCACGAAGTTAAATACACCAGGGTTCTGGCACTAGTTTAGTACCAGAACAAAAACCCCGAAACAAGGTTATGATTCTTTATAACACAGCTACAATATCATTCCACAAGTAACACATGGTATATTTCAATAAAAAGAAAAGGGTCAGATCCCTCTGACCAACCCATTTCAACCATTTTCATCTGAGATAACAACTAATACCAGTGCTCCTATTCTTCTCCCTAATGGCTACAACGCCTCTGACACTTCAACAATGATCCTCTCCCATAGGATAATGTGGGTTAGCCTTCCCACTGGTAACTGTGGAAATCATTTGAAGTTATACAACTCATGTAAGTTTTACTGCGTGTGAGCAACACCACAGGCCCTGCATAAGTCTGCTAGGGGACCTATGTACTTAGTCGCAAAACATTCCCAATAAAGCAGTATCTCATACACCAAATTTTTGTAATAACAAGGTTAATAAATTCGTTCTTACCACAATTCAATGGAAATATCACAAACATACGTTGACTGGCATTAGCATTAATATATATTTATTTAAGTTCAGCTTTGCTCTTGTCCAGACTGCCAAGGTTCTGGATTTCACTCTTAGCACTGCTGTTCTCAACGCAGCTTGCATACTAACAATTTTGTATCAAATGGCGACAAGCCTTGGAAGCTTTTTGCCAATATCACTAGACTGGCCCAATCACAGCGAGGTCTAGCTATTCAATTCAAATTTGAAAAAGACAAAACTCCAAACATACTAGGAGTGAGTCTGCAAAATATATTTAGCTTTTTGGCCAACCAATACCCTCCTTCCTATACTCTTATACTAACCAATCGGATCTGAATCACTCTAATGCCTCTTTTTTTTAAACTTGCGTTCCCAAATAATGTTATAAATAGAATGAGCAAAAACAACAGTCTTACTGTTCGTAGATATATAGTATTATTTCAATATCTTGGTTAATAATTGGGCTACTATATATATTAAAACATATTATTGCTCAGGAGACTCTAAGCTATCCATATATATGATTTTTATGGCCATATTATTTGTCGTTTGGATTTTTATATTCGTCACTGTTAGTCGTCAATTATATACTTTTCCATAAGTCGGCCATCTTTCCCCCCTTTTCTATCATTTTTATTCAAAATAAAACAACTTGTTTGGGTTACGTCAGAAATACACTACTAGGCAGGAAATGAGAGCTGTCTGTGTGTGTGTATATACATTCTGGCGTGTCCAACAGTGTGGATATATGCATGGAACGGTGTGTCGAGCAAAGAGGGGTTTTGCAAGGCGGCTTTAGTATTTGCGTTAATTCTTGCTGCAGTTTCGTTCTACACTTCTGGAAATTGTCCGGATTGCTACTATTACTGACGTTAAAGTTAAAATCTTACGTTAATTCAGAACGGCAGTTTGGTGTCGCAGTTCTGGCACAATGTTAATTGTAAGTCTCAAGGACGAAACTAGGAAAGCGTGTAAGATTTGACGGCGAGATCATTTTCTAAGCATTACCACTGCACAAAATTCAGCGCTCTACTGGCGTAGAAGACGACGATAGGCAAACACACACGGGCGGGTTTATTTATTATCATAGGAGTAAAATCTTACTGAATTTAGCGATTATTTCACAGATTTCGCTACATCTCCAAACAAACAATATGGTCATAGGGACAATAGTCATAACAATAATTGGCGAGCTAACCAAAATGGTAATCCCAATAGAAATAATAATTATAGCAGTTTTAGAGACAATAGTCAAAATCGATCTCAAGGTAGAGATAGATCTTCCAACGGTAGATCGCATCATCAGACAAATTCTGCTTTGCAGGATACACAGGTTAATTTAGATCAGGATACAAATGTTAATCCTCATAATGCATCGTCTTGTTCTCTTGATTCTGAGCAGGCTAAACTTTGCCATGAATGCAAAACTTTATTCCAGCCCAAGGCGATCACTACGCTGAGTTGCGGACATGTGTTGTCAAGCCTTCCTGCGATGTCTACGGCAATGTCAGCTTCGACACATGATGGAACAGGGTCTCTTAAATTACATAACGGATTTGTTAACGGAATTGCTGTCTCTGTTCTTTTCGATACAGGTTGTAGCACCATCGGCGTCAGACATTCGTTAGTCCACCCGTCATGTGCAACAGGTAAAACTGTGAAGTGCGTCACATTTGGCGGCACAGTTGAGACTTTTCCTACAGCAATCATTGATATAAATACACCATTTTTTACAGGGAAAATACATGCCTGTCTCTTTCCTGCGCCAATTAGTGATTTGATAATTGGTCGCATACATGGGATTAAAGAGTGTACCCCACAGCAAATTGCTGCTTGGGAAAAACAACATATGCATTCTGCCAATGCAGTTGTCACTAGAGCGCAAGCTAAGGATATGTTGCAAAGTACACCAACAATATCTCCTGTCAATAATAATGATGATGTTGACTCTCCTATATCACGTGAGTCTTTGCATTACAACAAAATGATGCTTCATTAAAAAAATTTTTTCAATTAGCTAAGAATACTACAAACAAAGAAACAAACTCTAGACATAATTTTGTACTGAAGAATGGTGTGTTAGTGAGAGTGGTACGTGATACTACGTCATCTGTACGGTCTCAAATTTTAGTACCTTCTACAATGAGAGCTCGTATATTGCGTCATGCTCACGACTCTCAATGTGCAGGCCACATGGGTTTTTCACGCACCCAATCCAGAGTGCTATCTGCATTCTATTGGCCAGGTGTCCATAGAGATGTTAATATCTACTGTCGTTCCTGCATTACATGTCAAGAGGTTAAGGTTCGTGGTCCATACCATGCAGCTCCTATTCAAGCTGCTGACATTCCAATTCGACCATTTGAGAAAATGGCAATTGACATTATTGGTCCTATCCAACCTTCTGCTAGAGGACATACACACATTCTCACTTGTATTGATATGTGTACTCGTTGGCCTGAGGTCTCATAAAACCAGGCTCGTGGGAATTGATTGATTCCTGACTTTGTTACATAATTCGGGCACGTACTGGAGGCCATTGTCTTTTATGAAGTGAACCAGATGGTCCATCGAGCCTAGGACAAGACTTACCAGGGTTCTCATTCGAAGTTAAGTGCCCGTTCGGCACCGAGAGTCTCAACCTCTATGAACCTCAGTTATTAAACATAAAAACTGACATTATCAAATAAAAGAATTCCACCTGTGATACATGAAAAGAAAATGAACGATAGGGAGTGATGATAACCAACAACCTACAATTTTACATATACCAGTATTATCCTATTTAGAAACTACACCTACACACTATTATTATATTAATACTTGTATTATGGACAGAAGATCCATTGTATAAATTGAATATTGTAAATAATTCCATTGATTTCACTTTTGATTGTCAATCCTGATTCAAACAAAATAGAGTCAGGATAATAAATTGAAAAAAAATTATTAACGTTACACAAAATTCAACCACTGGCTTAATTAAGATAGTCTTTTAAAGTGTAGTGTGAATGTGATTGTTGTAGTACTGTTGTGTTGTGTTGAATAATAAAATACTTGTGTATATGTTTAGTTGGTTAATGCAACATTACCCTACTTATACATAACCCTAGACACCAAACGTAGTCATCATCATCATACATTCTAATCAAAGAATAAGTCTGAGTGAGATCATAAAGGTGGTAGCAGAAAGGTACCCTGTAACTTACCATAATATTTATTATATTCAGGGACCTTCACAGCTGACCTCATTCAGTACACTAAGAGTACATAACAACAACATTTCATAACATCAAATCCACCACAATTAGACAATCTTTGAAGGACCGAGGACTAGAATGGAACCAGGCCAGGAGGAAGACAGCCGATAGGATAGTCTGGCGCTCTCTCTTCCAAACCTCTACACCTCACGGTAGAAGGGGAACGACTAAGTAAGTTGTGAGACAGAATAAATCACGACAAAGGGGAGATAATGGATAGACAGAAATGGATGATAAGATTTCTCGCCCATGTGCACAGGCGACAGATAAGAGATTACTTTCTAATAAAGTAATAAAATAGTTACATCTTACACAAAGGCTGGTGACTGCTTTATATTAGCCGTCTGCCCCCCGCATTCTGTTTGTTATGATGCTAAGAAAGCGCCAACCATTTCAAACATAAACGTTGGGTGGGCGAATTCAAAATATTCCTGACATGAGAACATTGTGAACGTAATGCAGCACTATAAAACTTGACCAGCGACGAGCAGTATAACAAGAACCCATCAGAAGGAGCAGAACCATCATTGGCAGCTAAGTTCTATATCTATGCTGCCACTTGAACTTCTCTTTTCAAAACCTTATATCCCATCACAACAGTGATGAAAAACTTTTAAGAAAACATTATTCCTGTATTTAAAACTTGTTGAACTAAATGATTTTTAAATCTGTTATTTGTAATTATACAAATTTAACTAGCAACCTCAGCAAATAGAATGACGATTTCATGAACCACCAATGCAAGAGCTGGTGACTGCTTTATTGCTAGTTTCTTAAAGAGAACTATAAATGTAGGTCATCCCAAGTTCCATATGGAGCAGGGAGGGAAAGATGAAAGAGATGATGTACAGTATAATTATAATACTTAAAGTATCAAACCTGTGTAAATGTCTATGTAAACACATTCCATTCAAAATTAATGAAAGTTTCCAAGCTTTTCAATCAGTGCATTTGTAAAAGAAACATATTCAATCTATATTATGTACACTTTTCAATAAGTGTAAATGTAAATGTAAACATCTTCTATCTGTACTATTAACCTTTTCATTAAAATGTAACGTGAATATAAAGCTATTCAATTGAAATGTACAGACAGTTTTCTCTCGAGGGATTAAGCTTACTCCTCATCGAGGGTAAAAACTGAGTTAGATGGTACGGTGGAATAGGATAAGGCAACCGATAACTATGTGTCGGAAAACGCACTACTTAGGATACTGTTTTGTTTCTATTCTTTTACCATAGTTGTTGGTGGTACCAGTTGCAGGTACTAATCTCTGGAACAAAGTGAGGGTAGAAGTGGCCTAACGACGAACTAGACACCATCATATATTATAACTAAGGAATGGAAAGAAAACTGGAAAGAAAGCCAGAAAGGCAGACGCGCCTATAAAATGCTAAAAGATCCAACCCGGACATGTCAGAGAACCAAAAATACCATGCAATAGAAAACTAATTAGACTTCAACTAGGAACAGGCTATTTCATGGTGGGGGAACCCTGCTGTGCAACATGTGTGGAGAAAAACACCACAGCACACTATATGTTAACATGACAAAAATATGAACAGCACAGACAACCACTAATGGAATACTTGAGAACCCAAAACTATACACCTCTGTCACTGGAAAATGTATTGAAAGTTGAAATATCCAGGGAGCTACACAACATAATAACATTTTATATTACCAGAACAAGAACCAACAAATAACAACTAAAACAAATTAGAATGACAAGGAAAAACAAAACAAAAAAAACAAACTAAAAAGCCCATTCAATATCAGTAGAAGAATAAATTTAAAAAAAAAAAACCACTAATCCAAAACCAACAAAAGCCCAGTAGATACAACAAATTGTCAATAGCGAGAGAGATGGTATCATTGAAAAAAAACATTACAGACACAATAGACATTAAACATTGCCACAGCAAACGGTACACAAATTACAGCCTGGAAGAGCCAACACATAAGAAAAACAACACAGTAATACACTATATCTTGGCATGTGTTTGTTGAAGGCTTATGCTCCTTTGGGATTGGAGGGTTATGAATGATGAATATGAATACACTATATGGAATGATGAACACTATATACCCAAATTATATTCCATATGGGGTTGAACCGGGTATCCCTTTACTTAAAAAACACCAGTTTTCAAGTGTGGGTTCAAAATCCAAACCAATCAGATGGTCTTACAGAAGCAGGACTAGCTTTGCAGTTACTCCCTGATCTTACTTCGTACGTGCTGCGACTTTAATCTTGACCGGAGACGTGAGAACTCCAGTGACTTATCTGCAACAACCCAGCGGGAGCAGAAACAACCATTCGCAGCTAAGTGAAACCTATAAGCTGCGACATGACTTCTTTCATAAAACACTTTACCATCACACATTGATGAGTATTTTATGTTAAAGATTATTCCATTTTTTTAAAAACTGATTCAACTTAAATGATTATTAAATCTGTTAGTTGTTAATATACAAATGTAACTTCGATTTAATCATTTTGAATGTACTGCATGTTTGTCTCAATCCATTTACTAAATACACTCTAAAAAGAGCTATTCCATAATAGTAAGAATTCCACCGAGTAAATCTGAAATTAATCATTGCATAAATCTTCATAAAAGGCAGCAGATCAGATACAATAAGTTAACAATTGCCCTGCCAATGCAGCATTGTTCTTCACTTCTGAAATATATTACGAACACTGCCTTGAGATAGAAGCATCACTATTCTCCTATCTACAACTCTGCCAAAAGCAATCTTGTGTGAAGGTAGACACCTGTGAAGACCCATATTAGATACGCTTGAGTTTTGGCCACTGTTGGACCACTACTGCAAAGAGGGGGAAGCAGTTCCGTGACAACGGACTTGATATGCGACTGGTTCACTACACTGTTGAGGTAGGTGCAAGAGGTCTTGTGGCTGCCTGAAATAAGACTGACGTGTTTTAAAGGACAGTTAAGAACAAGGGTGCTTAAGAGGCTCAGCGAAAATGCGTAGAGTGGATCATCCTGGCTATGGAACAACCGTAACTGGCTATGGAACTCTAGACGGTAAATTGTTTTCATCACAAGGGTTACTTTCACAATTGCCTCCAGTTGGCAGAAAACAGGTGTGAAAGTTGACAGCTGCAACCAAAATGGAGTGGGTTCAATCCTCATCACTTTATAACAGGAGGCTGTCACTTGGGTGTCATGACCCAAGTGGACCTGTCCCCCTTGGAGTGTCCACCAGTCAGTCCGTCAGTATATGTGTCAGTAAGTCCCTCCATTCAATCTGTTGGCTCAACAATAACTCTTTCAATACATTGGTCAGATAGTTCGTCATTCATTCATTCTGTCCACCAATAAATCAATCCGTCTGTTACAACATCATTTTAACAGTAGGTCCTTGAAGTTAGCAGTCTATCCATTGTCTATCACTCAGTTCATCAGTCAATCAAAAGGAGTACATCAGTCAATCCCTCGGTGTCAGTCAATACATGAATCAGTACGTTAATAGATTGGACATTTAATATATTTCGTCAGTCTGTGAGTCTGTCCTTCTGGGGGATGGTGGGGGGGGGGGGGGGGGGGGGGGGGGGGGGGGGGGGGGCTGTTATAAAATATTAATGGTGACAAATAAAAGTGTATTAAACTATAAAATCAAAAGCATCAAGCTTAAAAACACAATTTTGTTTCTAATTTCGTTTTTGCATATTCGATACTTGCACACTACGATACATGTCCAGGAAACTCTTCTAAGGGCAGGAAGGGAAATAACTCCAAGTGAATATTCTGTGCTGAGCGAAAATCCACGAGTATTAGGAAATTACCCCTAACTCTTACCCTTTTTTACTGCGTCTCTAATTAAGGCCGCAACAAACTGATGGCCCACTGTTCTTCATTTCAACTGGTAGTCCCATAGCAGAAACTGTCATTGGGGTGTGAAATGTTTAAAATTTTGGCATACTAAGCCCACCTTTTTTGTAAGGTGGGGTGACCAGTTCCCTTCTTCGCTGCCTTTGCCTTCTCTAACTCAAAAGCAGAGTCAGGTAGCCTACACATTTACAGCTGGATAGACTGGAGTGTGACGCTAATAGGTTTAGATCTCGGAACACAGTAACTGTGATGCGGCGAGGAAATTTGCTATAACCGCTAAGCCAGTTGGACGCTCGATACATCAGCATTAATATTTAATACAATCTTTAAGAAAATGCACCAGGCACCAGGAAGTATTTATAAAAGTCTGGGTGGATGCAGAATCAGTTATTCACTCTGCTAGATTATATATATAGATATGACCTCATAAACTGTAAAAATCTTATTAATAAAATATCAGTATTTATAGCGGTAAATACTACAAATAGCCTAGGTTATGTTTATTTAAAATAAAAGCTTATATCACGGCACGTGATCTTGTCTAGGGCCTAGTTTTTTGTGTGCACCCTAATATAATAATGCAGACAAGGTAGCCTACGAGTCATTACCTCGAACACATTCCACTGCAATCATAATAGTGATTCATTGCTCATCCACTGTAATATGGCAAAAAGTCACTCTTGACTTAGTAGGCCCTATAGCGAACACACTAAAATCAATAGGCCTACAATTTCTTTCGTTCGGAAGTGAAAAACAACTGTATGCAGAGGGAATGAACTTACGGTCTTTTTCATGTGAATATCCAATCACAACAAAATAATCGGCTAGGCGAGACATCACTAACTTTTCTGAGGCTTTCTAATAGCGTCACATCGATGATATCACTTAGGTCGGTAATAAAACCGCCGCCATTTTGAATACTGAAAATAATATTTCTTACATTGAAAAGGTAACAATTGCTTGTGAAATATCAATCCGATCTCGATTGCCAAAACTTTTTACTGTTTCACTTTTTGTACCATGCAAAGAGTTTGAAGCAGATTTCTTCGTTCCTTTTAAAAATTGGAAGTCAACATTAATTCTATTTAAGCATCTTAATTGTTTGTCTTTATGGGAAAAAAAAAGGGGGGGGGGGGGGGGGGGTTTATAATAGAGTTTTACAGGCCGGCTTTTCCAGGAAACGCAACGGGTATGGCCGGACTAAAAAATTTGCGCCAAACAGGCAGGTCCGGCGTTACTTTAATTTTGACGGCTCGAGCTGAGCCTGATATTTAAAACCTGTGCAATGCTCAAGAGGAAAAAGGGGGAGGGTGCAGAAAAATTATTTATGTATTATACCATAAATTGCATATCCCTTATGACAGTCTGACCGGCGTACCACGAGGGAGAGTTGAACCTTACCGGCGTACCCCTCTTGGGCTTAAGGGTTCGTCCACATATGACGTCACGCAATTCTTTCCATTTTAACCCCTCGTCCTTGTCACAAAAACCCAGATCCCCCTTATGTGACCCCACAAATCTCTACACCCCCCCACCCCCTTTTACTTTTTATGAAATACTGGAAAGAAACAGCGTAATCGAATGTAAATTACTTAACTAAGCAGCATCGCCTTCCAGCTCTTCAAGGAGCATTTGCTTTACATCAGCCCGATATAACAAGGTTTGTAAGTGAAATCCAGCACCAGCCTTCTCATTAATTAAAATTAACAAGTAATATTAGGCCATGTTAAGGTATTATTATTATTTTTAATTTGTATGGAATCATTCCAATAAAAATATTATAATAGGAGTGTGTGCATTTACTTATTTCTCCCTTCTCTCCAAATTTGAAGACCCTTGATCAGCAACTTTAAATAAATGTTTGATGCACTTTAGGGTTTTAAATAGTCTTGGTGGTCCGTGCCTACAACAGATATTAATAGGGGGCCCGTGGTAAAGAAAAGGTTAAGAACCGCTGTTTTACACCAAGTCTTCCTGTCCTGTACCACCAGCTCAAAGTCTTTCCATAACTTCTTCATGTCGGTCTCCAGGTCTCTTCTTCATGTCGGTCTCCACCTCTCTTCTTCATGTCGGTCTCCAGGTCTCTTCTTCATGTCGGTCTCCACCTCTCTTCTTCATGTCGGTCTCCAGGTCTCTTCTTCATGTCGGTCTCCAGGTCTCTTCTTCATGTCGGTCTCCACCTCTCTTCTTCATGTCGGTCTCCACCTCTCTTCTTCATGTCGGTCTCCACCTCTCTTCTTCATGTCGGTCTCCACCTCTCTTCTTCATGTCGGTCTCCACCTCTCTTCTTCATGTCGGTCTCCACCTCTCTTCTTCATGTCGGTCTCCACCTCTCTTCTTCATGTCAGTCTCCAGGTCTCTTCTTCATGTCGGTCTCCAGGTCTCTTCTTCATGTTGGTCTCCGCCTCTCTTCTTCATGTCGGTCTCCACCTCTCTTCTTCATGTCAGTCTCCACCTCTCTTCTTCATGTCTTCTTCATGTCGGTCTCCACCTCTCTTCTTCATGTCGGTCTCCAGGTCTCTTCTTCATGTCACTCTCCAGGTCTCTTCTTCATGTTGGTCTCCACCTCTCTTCTTCATGTCGGTCTCCAGGTCTCTTCTTCATGTCCATCTCCAGCTCTCTTCTTCATGTCGGTCTCCAGGTCTCTTCTTCATGTCGGTCTCCAGGTCTCTTCTTCATGTCGGTCTCCACCTCTCTTCTTCATGTCGGTCTCCAGGTCTCTTCTTCATGTCAGTCTCCAGCTCTCTTCTTCATGTCGGTCTCCACCTCTCTTCTTCATGTCGGTCTTTACCTCTCTTCTTCATGTCGGTCTCCACCTCTCTTCTTCATGTCGGTCTCCACCTCTCTTCTTCATGTCGGTCTCCACCTCTCTTCTTCATGTCAGTCTCCGCCTCTCTTCTTCATGTCGGTCTCCAGGTCTCTTCTTCATGTCGGTCTTTACCTCTCTTCTTCATGTCGGTCTCCACCTCTCTTCTTCATGTCGGTCTCCACCTCTCTTCTTCATGTCGGTCTCCACCTCTCTTCTTCATGTCGGTTTCCACCTCTCATCTTCATGTCGGTCTCCACCTCTCTGCTTCATGTGTCCCTTGGTCTTCTTCTGCCTCTCTTACCCTGGGGATTCCAGAACAAGGACTGACTGGTAAAGCTATCAGCAGGTTTGTTCAATGTGTGTCTTATCCATCTCCAGCGTCTACTTCTGGCACTTGTCTGGTTCCTATCATCAATTAAACATTAGTTATCGTCATACCACTACAATACTTCTATTTTAGACAAGCACACATTTATGAAAGCGTCCGTGGTTAGAGCGCAGGCTTCTCGTGGCAAAGGTAGCGGGTTTGAAACAACATGTGTCATGCTACAGTCTACACAGCTGCAAATGAATACCTAACTCTGCTGTTGGGTTAGGTAAGGCAAAGGTAGCCTGCAGGGGACTTCTTTACTCCACTTCTCCAAGCTCAACCTAGTATTATTAATTCTCTAACACGTCATGAAGTTGCATTCGCTCTCCGGAAGAACGAACCTGGTAATCGAGGTTGTACTCGCCTCAGCAAAATGGTGGTAATTATCAGCTAAGGCGCTTAGCCTTTCGTATCGCTGGACATACAACGTCATGAGAACCACTGACAATATAAACAAGCGCTTTTCAGCCTTTTTATCCTGAAGGAACCCTTGAAATAATTGTCAGGTCCGATGGAACGCCTGCACAAAAATTATATATATATATATATATGTATATATGGTTAAGTACATGGGAGCATCAGGCGACCTATTACTCTTAAGGGTCCTACAGGCAGCGTGTGCAGCAAGACCATACCAAAGGATTGGGAGATTGCCATCATAACACCAATTTTCAAAAAGGGTGACAATCGACAATGTGGAAACCATAGAGGGATATCCCTTCTCAGTGTCCCTGGTAAAATCTATTCTAGAATCCTAGAGCAAAGACTCCGACGCCTAGCTGAGCCACAGTTGGATGAGGTCCAGTGCTGATTCCGAGCTAACCGAAGTACTCAAGACCTAATCTTCACACTCAGACAGCTGAGTGAAAAGGCCCTTGAGTATAAGAGTGAGATCCATCTTTGTTTCATAGATCTGGAAAAGGCGTTTGACAGGGTCCCCTGGAGCAAACTTTGGGACTGTTTGGCAAGGAAGAACATTCCAGCACCTCTGATTCATGCTATACAGAGTTTCTACAAGTCTTGCAGAAATTATGTGAGGACAGCAAACCATAAGTCAGAAGAGTTCAGGACCACCACTGGTGTAAGACAAGGTGATATCCTGTCACCTCTTCTTTTCATACTCCTCATGGACGATGTCATCAAGGCATGTAAGGAGAGAACAAGAAAGTATTCAGTGGGGTACTGGAAGATGAGACAGGTCTGTATTTCAGAGCTGGCATTTGCTGATGATGTTGCCCTGATTGCTAAATCAGAGGCACATCTCCAATCCAACCTGCGAGTCTGGAAGGAAGAGCTGGAGAAGAGAGGGATGGTCATAAGCAGCTCTAAAACAAAATCCATCATGATATCACGAGAAGACATCAGATTAAGCTGGGAGAACAGGTACTGGAGCAGGTCGACCACTTTAAATATCTCGGAGCTATTATAGACCGAAAGGGAGGCATCAAAGAAGAGAGGCCACTCGAAAAGCAGCAGCTGGGAGACTTTTTCAGGCCATAAATCGAGGATTCCTCAGCAAGAGAGAGGTTGGTAAGAAAACGAAGATGGCTGTATATCGCTCTTCCTATGTCCCAGTCTTGACATATGGATGCGAATCATGGGCAATGACTACAACCCACAAAAGCCAGATCCAAACCTCAGAAATTAGGTATCTGAGGAAGGTGGATGAAGTAACAAGAAGAGACATGGTCTGCAACCAGACGATACGCCAAGGCCTAAAATCCCACCCCCTGCAGACCCAAGTAGAACAGTCCCAACTAAGATGGTTTGGCCATGTCTGCAGAATGAGAGAAGATCGGCTACAACGACAAGCATGGGAAACAAAAAGCCAGGGATCCAGACCTCCAAGACGACCCAGAGTCCGCTGGGAGGACAACATTAGACAATCTTTGAAGGACCGAGGACTAGAATGGAACCAGGCCAGGAGGAAGACAGCCGATAGGATAGTCTGGCGCTCTCTCTTCCAAACCTCTACACCTCACGGTAGAAGTGGAACGACTAAGTAAGTAAGTAAGTTCCACCTGTATCGAGGGTACATTTAATATAATGACTTGATCGATTCATTAGCATAGGCATATATATTCTGGCATGGGAGTTCAAGAACAATTGTAGTATAACTGAAAAGATATGTCTTTACAGTAGAGATGGTGGCAATAGTGGCAGTTAATCCACCCCAAGGGAGCCGCGTTAGTGTAGTGGTTACCACACTGCGCAGGCGATAGGGAGATCTCAGGTTCAACCCCGGGCGAGGACATTTAAAGAGTTGTCGTCGACCAGAGACTGGAATAACCTGAACGGCTCATGAGCCGACCCAGCTCTAATGGGTACCTCCGAAGACGGCGAGTATCTGCCTGAATGGCGAGAGGACACCTGTCAGCGTACCGCGAAAAGGGATACTCACGTAAAATCAGTCTCAGGTTAGATATACTAACCAGAGATTTCGCCTGTCAACAACTCAAGCACTAAGAAACGTGCATGAGTGCAGCCGGTCGGACATAACAGAGGAAATACTGAAATAAAATAAAATAAATTAATATAATGGAGGCTGCCTAGTACTACCAGCATGGATACATGTGGGAATAGAAGAAAATGAGACAGTATTGAAGGAAGCAAGAAAAAGGGAAGAAGCAGTTTAAACCAATTAAATATAGGGTTGGGAAAAACAGATCAAAAGTCTAATAAAAGATATGATAATAAAGGAATGGTCAGAGGACTGGAACCGAAGTTCAAAATGTAGACAAACCCATAAGCTACTGAAGGCTCCAACAAGGACATGCCAAATATCCAGAGAGCCAATAATACCCAGCAATAAGTAACTGTTTAAGCTGCAACTGCCAGTGGGAACAGGATATTTTATGACAGAAGAGACCTACTGCACCACATGCTAACATGTAAAAATACGAACAACAAAGAAAACTGAGAAAGTTCAACAAAATTCTTCTCCACCACACCATCACTAGATACCCTGCTAAAAATTGACCTACCCAGAGAACTACACAGTGTAGTGAAATTCTGTATTACCAAAACAAGAATAAATGCATACCAGCTACATAAGCTAAAGAGTACACTACAAGATAAAGGATACTGTCACAGAACATTTTCATATGTATGAATGATGATAGTGTTTGGTGTAAGGGTCACTGAACTGTTGTTAACACTTGGTTAAGTGTAACTCAGGTATTGAGTTCATGTCTGACTTTTTGTCAACATGGTGTGACTTGTTCATGCGTGGTAGAAAGCATGGAGTGAATACAAGTCTAGTGTGACTGAGTTAATCTGTGATTTGGAAGCCGAGCTGGAGGCTCGTATGGTGTGACTGTGGAGAACCACATATGTGATTATTCGAATATGTGAGGAGTTACTTATTATATATATTGTGTAGGTCCTACATAGTGTTTAGGCGAAGATTATTATACCGCCTGGAAGTGTTCCTGTTGGAACCACATTTATATTCTGTTCGCGGAGAACAGTATAGGGCGTTGGTATTTCCGCCCCTGATGCTACTGGAAGAAAGGCGACGCGTTTCCCGCCTTGTAGCGTATTGAAATAATAGAGGCGTTGTGATTTCCCGCCTGGATGAGATTCTGGAAGAATCTAGATGGCGATGCTTAATACCGCCAACCACTGATAATAAGTGGAACACACCTGGATGGTGTTGTATTTGTGCGAGGGTGTGTTTTCCGCACGTAAAGTTGTTCGAAGAAGTTGTGCGAAGATTGTATACCGCACCAAGGACAGTCTGTACATTGTTATTGTGTAGTCGGAGAGACTGTGTATGAAGACTGTAGGTCGTTATGCCTTTCAGGCAGTGTTTACCCAAGTAGTTAGTGCAGTATGTTGACTAGATGTGTGATATCCAGGACATGTCTGTGAACGTTCTATTAAATGTCAGAGAACTGTAACCAGTGGCGTTGGGTTGATTTATGCGAGCCAGTGTTTATCACCATCTTCATCTACACCCACGCCACACCCCACTATAATAATATTGTTCCTCACAAGTGGGGACTTTCATCGTATAAACAGCTATTCTGACAGATACACAAAAACACAAATTACACTGAATTAAGGGAAAATATTAATGATTATAAACAAATGTTATGTCATATCACCTGTCCTAATACTTCAAGATTGTTAAGAGACCTTGTCGGCATCATGCATCATTACGTGATATGTCAGGTGTCCAGATTGTTAAAATCAAGATAAACTTGGAAGTTGCATTTTTCTGCAAGTTATGCCCACCTGAGTGGACATTCGTTATCTTAAAACCACCATTCTTTGCTAATCTGACCAAATTTATGTTAGTCGCATCTCAGACTTGACTGAAGCAATCAACTTGCTTCTATCAATAGCCTGTCTGTCTAAACAGTAAGCCGGTGACAACTCGCTTCTATCAAAAGCCTGTCTGCCTAAACAGTAAGCCTGTGACAAACGGTAAACCAATGTTGATTTAATCGTATTGTCCCACCTTGCTAATCGTTGACTTTCCACAATCAAAGGATAACATGTCATGTGCTGTAAAGCCTAAAATGTGTGAGTGTTGTAGAGGATAAGATCGTATCGGCAGATGGAGGCGTAAAATTAAGATAATGCAGGGATGAAAAGAAAAAAGGAATAGGTCTACTTAATTCTGTGACATTCTATTTGTTTCGTCACATGGTTATCAGTCTGAAAATTACCCCTTGATCTTTTCTTAGTAAGATCTTCTGATCTGAGCAAATCTGCTGTCCTTTTTAAAAGTTCCATTATCTGTTATTACTTCTGAGATTCAATCAATCAATACCCTGTAGCTCCCAAAGGAGCATAGGCCTTCAACAAACACATGCCAAGTCTTCCTGTCCTGTGCCATCCGCTCAAGTTCTTTCCATGTTTTCCTCATCATTTTCACCTCTGTACCCAGTTCTCTTCTCCATGTGTTTTTTGTCTACCTCTGTCTCTCTTTCTCTGTGGATTCCAGAACAAGGACTGCCTTGTAATGCTATCAACAGGTTTCCTCAATGTGTGTCCTATCCATCGCCATAGTCCTCTTCTCAACTCTTGTTCCACTGGCACTTGTCTGGTTCTTGTCATCAATTCCACATTTGTGACTTTATCATACCATTTCAGTTCTTCTATTCTATGCAAGCACCCGTTTATAAAAGTCTGTAGCTTTTTGGTTGTTGTTTTTGTTGTTCTCCATGTCTCAGAGCCATACAATAGGACTGACGTCACATTTGAGTTGAAGATTCTTATTTTCGTGTTGGACTTGATTTCTCTTGTTCTCCATATGTTTCCCAATGCAATGAAAGCTCCTCTTGCTTTTTGTATTCTTATTTTGATATCACTGTCTGTCCCTCCAACTTTCTCTATATTACTTCCAAGATATGTGTAAGATTCTACATCTTTTAGTGGTGTTTCTTCAAGTTCAACCCTGTTATCGATTCTTGCATTTATTCTCATAATATGTCATTTCCCTGTGTATTTTCAGGCCCACTTGTTGTGACCTCTCATCGAGAATTTTCATTTTCTTTTGCATCTGATTATGGTTATGGGACAGAAGAGCCAAGTCATCTGCAAAATCCAGATCATCAAGTTGTTTAGTCAGATTCCACTGGATTCCATTTATGTTGTGTGATGTCGATGTTTTCATAACCCAATCTATTGCTAGTAAGAAAAGAAATGGAGACAAGAGGCATCCCGGTCTCACTCCCGTTCTAATCCTAAACGGTTCTGTAAGTTGTCCTTTATGAAGAACTCTACATGTCATGTCTTCATAGGTCTTCTTTATTAAGTTAATGATCTTCATGGGAACTCCATAATGCCTCATCAATTTCCAAAGCGATTCTCTGTCTACACTGTCAAATGTCTTTTCATAGTCCACGAATCCGATGTATAGCGGTGAATTCCATTCCAGACTTTGTTCAACTATTATTCTCAATGTGGCTATCTGGTCTGTACAGGATCTATTTTGTCGAAAACCTGCTTGTTCATCTCTCAGTTGCTTGTCTATGATCTCTTTTAATCTCTCCAGGATGATTTGTTTAATACTTTTCCTGGCACTGATAGTAACATTATTCCTCTATAATTTGTGCACTCTTGTAAGTTTCCCTTCTTAGGCAACTTGACCAGAAAACCTTCCTTCCATTCTGCTGGTATTTCCTCTCCATAAACTATCTATCTATCTATCTATCTATCTATCTATCTATCTATCTATCTATCTATCTATCTATCTATCTATCTATCTATCTATCTATCTATCTATCTATCTATCTATCTATCTATCTATCTATCTATCTATCTATCTATCTATCTATCTATCTATCTATCTATCTATCTATCTATCTATCTATCTATCTATCTATCTATCTATCTATCTATCTATCTATCTATCTATCTATCTATCTATCCATCTAACTATCTATCTATCTATCTATCTATCTATCTATCTATCTATCTATCTATCTATCTATCTATCTATCTATCTATCTATCTATCTAATCTATGTATTAATGTTTATTTTTATTTATTTTATTTTTACATTCATTATTATTATTATTATTCTTTTTTAATGTTAAAAACGTTTTTTAATTATGATGATTATTGCAAATGTAATATTACTTTTATAATGATAAATGCCTTAATTATGCTTAAAGTAAATGTGAGGATGAAAGGATATAGTATACATGATGAGAGAGAGAGGAAGGGCAGAATGTCAGACGGGCCTGCGTGCCCAATTCTTAACCCTTTGAAAATAAAGTTCGTTCGTTCGTTCGTTCTCTCCCAGACTTTGCCAAGTAGTTTGTATAATATCTCTGTAGAGGTATCAATATCTGTTTTGATGGCCTCTGCTGGAATTCCATCTGGACCAGCTGCTTTTCCATCTTTCAGAAGCTTTATGGCTTTCTTTATTTCTTCTCTACTAGGTCGTTCACTGCTGATTTTAGCTCCTCTTCTGTTGGCTGGATGTCTGGGGGATTAGTTGGAGATGGTCTACTGAGAAGTTCCTCAAAATGTTCTGTCCATCTTTTCATTTGTGTGGTGGATTTGGTGTTATAGATGTTATTATTTAATATTATTTGTTTACCAAGTGAGGTCAGCTGTGTAGGCCCCTGAGTTTAGTAGTTGATGGTTAAGTATTTTCAGGGTACCTAGCTGCTACCACCCTATGATCTCACTGGGCGCTATATTTTTACTTATTAGTTATGTGACTACGTCTAAGTGTCTAGGGTAATGAAGATATATTGCAGTGTAAGTCAACTCAATACAAATACACTTTAATTCTATCACATATTGGACTGGGTCAATACAACAACCACAAACAGACTAACACTCTAGGATATATCTTATAGAAGTCTGTGGCTGAATATTATGTAATAGGCTATATTACAATTTTATTTGCCCTGATTCAGAATTTTCTGATCTTCTGTCCATATAAAGCAATATTACAATCTAATTATATTTAGGTATTACTATAGACTAAGATAACACTGGTGATTAATGGCGGGTTGGGGTATTTTCATCATACCCTCTCTTTTCTCTATCTCTTGTGGAATGTTTATTCAACAGTCTATTTTATTTATTATGTTTTAATACAAGTGGATGAACTCTTAGTGCCGACACAAGGGCACTTATCTTTCTGTTGGTAGTAGTTATGATGCTGACAATCTCCTATATTTCATGGGTTGATTCGTGGTAGACAGCGTGTACCAGCAAAAATTTCAACCGAATGACCAATCTGACAGTCCCTGGTGTAGTGTGGTAGACAGTGTGTACCAGCAAAAATTTCAATTTCTCTCACGAAGATAAATACACCAGGGTTCTGGCACTAGCTTAGTACCAGAACAAAAACCCCGAAACAAGGTTATGATTCTTTATAACACAGCTACAATATCATTCCACAAGTAATACATGGTATAATTCAATAAAAAGAAAAGGGTCAGATCCCTCTGACCAACCCATTTCAACCATTTTCATCTGAGATAACAACTCATACCAGTGCTCCTATTCTTCTCCCTAATGGCTACAACGCCTCTGACACTTCAACAATGATCCTCTCCCATAGGATAATGTGGGTTAGCCTTCCCACTGGTAACTGTGGAAATCATTTTAAGTTATATAACTCATGTCAGTTCTACTGCTTGTGAGCAACACCACAGGCCCTGCATAAATCTGCTAGGGGACCTATGTACTTAGTCGCAAAACATTCCCAATAAAGCAGTATCTCATACACCAAATTTTTGTAATAACAAGGTTAATAAATTCGTTCTTACCACAATTCAATGGAAATATCACAAACATACGTTGACTGGCATTAGCATTAATATATAAGTTCAGCTTTGCCCTCGTCCAGACTGCCAAGGTTTTTTTTATTTCACTCTTAGCACTGCTGTTCTCAACGCAGCTTGCATACTAACAATTATGTATCAAATGGCGACAAGCCTTGGAAGCTTTTTGCCAATATCACTAGACTGGCCCAATCACAGCGAGGGTCTAGCTATTCAATTCAAATTTGAAAAAAACAAAACTCCAAACATACTAGGAGTGAGTCTGCAAAATATATTTAGCTTTTTGGGCCAACCAATACCCTCCTTCCTATACTAACCAATCGGATTTGAATCACTCTAATGCCTCTTTTAAACTTGCGTCCCCAAATAATGTTACGGATAGAATGAGCAAAAACAACAGTCCGTCCGTCTTACCGTTCGTAGATATATAGTATTATTTCAATATCTTGGTTAATAATTGGGCTACTATGTATATTAAAACATATTATTGCTCAGGAGACTCTAAGCTATCATTATATATGATTTTTATGGCCATATTCATTGTCGTTTGGATTTTCAATTTCTTCACTGTTAGTCGTCAATTATATACTTTTCCATAAGTCGGCCATCTTTCCCCCCTTCTCTATCATTTTTATTCAAAATAAAACAACTTGTTTGGGTTACGTCAGAAATACACTACTAGGCAGGAAATGAGAGCTGTCTGTGTGTTTATACATTTCAACTGCGAGAATATAGTACGAGGCATGTGGCTTTGCGTCTTGTTTTTCAAATCTGCTAAAGCCAATACTGTCGCGCGCTCGTTACAATTTTGCGTTTCAAAACCCAAACGCGTGACAATGGTATCATTTCTTCTGTCGCTCCTTCATCCACCTCCCTTCTTCTCTCTCTCGGTCTTGGAACAAATACTCCTTGACCCTGCAAAAATGTTATTTTTAATTCTCAAGGACGACTAGGAAAGCGTGTAAGATTTGACGGCGAGATCATTTTCTAAGCATTACCACTGTACAAAATTCAGCGCTCTACTGGCGTAGAAGACGACGACAGGCAACCACACACGGGCGGGTTTATTTATTATCATAGGAGTAAAATCTTACTGAATTTAGCGATTATCTCACAGATTTCGCTACAATTTGTTCTTGTATATTACTAAGCAATTTTCCATTCTTATCTTTTATGAGGCCATTTGCTTGCTTATATTTCCCTGTTAGCTTCTTTGTGTTGTTGTACAGGTCCCTCATATTTCCTTTGGCTGCAGCTTCCTCTGCTTCCCTTGCCAAATCATCAATATATTTCATCTTGTCTCTAATGATGTTTTTTCTTTCTTCTTTGTTTGCTTCTATGTACACTTCACGAGCCTTGGCTTTGGAGCTTCTGTTTAAATCTGCTTTCTTGTTTTTCCTGTCTTCTATCTTATTATGGGTTTCTGTTGTTATCCATGCTTTGTGCTGATGTTCTCTTTTTCTCAGTACTTCTTCACATGTCTCGTTCATATATTTTTTACTTGTTGCCAGTGGTCTTCCGTATCTGTTTCATCTTCCAGCTGTTCGAGTACTTGGTATTTGTTGGATACTGTGATTGAAAATTTTTCTCTTATTTCCTGATTTCCTAGATATCCCACATTATACTACGAGAGTGAGTCAAGTGAAAACCAGAAATATGTTATAACAATAAAAATAATAATGCCATTATATTGTAACTTGCCAATATTGTTGTCCTGGATGTCTCGAGTGTCATGCACGTGCCATCGCGGTGATGACGCATAAGGTGACGTCATAATGACGTTTATAAGATGGCCGCCCCGCTAGTGGAATGCACCAAACAGCAGCAGCGTTCTGTTATTCAATTTTTGATCAGCGAAGGGGTGAAACCAATAGAAATTCATCGGCAAATGAAGCTCAAGTACGGTGATGCATGCATGTCAAGGTCGCAGGTGTATGAATGGTGTACAAAGTTCAAAAACCGCGTGATTTATGTGACAGATTGTTCACGACCGGGTCAGGCACACAGAGTAGTGACTCCAGAATCGATAGCAACCGTTGAACGACTCGTACAGGGAAACCGCCGATTGACTGTGGATGATATTGCCATACATCTTGACATCAGTCACGGTTCAGCACACCACATCATCTCTGATGTGCTACAGTACCACAAAGTGTCTGCAAGGTGGGTGCCATGGCAGCTTACTACATAAAAAGCCTCTATGCCAACTTTACGTGTAGTGTTGGGCAGAGCAACCTAACCTTTGAGGTGAAGACAGGAGTACGACAGGGATGCCCCTTATCAACCACTCTATTTTTAACAGTCATAGATTGGGTGATGCGCCAGACAACAGAGGGCAGTCCAAGAGGAATAAGATGGACTTCATTTTCTACATTGGAAGATCTGGAATATGCAGATGACATTGCACCACTAGCACATTCACATCAACACATCCAGAAAATGGATCCAGTCGTTCCTACACAATCGGAAAGCAAGAGTCACTATGGAAGGTCACAACAGCAAGAAAATCCTCCTAAAACATGGAGTTCCTCAAGGCTCAGTATTGTCTCCCACCCTGTTCCTTGTATTCATCAATGACCTCATCCACGATCTGCCACAAGGTGTGAGAGCTGCCCTATACGCTGACGACTTGGTGGTGTGGTGTGTAGAAGAACATCTAACTATCGCTAATAAGCGAATACAAAGGGCAGCAGACAACATAGCAGCATGGGCAGAGAAATGGATGGTGCAGATCAACGCTGAAAAATCATCAACAACACTTTTCACGCTCTCCAACAAAGACAAAGCAGGAGAGATACGACTTGGAAATATACATGTCCAAACAGATGAGGAACCGGTGTACTTGGGCATTACATTAGATAAGAGAATGACATGGAGGCACCACATCGAGAGAACAGAGGCTAAAGCGTGAAGAAAACTTTCCATACTGAGGAAAATAGCTGGATCAAGTTGGGGAGCTAACGAAACAACACTAAAGAAAGTGTATACAGGTGCAATAAGACCTATATTAGAGTACGGATCAGCAGCATGGTCTACAGCAGCCAAATCACACCTACAAGCCTTAGATAAAGTACAAAATCAAGCGCTTAGGTTGATCACGGGTGCCATGAAGACCACACCAATAAATGAAATGGAAAAAATCACAGGCATTCCACCTTTATTATACAGACGAGACACTAAGACCCTGATCCAAGCAGAAAAGTACAAGAACATGCCCGCACATCCAATGAAAACTAGATTTGGAGATTTAGCCAGTGGGAGGTTGAAGAGAAGCAGTTTTGTGCATCGGTCCAAAAAACTAATTAGAACATACAAGGATGAACTACCAGACATCACTAAGGAAATAACTCCCACACTCCTCCCAACCCCATGGGAACAACATCAAAATTTCAGTATTAAGACCTCCATAACTACCACCTGCCCCATGGGAGAGCTAAATACTCTCCAAAGGAAAATAGCAGCATGTGACATGATTGAAGAACTATACCCCAGAGAAGCATGGATCCAAGTACATACTGATGGATCTGCAACCAGAGCAGTGAAGAACGGAGGCGCAGGAGTTTATGTGGTCTATCCAGACAAAGAAAATGAATCCACCTGTTCACCTACTGGAATATTCTGTTCAAACTATGCTGCTGAAGTACAGGCCATAAGCATTGCTGCAGGAATAATAAATAACACAATAAGCCAATGTCAGCAGGTTGTATTCCTTACCGATGCAATGTCAGTTCTGCAAGCCCTCAACAGTGATAAACTGCCAGAATTAAACAAAGTCCTATGCGAAGTAAATATCAAAAGAAGGGTAGTGCTACAGTGGATACCATCACACTGTGGCATACCAGGAAATGAGAGAGCAGATATGTTAGCAAAAGAGGGAGCAACACAGGAACAAAAAAGAACAAACAATCACATTCCAGGAAAAGAAGACCCTTATCAAGGCCATCAGGAAAATTGATCAACAAAGAGACAACTATCAATATCTTGATCGAGCAAAACAGGTGATCCTGTTCCGTATGAGAACAGGACACAACAGACTGAACAGTCACTTATACAGACTGAGATTGGTCCCATCACCCCTATGTACGTGTGGACAGGCAGCACAGACAGCCGAACACATCCTGCAAGACTGCCACATGCTTAGTCAATTGCGAACTGAACATTGGCCCACAGAGACGCACATCCACACAAAGCTGTTTGGGAGTCTTGAAGAACTTTCAACCACAGCAACATACATCCAGAAAACCGGACTTCTTGTGTAGACATTTCTAAACAACAGCGAACGAGAAGAAGAAGAAGAAGAAGATCAACACATCCAGGAAAAAACGGATAGACTTAATAAGTTTAGCCAGCAGGTGGGCTTGAACATCAATTTAAAGAAGTCTGAGGTCATGACGCTCAATGTGAGCAACCCTGAGCCCATATCAGTAAGGAATCAGCAACTGGTACAGACAGACACCTTCACATACCTAGGATGCATAGTAACACCAGACGGCGGAGCAGGCAAAGACATCAACATCAGAATGAATAAGGCAAGAACAGCCTTTTTTAGCCTAAACAACATCTGGAAGTCCTCTCAATATAGCACAAGCACAAAATTAAGATTATATCAGAGCTGTGTGCTTTCTGTGCTTCTCTATGGTGCGGAATGCTGGAGAGTTACAGAGAAGGAAATGTCGAAATTGTCCTCTTTTCACACAACATGCCTAAGAAAAATTCACCGAATCTTTTGGCCGAATACCATCACCAACCAAGATCTGCTTACTCGGAGCAAGCATGAGGACATGCACACCATCATAGCTGGCAGACGCTGGAGCTGGGTTGGCCATGTCCTCAGAAGAGACCCCGATGCCATCACAAGAACAGCTATGCTTTGGACACCTGAAGGAAAACGAAAGAGAGGCCGACCAAAAACAACCTGGCGGAGGACTGTGGAGGCTGAGATGCAAAGAATGAACCAGAGTTGGGGCACTGTACGAAGGATGGCCACCGACCGAGCAAAGTGGAATCAATTTGTTGTTGCCCTACAAGACGCCACTAGGCATGATGGCCACTGACTGCTTTGACGGTCGGCAGCTAAGGATCAAAGAAGAAGAAGACACTGTATAAATAATGTAAAAAGCTAATTCATTTCTTTCCTTTTTGGCACTAACAATTGTAGTAGGCTCAGTCTGTAAACACAGACCTATGTATTACTGATGCACAGACATGAATTTTCTTCATTTATCTGGCAAACCATCTGGTGGATGTTTTGACCACTTGAATCTTGGCATTCCAAATATTTTGTTTCTGAAACTTATCATTTATCCTTTCCTTAATCTCCTCTGTTCATGTACTCTCTTGCTCACAGAATTTCTTCTTTGTCTTTGATCCATAGCCGCCGTCTGTCAAAGCAGTCAGTGGCCATCATGCCTGGTGGCGTCCTGTAGAGCAGCAACAAATTGATTCCACTTTGTTCGGTCGGCGGCCATCCTTCATACAGTGCCCCAACTCTGGTTCATTCTTTTTTGTATCTCGGCTTCCACAGTTCTCTGCCAGGTTGTTTTTGGTCAGCCTCTCTAGTGCTTTCCTTCAGGGGTCCATAGCATAGCTGTTCTTGTAATGGTTTCAGGGTCCCTTCTGAGGACGTGGCCAACCCAACTCCAGCATCTGCCAGCTATGATGGTGTGCATGTCCTCCTGGTTACTCTGAATAAGCAGTTCTTGGTTGCTGATGGTATTCGGCCAAAAGATTCGGAGAATTTTCCTTAGGCACATTGTGTGGAAGGAGAACAGTTTCGACATTTTCTTCTCTGTTACTCTCCAGCATTCTGCACCATGTTGTTGTTCGTCCATCACGGGTGATGAAGACCACTCTGTTCATCCAATTATTTAGGAATATGTTAGGTTAGTCTATGGGTACGAAGGTGACTGATGAGCCCGATGCGGGCCTGGAAAGATCTCGGACAGTGTGGGCAGGGAATGTTTGCTTCATGTGAAGGTTTTATTACACAGTCCTTTCTAGCTTGTCTCCGCTGTTCCGCTGCTGCTCTTCTGGATGATTCGCATGCCGCTACACCTTTACGAAGAGATGTGCGCCAAGCAGTTCGGTCTTGCGCAGCAGCTTCCCATATGTCTGGGTTTATGTCAAAGGTTTTCAATGACGTCTTTAACGTGTCTTTGAAGCGCTTCTTTTGGCCACCATGGGAGCGTTTACCCTTCTGTATCTCACCATAAAAGAGTATCTTTGGCAGTCGATGGTCTGGCATGCGGACTACATGACCTGCCCAGCGAATCTGTGACTGCATCAGAATAGTATCAATACTAGGGATACCAGCTCTGTCAAGAACGGCTGTATCCGGGATCTTGTCTTGCCATTTGATGTTCATTATCTTCCTGAGACAGACTGTATGGAAGTGGTTTAGCTTCTTTACGTGGCGCCTGTATACAGTCCATGTTTCACTTGCATACAGCAGCACTGGAAGCACCGCAGCTCTGTACACCTTCAGCTTTGTCTGTAGACTAATGCCACTTCGATGCCAAACGTTGGTGTATAGTCTGCCAAATGTGCTGCTGGCTTTGGAGATCCTGGTGTTCACCTCATCATCAATGACAATGTTCTGGGATAGTGTGCTACCAAGGTATGTGAATCTGTTCACAACATTCAGTTTCTCAACATTAACCTTGATGATTGGCTCAGTATAAACTGTGCCAGGAGCTGGTTGGTACATGATTTCTGTTTTCTTCGTGTTGATGGTAAGCCCAAAGTTGGCGCAGGCTTCAGAGAATCTATCCACACTATGCTGCAGATCAGCCTCTGAGCCAGCATTGAGGGCACAATCATCAGCAAACAGAAGATCTCTGATGGTGTGTGATTTGACCTTGGTTTTTGCTTGAAGCCTCCTAAGGTTAAACAATTTTCCATCAATACGATAACTAATGTCGATTCCTGTGTCCCCGTCTCTAAAAGCATCAGTCAGCATAGCAGAAAACATGATACTGAACAGAGTCGGTGCAAGTACGCACCCTTGTTTAACTCCATTTGAGACCGGGAAAGACTCTGATAGCTCACCGTTTTCCTGAACTCTAGCCTGCATTCCATCATGCAGTTGCTGCACTATTGTGATAAATTTCTTTGGGCAGCCATATTTTGCCATGATCTTCCATAGACCATCTCTACTGACCGTGTCGAACGCCTTTGTCAAGTCGATGAAAGCTGTGTACAGATCACAGTGCTGTTCTTGGCATTTTTCTTGTAGCTGTCTTGCAGCGAACACCATATCTGTGGTTCCACGTTCTTTCCGGAATCCACACTGACTTTCAGGTAAAAGACCTTTGTCAAGATGAACCGTAAGGCGATTCAAAAGGATTTTGGCGAATATCTTCCCAGCGATTGATAAAAGAGAGATGCCTCGATGATTGTTACAGTCTTGGCGATTACCTTTACGTTTATATAGATGTATAATTGACGCATCTTTGAGATCGTGTGGGACGGTTTCACTCTGCCACATTTGCTGGAAGATCATGTGAAGTTTCTCTATCAGAACTGCACCGCCATCTTTATAAACCTCAACAGGAATTGAATCGGAGCCGGGGGCCTTTCCACTAGACAGTTGACGAATCGCTTTCTTAGTTTCCTCCAGAGTTGGTACATCATCTAATGCTTCATTTATAGGAATTTGGGGCAGGCGGATGATGGCTTCGTCGTTAATAGATGATGGCTGGTTCAGAATATTATTAAAATGTTCAGCCCAGCGTTGGAGCATTTTTTCCTTGTCTGTAATTAGTGTTTTTCCATCTGCATTAACTCTTTGACTCCACAATTATTTTCCACCCTGTGCCGTAATTTTAACTGATGATAGACTAAAAACAACGCTCAGAGAGTTGTTTTGGCACGGGTGTCAAATCTGACCAACGCTCTGAGAGTTGTTCAGGAGTCATAGAGTTAAGGAGGGGAAAAGATCCTGATGATGTTGTACCATAGACCGCTTTGAGTGCAAGGTAAAAATTTTTCAAGTCATGGCTGTCAGCAAAGCCTTGGAGCTCATCTGCTTTATTACTCAGCCATGAATCCCGCATCTGGCGTAGTTTATGTTGGACGATTCTACGCATGTTGTTGAAAGCGTCTTTCTTGGATGTAGATTTTGGATCATTTAAATATGCTTTATGGAGATGGTGTTTCTCAGCCAACATCTGCTTTATATCATCTGAGTTCTCATCAAACCAGTCATTTTGTTTCTTGATGGAAGGACCCAGGACCTCTGTAGCAGTGTTGTAGATCTGCTCACTTAGGGCTGCCCAATTTGTTTCCACACTTTGGCCGTCTAGCGAGATAGATTTGAGACGGTCTTTTAAGGTGTCAGTAAATGACTGTTTGATTTTTGTCTTCTTTAGTTTGGTGACATCCAGCCTCTTTTGAGTTTTCTTCCCCTGAGGGCGCCTGGCTGGTTGGATACGAATTTTAAGTTTAGATACAATGAGGCGATGATCAGTCCAACATTCGGCACCACACATGGACTTGGTTACCCGGACATCTTGCCTGTCCTTCTTCCTAACAATTACATAGTCAATTAAGTGCCAATGCTTTGAGCGAGGGTGCATCCAGGAGGTCCTGTTGCGGGTAGGAAGTCGAAAAATGGTGTTGGTGACAAGGAGGTCATGTTCTGCGCAAGTCTGGAGGAGAAGAAGTCCATTGCTGTTACAGCGACCCACGCCGTACCTTCCAATAGTGCCATTCCAGGAGATGTTATCTGAGCCTACTCTTGCAATAAAGTCACCAAGAATGACGAGCTTATCTGCTTTAGGAACTGATGCAATGACTGCATGTAGTTCTTCGTAAAACTTATCCTTGACGTCATCCTGGTTTGTCATAGTTGGTGCATACGCGCTAATGATGGTGGCATGTTTTCTTCCATAGAACAGGGGGATCTTGACCGTATGCTCCGATCAGTGGAAGACGACCATATGGCCTGAGCCGCCTGTGTGTAGGTCTGCGACTACGACTGCCAGCGTACCCACGCCTGCCGCTTCGCCGCTCGCCCATCGCCACAGGACTTGTTGTGAGTGGATGGATGAATGGATGAAAGAGTGACTTGCGCGGTGATTTGGATTAAAGTGAGGAAGAGTTGCGCAATTCGTCAACCTCACTCTCTCGCCTGGGTCCATCTCAATCCAGTGGCAAGACAAGTCAAGACGACTGGAGATGAAGTCAGGTGCAGTGGATGACCAGGGCTTTCTACGTGCCTCGCCGTGCTCCTTACGCTCCACAGCGCGTTGCTGGTAATCGCCGTCATGCCCGTTGAACCAACAGGTGGTTTCTTCCGCGCAGTCTATCGAATCCAGTCTTCGCATGCATGGGTAGGCAGACCCTAACTCACCGAAGGTTTATAACCATTCGGCTACCCTCACCTAGTTTAGCCGGCCTGTCAAAGCCGTTGCCTGGGGGGTGGCCGCTGTCGCATGCTGACAGCTACGAGGAGCCACAGGTGAGAGCTGGATGCCAGGTTTGGACCAAAGGTGGCCGAGCTGCCCTGAAAAGGGCATGACAGCTGACAGGATTCTGCACCATAAAGAAGCACAGAAAGTACACAGCTCTCATAGTCTTAATTTGGTGTTTGTGCTGTACTGGGAAGACTTCCAAATGTTGAGACTAACAAAGGCTGTTCTCGCCGTATTCATTCTGTTGTTAATGTCCTTGCTTGTTCCGCCGTCTGGTGTTACTATGCATCCCAGGTATGTAAATGTGTCTGTCTGTTCTAACTTCTAGTTCCTTATTGTTATTGGCTCAGGATTGCCCACATTGAGTGTCATGACCTCTGTCTTCTTCAGACTGATGTTCAGACCAACCTGCTGGCTATACTTATTCAGTCTATTGGTTTTTTTCTTGGATGTGTTGATGTGAATGTGCGAGTAGTGCAATGTCATCTGCATATTCCAGGTCTTCCAGTGTAGAAAACGTTGTCCATCTAATTCCTCTTGGACTGCCCTCTGTTGTCTGGCGCATCACCCAATCTATGGCTTTCAAAAATAAAGTTGTTGATAAGGGGCATCCCTGTTGTACTCCTGTTTTCACTTCGAAAGTTAGACCATTCAATCCAACACTGCATGTAAAGTTAGAATAGAGGCTTTTTATGGTGGAAACAATGCAGCTGGGAATTCCATAAGCCCTCAGTATTTTCCATAGGCTGTCCCTGTGTATGCTGTCAAAAGCCTTTTCAAAATCAACAAAGTTAATGTATAGCTGTCTCTGCCATTCTGAGCATTGCTCTATGATGTTCCTGAGGGTGAATATTTGATCTGCATCTTCTGTTCTTTCTAAAACCCGCTTGTTCTTTCCTCAGTTTATGGTCAACTGCTTTTGAATCACAGAATTTAATCTGAGTTTAATGGAGAGAGAAAACTGTCTGGCAGCAATTACAATTGAAGAAAATATCTTGTAATTGTTGATACAAGCTGATCTGTGACTGTGGTTTTGCATTTTTTAGAATGTGTGTTTATAAATTTTGCATGCATTTAGCTTTGTGAAATTAGCTATTCGAGACAAAATTGCAGAAACATTACATATTAACAAAAACATTAAGAAAATGACTATAAGTATTTGAATTACAGTCACAAGACTAACCTTAATACTTGTACTAAGTCCTTACTGATGTATAAGAATGTGATAGGTATTAATAATGTGCAAAATAAAATTTCACAAAATGAATTAAAACTATTCCAGCTGGCATCTCAGAGAGGCCATGAATGACAAAATCATAACTTTTCCCGAAGCATTAACGTGCATTTTCCACCATTCATATTGTATAATGTACTTCATGTGCTTCAAAATAAAACAATATTGTATATTTAGCTGCCACACAAGTGAAAAAAAAAACAAAAGCAAAGGATTAAAAAATTCAATTTCCGTCATGCTTTATTAAAAAAATTATTAAAAAAGCAAATTTATGATAAATCTACAGAGAAAAGATAAACAATTATGAGAATAAATATGGCAGTGATAACCACATTGCACATTAAGAAGCACCCCTAGAAATACAGATTCATACACCTATCTTAACAGCAACACAGATAAATATGTCGGAATGGACTACATATGAAGGAATATCAAAATATGAAAAGAAAAGGCAGAGAGGTTTTCACAGCAAGTGAAAATACCAGTATATGGAAATCAAAGAAATAAAGTCCGACACAAAATTAAGAATTTTCAGTTCAAATTTTAAGGTTATCTTCTTGAATGGCTCTGAAACATAGAGACAAACACAAACAAACAAGAGATAAGGAAAAGACGGTGTTTGCTAGAACACATACTGAAAAGCATTACAAGGGAGTCCATGTTCTTGAATCCCCAAGGCAAAATAAATAAAGTGCAGTCCTGATAAGTGGAAGCCGCTTGGGCCATCTAAAATACTTCCGTTTATCTGAAATTCTGCTTATCAGGAGTTTCTAAGAAAGAAGACTTCTGGCTGGGATCTGTAAAATGACTTCAACTTAACCGAAATTCAGCTTAAGTGAGTTCTGCTTATCCGGACTGCACTTTAGATGGAGACTTAAAAACACACGTAGAAGAGAGCTAGCGACAAACTTGATAACCAAGGACTGGAGAGCTTGCTGTAAACTGATTGAAGTCCAGTGCTTCACAAGAAATAGAAGTGTAATGAATGATGAAATTCACCTCACTTTAATTATCAGTTTACCACATATGGTAATTGGTGACAGGATTACCCACCATTATCTATGTACCACATATGGTAATTGGTGACAGGATTACCCACCATTGTCTATGTCTATGTCCTACTTTGAAGAAGTATGTTTTTTTTATTTCTTCACACCAACAACAAAAATTAAATGGAAAACAATTTCTTATAGATAATCATATAAACACTGCAATAGATGAATCAACAAGGTTAAAATTGCTGGAATGTGACATCATATGTAAGGCTAGCAGAGATGGACGTAAGAGAGGATGCATCCGTCATGCATACAGCCAGCACGAAACAGCAACAGTTAGCATTCATACCCTTCTACATCTGCTGAGGGAGACTGAGCACCTATAGGTTTGCCCAGTGTGCAATGATGTTGATTCTGTTCAACAATAACAATATAAACATGAATTTTTGTGTGCATACAGAATAAGTTATATTACCTCAATAAAAATGTTTGTATAAGCAAAACTAGAAAAATTTTATTTTTTAAATAAATAATGGCGTAGCATGAAGATATCTGGCACACACTCTACGAATCTGACAATAAATGTAGAAGCCTGGCTAGCTGTTAGTAATGCCAACCCACTTATCATCATTTCTAAGGATAAATGTGGAAGTCTGTTGTTAAATAAAAAAAACAGACCACCCAGTTGTCATCAACTGTTTGCAGTTACACTACAGCAGCCATGAATACAATAAAATGACTTCACTGTCAAGGCCAGTAAGTAGGTCCTTCATTTCAAAACATAGATAATTTTAAGGTCTGCATAGCTTTTGCTTGGATTTATTTATGTCCAGTTAAAGTAAAATATGCTGGAATTTAGTCCCAAACCAAGTAACAGTTTATCATCTATTTCTGACTGTGCAAATGAATGGGAGATGGCAGTAGATCTATCTGGGCGAAGGACATATCCAGAAAGTATCAGAAGATCTTGAAGACGGCCAGATATAGGGGTACATTCCTCATCATCAAACCAGACTGTAATGATTAAGCTGACCGTGCCGTTTGAATCCAGATTGGACGAGCAACACTCGTTCAAAGTGGCCAAGTATAATGATCTGGTACCAGACTTGAAACATGATGGGTTCACTGCAAGGATCATGGCTGTTGAGGTAGGTGCAATAGGTCTAGTTGCTGCCTCAGTGTATGATCTACTGAAACTGTTGGATTTGAAAAGACAGTCAAGATCAAGGGCACTTGAAACTGTGGAAAGGGCATCACGCTGGTTGTGGAACAACTGCAACGGGCTATGGAATTCAGGATAATAATTTTCAACACAAGGGTTACTCGCAATTGCTTCCAGCTGGCAGAAAAACAGGAGTAAAATTGAAAGCTACAACCAATGTGGAGTGGGTTAAATTCTCTGCACAAGACAACAGGAGGCTGACACTTGGGAGTTATGACCTAAGTGCGCTCTGTATAGAGTTTCCTATCATAATAAGACATGCTGCACACCATCATGATGAAGAATTTGAGCGGAACTGGTGAATATATCTTTCCACAAATGTTCTGCTTTGATGTTTTGTCACTGCTTTTGTTGACTCTTCCCAAGCACAATTGACTGGCTTTTCATATTTTTTTTCTCTCTTTGTTTTCTGCTTCTTTTTTTCACCAAATCTTATTTATGTTGTGAAGCTCATGCCACTTTTCTAAGTCCCATCCACATTTTCTGGTAAAATTTTCAATTATGAGTTTCACCATGAAACTGGCTTCTCCGCTTTCATAATTATTCATTTACAGAGTTTGATTGGTAACTCTTCATTTTTTTTTTTTTTGCCTTTTTCCTTTTCCTTAAGCATTGTCATTGATCTTTTTGCAGTTGTCTTGCTCTTGCGTCATGGTTTAGGTAGCAATTTGTTTTGCTTGATGAGGTTACCAGCTCCATGCACTGCCTGTTATGACATATCTGGTGGTAGCGAAGGTTTTTAACTATAACTCACACTATCTTATTAACGTCCACCCATTCTCATCTTTTGGCCTCCCGTGTATTTGCCATATTTTTAACTCAGTTAAAGAAACATATTAATTTTCTTCACTCCATCCTATCCTGCTGATGAACTTCACCACAGTAACTAAAATACTGACTACAGCTTTGAGAACTATCTGTGCACTTAAACATGACATTTGCCAAACATTTATTTTGCAGTGAAAGTTTGATAAAAATAGATTAAAATTGCCCCATTCTGTGCTTTCATGGTCTACGTCTTATAATTTATTGACTATACTTTGAATAACATGACTATAATTCATGCTGTCCATAATACATAGCAATATTGAATATGTTCATTCTAAACCTCCATCCAACTCAGTGTTTGTGTGAACGTTGTGATTTTGTAAAATCTCTGTATCACGAAGTCAAATAAATCAAACACAACATAACTATACACATGTGTTACAGCTGTGAATAACTAAATGTATGTCAATCAATATGTGTGTTGCGTGATAAATTCTCGCAACATCGTTTTATTTCAATATCTGTTTTATAACGCAAGGGCAACAACTGCTTGGAATTTATAGTCACTTTTCTCGGTAAGCATTTGTCTTCTCGCGTTGGTATCGAATGCAGTTAACTTTTGAGCTGTGGTCATTTTTGCGCTGGACTGCGCATGACTTGTCTTGTTGTTTGGTCGATCGGTTTCCGCCCACCACTAGTGGGAGTGAGCGATTTGGAATGGCGAAAGAGATGCCTCGTTGAAGAGGGGATCTCCGCTTTTTTTTGTTCTGTCAGGGATGTGTAGTCCTCTTATGGATATTTCGTTTGGTCGAGATAATACCTCTAGTGTTTTCCCACATGTCGGGAGGCGTGATATTTCTGTGTATTTCATGAAAGCAAGGTAAATTGACTTTTTCATTAACTCTATCGATTTTGGGTCGTGAGCGATTTCGATTCATAGCCTGTCTGCGAAAGTCGTCGTCACGAGATGTTTTTTCCCAGCTCACATGTCGCTGCATTGTACTGCATCGGTTGATGCATGTACCAAGGACCATTACTTGCTACTTTGTTAAATGAACTAGGTTTAGAAAACCTTTATTATCTAGAGGATATTCTTGAGGACATTATTTATACTTCGGCAGACGTGTCTGTCTTGCTGAAGTCAAACTAAGGAGAGTGAACTGATCTCATACATCTGGTTATCTCCTGGCTGTTATAGAAAAGGATGGAGTTGTTCACCTGACTACATTTACAGCACTTTGAAATATAACATGCATCTGACTCATCATTGTAATGCTGTCTACCGTTTATTGCTGTATTGAATGTTGCTGTGATAATGACTGTTTGATGTGCCTACACATTTGCGTAACCATTTTGTCACTGTGGCGTCCACAATAAATAATGAAGAAAAACGTCAACGGCTGTTTCAAGACTCATTGACTTTATACGTCGTGAGTTTACTGACGTCCTATGTGGATTGCCCTGTTATTGTTGCATGAACATTGTTTTGACTGAACACATCTACACACTACACAAAACCAGACATGCGGATGCCATCCATCATCATATGGCATCACGCATCATTTGGTGGCCATAAGCTGGTTTGATTCTGGTACTAGCAAACACGGGGTCCCTTACCCACTTCATTTTCAACAAGAATTCATCAGCATCCTTCAAGAAATTAACATTCTTCAATACAGTCAACATCTTCAAAATTTTCAAAGTACTCGGCGTTGCCCGGTAAAAGTCAAAATTTCAATTTTTTGACGGAAACAAGAATTTGACAGTACCCGGCGTTGTTACATGTTGCCGGATAACTCGGACTGCTGTTATCTTTTACGCAAGTCAAGCAAGTTGCTGCTGTCAAGGTTCCAGTGCTGTCGTTTTTTGAGAAGGTCAAGTGCCGGTTGAAACGGGTTGTTTTCTGAAGAAGGCCAAGTACCGATTTCCATCAACTTACTTTTGGATTAGAAGGTCAAGTGCCGAAACAACTCAACACACAGTATTTCAGAAGCTCTTGTACCATCGTGTTAGCAGTGGAAGCAGTTCAGATGTGCCATCATCGTTGGAGCTTCGCTCTTTAGGACGTTGATTGACATCCGTTTTTTCTGCTGTTCTACGATTGGAAGCCTTTAAGTTAAGTGGCCTGTTTGTATGTAAACTGTGCCCTTATACTTCTGCTGAGTCTTCTGTGTATCATCTCATTCTATATATGTTATATGTCTATATGTTATTTGTATATTTATATGTTTATATTTCAGCGGGTTCTCGGTTGGGTGGTGTCTCCGTTAGATTATGCCACGTCATAGAGGTCGTCTATTGTGAGCGTTTTCTGTAGGGTTTGCAAATTTCCGATACTGGAATTTGCTAAGCGACTTCTGTTGCTATTTATGTTAGCTGTGATGACATGTTTTAATATTGTTTTCGTTATTATTTCACATTCTTTAGTTTTGTTGTGATTTGTTTGTATTTGTTAGCCTACTCTTGTCTATAATTTAGTTTCATACAACATTTTTGTTTATACACTGTGGTGTCATGTATTTTGTTTAATTCTATCGCAGATATCGTCACATTTTTTTTGATATTTCATTAATTTCTGCTTTATTTTTAGTTGATTTCTGCGAAAGTTTTTGTATTGTTGCTGATCTTTGTTATTGTTTACATTGTTATTGTTTACATTGTTTGTATTGTTTACATTTTCAATGTTTACATTCTGCATGTGTTTACATAGTCATTGTTTACAGTTATAGTAATTAGTTAATGGGCTATGCTAATGCACTGTTACTACTATACTGATGATAAATGAATGATGAATAGTGTCGTGCACTATTGAATGAGAAGTGCACTTATGATCAAGATTTGAGTGCTGATATTTCATATACAAGTTCTTTGATTGGAGACTTGTTTCCCACAGAGACTGGGATAATATAATGTGATGTGAATATACAAGTGCTTAATTAAGACTTGTTACACTTAGGTTTGAAATAAATTAGTTAATTATTTCAGGTTTTGGACTCATATGTTAGACAACATGTCTACATTTGAGCACTTTATTGAGCAGGGTAAATTGCTTGGGAAGACTGGTGATAAGTTAGAAGAATTTGCAACTGCTCGATATGATAAAGCAATGGAAGCTGAACAAAAGAAACTGCATATGGAAGCTGAACAAAAGAAACTGCAGATGCAGGTGGATGAAAAGAGATTCCAAATGGAAATGGAAAAACAAAAAAGGGAATCAGAAGCTGAGGAAAGAAAGCTACAGCTAGAGGCTGAGAATAAAAGACTTGAAAAAGAAGCTGAAAATAAAAGACTTGAAAAAAAAGAAGCTGAAAATGAAAGACTTCAAATGCAGGCTCAAGCTGAAGAAAGGAAGTTACAAAGAGAGTCTGATGAGAGGAAAGCAAAAATGGAACATGAAGAAAAACTCTTAGCTTTAGAGTTGGAGAAATTGAAATTGACGAGCATGAGTAATGGTAATGATTCAAACAAGGGTTCATCTTCTGGGAAGGCTAATAATGATACTTTTAAGATTAAGTTACCAACATTTAGTCCTTCCAGTGATGACATAATGTTCTATCTGGACAGATTTGAACAAGCATGTACAGCTCATAACATAGACAAAGCAAAATATGTTTATCAGTTATCAGGGATACTGACAGGTAAAGCTCTAAGTATATTAAATATGGTGGATGAAACCTGACAAGAACAATTATGAGGTTGTCAGGGCCGCTTTGTTAAAGAAATATCAGCTTAACGAAGACGGCTATCGTCTACAATTTAAAAACATGTTACCTGAAAATGGAGTTGAATTCTCCGAGTTTATTGCAAGAATACGCATTACTTTCTCACGATGGGTTGAACTATCTAAGACGGAAAAAACTTATGAAGGACTTATGGACTTAATACTTAGAGACAAAGTCATGTCGTCTGTCAATGAGTCTTTCCTTGCTTTCCTTCATGAACGTAAACCTAAAACAATAAAAGAAATGGAAGATTTCTGTTGCCAATACGTAACTGCGCACCCACACATAACCATGGGTAACTCTAAGGTGAAAGAAGGTTTACCAGTTGCTTCGGCAGCTCCGTATGGTCAAAACTTTGCTCGTAGATCCCAACAAAATTTTGATAGAAAGGGCAGCAGCGGTAATTTCTGTCAAAATCATGGAAACCAATTTCATGGTGATTCTTCTTCGAAGAATTGGAGACAACCTGATAGTGGTCGTTACTATCACCCTAATAATTATAAGCATTTCAAAAGAGGATATGGTAATAGAGGTTATTCCTGCCGAAGACCTCAGAACCAAACAAATAGATGTTCGCATCAATGTGAACATGATAGTAATCGTGGAAACTGGAATTCGAACCAGTATAACAATTACAATAGAGACAATAATAACTGCAGAGATAATAATAACTCTGATAACTTCAGAGGTAATAATAGTCGGGGTAGATCTCAACACAAAAAAAAAGAGATATCAGCAGGCTAATGCTGTACAACAGGAAACTGAGGGAGCCTGTAATCATGTTGTTGATAGTAAAAACTTTGACGCTGTCACTAGTTCTGCTTTTGACTTTGAGAGAGCAAACAAATGCCCCCAATGCAGTACTTTATATTCGAACCGGGTACCATAACTACTTTGAGTTGTGGTCACCCACTTCCCGCTCTTCCTGCTGCTGTTGCGCATGACGGGAGGGGTTCTTTAATTCTACATAAGGGTCTTGTTAATGATACTCCGGTCTCACTACTTTTCGATTCCGGATGCACCACTATTGGTGTTAGACAATCGCTTGTAGATCCATCTTGTGCTACAGGAAGGGTTATTAAATGTGTCACATTTGGCGGCACTCTAGAAAAAATATCCTACTGCTGTAATTCGCATTGCCACTCCTTTCTTTACTGGAGATGTGCATGCTTGTCTCTTACCTAATCCTATTGCGGACCTTATTATTGGTCGTATTCACGGAGTTAGGGAGTGTACCCCACAGCAGATTGCTGCTTGGGAAGATAATAACATGCAAGCTACAAATGCAGTAGTTACAAGAGCACAAGCTCTACAAACACCCGAAACTTCACTGAATAGTGATAATGAAGTTGATAGCCAAGATAGTCACTTAGTAATTACTCGTGACTCTTTCATAAAATTGCAAGAAGAAGATCCTTCTTTAAAAAAATTCTTCGTTCTTGCGAAGAAAGGTGATCCGAATCAGGATACAAATAGAAAATCTTGGATTGCAATGAGAAACGGCGTACTTGTACGTATGGTACAAGATTCGACTACGTCGGCACATTCGCAAATTCTTGTTCCCAAGAGCATGAGAGTCCAAATATTACAACATGCTCATTTTTTTTTTTTTTTTTTTTTTTCGTACGCCCGCTAATACTCGAGGCGAAATCTCAGGTTATTACTATGTCTAACCTGACATTGATTTTACGTGAGTATCCCTTTTTACTTGTACAGAGACAGGTGTCCCTCGCCATTCAGGCAAATACTCTCCGATTTCGGAGGTACCCATTGCAGCTGGGTCGGCTCAGGAGCCGCCAATCCCTGGTCGACGACACTCCTTCAAATGTCATCGCCAGGTCTCGAGTTAATCCAGTCCAATTCCCGGTCGACGAAAAATCCTCAAATGCCGTCGTCCGGGTTTGATCCTGAATCACCCGGTCGCCAGAGCGGTGTTGTAACCACTACGCTAGCGCGGCTCCCTACATGCTCATGACTCGCAATGTGCTGGACATATGGGTTTTGCCCGTACGAAGTCGAGAGTCCTTGCGGCTTTCTTTTGGCCTTTTGTCAATAAGGACATTCGTATTTACTGCCGATCATGCAAGGTATGTCAGGAGGTCAAATCTAGAGGACCACGACATGCTGCGCCTATCCAGGCTGCTGACATTCCTATTCGGCCGTTTCAGAAAATGGCCATAGATATTATTGGCCCTTTTAAGGTCAAGTCGGCCAGAGGACATCAGTTTATCCTTACATGTGTCGATATGTGCACACGTTGGCCAGAGGCTATTCCTCTTAAGAGCATATCTACTACAGATATCGCAGATGCTCTTTGGTTGATATTTTCTCGCTTGGGGTTCCCCAGAGAAATATTGTCAGACCATGGCACTCAACTCATATCTGACACTATGTCACAGGTAATGTCTACCTTACATATTGAACGATCTCTCAGTAGTATCTACCATCCTATGTCTAATGGGTTAGTGAGTGAGCGTCTGAATAGAACGCTCAAGACTTTGCTTGGTAAGATAACTGAAGATCATCCTCAAGATTGGGACAGGGTTTTACCCGCGGCTCTCTTTGCCTATAGAGAAGTCCCTAATGAACACACAGGATTTTCTCCCTTCGAACTTGTCTTTGGCGCGCGTCCACGCGGCCCTATGTCTTTATTACACGATCTCATCACTGCCGATGATATTAGCGATGAAACTCAATCCTCATATGAGTATGTCATTGCTCTTAGACAAAAGATCATTGAGGCATGTAAGCTAGCAACTGCTTCATCAGAAATTGCTAAAGAGAAGGCAAGGCAGTTTGCTAACAAGAATAGATGTCTACGACAACTTTGTCCAGGTGACAAAGCATTCGTCCTACTCCCCAGTAGGGAAAATAGACTTCTTATTGCATGGAAAGGTCCGTATGCAATAGTCTCTCGGATTTCCGATGTTGACTATGTGGTCGATATTGATGGAAAGAAAGCATAAAACTTTCCACATAAACATGCTTTCGGAATTTCACGAACGTCCGGACTATTTGCTGCCTATTTTCCAGGCAACGGATGATGCTCCTGCACCTCACGGTCATTATTCATCCCTGTCTGTCATTCAGGATGAGGAAGCTACCTTCTCTGATGTCAACCTTCCCCTTCCAGTGGTTCCATTACATTCCACGGAATCTTGGAAAAACGTTTCTGTCTCTCCTAATCTTTCTGGTGACGAACATCGACAAGTCTCGTCGATGTTACAAACATTTCAGGATGTTCTCACTGACATTCCTGGACACACAGATGTCATAGAACATGACATAATTCTTACCGACAATAATCCAATTAGGGTTAGGCCGTATCCTATTCCTATACACTTTCAGTCGCAAGTGGAAAAGGAATTGGATGAAATGATTCAATTAAATATAATTGAACCATCGACTTCACCATATTCTTCTTCCATGGTTATTGTCCGGAAGAAGGATAAGAACATACGAATTTGCGTTGATTATCGCAAATTGAATCAGGTCACAAAGTTCGACGCTGAACCGATGCCTTTGTTAGAAGATCTACTGATTAGACTTTCTAATTCTAGATTCTTCACTAAACTTGACTTGTCTAAAGGTTATTGGCAAGTGCCTTTAGCAGAGCATGCCAAACCTCTTACTGCTTTTTCTACACCTAGGGGTCTATTTCAATGGAATGTTATGCCTTTTGGTCTCATGAACGCCCCTGCCACTTTCGTTCGCATGATGCGTCGAATTCTGTCACATCGTTCGGATGTCATCGCATACTTAGATGACATCTGTCTCTTCAGTGATACCTGGGAAGATCACTATTTAGGGTTATATGACTTACTGTCCACTCTACGTGAGAATAATTTGACAGCAAAACCTTCTAAAGCTTTTGTTGGTTTTGGTGAAATCTCTTTCCTGGGTCATCGTGTTGGTCATGGTCTCTTGAAGACAGAAGACCACAATACTTCCAAAATACTGAACATCTCTGTTCCTAAAACGAAGAAACAAGTTAGGAGTCTCTTAGGTTTAATTCAATTTTATGGGAGATTTATTCCAAATTTATCTTCGATCATGGCACCTCTCTCAACATTGTTGAAGAAAGGTTCGCCTAATCTGGTCCGTTGGTCTGAAGAATGCCAATCTTCACTAGACCAAATCAAGAATATATTTTCTTCTCCTCCCATCTTAAGATTACCTACTCTTGATAGGACTTTTGTTCTTCGGAGTGATGCTTCATCCACTGGGATTGGAGCAGCACTGATGCAAGAATATGCAAATACTCTGCATCCTGTTATGTACATTTCTAGAAAACTAAATGCGGCAGAGAGGAACTACTCGGTGTTAGACCGTGAGTTGTTAGCGATGGTTTGGTCAATTCTAAAGCTACAAAGATTCCTCCTGGGCGCACATTTCATTCTAGAGACTGATCAGAAAGCTCTTACAGCTATTCAGACTAAGAATTTGAAGAGTTCGGATCCACTCGATATGCTATAGCTCTTCAACCTTTTCACTTCACGGTACGAGCTATCCGTGGTGCGGATAATGTGATGGCTGACATTTTGTCTAGATGCCCACATGACTCCAACTAATACTTCTGTCCTATATTTCCATATATTACAGAGTCATAACACACCTATATTTCTACAATAGATTAGCACATCTGTACTCACTTTATATGTACACACTATCGTGCTTTGTTATCATCTTCTTCTGTTCGTTTTTTAAAATGATAGAGGAGGACTGAGTAGTTAATATAAGGGCCGTTAGTTTACTAAACAGCCACAATTATTAATAATGTATTGTACCTTATGAAGCATATTAGTTATTAATTAGCATTATATTGCTTGTACTTTCTCAGAATGTCATTGTTGAGCTGAGGACTTACCTTACGAGTTCTAGATTGTGTACTTACCCTCGGAATACCAGAGCATATGTCCTGGATCGTCATGTAGTTTAACTTTACTATGTACTTATGTCATTACATGTCAAAGAATGTACTATTTAAATTTTCCTATCAGATTTGTACATCCATTTTTAAAGACAATATTAGAGTATGCTGTTTAATGATGATTATAGTAACTTGCATACGTATATTGTGTTTACATGCTAACGTGATGTGTGTTGGTGACACCTCCCCGATGTGAATATTTTTTGAGACATATTTATTTTTCTGTTGAGGTATATCCTCACCAGACACTCTATAATTAGCCTATTGTTTGGCAATTTAATTAATTATCAGCGCATAATTCGTGCGTTTTGAGCCGCTTATCGCTTGCTCTTTGATACTGAAAAAAAAATATGTTCCACATTTTTTTTTTATCGGGAGGAGGTGGTGATATGTTGCGTGATAAATTCTCGCAACATCGTTTTATTTCAATATCTGTTTTATAACGCAAGGGCAACAACTGCTTGGAATTTATAGTCACTTTTCTCGGTAAGCATTTGTCTTCTCGCGTTGGTATCGAATGCAGTTAACTTTTGAGCTGTGGTCATTTTTGCGCTGGACTGCGCATGACTTGTCTTGTTGTTTGGTCGATCGGTTTCCGCCCACCACTAGTGGGAGTGAGCGATTTGGAATGGCGAAAGAGATGCCTCGTTGAAGAGGGGATCTCCGCTTTTTTTTTGTTCTGTCAGGGATGTGTAGTCCTCTTATGGATATTTCGTTTGGTCGAGATAATACCTCTAGTGTTTTCCCACATGTCGGGAGGCGTGATATTTCTGTGTATTTCATGAAAGCAAGGTAAATTGACTTTTTCATTAACTCTATCGATTTTGTGTCGTGAGCGATTTCGATTCATAGCCTGTCTGCGAAGGTCGTCGTCACGAGATGTTTTTTCCCAGCTCACATGTCGCTGCATTGTACTGCATCGGTTGATGCATGTACCAAGGACCATTACTTGCTACTTTGTTAAATGAACTAGGTTTAGAAAACCTTTATTATCTAGAGGATATTCTTGAGGACATTATTTATACTTCGGCAGACGTGTCTGTCTTGCTGAAGTCAAACTAAGGAGAGTGAACTGATCTCATACATCTGGTTATCTCCTGGCTGTTATAGAAAAGGATGGAGTTGTTCACCTGACTACATTTACAGCACTTTGAAATATAACATGCATCTGACTCATCATTGTAATGCTGTCTACCGTTTATTGCTGTATTGAATGTTGCTGTGATAATGACTGTTTGATGTGCCTACACATTTGCGTAACCATTTTGTCACTGTGGCGTCCACAATAAATAATGAAGAAAAACGTCAACGGCTGTTTCAAGACTCATTGACTTTATACGTCGTGAGTTTACTGACGTCCTATGTGGATTGCCCTGTTATTGTTGCATGAACATTGTTTTGACTGAACACATCTACACACTACACAAAACCAGACATGCGGATGCCATCCATCATCATATGGCATCACGCATCAATGTGCAAATGAAACAAGGCACAACAGTTTGAGTAACACAGGACAAGCTGGAAAGCAGACATTATCAAGTCTTGGTTTAAATTCCTGGTCATCATGCAAACTAAAATATCACTAATGTGTACTGATGACAAGAACCACACAAGTGCCAGTGGAAAGAGAGATGAGAAGATGATGCTGGAGATAGATAGGACACACATTGAGGAAACCTGCTGATAGTATTACCAGGCAATCCTTGTTCTGGAATCCCCAGGTGAAGAGAGGTTGAGGGAGACCAAGGAACACATAGAGAAGAGAACTGGAGACAGACAAATAATCTATTATCACATTTATGACGTGCCACTGGTACTCTATTTTTATTAGAACTAGACGGTTCGGTGAAATATTATGTACATATGATGTTGGGAATGTCAAGTTCTCAGAAAACAAGATTTAATATTTTAGCAATGCTTCACAGCATGTTAGCCCTTCAAATGTGTTTCACAAGACATTGAAGATACTTTCTGATGCCACCTCCTCTACGACTTGTGAGTGTCAAAACTATTTTAAAGATAATATCTAACACTGTGAACTCTGTTATTTGTAATTACTGAAGCTGAATTTTCTTCTCAGTACTGAAATCTATGAAATCAATTTGTCATACTGCTTTACACAAAAATGAAAGAATGCCGCTGAAACTTGCCATGATGTGCACTGGCATGAGTGGTAGATTAAAGAAAGGATTACGTGATATAACAAATCTTGATATACTATTAGCTTTCCTCTAGATATAGATACAGTAGGGCCCTGCTCATACTGTGGGTTAGGCTCCTGACCCCTGCCAAAAAGCAGAACATATCCGTATTTATTTTTACCTTGCTAATGCATATAAAATCCTAATAACATGCTTCTTCTTCTTCTTCTTCGATCCTTAACCACCGACCGTCAAAGCAGTCAGTGGCCATCACGCCTAGTGGCGTCTTGTAGGGCAACAACAAATTGATTCCACTTTGCACGGTCGGTGGCCATCCTTCGTACAGTGCCCCAACTCTGGTTCATTCTTTGCATCTCAGCCTCCACAGTCCTCCGCCAAGTTGTTTTTGGTCGGCCTCTCTTTCGCTTTCCTTATACTAACATATATTAAGTGTGCAACAGAGTTAGGCCTGAAAAATGATACGAAAGTAAAATGAATATACAGCTTTTAAAGTAAGAGGCTTACAACTCCTCTTGTCATCACTACTCTATACTTAGATACCATTGTCATTAATAACAACAAATATTATATGTAATATAATATAATCACTTTAAACAAATTTGAAAGTTTGTGAAAATTGCTAGAACACAGACACTGTGTGCACAAATGCTGTAAACAGACTGAAATAAAATGGTGCCCGAAACCATTCATACTGTAGACAAATGTTGAAAGAGCAGAACAAGTGCTGTACATAAAGAACATGTATATAATTGAAAACCACAGTATTAGTGGAACGCTGAAAAGTGAAGCGCTACTGTACTCAGGTTATTTTATATTTTGCTGCTGTCATTTACTACAACTTGCAAGTCTACATGCATATGTCATTCATCTGAACTGGGATGGGTATGAAAAAAAGTGGTCAAGAAATGCATGGAAAATAAATACCACAACCTATTTAACTTCTTGACATCATGTTGATGATGTACATTGTCATATCTGTTCTATCTGTCACGCTGATTCATAACATCATGAATGTATCATCATCAGCTGCAGTGAATTAAGACTAGCATTTCCTTCTAGACTCCACAGTGAATACATTTTCACACTGCAATGTGAAGGAGCACTGGCCCAGAGAAGGTCAAAACTGGTTTTTCAGACCAGGCAGGTTTATAACAACATGCTACCACACTAAAAAAATATATGTTTTTTTCTAACAATTCAGGACTAAATTTGTTTATAAATCCTCATTTTCCTCTTCACTCATTATGGAGCCACCATTGTACCTGGTCTCTTTGCCAGAAGTCTACACCAAGCACTTATATGCTCTTGTAGCAGTGGTTTCTGTATCAATTTGTTTTATATGAAATTGCCAGCCTCATGCACAACATCAAGTTGCCTGGTAGCCTACAACATGCCTGAGGGTCTTCATAAATGGCCAGTAACAAAAAATATGTTTTTTTAGTGTAAGATGTTTTATGTAGAAAGTAATGTACTAGATGTAGAAAGTAATGTACTAGATGTAGAAAGTAATGTACTTGATACAGAAACTGAAATAAACAACCTATCTGATTTCTATAATCCACTAAATTGCCAGTAAAAAAAATTATTTTTTTTAGTGTAAAAAAATGTTTTATGTACAAAGTAATGTACTAGATACAGAAACTGAAATAAAAAAAGTATTTGATTTCTATAATCCACTAGGTATTCAGCTGAAAATTAACAAGTACTGAGACTTTATCACATGCTCCCTTAAAAATTGCCATTGAGCATTCCTACATCTCAGATAATTTTTTTGTCCTTTAATATTCTATTATTCTCTGAGCAGTTGACAGTATAACTATATATCAGAGGACAAAAGTAGAACTATAATACAGCATATAACTTACAATAGAAGACTCAAATTATAACAGCATAACTTATAACAGAGAACTTAAATTATAACAGAGGAAAAATTATAACAGCATAACTTATAACAGAGAACATATCTAATAGCATATATATAAATAATTAACACCTTATAATATAAGATACAATTTACAAGATAGTACGAGGGGCGTTCAGAAAGTAATGCACCACATCGTTTTTCTCAGCTAATAATGAAGATAGAAGCATGAAATTTCGCACACTTCAAATATGGCATGTGCCAATTGTGTGCACCAAATTACACCGCAACCGGCCAAATAATACGGCTGCCCTAAACCGTTGAAATGGAGCGTGTTAGCAACTTGCGTTATAAACAGCGAATTGTGATAGAATTTCTCGTTGCAGAGAAGGAAACTGTTGTGAATATTCACAAGCGTCTATGTGATGTGTATGGAAGTTTTGCAGTTGACAGGAGTATAGTCAGTTGCTCGGTTCAGAGAATCAAAGAATCAGGAAGTGGAGATACGGAGCTGCTTGATCGGCCGCACTGTGGACGTCCTGCCACAGCCACCAACGCAGAAATGTTGAAATGCGCTGAGGGCATTATTCTTACTGATAGGCGAATCACTACTCAACAATTGGCCTTACAGCTGTCAGTCAGCATTGGTAGTGCAAATGCAGTTATAAAAACTCTTGGATTTTCTAAGGTTTGCGCAAGATGGGTTCCTCAAAGTCTCATAAATGACCACCAATTGCAAAGGAAAGCAATTTCTTCTGAATTGTTGGAGCGTTTCAATGCTGATGGAGAGAACTTTTTGGCTAAGATCGTTACAGGTGACGAAACCTGGGCACATCATTTTGAACCTGAGACAAAAAGACAGTCAATGGAGTGGCATCATCAGCAATCACCAAGAAGAAAGAAATTCAAGACAATTCCTTCAGCTGGAAAGGTCATGATCACTGTTTTTTGGGACATTGAAGGTATGATTCTTGTGGACGTTATGCCAAGAGGAGAGACAATCAATTCGCAAGCTTACATTAAGACATTGAAAAAACTCAATCAACGTTTTCGCAGAGTTCGGCCGCATAAGAATCCAGCAGACCTGCTTCTCCTTCACGACAATGCGCGCCCTCACACAAGTCTGGCAACACGGGAAGCAATCACCAAATTGGGTTGGACTGTACTACCCCATCCACCCTATAGTTCCGATTTGGCACCCTCTGATTTTCATCTATTTGGTCCACTTAAAGATGCACTCCGTGGGACAAGATTTGAAGATGATGAAGGAGTGATTCATGCAGCGAAGAAATGGCTACATGATCAAGACAAAATCTGGTACTGGCTAGGAATACATGCAATTGTTTCGCGCTGGCATAAAGCCGTACAAGTTGATGGGGATTATGTTGAATAATACCGATGTTTACATGACATATCCATGTAAATTGTGTATAAATTTCATGCTTTTTGAATAAACAGCTCCTGAGAAAAACGATGTGGTGCATTACTTTCTGAACGCCCCTCGTATATAAGTTGTAATAGATCACGTCATGTATAACAGAGCACCATATGTATAATAAAACATAAATAGAACAAATAACAACACATAACATTTAAAGTGAATGTAAAAGTAATAATCACCATTTTCCTTTGCACTCCTTATGGAGCATGGAGCCCCCACTGCAATTGATCGCCTTGCAGGAAGCCTGCACCAACCATTCACATGCTCTTGCTGTAGTGATTTCTGTGGCAATATTTTTAACATAATGAGGTTGCCAACCCCATACACAACCTCATATTAGTCACCTCGTACGACATGCCTGAGGGTACAGTAGTCCTGTTCTTTCTTTGTCTCTTCAGAGACCTCCAGGAACTACATGGGGTATATGTTATTATGAAGCGTGTAAAGTAGGTACTTAAAACAGCGTACACAACTTATAACACAGTAACAAACATGTGTGATTTTGAGACACACAAAAAGTTTGCATTATTGCTGGTTTAACAAATATAACGTCATTAATTGAATATGTCTAGAATAGATCCACAGTAATCTGTAACTTTAAAGTGATGCAATCTTTATAACATGCAACACTGTTTGTATTCATGACAGTTGTTTTTTCTGTTTAATCAGTGGAATGATAACTTAATAGGATAAATATGTATCCAAATGAAACACAAGGTCACTATAAGTTGTGCAGTTCTTCCATCCATGCAGAGCTTTCTGTTTTATGATAAATATCTAACTGATAGGAAGTTAGGTTGAGCTCTTCTGCTCTCGAACTCTTTCCATTGCTTTGAGTGAAAACTTGTATACAAGTCGTCTTCCTTCAACCCTTTCAAGTATTCCTCTGCGGTAGTAATGTCTGTGGACACAAAAACCTATTATTATATCAGTGTGAACCATTAGTCACTTATCCTTTAAATAAAATTATGTATGACGAAATTCGTAGTTGATTATCCTAATAATTGTTTTTCCATTTTTTTGCAGGATACCCTAACATTTCAAGTATACCATGTCTACCTCTCCTAATCAATTTTTTTTGTTGACAGGCTATTACTATCTTATTGTCAGAAATGTCCTTGATGAAAAATTTCCTAAAAGGTGAATAGGAAGACACGATCCAATCAAATGGCCTGCAAGATCTCCTGATTTAACTCCGCCAGATAATTTTTTATGAGGATATTTAAAGGATATAGTATATAACCTAAAACGGCCAAAACAGAGGAGTTTCACAGAAGTGAGCAAGAATACGTCAAAGAGTGTGTGGAAATGTTTGAAAAAGGGTGAATTTATGTATCAACACTGATTGACACCATTTTGAATGATAAATAACTTTATAATTTATCAATAAATAATGTTAGTGTTCTAACTTTATGGTTTATTATTAAAGTTATGGTTTATTTCATTTACACATAACATTAGACATTAAAGCCACGTTTTAAGCAACAACAAAAAAAAGTAAGGGACTTGTGGCTCACCCTTTATAAGTTAACATTCTGATAGATGTGACACATACAGATGCTCAATTTTCTGTAGATGATGGTGATAATCAAATTACTGCTGATGATGGTTTAAGAAAACAAAGACCAAATAAGGATGGGAGCAGATAGGTACTTCATGCCACATTTCATAGCAAATCATTAACTGTAGCTTTGACGCATGTCCCATCTTTGACATGTTTCTTCTTTTCAATAAATTTGATAACTTCCCTATTATTATAGTCTCTATAATTATTTTACCTCTAAGTGAACGATCTTTTCTCTTTGTATGACAACCTTCTGGTGATATTCAACGAGACAAGAAATGTGAGAAGGGAACAAAACTGTAAGAAAGACAGAAGACATGAAGATATCGTAGTAATCAACTAGGAAACTACAACAGGTAATGGAGCAGCTGTTTCATACCTCATAGCCCTGCTAAGCTTCTCGTAGGTCATGTTCTCATTATTTTTACGTCCACCCCAAAGTTGAGCGACAGCTTCTGACTGGACAAAACGAAAAATGCCATCCCTTTGGTTTTCCCATCTCAGATATTGTGGATTATACATGGGGTTCATCAAGGTGTCATAGATAAACTCCCATAAGTGTTGATTTTTCACTGAAATAATAAATTTCCAATGTTAGATTGGTACAGAAAATGCCCTAGTCTGTAAGTATGTAGATAAAGAAGTGATAAATTTCTTATTCGTTCCTCTTCTACCTTGCGGTGTGGAGGTTTGCCAGAGAGAATGCCATACTATTCTAATGGTTGTCTTTCTCCTGGCCTGGTTCCAATCTAGTCCTTGGTCCTTACGGGATTGTCTAATGTTGCCCTTCCAGCAAACTCTGGGTCGTTCTGGAGGTCTGGATCCCTGGCTCTTAGTTTCCCATATTTGTTGTGGTAGCCGACCTTCTTCGCTTCTGCATAAATGGCCAAATCATCGTAATTGGGACTCTTCCACTTGGGTCTGCAGGGGCTGGGTTTTGAGGCCTTGACGTATCGTTTGGTTGCCTTTCCTGTTACTTCAACCACTTTCCTCAAATACATCATTTCTGAGGTTTGGAGCTGGCTTTTGTGGGTTGGGATCATTGCCCATGACTCTCATCTATAAGTCAAAACTGGAACATAGGTGGAGCAATATACAGCCATCTTTTCCGTCTTGCCAATTTCTCTTTTGCTGAGGAATCCTTGATTTATGGCCTGAAAAAGTCTCCCAGCTGCCGCTCTTCAGGTAACCAATTCTTCTTCGATGCCTCCCTTCCAGTCTATGACAGCTCCAAGGTATTTAAAGTAGTTGACCTGCTCCATGATCTGTTCTCGCAGAATAATCTGATGCCTTTTTCTTCCCGTGATAAATTTCTTTCAAGTGAAAAGCTTTGTAGTATTTGAAATTATTTTTGTCTTGAAGTTTTAAGAGTTAAATAAATACTGAGCCAATTAAATTAGCAGAAATTAGTCACGGAATACTATTAAAACTGTCATTGCTTTTAACATAAAGAGTTTGGTTATTAAATATAGGAATAGTGAATCTCATCAAATTCACAGGAATAGAGTAGTTTATCCAATATAAGATACTGTTTATCTCATGTGAAATAAGGTAAAATGTTTCTTAGCTACCATAAATAAAAGTGTATTTCATCTAACGTTTTTCATTCAAAAATAAATAGTGTATTTCATATAACATTTTTCATTCAAAAATTTAAAAAAGTATTTCCTCCAAAATCAAAGAATATGGTATCTCAGATATTATATCAGAATAAAGAATGTCATGTAATATAAAGAAACACAGTATCTCATCTCATATGAGAGAACAGTGTGTCTCACATAATATCTGCAGTGTATCTTGTTTAATATATTAGGAACAGTGTCTTATTTAATATGTGAGAACAGGGTATCTTATTTAATATGTGAGAACAGTGTATCTAATTTAATATGTGAGAACAGTGTATCTTATTTAATAAGTGAGAACAGTGTATCTTATTTAATGCGTGAGAACAATGTAGGCCCCTATCATACTTAATGCGTGAGAACAGTGTATCTTATTTAATGCGTGAGAACAGTGTATTTTATTTAATATGTGAGAACAGTGTATCTTATTTAATATGTGAGATCAGTGTATCTTATTTAATATGTGAGATCAGTGTATCTTATTTAATATGTGAGAACAGTGCATCTTATTTAATATGTGAGAGCAGTGTAGCTAATTTATTATTAAACTTATTAAATAAGATGCACTGTTCTCACATATTAAATTAGCTACACTGTTCTCACATCTTATTTAATATGTGAGAACAGTGCATCTTATTTAATACGTGAGAACAGTGCATCTTATTTAATATGTGAGATCAGTGTATCTTATTTAATATGTGAGATCAGTGTATCTTATTTAATATGTGAGAACAGTGCATCTTATTTAATATGTGAGAGCAGTGTAGCAAATTTAATATGAGAACAGTAAAAGAGGTAAAGGTAAAGGAACCCGTTACACGCCCATTGAGGCATATTGGGAATATGGTGTTAGGCCCATATTATCTTGACCGTCGGCACATGAGGGGTGATGTGGTCGGCATCACGCCGGCCGCCTTAACCTTCCCAGAGTAGCTCTGGTACCCATTTGGGGCTGGGTCGACCCAGGAGCCGTTTGTGGCCTAAAAATTTTTCCGCCTCATCTGGGGATCGAACCATAGACCACTGCGCTAGGAATATGTGAGAACAGTGTAGCTTATTTATATGTGAGAACAGTGTATCTTATTTAATATGTGAGAACAGTGTATCTTATTTAATACGTGAGAACAGTGTATTTTATTTAATACGTGAGAACAGTGTATTTTATTTAATACGTGAGAACAGTGTATCTTATTTAATATGTGAGAACAGTGTAGCTAATTTAATATGTGAGAACAGTGTATCTTATTTAATATGTGAGAACAGTGTAGCTAATTTAATATTTGAGAACACTGTAGCTTATTTAATATGTGCGAACAGGGTATCTTATTTAATATGTGAGAACAGTATAGCTTATTTAATATGTGAGAACAGTGTATCTTATTTAATATGTAAGAACAGGGTATCTTATTTAATATGTGAGAACAGTATAGCTTATTTAATATATAAGAATAGTGTAGCTTTCTTAATATATAGGAAGTGTGTATCTTATTTAATATGTGAGAATATAGTAGCTTGTATACACTGCTTAGACAGCGCACACTACGCTGGCTTGGCCATGTCTGCCAAATGGAAGATGGTCGCATTCCGAAAAGATATCTTCTACGGACAACTGGCAGATGACAAAAGAACAGTTGGGCGACCAGAGCCGAGTTTCAAAGATGTGTGCAAGAGAGACATGAGGGCACTGGACATAATTCCAGCAACCTGGGAGGATGAAGCTGCCGATCGCACCAAGTGGCGATGCTATCTACGACGCCACCTCAGACTGGGTGAAAAGAAGCTTTCACAGCAAGCAGGAGAAAATGTTGAAAGGAACACAGGGAAAATAAGCAGCTGAGGGCTGTCACCTCAGGGGCGCATTCCCATAGTCAGTTATGACTGAAGAGGCAATTATTATAGCTTATTTAATATATGAGAACAGTGTATTTTATTTAATATGAGAGAACAGTGTATCTTATTTAATATACAAGAATAGTGTATCTTATTTAATATGTGAGAACAGTGTATCTTATTTAATATATGAGAACAGTGTATCCTTTTTAATATACAAGAACAGTGTATCTTTTTTAATATACAAGATCAGTGTATCTTATTTAAATATATGAGAACAGTGTATCTTATTTAGTATGAGAGAACAGTGTATCTTATTTAATATATGAGAACGGTGTATCCTTTTAATATGAGAGAACAGTGTATCTTATTTAGTATGAGAGGACAGTGTATCTTATTTAATGTGAGAACAGCGTAGCTTATTTAATATATAAGAATAGTGTAGCTTATTTAATATATGAGAATAGTGTATGTTATTTAATATATAGGAATAGTGTAGCTTAATTAACCTATAGGAACAATTATTACATTAAAGGAAACAGTATATCTCATCTAATTGTTGTCATCATTCTCCTGGCACATTCTTTGAGGAACATGATACTACAACTGCTGTAAGTATCCTTCTGAGAAACTTGCATGAAAACATTTCAAGTGCTTTTGCAGGGATGGTTTCTATAACAACATGTTTTATATGATGAGGTTGTCAACTCTATGTACAACATCACCCTAGTTGCTCCTTACGCCATGTTATGGGAGCAGGGGTTCTTTTTCTTCCTTTCTTCTCCTCACTGACCCCCAGAAATCATCTAGGTGCATCTCATTTAATAGCAAGGAATAATGTATCTCAATGATGGGAACATGTATCTCATCTAATATCAGAGAATAATTTATGTCATCTAATATGTGAACAGTATATCTCATCTAGCAATCAGGAAACTCATCTTGTCTAACTTCTAAGTTTTCATTTAAAGCTTAAAATTAAAATCCTCTTCTGAAGAATAAAAAGTGGGTCACATAAGGAATCAAGTGCTTGTTGCATACACCATGTACATACATTTATGAAAGAATAAGGCAAAAAAAAATGTACATAACATTTAGTAATGCACAAGAGTAAATTCCTTGTCCATGTAAAAGTGACATTTGTATTATATTTTTTACTATTTTAATAATTAAACATTTATAGCCTCAAGATACAATTGTAACATAAAGCCTTGGTTAACATGAATTATTTTTTTATGTTTCTGAGAGTAACTACATATTTTTCAATTTAATGTGACCAAAGTAATGTCAAAGATTTTTCTTCAGTTTTGCTTGAGACTGTGTTTGACACTATTGCATGCATTCTTACCTTTCTTGTTTTTGGTCAGGCTATCATTAACCATAAGACTTTTAACCCTTGGCCGGCCTGGTCGTCTTCTAGGTAGCTGAGCAGAAAAAGATGCTGTAGGGAAATAACATATTGTTTGGATGGGCTTGGCTTGTGTATTCTGGTCACACTGCATACCATATTCTGGCTGGAACGATTCTGGAGATAGTAGGTGTACAGAGTTGTGGTGATAAGATTTAAATGAGTATCAAATGTATCAAACATGTAGAGCTTTTCACCATTAACAAACGTTATCAAAGAACAACGAGGGAAACCTAAGCAAATGGAGCCTTATGGGTGAGCCAAAGAACATTCCCAAATACAGAAATTAGTGGTAAGCCGCCTTATGTTCTACAGGAAACACAATAGATAATCAGGATGAGGAGGCATCAAATAGGAAACTGATAAAAATGGACCTACCCGGGGAGCTACAGAACATAGTAAAATTCTGCAGGATGATTAAAAAGTCACAGAATATTTTTATATCCTCACGTGTATCTATTGGATATACATAAAACATTTGTCAAAATAAGGAACAGTAACTACCATTAGATTACTAAGTTTTATTTTTTATTCACAGAAACAAAATATTTGAAATATAAAATGGCCAATAAACCGAAGTCACAAGAGACATCAAAAATTGTTGCCTGTTAAGAAATCTTCTGTTGAACAGAGCAGATCTCACAACATTGTAATGTTAACGTGACAGCATTTTATGTAAATAAATGGCAGTTAATTATCTTTATTTTGACGTTTGTTTCATATAAATTTATTGGATAGGAGTGAAGAAAAGCAATTTAAAAATAAGAAATGACTTTTCAATCACCCTGTATATTACCAAAACAAGAATCAGCATACAACAGCATACAAGAGTGAACGTGAATGAGTAATGATGAACAAAAACATTTACAAAAATAGTATTCACCTCACAATTTCAGTGCAAAAAAGATACATAATAAAGATAATTTTAAAACAGCATATGAAATAGAAGAGTTTAATGTAAAGTAAAGAATAACAAAAATAAATTTCAAAAAGAGATATGCTAAAGAGCATAGTTAGAGGTACACCCTGTAAACACTATGAACACCAGAGAATTTGCAGCCTGGAAGAACCAACAAAAGACAACATCAAATGTAATAAAATATAATAATAATAATAGTTGCCCATCGCAAGCGAAGATGGCGACAGCTTCAGACTTGAGTTGTGACACATCTGTGCCGTGATCTCATGTGACTAATTAAACCTATTTTGGCCCTACAGGCCCTGCCACATACGGGGCACACATGGTTAGAGTCGATAGTAGTGTTGCTGTGCATTCTGGCCTTTCTTGCAGCACGCTTGCCTTCTGCCTTATCAGCTAAATTTTGTTCTGCAATGCGAGCACCTTGAGTAATGTTTGTCCGCCAGGCACAGCGATCCTGTGCGATAGTCTCCCAGGAGGAGACATCAATTTTGAAGCTGCTCAACGATGCTTTCAGTGTGTCTTTGAAGCGTTTCTTTTGTCCCCCTGCTGTTCGCTTACCCGTGGAGACTTCGCTGTACATCAACTGCTTTGGGATGCGTTTTTCGGGCATGCGAACAACATGTCCGGCCCATCTAGTTTGGGCCCTCTGCAGCAATGTGTAGATGCTTGAGATATGTGCTCTGTTGAGGACCTCAGAATTAGATACTCTATCATGTCACTTGATCCTGAGGATCCTGCGAAGACAGCTCATGTGGAAATGATTAAGCTTCTTGGCATGTCTGCTATACACTGTCCATGTTTCACAGGCATACAGGAGGGTAGTGAGTACTATTGCATGATATACTTTTATCTTGGTGGCTGCACTAATTCCTTGTCGATCCCAGACATTTACTCTTAGTCTTCCGAAAGCTGCACTTGCCTTTGCAATTCTGTTGTTGACCTCGGAGTCGATATTCGCATCTTTGGTAAGGATACTGCCTAGATAAGTGAAGCTGTCCACCACTTGGAGACGTTGGTTCTTTACTGTGATATTTGGTTCACAGTAAGGTTTCCCAGGAGCAGGTTGCAACATTACTTCAGATTTCTTCGTATTGATGGTAAGGCCAAAGTCATCACACACTACAGAAAGCCTCCTCATATTGTTCTGCATGTCCAGTTCTGTGCAGGTGTTGAGGGCACAGTCGTCCGCAAAGACGAGGTCAGAGATCATTGTTTCATTCACCTTCGTAAAGGACTGTAATCGTCTCAAATTGAACAGATTCCCATCTGTCCTGTATCTGATGTGTATGCCGTCGCTACTGTCATGCGTAACGTTAGACAGCATGGCAGCAAATATCATACTGAATAGTGTCGGGGCGAGCACACAACCCTGTTTGACACCATTTGTGACGGGAAAGGGTTCAGAAGGTTCTCCATCATTCAATACGCGAGCCATCATACCTTCATGAACCTGGCGGACAATTGAGATGAACTTATCGGGACAGCCGAATTTCGCCATAATTTTCCATAGTCCGTCCCTATTGACAGTGTCAAAGGCCTTGGTCAAGTCAATAAATGTTGTGTATAGGTCACTGTGCTGTTCCTGGCATTTCTCCTGAAGTTGGCGAGCAGCAAATATCATATCGACGGTCCCGCGGCCTGCTCGGAAACCACACTGACTCTCTGGAAGTAAGTCCTGCGATTCGAGATGAACAGTCAAGCGATTGAGCAGGACTCGAGCCAGGATTTTGCCCGCAATAGATAATAGGGAGATTCCCCTATGGTTGTCACATGATTGATGATTTCCCTTTCGCTTGTATATGTGAACGATGGTGGCATCTTTTAGTTCCTGTGGTATCTGTTCTTCATCCCATACTGAGTGGAAGAGGTCTGTTAGTCTCTGCAGCAGCATGCTGCCTCCAGCTTTATAAATCTCAGCAGGAATAGCATCTGATCCAGGGGCTTTGCCGCTGGACAGTAGACTGGCTGCTTTCTTGACCTCTTCCATGCTGGGTGGAAGGTCAAGTCTGACAATGACTGTAACTTGCGGTATACTTGCAATGGCCTGGTCGTTGACGGTTGATGGACAATTTAAGATGGCGTTGAAGTGTTGTGCCCAGCGTTCCAAAATCTGCGTTTTATCAGTGAGCAATGCCATGCCATCAGCATTTAGGACCGGTGATGATTGATTCGATTGAGGGCCATAAATTGCTTTCAGGGCATCATAAAAGCGCTTTGAGTCATTTATGTCTGCATACCTCTGTATCTCGTCTGCTTTATTGCTGAGCCATGCATCATGCATCTTCCTGAGCTTATTCTGGACAACTCTGCGTATATTGGTAAAGGCTGCCTTTTTGAATGTTGAGGAAGGGTTGCTTTGATAGTCTCTGTGCAAGCGATATTTTTCAGCCAGCAGTGTTTTAATATTTTCATCATTCTCATCAAACCAGTCAGGGTTCTTGCGTGTTGTATATCCCAAGCTCTCAGAGGCTACAGAGTACACAATGTGCTTTAAAGTGGCCCATTTTTCCTCTATAGTGGTTTGACTGAGCTCAACGTCCCTCAGACGGCTGTCCAAGTCCCTTGAGAAGCTCTCTGCGGTTGCTTCGCTTTTAAGTTTTGTGACGTTGAGCCTCTTCATGGGTTTCTGACTCTGGTGTCTTCGCTTGGGCTGTATGTTAAGGTTGAGTTTAGATACAATCAGCCTGTGGTCAGTCCAGCATTCGGCACCACACATGGCCTTGGTCACTCTCACGTCACGTCTGTCGCTCCTTCTCGTGATGACATAATCAATGAGATGCCACTGTTTGGATCGGGGGTGCATCCATGTTGTTTTATTTTGAGTGGGTAGGCGAAACATGGTGTTCGTGATGGACAAATCATGTATGGCACACAGGCTGAGTAATAGGAGCCCATTACTATTACATTTGCCTATGCCATGTTTTCCAAGTATTCCTTCCCAAGTGTTGTGGTCAGTGCCTACTCTGGCATTGAAGTCGCCGAGAATAATAAGTTTCTCAGATTTAGGAACTGATGAGATGATTGAGTTAAGTTCGTCATAGAACTTTTCTTTTGTTTCCTCGGGGTTTGTCATTGTTGGGGCATATGCACTGATCAGTGTGGCACTTCTGTTGCTTCCTAGTGGGACATGAAGGGTCATTAGGCGATCATTAATGCCCTTAGGAGATTTGACAAGTTTTCGTACGATATGAGATTTAATGGTGAATCCAACACCAGCCTCACGCCGTTCCTTGCTGTCCCGGCCACTCCAATAAAATGTGTAGCCACCTCCAATTTCAGTAATCTGACCTTCTTCTGGTAGTCGCGTCTCACTTAGGGCTGCTATATCGACATTATAGCGCGCCAATTCTTTGGCCACAAGTGCAGTCCGTCTTTCAGGTCTGTCGGCCAGGGTATTGTCGAGTAGTGTTCGCACGTTCCACGTGCCGAAGGTAAGCACCTTCATTTTTTTCTTACTTTTTGTTCGAACGCATGATTGGGATACCCTCCAGCCACGTCAAGCTGGTCAGAGTAGGTTGAAGCAGGCTATGTTCAGGGCACCTTTTCTAGCCCCTTCCTCATGCCATGGAGGTGAGCAGAGTGATCCTAAAGAGGGCTGCTCAGTCGCTCAGGGGGCTGCCGAATCTCGCCGCTGCTTCAAAGTTCCAGCGAGAAACGACCCTATGGCCTGAGCCGCCTGTGTGCAGGATTGTGGCTGCAGCTTGAGTGTATCCACACTTTCTGGTTCGCCACTCCCCCATCGCCACAGGTCTTTGAGTGTAGTGTCTGTATGTATCTGTCTGAAGCTGTGACTTGCGCTGTAATTGGATTAAAGTGAGGAAGAGTTGCGCTAATCGTCATCCTCACTCTCTCATCCGGAGTTATCTATTCCAGTGGCAAGATATTATCGAGACGACTGGAGACAACACAGGATGCAGTGGATGACCAGGGCGTTCTACGTGCCTCGCCGTGCTCCTTACGCTCCACAGTGCGTTGCTGGTAATCGCCGTCATGCCCGTTGAACCAATAGATGGTTTCTTCCGCGCAGTCTATCGAATCCAGTCTTCGCATGCATGGGTAGGCAGACCCTAACTCACCGAAGGTTTATAACCAGTCGGCTAACCTCACCTAGTTTAGCCGGCCTGTCAAAGCCGTTGCCCGGGGGTGGCCGCTGTCGCATGCTGACAGCTACGAGGAGCCACAGGTGAGAGCTGGATGCCAGGTTTGGACCAAAGGTGGCCGAGCTGCCCTAAAAAGGGCATGACAGCTCCTTCACCAGAGGTACTACCAATACCTGACATCCCAAACCCCCCAAAATATACAGAACAAAGAACACTTTATACCCACATTGGGTTGAACACGGTATTCCATGCATAGGATACATATTATACTTTTTGTTGATGGGCCAGGAATGAATCAATCAAGTAGGAATATATGTACAAGACAGGAAATTATCATCATCAATACCCTTCAGATGCCCAAGGAGGTTTCAACAAATGTATGCCAAATCTTCCTACCATGTATCATCAGCTCAAGTTCTTTCTCTGTCTTCCTTATCATTTTCATTTCTGTTCTCTGTTGTCTTCTCTGTTTTTTTTTGTGTTACTGGGGCCCAAATGTGGAGCAAATAATAGGAGCACTATAGCCTGCCATGCATTTCATAGAAATTGACTAAGGAAGGTTGGGCATGGGACTGGCTATCCCAAACTATTTGTTTGGTTTGGTTTGAAGGACTATCTTCATTGCACACGGACAACTCCATTAGTGCTCTAATCTCTTCCCTTAGATCACAAAAGGAGGATCTCAGCACAGGGCATGAACTCTGTAGCATCAGCGAGAATCCCAATGTGTGTATATAGGAATCACACATTCTATAAATATGTTTGGTGGGCAGGTTTCTCGGATGAGGGCGAAAAAACTAGGAGGTCCCATGTGAAAGTTAAAAATCCCATGGCAGTTGGAAATCGTAAAAAGTAGGCCATAAGGCCGCTGCCTTGGTAAAATTAAAAAACCTACCCAAATTAAAGAAACTTAAAGCCACAAAAACGTCACAAGACTAACAGTGCTTGTATTAATTTAGATAAACAGTCAAAGTGAAAATCACATTTTTCATACTGAAACAGAAATAAGAAAACACATTGTTTGGAACAGTTGCAGGGATCTCTGAAGAGACAAAGACAAAAAAGACTACTACACCCTCAGACATGTCATATGAGGTGACTAATATGAGGTTATGCATTAAGTCAAACAAATTGCCACAGACACCACCCCTGTAACAGCATGTGAATGTTTGGTGCAGGCTTACTGCAAGAGGACCAGTGGTGGCTCCTTGCTCCATAAAGAACACAAAGGAAAATAATGATGATGATTGTTTGGAGTAGATGTATCAATGATTATGTACCTTCACAATGAGAAGCTGTAAGACAAGGAGTATCCTCCAGGTCAAAGTCATATGATGTGATGTCAATGTCACTACTGTCCATATTGCTGTACTCTTCTTGCTTGATAAATGTATTTCGTGTCATACCTGAAGACATTAAACGATTTAGGTTAGTACGTGATATCAGTCGTGGATCTACGTGTCTGGTATTTTACTTTAAATAGTGCAATCTGGATAAGTAGAAGTCGCTGGAACCATCTGAAATACTTCTACTTATCAGAAATTCTAATTATCAGAAGTCTGCTCAAAGATGGACATTTTGCTGTCATAATCAGAAAGAAAGCTTAAAGATATTATTTCAACTGTTTATTACAACTTTTTCATTGTTAAATTAACATTTTTGCATCTTTTCCACTTTTAAAAAGCAAAATAGTTATAAGGCATTTTCATGTTATTTTCAGCTATCACAACAAATATGGGAAACTAAGAGCCTGGGATCCAGACCTCCAGTATCACCCAGAGTTCACTGAGAGGACAACACTTGACAATCCCTGAAGAACCGAGGACTAGATTGGAACCAGGCCAGGAGAAAGACAGCCGATAGGATAGTATGGCGTTCTCTCTGGTAAACCTCTACACCCCAGGGTAGTAGAGGAACGCATAAGTAAGTATCATGTTATTTTTTAGTACCATGGTTTGCAAGTACCAAAGTATTTAAAAGTCCAGTGTTCTAATTTACTAATCTCAGATCACTTACTGTATTGTTAGAGTATAACATGAACGAGCCCCATGTAGATCACGGGTGTCTGTGGGGAGACACAGAAGGAATGAGACGACTGCTACCTCAGACATGTTATAGCAGGCAACTAATACGTGCTTGTAAATAGGACAGGCAGCCTTATCATGTAAAACAAATTGCTAAAGAAATAATTGCTGCAACAGCCCATAAATGCTTTGATGCAGGATTCCTGCAAGGGGACAGACTTTAGTGGTGGCTCCATGTTCCATAAGGAATAGACAAGAGAAAAGAAGATAACATAAATAATAGAAACTCTGAATCACAAGAGACAGTAGACATTTAGTTCCTTATAAAATAGGCGCAAGAGATGAGAAGTGAAGAATGTTTACTTCACCGCCATTCAGGAGATGGACACTCTGAGAACTCGACTTCTGCTCTGGCTCTGCACTTTGAAATCCAGTATAAGTGAAATCTCTAAAGATTCAACCTCCCACTCCTTTGCAGCAGTATCTACCACCGGACTACGGGTATCTATTTATTTTTTGCTGTTTCTACATGGACTTTACTTAGATCCAGGGAGAGAACAATTGTGGATACATGGAAATTATTAGTAAGAGTTACTGTCCACAAGCCAGTCTGTGATCGCTCGTCATGATGTCTTCGTCTACTTCTACTTTGTTTGCTCTCATATAACCACAACTATTACTTTCATCAAGTTACTGGTATGTCTCTGATTGTGTTAACGTTTTCAGTGGTAAACCCTTAACATTCCCTGAGTTTGGTCATTCACAAACATCTAAAGACTGTCGCCTGACATCAAACAATTATTAGCAATGTTTCACCTTCTTTGTCAAAAAATTACGCTCTGTAGCACACATTTATAACTTCTGAGAGGGGTAAAGACAGAACTTCTGCTTAAGCAAGACACGATTTGAGTTGGGACTGAAAAATTACCTCAACTAATTCAAATATTCTATTTAACAGAATTCAGCTTAACCGGAATTTTTTTTTAACAAAGCCAATTGGCCGAGTCCTGCAGAATTGCTTCAAGTTAAGCAAACATCGGCTTAAGTGAGTTCTTCTTAAGTGAACTGCACTGTAAATTATGCTTTAGCTTTTATGAGGATTACATTGCAAAATGTAAGCTACAGACATTCATAAAAGGACTGAAATGGTATGACATGATCATTAATGTGGAACTGATGACACGAACCAGACAAGTACCAGTGGAATAAGAAACAAGAAGATGCTGGCAATGGATAAGACACACACTGAGGAAGCCTGTTAATAGTATTAGAATGCAGTCCATGTTCTGGAATCCCCAAGGTAAGAGAGATAGAGGGAGACCAAAGAGCACATGGAGAAGAGAACTGAAGACAGGCAAGACAGGAATGATGAAGACATGCTGACAGCATGGAAGCTAAAGGGTGATGATTGGTGAAATGTGAGGATGATGATTGGTGAAATGTGAGGATGATGATTGGTGAAATGTGAGGATGATGATTGGTGAAATGTGAGGATGATGATTGGTGAAATGTGAGGATGATGATTGGTGAAATGTGAGGATGATGATTGGTGAAATATGAGGATGATGATTGGTGAAATGTGAGGATGATGAATTAATAGAAAGTCATGGTTGTACTTTATCTGTCACATTTTCCTTGAATTAGTAGTAGTTTTAACACGACTCACCTATACAATCCTTCATCCTTGGTCCTGAGACTTGGTACGAAGTTGGAGTCAAATGGCAGCTTTGCAAGCTAATGGATGATTCTGATGTGTAGACTGGAGAATGTGGTGATATCTGGACACAAGAAGAGGTCAGACTGTCTGGTCTTACTGGTTTCTGGAATAAAACTAAAGTCACAGCAAGTGTCAATTTTTTAACATTTTAAAATGTGAAAACTGATAACTTTATTTGCTTGTGATGCCAGGCTGTTAAGGTCACAAGCAATCTATTTGACAAATTTAACATTATTCTTCTCCCTTTGCAGTGAGTTCACTCCTTAAACATTTTACCATAGATTGGCAATGTTCCTACAAAATAGGCCTATGAGCTTTCCTCTGCATACGATATTAAAGCTTTTTTTAGCTTTACGTAACAGTTTTTACTTGTCTCCCTTCTCTAAAACTACTTAAAGCAACAGTGACCAATAGAACTTGCAGTAAAATTGATACTGGGATTAAATAAAATGGCAATATCATATTCATTCTCTTTTTTTTTGCTTCCCAAGAGGCATGTGACCACTACCGCAGTTGGCCTGCATGAAAGCACTTGAGAAGTTCTTTCATTGGTGGTTTATGTAACTATTTGTGTTATATGTTTAGGTACAAAATCACAACATCATATTAATTGCCTCTTACGACAAAACCTGGGTGAGTTTTGGTTCTACATGTTTTTCGTCTTATCAGAGAACTCACGGAAACCATACAAGTTAAGACAAAATGGTAAACAATAAAACAGAACAGTGATACTGAAACACAAATGGAATTGCAGAAAAGGCAAAATGTATCAAAACACCATGCATATGTCAATTTACTTATTACTTTTGTAACCAAAACAAAAAAATGTACACCTTGGGTGTTGGTTATTAACATTTACTAATGGTTATTTAAACTAAAAAAATGTTTTGGCAATATTTATCACACTGAAAATAAATATCATCATCATCACTATCTCTCTTTTTGTTCCTTATGAAGCATTCAGCCACCACAGCAGCGAGTCCCTTGCAGGAAGCCTACACCAAAGCATTCACGTGCTCTTGCAGTGGTGGATTCTGTAGTAATTTTTTTACATGATGAGGGAGCAAGCCTTTTGCACAACTTCTTGTTAGTCACGTCTATGATATGTCTAAGATGACAGTAGGTCTATTCTTTCTCTGTCTCCTCACAGACCACCAGGAACTATGTGGTGCAATAAAATACAGTAAACTGAGAAAACAGTAACAAAACTAATTGAAAACCAAAGTACATGCTGATAAGGTTAAAGGCAGTTATTAATTAACACATCTACTTTAGTTGTGGGTTCCTGGATAAAAATCTGGTAGCGTCACGCTTCAGTCTACCCATCTGTAAATGGGTATCTGACTCTGCTCTTGAGTTAGGGAAGGCAAAGGCAGTGAGGAAGGGAACTAGTCACTCCACCTTATAAGCTGGACCTAGTATAGTAAAGTCTCTAACCCTTCACTCCCCAATAGCAGTGTCTGCTTAGGACTACCATTACCTTATGTAGAAAATAATTCAGTTTACAAGTCTTAACAGTTGTAAAGGAAGGTACATTATAAGTTGTGTTATTATCAGTTAAGATACTTTACCCCAAACAGGAGCAAAACAGCCTTGTAACTTTTCCAGATTAGTGAAAAGCTGAATGTGGTAATAGGAGCTGTATTTATACTTTATATTCCTTCTCTTCCTAAGTCAAATATTTTCAGTTAGGTTCAACACCTGATGCTCTAAAAAATTGTGCTCTATTTCATTTTACACAATCTACATAGATCTGGCTGCAGCACTGACCTCCACACAGAAGTTTCCTGAACATCTCATAAATGATCTTTCCAAACCTGGGCTCCAGTGTGGTGAAGTCCTCTAGCGTCATCTGAGAGAGTTGGGCTCCTGTGTATCTTTGAAAGTTCTCTCCCCTGAACTCTTGCATGTTTATTCCTCGCTCCTGGGCCACAAAGAAGACCCAGTCAAGGACCTCACTGCTAGACCAACTTTCAGGATGCCGCATAGTCCACCTGAGCAAGCGGTCATTTTCTGAGGGGGAAAAAAGAAGTAAAAGTTAGAAAAATGTGCGACAAAAGATGAGAGTTTCACTGGTCACGTGTCTTTTTGTTTTGTTTGTTTGTTCTGTTTGTTGGTAGATAAACTAAAACAAAATAAGATGAGCAGGGTTTAAGAGAAGTAACAGAATTAAAATAGGCATAGAGACAAACGATCCTGGATGAATTCACAAGTATAAGACAGATACGACAGAGGCATAGAAAGAAGTAGCGAGGAGCAGGCCATAGCACATTGTACATGGCAGTGTTCATTCATGAATCAAGTGTGGTGGTGACCCATGGCAGTGTCAAGTAGCAGAGTGATTAGAGCGCTTGCTTCTTCAGAAGAAAGTTCCGGTCTTAAAACCTGGTACAGTCACAATCCTTGGTCTACTCAGGTATTAATGGGTTAATAAAAAAAAAATTATGCTTAAAAGTATGTTTTTAAACAGTACAGTACCGTCATAATAATGTCAGATGGCACCCCCTGCTGGCTGTCACCCTGGGCGGACTGCCCTCTCACACTACCTTATTACGCCACTGACAGCAATTATACAATCACTTGAAGTAACAGATTGCTTCAGATGTCTAGCTACATGGCAGAAGACCCGTGCCCAGTGTTAGATTTGACAAGTACACAGTCTCGCCTGACATGAACACCCAGCAGGTGTTACCGAAATACATTTTTCCCTGACGGAACAGAAGCGTGGAGAACAGAAGCTAGAGACATTAAAATACATTTTAAACAGGTATGGTACTTAGAGAATCCTACAGAACTGAATGACAAAAGAGTGTGAGAGTGCGAGAGGTGATAGCCAGAAACAAATAACTTTTGAGCACAACCAAATAAAAGCAGCCAAGCAACAAAGCAGAAAATATAAAAGATAGAAAACTAATGATGAAATCATACCCTATAATGACAGCACGTTAAGGGACAATGCAGAAAGAGAAAGATGAGAGATGCATGGTGAACAGTGTCTCATGCATCGTAGGGGCCAAAGGCATTGGGCTGACTGAGTAAATGCTATGATAGACAAACACCGCAATAAGACGAATTCAGATTTAACATGACCATCAGCTGGTAGTTAGTTTCCCTCCCCCCCCCCTTCTTTTGGCAAATCATGCTTAGCATACAAAAACTTTGATGACAGTAGAAGCTATCATTTGCACTGTACGAGCTATGTCGGCCGAAGTCTTGAATTCATCATGTTGAACAGGTGATTGGGGGAAAAGGTTAGACTAAAGGAGTAGCCTACAAAAATTCTTAATTTTCTTCTGTTCATACAAATTACAGTTCTTAACATAGTAAGCACGTAAAAGCCGATCTGAGATGGCTGGAAACTTAAAACGTGGACAGCACCACAATCCTCCAACTTAGAAAAGTATTCTTGACTGTGTAAGAAGTCTGTACTTTGAGGAAAATAGACCGACCGCACAGGACTTTTTTTTTCAAGAAGTGATGAAATTTAAAGTCGATGAGTCATGTAGCCAGATAGAGCATTAAATTTCCCATAGCTCAATGGTTAGTACAGCAGAATTAGTTTCTTCCGACATTCGCAAACTGGGAAGACTGTTATAAACAATTGAGACAGTGACTTTGTCCCAACATTTTTATGGTGTCTTTACATGCTGTTAACATCACAATAAAATAAAATCAGCAAAATTACTACCACTGTAGTTTGATATTTAGACAAACACTTATGACATACCTGTCACTGCATTGTTTTTCACAAACACCTGGATTGACCAAATGGATATGGTTAATTTTCATTACCTTGCTACAATATGTCAAGGTTACATTTTCTGGATACCAGTTATCTAGTTAAAGCAGTTTTACTGTATCACAATAATAAAATGTAGTAGGTCGTTTCTTACCTTCAAATGTCTGTTCTGGTGAAGATGAAAGAAAATGATTCTTACAAACTGACGTGGAATTGCTGACAGTGCCACCTTCTTCCCTATAACTGACTGATGGAATTTGGCTTAATGGAATTTCATTTCTAGTAAAGTCATAAGATTGTCTGCCATTGATTGGCGAGGAGGTAAAGTTGTAACATAAACTGTCTCTGCCTAAGAATGTATTAGCAGTGCTAACAATTGGAGTTGACGTGTGCATAGAACGTGAAGTGGATGGTGACAGTGATGGAGATGGCGACAATGATGAAGTGGAAGATAATGACGTGTAAGTATTTTTATCACAAGGTTGGTACTGGGTGAGTTGATCACAATTCATGAAAGCATGGTTGCTGTTGTTGATAGTGCTGTTCACTGTACTAATGCAGTTACTATTACTGCTAATGATGCTATTGTTTCCTTGTCCGCGGCTGATGGTGCCATAAGCGGTGTCTGTTAATTGGCTAGAGTAAATAAAATTCCCTGTAAGACTCTGCTCTGCCATAATACTCAAACACTTGAAAGGGTTATAGGAGTTAGCGAGGTTCCCGTTGCTGCTGCTGTAAGGACAGTTGCTATAAATAATACTGCCGACTTGGTTGCCGTCTGTAACATCCATGCAGAAAATACTGCTATCTCTGCTGTCCTTGATGCTGTTGTTGTTTTCCATACTGCCAGCATTATATGACAAGACAAAGGGTGTTTCTGACTCAGTCAACTCACTTGAAAGCTGTAAGACGAAATACAGCAATAGATGTACCAAAAGATGACAATAATTTTAAAATACCAAATGTAAAAAACTTAAAAATGTCAACTAATTTCCAGTCTAGTAAGGAAGATATTAATTTAAATTTGTTAGACTTTTTGTTCCCTTCCATCTGTATCACTGTAATCTTGAAGTTTCAGTTTCTGTCACAGGCTAGCCAAATTTTCTTCAGTTATTCATTTGTTGTGCCGTGATAGAGGGTCTCATAGGAGACAGAATGAACAATACTACTGCTTCCTCAATCATATATTGATGTGAGGTTGTGTATGAAGCTGGCAGCTTCATCAAGTAAAACTCCTTGCTGAAGAAACCACTGATGCACGAGCATATGAATGTTTTGGTGCCAGGTTCCTGCAGATGGGCCAGTTACAGTGATGGCTCCTTAAGGAATAAAAAGGGAAATTATTTCATTTATACCCACTTATGCCTACAGGGTTTCCGGGGGAGGGGGTCTCTAATGAGATGGAATGAATATAACTATACACACTAAGATGTACCCACAGAGGTGACTAATATGAGGATATGCATGGATCTGGCAACTTCATCATGTACAGTGAATCGCTAAAGAAACCGCAGCTTCAAAAGCACATGAAGTGCCTAGGCGTTGACTTCCTGCAAACGAGACAGATTCTCCTTGCAAATCAATAAGACAAGCATTATGCTTATATTAAACTGTTTAAAGAAGGAATGAAGCCATCTTTAACTTGGTCATTCCTTTACTAAAGTAATATTCTGTCATGAAGAGTTAATCATAGCTGATGGGGAAATATTCTAAACCAGACGTTCTCACCCTCATAATCTCTTTAAAAAAAAAAAAAAAAAAAAAAGTTGCACAGAATATTGACTTGGAGTGATTTCCCTTTATAAGTTGCTTGGACTTACATAATATGAGGTGGTATTGTCACAGCTTCTAGGAACCTTTAATGCGCATATTACGGTAAGTTCTGTAGTGCTATTATGTATGTATATAATCTTGGCTTATGTCCTCTTCATACGCACACATGAAGTTCACGATAATCCGAACAACACTTGATCAATTTGCCGCCATCAAACTTTATTGTCTTTATTACTGATCGTACATGTATAGTTTCGCAATTTAAGGTACAACATATAATAAGGTCGTTTCTAACAATTTAAATCCCGCTTCATAAGACTTCAGTACTTTTATCTTGCTCCACTGTTGTATTCCTGACTTATTATATAGCTATTGTTCATTGTTTCTTCGATTTTACTTAGCAAATTTTCCTTCGCGATTTCTTTAGGCCTAGTAAATATCGATTGGATTAGTTTTCATGTGTTCTGAAGCATTTCTGAAAACATTCTTCCAATCTAATCTTTCTTTTTGTTTTTCGCAAAGTAAAACAGTTCTGTCATTAAATAATGATGATGGTTGGGTTGAAACCTAATTTCTCACACTCATTACTAAAACACTTTTCTAGGAATTCTTTACAAGCACTATCAATTATTTTTAATGCTGCTTTCCAAGTTTCATGCTGTGTGCGTATGTATGTTTATCCCGTGTGGGGTGTTTTCGCGGTTTATATTCTTAGCGTCAGCTTAAAAAAAAAATATCTAGCATACTCGCCTATAGCCTTTGATTTTATCCAAATAATAGGCTTCATAGCCTGAATGGCTTTTTTTCACTTAAGTGTTGCACACGTCGTAGTAGCCTATAGCTTAATCTTTGGGCTTGTTTTACATTCTAAATCGCACATTTGCTTCTTACCATTTTCATAATTTTCGATCAATAACAGATGAATTATTGTTCACTTGTATCGATTTGCTCTAATCTCTCAAGCAATTTCTGCACGGACAACATTAGTAGTGGGGAAAATCACATGCCTCACTAGTCCTCACTTGACAGGTAATAAGGTCAGCAGTATAGCGAATACACGCATGTTGGCTTCAGCCGGTAACGCATTAAAAAGCTGCAGATCTCCCAGTGGCAATCACTTCTGTAACTCTCTCTAAAGCTTTCAAAATAACGCAGCTTCAAAAGCTCATTCAGTTATCCATGAACTTTCCATTTCGCTCTTCGTGAAGCAAACAGCCACAACTACAGCTGGCCACTTCGCAGAAAACCTGTACAAAAGTAATCATATGGTATTGCTGTAACAGTTTCTGTAACAATTTGTTTTACATCACGAAGTTGCCCGCCCAGTTCACAATATCATATTACTTACTTACTTTTTCGTTCCACTGATGTTGTGAAGCGTAGATAGGAGCTAAAGTTTGCGTTCTTGAGTCACGTGTGTCGTACTGGCTACTGTGAGCCCTTGTTGTAGGATTTATGTGATGTTGTCTATTCATCTGTCTCTTGGTCTACCACGTGCCCTGAAAACAGATCATCTACTTTTGCGGGTGCACAGTGGTAATTTATCGGGGCTCCAGTTTCATGAGATGGCTAAACATTTTAATGTTCCTTTTCTTTATGTACTTCATGCTAGATCCTAGATGTAGTCCCAACAATTATTATGGTGTCACTATTTCTCATTCTCACAACGGGCTGATCACCCGTTTGCCAGTCACTTCGATTACGGAAACAACAGCAAATGGGTTGATTTGCCGTTGCCCTAAAGACGCCACTAGGCGTGATGGGAAACAATGGCAAAGAAAACCTATCTGCTGTTGCCCTAAGACGCCACTAGGCGTAATGGCCACTGACTGCTTTGACGGTCGGTGGCTAAGGACGGAAGAAGAAGAAGATTTCTCATTCTGTCTCTCCTGGTAACATTTAATGGGATTCTTAAGCATCTCATTTCACAGGATGTGATTTTTCTCTCCTGTGCTTCGGTCAAGGGCCATGTTTAACACTGATAGCAAAGAGTTGATAAGAATGTACTATTTATCAGCTGCCGTTTCCATACTGATATTCTGATGTAATGGTGACAGTTGGTAAGTCAGTGCACTGGTTTTTTGACATCTTGTTTCAATTTCTCTGGCAAGTGTTTCATTTTCTGTAAAATACTTTATAGGTATTTGAACTGTTGAACCTGTTTAATTAAACCTGAAGTTGTTGTCATGTATATAAGTGGGTCTGGTTATTTACAGATCTTTATAGTTTTTGATGTATTGATCTCCATGCTTAATTTTTCACATGTTTGATTAAGAGCTGTTGTGTAATTCTGCAATTTGCTTTCATCTTCATACAGTAGGCTTTGGTTATCTGCACAAAGTAGCTCATTCAGTTGGCTTCATTCTTCATTTTATGGATTTACTATATTTTGTGGGTTTGCTCTAGGTTTTTTTTTTTTTTTTTTTTCTTAACCAGCGGCACTTGGGCTTTCAGCCCTTCGGCCCAATGACATGTCATTGCGAGGCTGGGAAACCTGTGGACTTTCCTTCCAACCCGGTCAGAAGCTTCGCTCCTTCCCATCCACAGAGGGTTTATATCAGGAGCCGTTCAGGTTATTCAGTCAAAATCCCGGTCGATGACACTCTTTCAAATGCCCACTCCTGGGCTTGAACCTTGAACATCTGATCGCCAGCGCAATGTGGTAACCATTACACCAGCGCGGCTCCCGATCTGATTTTGTTAACCTCTTACGACACGCACAAGGTAACTCTATTCTTTCTTTGGTTCCTCGTAGACGCCCAGGAACTGCACGTGACATCTCATAAAAAGCCAACTTTACGTAGTATGCAAAGAAATAAAGACTGCAGGTGGATATGTTGTCTAGATACACTGAAATAAACAAGCAGCAGGAACATAGATGACGAAGGAAACGACAACATAAACAACAACATACCGTGTATAAAGGGCTGGCGGATGGCATGACTTGGCTCCCAATGCAGTCTATAAAAATAAGATTACCATAACGGGTTAAGTGTGATAACATTTAAGGACAACATTGCAGTATTAAGTTTTCAATGAAGAGTTAGAAAGAAAGAAAGAAAGAAAGAAAGAAAGAAAGAAAGAAAGAAAGAAAGAAGGAGAAAACAGGGGCGGGGAGTATGGAACAAACCTATACACATACCGTCATCATCATTATCATTTTTCTTTGCGCCCCTTACTGAACATGACGTCATCTAGTCCCCTTGTGTGAAACCTGCACCAAGCATTCACATGCTCTTACAGTCTTGCTTTCTTTAGCAATGTGTTTTTATATCATGAGGTTACCAGCCCCATTCCCAACCTTATATTAGTCGCCTTATACGACATGCTTGACGGAGCGGTAGATGATATATTCTTTCTTCGACTCATAAAAAAACCCCGGGAGCTATGCGGAATAGACAAGGGCAGATTTAAAAAAGAAAGAAAGAAAGAAAAAAAGAGAAAGAAGAAAGAAAGAAAGAACACGATAGATCAAACAGGCAAAAACCTTGATTTCTATCTGACCTACTCTGTCGTTATGATTATAAATGTACCTTACACACAGGTATAGTTGTAAAATGCTTCTAAATCTGTTATTATTAGAGATTATGAATATGAGTTTCTGAGTTGAGAATAGACAGACCTCGGGAACTGCATAATATAGTCAAACAGTATTTAACAAGAACAACAGTTAATATATAGTAGTTGGGAAGGTGAAGGTCTGATGATGTTCTTACAATAATATGACTTTTGAAAGTCAATTAAATATCTATTAAAGTCAATTATATAACTGAAAACACCAGGCCTTTACACCCCTCCCCCTTAATATTATTTTTTATGTTATTGTTTGGTTTTGTTAGGTTTTATCTCGTGTTTGTTTGTTTGGGTTATTTTTAAGAACATACAAGCATAATTGGTAATTATGATTTGCCCTGTTTACAATGATTTGACAGGTGTCATGCCACTTTCCCATATCGGCAGTTGCTCATATTATTTGGAATCCTAGTTATAACTTATCAGAGGTTGAACGGGATATTTTTCATCATTAAATTAAAAAAAACAGTGCTTGTGTAGGTACGCGAATTTGTGCGTGTTTGAATGTGTCAATGTGTTAAGTACGTCATGGAGTGACTGAGGTGGTAAATACTGTTGCAGTGAATGTATAAATAAGTGAATGATTCACGGTTAGTTGTTGACAGGAATAGTTTGGTCCATGATTCACGGTTAGTTGTTGACAGGAATAGTTTGGTCCATGATTCACGGTTAGTTGTTGACAGGAATAGTTTGGTCCATGATTCACGGTTAGTTGTTGACAGGAATAGTTTGGTCCATGATTCACGGTTAGTTGTTGACAGGAATAGTTTGGTCCATGATTCACGGTTAGTTGTTGACAGGAATAGTTTGGTCCATGATTCACAGCATGGTGGAAAAATGAGCGACTAATGGAAATGGATGTATCCCAATTTTCACGCCAGTAATTTCGTTTATATTCCTACGCATTTGCGAACTCTCTTCAGGCGGATAGGATAGTCAGAACCGACAAAGGGGGTGTTTCAAACGAAGTCTGACAAAATCAAACATAGAAACTTGTGGAAATCGTATATAAATCAGAGAAAACAATTATTGGTGAGTGCTATTATGTAGAAGATCGTGTGCAAGGATATATGACATTTAATATTAATGTAGCCAGTTAGAGTTAAAGCGTGATGCAATTCATTCATAAATCTAAACACATACATACATGCATCATAAACATACCTACATTAGTATATAAATATATGTGTGTGGAAAAAGGGGGGGGGGGGGGGTTATATAAGTTGTTAAACGCATTCGCTACCAACATCATTACACCTTACGACTAGCTTTGTATAAGTACTTTGTTCCGTTTTCTTTATTTATTTCTTTTTTATAAATAAAGTTGGTGGGAATTCCTTCAACGGGTATTTGGCTATTAGTGTGTGCTATAGTTGACATTGAGCGTCTGAATGGCAGAGTGGTTAGAGCTCTCGCAGCAAAGTTACCGGGTTGTAGGTTCGAAACCTGGTAGCGTCACGCTCCAGTCTGCCCAGCTGTATATGGGTACCTGATTCTGTTCTTGAGTTCAGGAGGGCAAAGTCAGGAAGAGAACTGGTCATCCTACCTCATAAAGCTGGACCTAATATAGTGAAGTCTCTAACACTTCATTCCCCTACGGCAGTATCTGATATGGGACTACCTTGACCTTTTATAGTTGAAACTGACCAGAGGACGGACAGCAGAATGCGTTCTTTACTTTCCTCTTGCATTGTGGTCTTGGGTCGAGCTGGCTTGATATCATTAGGGCAAATAATGAGCAACAGTGCATCTGGCGCTAAAACAAGGTATTTTTCATACCGCCAAACTGTAACGAGCACGCGCGGAAATGCGAAAAAAAAACTGCTGAAGTGCGAAAGCGCTCAAGTGGGCCACCCGGTGATGAGGATTGAGTGAGTGTATGGGTGAGTGAATGAGGCAGTAAAAAAAAACAGATTACAAAAAACGACAGCTTACATCAGGAGTGGTATGAGAAATGTGAATTTAGAGTTTAATGGTAGTTCCATAACATACTGCCGCAGACGAGTGAAGTGTTAGAGACTTCAGTATATACTAGGTCTAGCATCGAGAGGTGAGGTGACCCCTTCCCCACTGCATGTTTCCCCCACCTCAAGAGCCAAGTCAGCTACCCATTTACAGCTGGGTAAACTGAAGCCCGTATCGAACCAGGCACCTTTGCCGCGAGAGACCAGAGCTCTAACTCCTCTGCCAGTCGTACAAACAACATAAATTAAAATGACAAGAGAGAGAGAGAGAGAGAGAGAGGGAGAGAGAGAGAGAGATTACGTATGCGATTATGTATTGAGAAAATAAGTGTTGGTTTACTGACAATGTTATTAGAGACACCATGCACGCATAAATATGTGCAAATACAATACTGTAATGTGTTTTATTCCCTAAGGGACAGACAGCCCGAATGACAGGCAGGCAGACAGACAGGTAGACAGACAGACGGACAGAGTGAAAGGTTGTTGAAGTAAAATATAAAAAATAAACTTTAGGAATACCTAAACGAAACAAACAACAATATCAGGAACATAATTAATGACACGTGTCATTGCTCGACTCAACATTTTCGCTCCCTATGGAGTATGCAGTCATCATTGCAGCTGGCAATCGTGCAGGCAGACTACACCGAGTCATGTATGTGCTATTGCAGTAGTGATTTTTACAGCAATTTGTTTTAGATGATGAAGTTGACAGCTCCAAGTACAAACTTATATAAGTAGCCTTGTACGAGAAAGTTGCAGATAGATGTAGCCATATTTTTTCGTTGTCTCCTCTGAGAACCTTAGCAAGTACACCATTAATTTTGTTTAGCATACCTCTAAAAGACGAACTCCTTTCTCAAAATTAAATCCGTGTCGAAAGTTTGCACTTATGTTATAAACACTTTGGGTGGGCCCGCTAAACACAAATCCATTGTTTAATATCCGTGCTCCAGAGGTTTTGTAAGAATCATAAAGTTAAAAAATGTTAGCCGTCCCACCTCATAATTAGAAAGGGACAAAAACTAGATTAACCATTATAGATACAATTATGCCCTGCGGTGGTAGCCTAAACGTAGCCAAGAAATTACTATCACGCAGGTAACGCTGTTTGTCCTACGGTACGCTAGCAACGAAAAACACTTTTTTTTTGTTTTTATTTGGAAACGTACAGCAAGACAGTCATGAAGTTTAGATTTGCGGCGTAACCGCGTCGCGGCGATCGACGTGCAACAGTGACAAACCCTTGACATTTCTCGAGCTACAGGCCGATTGTTTCGTTTTAAATGGAGTCGCTGTCGCCTTGCAATCTGCATTAAATCAACGTGACATAGGCTAGGCAGCTTAATTGGAATACGTCTTCTTCTTCATACACGTTCAGACGTCAACTTGAATATATAAAGAAAGAAGTGGCCATCTTGGGGTTGTTTGTATCTCCATTACATTTGTTCGTGAGTGGTACTCGTGACGGTCATATGTGCTTTCGCTGTTCCTCATGTTGGTCACCTTTGCAGTAGATGTTCATCAGTCATTTTATCGGTGCCACATTTACACTCATCGGTATTTCCTGATATCGGGCCCTCCCAGTTATAAATTCCGTGATAGAATGACGTGTATGTTTGGATGATGCTCACTCCGGCGCATTCCTCTGCACCTTCGGGTAAAGGAGGAAATTATAACCCTCTTTAGAGCACACCTCTATAAATGTTTTCAGGCAGAAGAGGAAAGGGCGACCCTCGGCACCTTGGGGTAATAGAGGAATGAAAGCCTCATTTCAAGAGCTGGAAATGAACCAGAAAGGATCAAGGTTTCATAGCGATCTAATGCAAATTTGATGGCAAGTTCGGACACAACAGGCCAATCATCTGTTTGTCTTAAAATTTGATTACATGTCCACATAAGAGCCATTGTGAAAATATTCATTTTGAAGTAATGGAAGTTTCAAACTTTTCAATCAGTGTAAACATAAATGAAAACATATTTAATTTATACTGTGAACACTTTTCAATCAGTGGAGATGTATAGGTATGTGGTGAAGTGGGATGTTATAAATACTTATAGGGAACTTAGTGTACTGACTGAGATCAGCTGTGAAGGTATCTATATCTATTAAGAGTAGTGTATTATAGATAACCTTACTTGCTACCACATATCTATATATCTCAGTCAGAATTATTCTGGAATAGTGTGATGCTACGTTATGTGTCTAGGGTATGTGTATGATGAAGTGTAAGTCACAACAACAGACAGATAAACAATTTAATTGAATCCACTACTCTTGACAACACTGTGACACTCACATACATATAACACTCTACAAAGATATCTTAAAAGAGTCACTGATAAACTTTCAAATAACAATCTGTATTCATTACTGGCATGAATGAATATGTGTCCTGATTCAACTACAAGGGAACCAGGAATCACAATCAATTTAAATTACAAGTTATGTACAGAATGTATTTAATATGAATATTGTAGTGACATATATTATTACCAATGTTCTATGTGTGTCAGTTGTGTAGTAGTAAAATGAGGTAATACTGGTGTTGTTTTGTTCAAGCTCTGTTGGTATTTGTCATCATGACTTCAATAGTTTGTCTTTAGGGACTAGTATTGGAGATGTTCACAGTTCCTGATTTTAAGACAAGTAAATTCCCCTCTTAATGTTAATTTTAAAAAGTCAGTTCAAGATGAGGGGACATAATGTTGAGCTCAGCTGGCCAAGTTAGCTTATCTGGCGTGATGGCGGCAGGAAAGGACTCCTCTGCTCGAATTCTCCTCTGGGCTCTGGAGACACCTCACTGATAGCTAAAAGGACCAAGGAGTATGCTGTCCGACACTGGATTCAGCAAAGCTCTGACCAGGTGCTGCTCAGTACCATCAAGACCACTGTCCCTGAAATCAAGAAGGATGTACCTTCTACTTCATAACTAATTTATATTTTCTTTTTACACTGATCACAATACATCACAAACATTGCGTTCAGAGCGTTAGGCCAACAGTCAGCTTCATCTGAAATACTTTATACCAGCATTACCATCCTTAATGGTCACTACGCCTCTGCACTTCCAGCATTATTTCTTTCTAGTCAATCATCCAGGTGTCAGTGTACTGTTTGGCCATTCCATGCCGTTTTACTTCTCTCCGACACCCTCTGTTCAGGCTGGAGCATTACAGGCTTTACCTCACGTTGGCCACTGAACTACACATATATATACAGGCATAAATCAACAATTCACATTCAATTTTCATTAAAAGATATTGAATGGTTCAAGCTTACCACAATTCATACGAATAACACAGATACGTTGATTAGCAATGAATTCTGGCACAAACTGGCACAAATTTCCATCTGCCTATGTTCCAGGCTTTTATTTAACACAATTATGAGCTGGCTTCAACGCACTGTTGCTTTATCAAGATCATTTAAACAAGTGGTTTCGAACTAACGCTCCCAAGTGTGTATATCAGCGAGTCTGACCAATGAGCCCCGTTTCGACAAGTGTTTGAAAAAATGTTACCTTTCCCCGTTTCCCCTAACAACCAAGATAGTATTTATAGCCCGACCAATCGTGGTTAGGCTTTCATTTGTTGCGCTCCAATCAATTTGGAGTTTACATGGTAGGCTATTTCTGTAACGTAAATTTTTTTCAAACACGTTAAAAAAAAATCTTATGAGCAGAAATGATTTTATGCTGTCAGGCACCCCCAATATTTTATTTTGGGTATAATTTATTAATTCCTGGACTATTGGCGTAACGTTTTACATATTATTTGTCAGCAAGCCCTAAGGAACCCAATTTTCCCACTTTAAAAGAGCTACGTGGCTGCGTTCAAAATATGTATTTTCTACCTCCTGTTTCGAAGATATGCTGTCTGGGTACTGTTATGTTTTCAACCGTAAACCCATCTAATGTTATCTTTTCTAATAAGAGTTTTTTATGATTTATAAACCTAACTCTGGGAAAGGGTAGTGTATTTTATCACTGTCCGTCTGAAAAAAAATTAGTGCATGTAGACTTACACGCGTGATAGTAGTAATTGTGTATCGCGCGACGCGTGTTTAATGTTCGGCTTTCTGCCTCTCCCTTCTCGCTATCCTTTTGTCCATCTGTTCGTTCGTTTTGGTAACGTAATGTAGAAAAAGACATGAATGGAATTTAAAATTTAGGTCATTACGCAGTCTGCCTCTTAATGTTTTTCCAAGAAATACAGCACACGTTTCATTGAAGAAAGCGGGTATAATACAGTAAGCTTTTACTATCAACGTGAAAGCGTTACAATTTGCAGACGAAGCAGAAAACAAGGGGGATTTCGAGTACATTCTTTGTGACAGCACTGTCATTTTACCATTGCTCTTTTCTTTATTATATGTATTTATTAGGCTTTATATTTAATTGATAATTTATATATGTGGATTAGAATATTCCATGACACCTCCCCTCTTAAAACAGACATTATGTGTCAGTCCTTTATTCTATATACACATAGAGAAATTTATTATTATTTCTGGGGTTTACGGTGATTCTCATCACACGGATGGCGGCTTAAAAAATCCGCTCCCAAATTGGTTTTTCCAGATATATACTCGATGCTAAAATTATATGGAGCCAGAAGCAAAGACCATCGGAGTAACCTAGAGTTCTCATGCTTAGCCTGTGCTAGAAACGATAAAGGTTTGTGATCTGTTTGCAACTTAAATGCCTTCCCATATAGATAAATATTGAATTTCTTTATTGCCCATATTACTGCAAGACATTCTTTTTCGCTAGTTGAGTAGTTGATTTCAGCTTTATTCAACTTTCTGCTAGCATATGCCACTGGGCTTAATTCCCCATCCAATGCATCTGATTTCTGTAGTAGAGTTGCACCTAGCCCAATATTACTTGCATCCGTCCTTACTATGAATTCTTGACTTAAGTCAGGTAATTTCAAAATGGGTTTACTTGTGAGCTTTTCCTTCAATTCTTGGTAAGTCATTTCACATTGTGGTGTCCATGTAATGCGATCTGGATGTCCTTTACGTGTCAATTCAGTTAACGGTGCACATATGGAATTAAAGTTTTTGATATACTTCTGGTAGAAACCACATAAGGAGACAAAGGATCTCACGTCCTTCTTGGTTTGTGGTCTCGGGGCTTTCTGTAGTTTCTCTAAATTCTTTGGGTCAGGGGTCATGTTTCCCTGATAAACTGTGTGTCCCAAAAATTCCAATTCTTTACATCCAACGCAACATTTGGTTGGTCGGGCTGTTAAATTTGCCTCCCTAAGTCGATCAAACAGCATGTTCAGAGAGTCAATGTGTTCCTCAAATGTTTCTGTTGCTATAAGGATATCATCCATAAAATTTGTTATACAGGGATTATTCAGAGGATCCAATAATTTTCTCATCATTCTAGAGAAGACACTAGGCGCATTCTTCAATCCAAATGGCAATCTATTAAACTCATAGTGTCCTTCTGAGGTACTAAAAGCTAGGTATGGTCTAACCTCAGGCTTTACTGGAATCTGATAGTATCCTTTACTCAGATCCACTTTTGAGAAATATTTAGCTTTATTTAGTCTGGCAAACAGCTGATTTGTATCCGGCAATGGATCCACCTGTCCTTCTGTAATACAGAGTCTATGTTCTCCAGAGGGCTTCCTTAAGAGTACCACCCCGGAACTATACGAAGACTCACTGTGCGAAATAATTCCTTCCTTCAACAGATAGTCTATCTCTTCCTTCAAAGCTTTTTCCTTAGCAAACGGAATCGAATATGGTTTCATACAGACAGGTGTGGAGTCTATGAGTTTCATATCATATTCCAATAGGTTTGTATGCCCTGGTCGGTCTGTTAACACCTCTGCATGATTATTTAGAACCTGTTGCACTCTCTCTTTCTGAGTTTTCGTTAAATGTGTACTGATTTTCACCTGTGCTGCTGTCTCACAGGGGTGTAATGGATATTCAAATGATGAAAGTGGTTCCTTTTTCATCTCCATGGCGATGGACAAGGTCAACAAGTGTGTCTCTGCCTGATGTTCTCTTTCCAAATATTTCTTCAGGAGATTCACATGATAGATTTTTTCTTTCCCCTTCTTATCTATCTTATAATTTGTTCTAGACACCTTCTCTAGAACTGTATATGGACCCTGCCATCCAATTTGTAACTTATTCTGACTCCCGGGCAAAAGAAGCAGTACTTTCTCTCCCACAGCCAAATTTCTGTCTTTCGCCTTCCTGTTATAATAGGCAGCATGTTTCTTCCTGGCTTGTTTCAAATTTTCATTGGCAAGTTTCCAGCCAGTTTTCAACCGAGTGGTCAGCTCATTCACATATTGGTATGAAGATGTAATGTTTTCCTCTGCCTTTTCATCAGTCCACGTTCTTAACATAGCTACATATGGACCTTTAATTGTGTGGACCTATTTGTCCATGCACCGGTATGGTCTCTTCCACTTGAATCTTTATAGTGATGATTTTTCCTCCCAGAATTATCATTCACAAAACGACCGCTACCAATTTTTTCTTTTGGGGCTTTCTCCCCTCTTAAAATTCTTGATGAGAGATTTCCTCTCTACATCTTCTTCCTCCAGTTTGTTTAAGTCCGATTGAGGGATTGTCGGCTTATCCTGGGGTAAGACATCTTTTTGCACTCTCCGCATAGTGGCCATAGTAAAACAGTTAAGTGAAGCTTGTCCGTGAAAAGGGGCTTCCCATTCCATTTGGTCCACTTTATCAAATTTATTTTTCCTTTTATTGTCAGGCCTGATTTTGCCCCATGGCGTGTCCAGGTCCTGATCCATGTTCCCACTTGTGGGTGTTCCCTCATGTGCTATGCTACACCTTTCTACAAAATTCTCAATGTCCCATCTTGCTTTGGGCCAATAATAATTGTGAGCCACCTTTTGAATGATGGTACCTATCTTCTCATGGTCCCCATCTGGTTTCACATGTAGGCTCCTTATTAAGTCTGTCCTATATCTTTTTGGAAGAACCAGCTGTCCGTGACCATTGGATCTAGCTCCAGTCTTCCTATACATCAACTTGTTTTTCATGTAAAAATCTCCCTTGCCTGGAGTTGTATGACAAGTTGACAATTTTCTGAAACAAGGCTTGAGTGTTTTATCCCCAGCCTGTGCCTTCCTCATCTCTTCTGGAGTGGTATCTAACATAATATCCTCCTCCTGTCTTGAGGTCGACCTGACCTGAAGGGTTGCCATATACACAGGTTTCCTTCTGCAACGGTCAGTGTCATGATTGTCCATCTGACAATTCTTACACCACCTTTTTCCTTGGTTGAAAGATTTTCTTTCATCATATTTCCTTTCATCGAATTGTGGGAATTTATTTTTATTTTCATACCGTGGCCTATCAAATTGGTGCTTACCTTTATTTTGATCCCTAGGATCAAATTTATTAAAGTTCTGTGGTGCCCTAAAGTTATCCACCTGTTTCTTTTTATTACCTGTTACCTCTGCTTGAGCTGCTTGATACCTTTCAGCAACATTTAGCAACTCACCCAGCCTCTCTGCACCTTGTTCCATGAGAAACTTTCTCAGGTCTGGAGCCATGGACTCTCTTAATTGCTCTATAAGGACCATTTCCTTAAGATCTTGGGTTTTCCCCAGAGAAGTCCATTTCTCCAAGTATGTCTCGATTCGTGCAGAGAACTGGTGATAGGTTTCACCTGACAGTAGTTTAGCATTCCTAAATTTTTTCCTGTAAAATTCAGCATTCTTTTCATACCTTAACAAAAGAGCCTGCTTTAGCATGTCATAATTTTCCTGATCACCTCTGCTCATTTTTGCAAAAACTTCATAAGCTGCCCCACGAAGTCCCTGAGATAACTTTAAGCTCCACCTTTCTCTCTCTAACCCATACGTGGTAGCTAATAGTTCGTACCTATTTATATAGCTCTCAATATCATCGTCTTTCTCAACAAAATGATCTAAATGAAAGTTCATAGCTGAGGTTGAGGCTCCTTGAGTAACTGTAGCATCAGAGGCAAAGGGACTGGCACCATTTTCAGGAGCATGGCCTTGAAACTCAAACTCCCTTAGTCGTAACTCATGTTCCCTTTGTAATCTTTTCTCCTCCTTTTCTGCTTCCCTCTCTGCAGTCAATCTTCTTTCTTCTGCAGCTAATTTCTTCTCTTCTCTTTCTGCAGCCTGTCTTCTTTCCTCGGCTTCCAATGCTTTTGCCTCTTTGTCAGCCTCAATCTGCAACCTCTTAGTCTCAGCCTCAGCTTGCAACCTCTTAGTCTCAGCCTCAGCCTCAAACTGTAACTTCTTAATTTCCTTGTCAGCCTCTAACCTTCTTTCGGCTTCTTTTTCTAATCTTCTTTCTTCGCGTTCAATAAATTTGTCACATTCCGTTGTGACATAGGCAACCATAACTTGCCCATCTAATCCTAACTCTTTTGCAGTCTGAACCGCAGCAGATCGAAATTTGGCCAGGTCCGCCATTGTCTATCAGGTAAATTTTTATAATGTCTACCCAACAATTCAATTTCTAACTATATATCTAATGGACAACACAGGCACCGTGAGCTCAACCTTATTTAATTCCACCCAAGGATACCTTTTAATTCTTATATTCCCTGAAGTGAATTACCCCCAATATTTTTAATAGTTAAAGATTCAAAATCCCAAGAGCGAGACCCCAATATATGTGGTGAAGTGGGATGTTATAAATACTTATAGGGAACTTAGTGTACTGACTGAGATCAGCTGTGAAGGTATCTATATCTATTAAGAGTAGTGTATTATAGATAACCTTACTTGCTACCACATATCTATATATCTCAGTCAGAATTATTCTGGAATAGTGTGATGCTACGTTATGTGTCTAGGGTATGTGTATGATGAAGTGTAAGTCACAACAACAGACAGATAAACAATTTAATTTAATCCACTACTCTTGACAACACTGTGACACTCACATACATATAACACTCTACAAAGATATCTTAAAAGAGTCACTGATAAACTTTCAAATAACAATCTGTATTCATTACTGGCATGAATGAATATGTGTCCTGATTCAACTACAAGGGAACCAGGAATCACAATCAATTTAAATTACAAGTTATGTACAGAATGTATTTAATATGAATATTGTAGTGACATATATTATTACCAATGTTCTATGTGTGTCAGTTGTGTAGTAGTAAAATGAGGTAATACTGGTTTTGTTTTGTTCAAGCTCTGTTGGTATTTGTCATCATGACTTCAATAGTTTGTCTTTAGGGACTAGTATTGGAGATGTTCACAGTTCCTGATTTTAAGACAAGTAAATTCCCCTCTTAATGTTAATTTTAAAAAGTCAGTTCAAGATGAGGGGACATAATGTTGAGCTCAGCTGGCCAAGTTAGCTTATCTGGCGTGATGGCGGCAGGAAAGGACTCCTCTGCTCGAATTCTCCTCTGGGCTCTGGAGACACCTCACTGATAGCTAAAAGGACCAAGGAGTATGCTGTCCGACACTGGATTCAGCAAAGCTCTGACCAGGTGCTGCTCAGTACCATCAAGACCACTGTCCCTGAAATCAAGAAGGATGTACCTTCTACTTCATAACTAATTTATATTTTCTTTTTACACTGATCACAATACATCACAAACATTGCGTTCAGAGCGTTAGGCCAACAGTCAGCTTCATCTGAAATACTTTATACCAGCATTACCATCCTTAATGGTCACTACGCCTCTGCACTTCCAGCATTATTTCTTTCTAGTCAATCATCCAGGTGTCAGTGTACTGTTTGGCCATTCCATGCCGTTTTACTTCTCTCCGACACCCTCTGTTCAGGCTGGAGCATTACAGGCTTTACCTCACGTTGGCCACTGAACTACACATATATATACAGGCATAAATCAACAATTCACATTCAATTTTCATTAAAAGATATTGAATGGTTCAAGCTTACCACAATTCATACGAATAAACACAGATACGTTGATTAGCAATGAATTCTGGCACAAACTGGCACAAATTTCCATCTGCCTATGTTCCAGGCTTTTATTTAACACAATTATGAGCTGGCTTCAACGCACTGTTGCTTTATCAAGATCATTTAAACAAGTGGTTTCGAACTAACGCTCCCAAGTGTGTATATCAGCGAGTCTGACCAATGAGCCCCGTTTCGACAAGTGTTTGAAAAAATGTTACCTTTCCCCGTTTCCCCTAACAACCAAGATAGTATTTATAGCCCGACCAATCGTGGTTAGGCTTTCATTTGTTGCGCTCCAATCAATTTGGAGTTTACATGGTAGGCTATTTCTGTAACGTAAATTTTTTTCAAACACGTTAAAAAAAAATCTTATGAGCAGAAATGATTTTATGCTGTCAGGCACCCCCAATATTTTATTTTGGGTATAATTTATTAATTCCTGGACTATTGGCGTAACGTTTTACATATTATTTGTCAGCAAGCCCTAAGGAACCCAATTTTCCCACTTTAAAAGAGCTACGTGGCTGCGTTCAAAATATGTATTTTCTACCTCCTGTTTCGAAGATATGCTGTCTGGGTACTGTTATGTTTTCAACCGTAAACCCATCTAATGTTATCTTTTCTAATAAGAGTTTTTTATGATTTATAAACCTAACTCTGGGAAAGGGTAGTGTATTTTATCACTGTCCGTCTGAAAAAAAATTAGTGCATGTAGACTTACACGCGTGATAGTAGTAATTGTGTATCGCGCGACGCGTGTTTAATGTTCGGCTTTCTGCCTCTCCCTTCTCGCTATCCTTTTGTCCATCTGTTCGTTCGTTTTGGTAACGTAATGTAGAAAAAGACATGAATGGAATTTAAAATTTAGGTCATTACGCAGTCTGCCTCTTAATGTTTTTCCAAGAAATACAGCACACGTTTCATTGAAGAAAGCGGGTATAATACAGTAAGCTTTTACTATCAACGTGAAAGCGTTACAATTTGCAGACGAAGCAGAAAACAAGGGGGATTTCGAGTACATTCTTTGTGACAGCACTGTCATTTTACCATTGCTCTTTTCTTTATTATATGTATTTATTAGGCTTTATATTTAATTGATAATTTATATATGTGGATTAGAATATTCCATGACAAGGTAAACAGACTCTATCTGTATTATTAACCTTTTCATTTAAATATAAAGTAACTATGAAAGCTATTCTATTTAAATGTAAAGAAAGTTTTATCCCGAGGGATTAAATTTAATTCTCATCGAGGGTAAAGTCTGAGTAATTGGGATGGTGGTATGGGAAGATAGGAACCCATAACTATGGGGTGGAAAACGCCGTACTCAGAAGAGCGTTTCGTTCTATTCTTTAGCACAGTTATTTGTGGTACCAGCAGAAAGTAATATCTCTGGAACAAGAAGGGAACCGTGGCCTGAGCTTTAAGACGAAGGACGCACGTGGTAGAATCTCCTTGACATTTCTTGGAAACGAGCTACCCCCGTCACCTTTGATCAGAGACGAGCGTGAGCAGAGTGAAAAGAACCAACCCATAAGAAGGAGCAGAACCGTCATTGGCAGCTAAGTTCAAATATATACTGCCACTTAAACGTCTTGTAATATCTCACATTCCCTAAAGACTGTGATGATAACTTTTCTTGATCCATAACTATTCAAATTATTTTCCAACTGTTAAAACCTAACGTGATTATTAAATTTTGTTATTTGTAATGTTACAAATTTAACTTCGATTTAATCATTTTAAAGTTACTGCATGTTTGTCTCAGTCAGTTTACTACACACACTCTAAACAGAGCCATACTAGAATAATAGAATTCCACTGAGTAAATCAGGGGTGGGGGCTTAAACGAGCTGAAAGTGATAAGTGCTTAAATCCTTCACAAAAGCGTCGGCAGGAGTACAGAGTTAACATACTAAGCCAAAGCAGTAGTGTTCTTGCTTATTCTGAATATCTTGTGAAGACTCCCTTTGTAATAGAAGTGTCATCACCCTTCTATCTACATCTCTGCCAAGTGTCTCTGCTTTCGCTAGATTATATTTCCAGTTTCCAGTTCAGATCACAGATGGTCTTTCCGCCGAGTTTTCCAATGAAATTCAATGTACGAATGTATTTTTTGCACTCATTATAAATCACTCACACGCAGCATCAAACAAGAATTCGACAGCGAAAAAATAGCCGACAGCTTGCTAATGAACCACATAAACATACTGCACATGCACATTTCCGCCTACCATCGGTTTTTGGCGGTAATGTCAAAACGGGAATTACTTAAAAAACGCGCCTCGTATATCCCGGCGCTCACTTCAAACCAATGGACTATGTGGGTCGGGGTGTTTAATTCAAAAAATCCCCCACATGTTTAAAATATTAAATGTAATATTCCAACGCGTGACCTCTTTCAAATCATGCGGTAATATTTCCGGTGGCATCTTGTGAAACCTCACAAAGCAAATCTGTGTACTGATTACCTGTCCAGAAGCTTTCCTGCCAATATTGACTCGCCAGACAGATTTATCTGTAATAAAGATACGGACAGATGCGATAATCTAATTATCACCTATGCGCGTGATTCCCCCAGACTGATTTCTCAGACGGACAATATTGATTTCTTTAGAACCGATCGTGCACGACCAGTCTGTGTCAATAGAGGATCGTCGCCAACAAAGGTTCGCGAGGCGACTCACAGAGATAAACGTATTACCGCTGACCGGTGATAATGACTGGGTATTGCTACGATAATACCCCAGTTCACCTGGCGGAACGTAAACAATTCTGCATGTAAAGCAGTTACGTCCGTAGGGGAGTAGAATGTTAGAGACTTCACCCTACTAGATCCAGCATAGAGCAAACTAATGAATGAAAAGGCATGATTTATGCCAAATAAAAGCGATTGGTGAGAAAAATGAAGAAAAAGAAATGATACTGCCGTACGGCTGAAGGTGTGAGAGATCACACAAAAGAGCATGTTCAGACGTTATGTGACACCTCTGAACAGAAACATCTTTATCTAGTTTTATCAACAGTTCTTCTTCTTCTTTGATCCTTAGCCGCCGACCGTCAAAGCAGTCAGTGGCCATTACGCCTAGTGGCGTCTTGTAGGGCAACAACAAATTGATTCCACTTTGCTCGGTCGGTGGTCATCCTTCGTACAGTGCCCCAACTCTAGTTCATTCTTTGCATCTCAGCCTCCACAGTCCTTCGCCAAGTTGTTTTTGGTCGGCCTCTCTTTCGTTTACCTTCAGGGGTCCATAGCATAGCTGTTCTTGTGATGGCAACAGTTCTACCTTATCTTTAATAGATATAGGCTGATGTTTACGCTTTATACCACCACTGACAGTTTGACCATTCTTAGAAGCCATGATTAGTGGTAAATTTAAGCAAAACAAGCTAATAATTGCACACATTTATTCAATCCCCAGAAAACTGCGTAAACAATTGAAGTGAGAGAGGGCGCTAAATGGGACGCCGTCTGTGGCAACTTAGTAAACTAGTCTGGCGGGCGTGGGAGTTTCAACTTCTTTCTTCTTGGCGCTCCTAAAGGCTAGCACTGTAGTTGTTCTTAGAGAGCCTGCACTAACTCATGTGCTCCTTACGGAGTATGGAGTCAACATTACAGCATTGTCTCCAGGAAGCCTTCACCAAACATATACATGCTCTTACAGCGGTGGTTTCTATGGCAATTAAGTTTATATGATGGGGTTACCAGCCGTCTCAAAACCTCGGATTAAAATCCCTTGGTGTTGAGATCAAACATGCAAGAAATGTCATCAGTGGGCAACTTTAATATACACTATTGGAGATCAAAAGCTAGCCTAACCGGAAGCTTTGAGTCAAGTATATTGTGTCATTATTTAGCCTTACATTTTACCACCCGCCTTGGGCTGCATTCCCAAACAACCCGATGCCTGAGACGCTCGCGGTTGCACAGAGAGGTACCAGGTTTTGAACTAATAAAAGAGATCTTTCCACGAGTATCGGAGCTTGGTCAGCATGTATTAGCTCTAGAATGGCCACAGTTGTCCATTAAGTTACCAAACTTTAATATACGCTATTTGAATTACCGCAGCTGCTGGCACCAGTCTTGCCCTCCAATAGATCCTCGTTAAAGGCGGGAATTTCCGCTGCTCTCTTATAATTTTGTCTGCGATTTAAAGACGTGCCGGACCATCTGCTCCAAGAAAATCCCAAGTAAGCGCGCAAATAGAATATTCATCAGTAAGAGCACATTAAATGTTATTTGATGACCTCTAAAAATAACCCACCACAAGTGCTTAAATGAAACAACAATAATCTACAACGGCTTGTATTTTAAATCCCTTCGTTACAAAACTAGTATTTTAAATAGTAATTAAATTTTAGCACGTACAGCAGCTGACTTCGCACAATACAAAAACATGCACATTATTCACAGTAGTAATAAAAGTTTCCGTCTAACTTCCAGTTCAGTGGCTTACACTTTGGTAATCTGCTGTTTCTTGTTAAAAATACTTTATCATGTAATATTAACTTCTCTTGTTTTTATAAGCGGAGGAAGCGCAAAACCGAAACTCTGAATACGTCTCGTGCTTCAGTAAAACTGCAAATACAGTATCAAGATCATAATTTGGAATGCTACCTTCTCGGACTTCTTCCATGCTAGGAAAGGAACAGAAGGTCATGGCAAATTTATTCCACTTGTCTGAGGCTGAAGACGAGATCTCCCAACTGAAGTTTCAATTTTATGGGCAACTTTATATAAAATACTGTGTCCATTGATGAACTTGACCTCATTAGTGTAAGGCGTTATTACAAAATGAAATATAAATAACTTTAGGGATTTTTGGTCTAAATAGGTCATCTCCCGGATTTATTTTAAAAAAAGGGGATAAGCTCACAATTTTTCCGTATGTTTGTTTGTGTTTTTCATTATTTGTTTCATTTAATTGAATTCGTTTTTTTTTCCGGCACACATTTCACTACAAGCTCAGATCCGGTCTGTGAGTGATTATTCAGTCAGATCCAGGAGAAATGTAAGCAACAATAGGTGTTGTCTACTTTCGTTTAGGTGGAGACTAGATTAAGGTAGTTTACCAGCATGACAGACCCACTAATGATTATAACCGTGCTTAAACCAGGAAGCGTCTAGTGAGGGCTTGTACTTTCTTTTTGAAAATTTATTGTCAAAACTTAAGTGAGATTACATTATATTGGGAAAACCCATACTGTCCAGTTTTGCACTTTGTAGGCTTTAATTTTCCATAGACTCTCTTATTTCCTTTTAATTATATTAATGCACTTTGTTCCCTCCAGGAAATCGCTTCTCCAAAAATTCTATCACGAATCAAGCCCACGTGGAAACTCTCATTCTCACCACCTCCTTATGCACCACTCGTGCAGATAAGTCATGGAACTATTCCGGAATTCGGCAGGGCTATTCAGGTAGGTTGTGTGATGGTTAATCCATTTTCTGTATATACCTTAGCCACTCTCAGACGATACTTTGATTTTAATTTTCTCGACACGCCCTCATCATGACGTTGTAGCATAAAATTCACGTGATGTACGTTGATATCGTAATACACCAAGCTAGTAAGAGTACTGTTTCATTGGTTTTAATTGTCCCCTTCTAAGCGTCTCTGTATGTGATATATATATATATATATATATATATATATATATATATATATATATATATATATATATATATATATATATATATATATGTTTGTGTGTGTGTGACGATACGGTTTTGCGATCTCACGTCCACTCCGGCAATATCACTTTTTTTCTTCATTTTTCTCTTCCTCTCACTCATCGCTATTATGTGGCATATTTTTGCCATTTCATTCATTATTTTGCTCTCTACGTTGGATCAGTAGGGTGAAGTCTCTAACACTCCACACCCCTACGGAAGTATCGGCCACGGGACTATCTTTAATTTTCACATGTTCGCTTTGAACCGATCCCAGACAGAACTGTAATAACGCCATGTAATTTGACCGATCAGCGACTGATAAGTTTTCGCTTCATTCGTCTAGCCACATTTGATAGAGACGGTCATCTCTATTGATCCCTCTGAACGTGACGGTCCGTCACTTGACTCCAGGTGGCTAGGGACTATCCCTCTGTTTGCACAAGACGGGAGATAATGAGTTAATCGCTTCCTATGTACGTTCTGTATCGAGATTACAGATAAATCTGTCTGGAAACTCAAGATTTGCAGACGATAGCATCGGGGCAGCATCAGTGCACAACATTTGTTTGTGAAGATAGCACAAGATGCCGGCGGAAGTCTGATATGAAGAGGTCACGCGTGGATATTAAATTTTATATTTTGAAACACGTGAGGGTATTTTTTGAATTTGAAACACCCCTACCCACGTGGTGCTGAACGAGATTCGATTGGATTGGTTAATTTGAGAGGCCGGAATATACAGTGTATCTCATTGGAAAATTAGGCGGAAACACAGTTGGAATTGGAACTTGGAAACTGGAAATATAATGTAACAAAATCGGAGTCACGACACACACTGCAGCGCAAACGTCAGACTAGCGATTCCTAAAAGCCAGAAAAATGAAGGAGACATTGGACTATTCCACAACTATAAGTAACAGATCGAGTATTGGGCAACTTAAGAATTTACAAGTAAACCCGCATTTTTAATACAAGACTGGAAACTTTGGAATTTGATCACAAGTCATAGAGGAATTAAACAAAAGTGTTCCCAGGCCCAGTGATTTCGCAGAACACCCGCCGTCAGAGGTATTAACTCTAATTTCCCAGACCAAGTCATAGAGGAATTAAACAAAAGTTTTCCCAGGCCAGTGATTTCGTAGAATTCCCGTCGTCAGAGGAATTAACTCTAATTTCCAGACCAAAGTGATTCGCGAAGCTTCTAATACAGAGCTGTGTGCAGTCTAAATTTATATATATATATATATATATATATATATATATATATATATATATATATATATATATATATATATATATATATATATATATATATATATATATATATATATATATTATATATATATATATATATATATATATATATATATAAAAGTAATATTTCTAATTGTCTACCTTCTTATGTCGCCCATGAAACTTTGATCAGCCAAAGAGTCAACGAATTTAAGTACATGTGCTTCATTCGTTTATGATCTTTATTTACGACTACATATTTTGTGTATTTGTATATGTCACAGCGTTATTTCGCAGTGCATCTTAGGTATTGTGTTCGGCGAAAAGTCAGCCGGGCAAGGCCGGGGCTAGCCGAACTGGGGGGTCAGGTGACTACCGGAAGTCGGCAAAGAAGGCGCAAATTTGGGGAGTCAGAAACTAGCCTGCGTCCAGAGAGGACGGACATTTTTCCCTTTTGCCAGCAAGATTGCTGTGTGGTTCATATGGTGGACTGTTAATTGAGTGCTTGCCATATTTCGGACCTGGTGGATAAGTACGTTGTAATGCTAGAGCAGTGTATTGTCTAGTTCGTATTATCTACAGGCCGTAGTTTGATAAAAGATAGATGATTTTTGAGTGTGTCATTTCCATAGTTTTTGCCGCTCAGGTGAACGATATTCATTGCAGTGGTTTTCAGGGTAAGTCGTACTGTCGTGTATGATGCTGATAGATTAAGCTGCTAAGGCAAGTTTTACAGTGGCATTTCATTATTGTATTTGATGCGTTTATTGGCCGAGTGAGGCCTTATTGTACTGTGCATATTATTAAAGGGAAGTTCATGTTAAAGGTGTTCATTTCTATTGTCAGCCATTGTTGTGTGGTCGTACTGTTGGAAGAACGAGCCTTTAGTTGTTATTACAAATCCACACTGCAGTGGTGGAACCACAGTATTAAATGGTTCTTGACAGTAAATGACTATATATTTTGCGTATTTCTGTATGACTACACATTTGTCACTTGCCGCTTTGCTGTCTCGATAATATCGCAGTGTCTAATCTAGCTTAGGAGTCGCGGTAGCATAGTGGTTAGTGCACTGGCTTCCTTGCTCAGTGGTCTGTGGTTCGATCCCCAGATGAGGTGAGATTTTTTTAGGCCACAAACGGCTCCTGGGTCGACCCAGCCCCAGTTGGGTACCAGAGTAACTTCTGGGAAGGTTAAGGCGGCCGGCGTGATGCTGACTACATCACTCCTAGTGTGCCGATGGTCAAGAAAATATGGGCCTAACACTATATTCCCAATATGCCTCAATGGGCGTGTAACGGGATCCTTTACCCTCCTTTACCTAATCTAGTTATTTGGCAGCTTGCAGTATTTGCTTTTATACTCTTAATTATATTTATCTATTACACCGTATACTCTCTGAGGAGAATTTACTTAAACATTTGAATTACTGAGTATGTTTCTTCCCATGTTGCTCTTGGTAATACGTAAATAGCCTTTGTTTTCTACATTTTTTTTTTGCATTTGCAAGAGAATAGAGAGCTTTAGGCCGTTTCTGTAGACTTTCACCGTCTTTTCTAAATGTGCTGTTCTCAACCAGGCACTTCTGATTTGCGAACCATACTATTTTACTAAATAGATAGAAAGATGAATAGATAGGTAGGTAGGTAGATAAAAAGATTGATAAATAGAGAGAAAGAGATAGAGATTTAGATGGATAGACAGATAGATAGATTGATAGAAAGATAGATACATAGATAGATAGATAGGTAGGCAGGCAGACGGGTGGGTGGATGGATGGACGGACGGATGGATGGATAGATAGATAGGTGGATGGATGGATGGATGGATGGAGGGAGGGAGGGATGGATGGATGGATGGATAAATAGATAGATAGATAGATAGATAGATAGATAGATAGATAGATAGATAGATAGATAGATAGATAGATAGATAGATAGATAGATAGATAGATAGATAGATAGATAGAGAGAAAGATAGATAGATAGATAGATAGATAGATAGATAGATAGATAGATAGATAGATAGATAGATAGATAGATAGATAGATAGATAGATAGATAGATAGATAGATAGATAGATAGATAGATAGATAGATAGATAGATAGATAGATAGATAGATAGATAGATAGATAGATAGATAGATAGATAGATAGATAGATAGATAGATAGATAGATAGATAGATAGATAGATAGATAGATAGATAGATAGATAGATAGATAGATAGATAGATAGATAGATAGATAGATAGATAGATAGATAGATAGATAGATAGATAGATAGATAGATAGATATAACAAGTGCGGCAAATGATAGACAGACTGTATTTGAAAAAAAAATCTCTCATTATGTGTCATTTACCTTTGCAAGACAATAGACAATGTTGAAGTAACTGTCATTGATACCAAGATTAGAATACAAAAAGCACGAGGATCTTTCATTGCGTAGGGAAATATGTGGGATCTAAAAAACAATCAAGTTTAAGACTGTTATAAGAATCTTCAACTCAGTGTCAAGGCATTCCTAATTTATGGCTCTGAAACTTTGAGAACAGCAATATAAAAGGCAAGTCTGTAACAGACTTTCATAATTGGGTGCTAACGCAGAAAAAAGAAAAACGGAATGAAATGGTATTTCATGATCACCATTGTAGAACTAATGAGAATAGCGAACAAATACCGTTGGAACGAGAAGTGAGGACATGCCGCTTGACAGGACACGCGTTGATGAAGCCAGCTGATAGCATTAAAAGGTTGTCCGTTCTCTGGAATCTGAAAAAAAACATACCTATACTCCACAATAAGATCAAATATATTGAGTAAATACACAAACACCCACACACTCAAAAAAAAAACACGCACACACAAACATGTAGTTCTGTGTTTAGCGAGTTTCACATACGCGAATTCGGACATACGGGCACTGTGGCGTGAGGTTTTTATTGGCTCTTGGATCAGTATAGTACTGACAATTACAGAAATAGAATTTCTGCAGAAAATGGTGAAGTCCCAGTGTCTGAGAGAACTACTGGTATCACAAACTAGTTACGGCTGTGAATGATCTGATCTCGAAAAATTAGTAGAGAGGAGACCGACATAAATTGCCACCTCCGCTGTGTAACTAACTGTGATATTAAGGCAAGGAAACAGATTTTACTTAACAATGATAAAATCGACAAGTCGTTCAAATACAATTTCCTTATTATTTATTTAGTATATACACTATCTACTCTTGTGCTGAAGGATGGATGTTGAAACAATGGAATATAATGGATTTGTAAGTTTACATATGATTTACACACACATATATATATATATATATATATATATATATATATATATATATATATATATATATATATATATATATATATATATATATATATATATATATATATATATATATATATATATATATATATACACACTTGTATATTACAAGTCGTCAAATTATAGGAACAAAAAAATTATATCAGGTGTGCTGTTACTCAATTATAATACATGTATCAGCTGTGCTGTTAATTACGTATAATTTATCAGCTATAATCTTTTTATTGTCTCTTGCTACGCTAAATCTCTTTTTCGTCACTGACAGTTAATTTGCTCACAATTGCCGACGGAAATGGTATTAATGTGTACTCATCTCTCAAAAGATGTGTCCTTCTTAGTTTGGTTGACACAAAACACCCGCTGTTGATCGTTTCGTTAGCCCACCCAAGACTGAGGGGGACTAAAGATGTATCTCAGGTACAATCTCTGTGCTCCTGTGAAGTTCCAGGCAGCTGGATTGACTGGACATACGACCTCAGGTTTGATGACACGAATAAAACCTGTAACAAGTAAAAATAGGGGCTAATTTCTGTCCTCAAGCCCACCTATTTCTAGTGTGGGTGAAATGAGCGTGTCTCAGGTGTCTGCATGTAGGATGAATGACAACATGGCTCAGTATGATTTAGCAATAGCGAGACAAGACAGGTGTCTACTTGCAAAACATTCTTTCTGATAAACTAATACATGGATACATTCAATAATATAAATTCAATACATGAATACATACAATAATATAAATTCAATACATGAATACATTCAATACATGAATACATCCCATAATATAAATTCAATACATGAATACATCCAATAATATGTACACCTAGGTGTGATACAACCATTTCCTTCCCCCTGGAATATACCAAGCCCTCTCTGACAAGTGCTATAAGATATCCTAACAATATCGTTATGTTCTTATGATAGGAGTATATGAGACGAGGACTGTTTGGTTATATTTCAGGTGGGAGTAATCTGAATAGACTGAAGTATGTGAGACAATAGATTGAGATATATGGGACAATAGATTGAGCCCTAACAAGGACTGTTTTGGTTATATTTCAGTTGGTTTTATCTGAGATAATAGATTGAAGTTATAGGAGACAATAGGTTGAGTCCTAACAAGGACTGTTTTGGTTGTATTTCAGTTGGTCTGAGATAATAGATTGAAATTATAGGAGACAATAGGTTGAAGCATGAGTCCTATTAGTCTTCGTCTTCATCAATCATATTAGGAAATACAATCATTATACCTAATGCCCCAAGATACAATCAGTAACCTGATATATTCATAGTGAACCAAAATATATTAAATATATACAGGTGTAGATAGTATAAATGACACACAACAAATACCAAATTTATATTATCTGCTGAAGGCCTATTTTCCTACCAGTTTATAGTAAAAATATATTTACCCTCTAAGATTTTTAAACCGGCCAGGTTTTGACTCGACTTATTGAAGCAGGCTGCAGGTCAATGCACTCAGGTAAGCTATAAATCAAGGTGACAGCTTCTTCTCTTCAGTCGGTCGGTATCTCTGGCGTCGTGTCGGTGATGTGTGATTATGCATAAAATCCGCCCGATTATATAGGCAGGTGAGGTAACTTCTACTGCTTAATGAAAGCGTTTGGTTGGTTCCTGGCGGGGCAAGCTGATTGGTTGTCTGCAGTTTAGTCCCAGGCGTCCTACAGCCTAATTTTATTCGGTTTTTTTCCCGCCATCTTGCGTGAACAAGATGGCCGCGACCCACATCCGAAAAAAACAGGGCTTAAGTTTTTTCCTGGCGTAACTTCTTGTAATTTATTCCGGCTCAGCAACTGTGCGTTGATTGGCTGGTGCAAATTTGTATCCCGACATATTGATTTAACAAAGTAGTGGGGTTACACACACTCGTTTCACGACAGGCACCAATTGTTAGGCATTTTGTTTTATTTACGCGCCAAACTCGAAGTTACGCGACCTGATATTTTTACAGTATTTTATCTACGCGCCAACGGGAGCCCGAGAGCGAGATAATGACATCATCACAGTGACGTTCATTCCCGCGCTTACACTCGCGGTACAGACCTCGAACTAAGTGCTATGTGTTTCGGCATTGTGCTTGTTTACGTCTGTATTTCATACCGATTGAACTTACAAATGCTAAATTAAGTAGTTTTTATTGTCGCTTAATAATATTAGTGAAATTATTAAATTAACTATGACAATGAAGAATGTAATGGTCTTGCCCTTGTCGGTGTTGAATAATGTGTCAATTGTTGTTTTCTGCACACGTACTTAACATTAATGATGTTGTCGTAGATTTTTTATAGGGGAATTAAGACTTGGGTTGGTCCCTTCTGAATAGATTAGAATGAGTGATAGCCACAGTGAGAGATGATAGTAGAAATAGAGTTCCACGAGTGAGATGGTAGGATGTGATAGAGGCTGTCTCTGAGATCGAGAAAATCTTCTCTCTCTCACCTATCTTCTACGACAGATTTAGAGTAGTCAGACAGTCTAACACACACACACACACACACACACACACACACACACACACACACACACACACACACACACACACACACACACACACACACACACACACACACACACATATATATATATATATATATATGTCACGTGGGTCTTTATATCATTAAATTACCTACATCTTCTTCCTATTCTCTCACCCTAATCCTTTCATTTTATTACTTTTCCGTACTTGTTTTTCCTGTATTTTTTCGCATCATTCGTTGCGAAAAATATATTTCTTTCCCATCATCGTTTTTCTTTCTCATACTGACTAGTAACCTTATTGCATCAGATGTCAGTCGCGCAGGTAAGACGTGAAGGTGTGAGAAATTCGTTTCGCTGGACATAGAGCAGACTTTTGGTCTACCATTTTGTTCACCTGTCACTAGCTTAAGGTGTCAAACCCGGCATCTGTACGACGCAGTTGTAGACGGTTGTCTGAGATTTGCAACTGTCACGCGCATTTCTCGGTCACTGGTGGCAGTTACGTCACGCGTTAAGCTGACGTAAACGTTGGGAGTAGGGGAGATAATTTCGCTTGGCGAAATAAGTTGGGGCCCTTTGTCTGATTTTAAGATATTGGCCCGAGTTTGAAACTTTAATTTCATTCTCGCTCCTATATTCGCAGTAGACAGGTTGTTCGAAACAGAATAGCTGTTAGCGAAGTTTCTCAGTTTGTTTCGGCAATTGGTCGAACTTCTAGACTTCCTTAAATATTCAGCATATAATTCTTAAGTTGTGCGACAACCTGTAGTTCTGTGTGAGGTAATATATATATTATATCTAGTATTTTGTGAAATGATAAAGTGTTAAGTCGCTTATTTCATATTTCACTAGTTAGATTTTGCGCAGAGTGCCAAATTTATATAGTCTGTATTATTTTCTAGTGACGTGTTTCAGTGGATAGCAGAATAAATTATATCTTAGCTTACTAAACAATAATGTAGCTATAATGAAGTTAATTTTACTGCTAAGAAATCAGACGAGATCATATTTTTCTAAGCTAACTTACAAATGCTAGAAACCTCATGAGATGTTGACGGAACACGCACGTGTTCCTAAATTCATGGGGATTGATGATTTAAAAAAAAAAATATAACTTACTTTACGGAATTTAAACGATAAGTCAAGCAGTACACTTGCGGTTTAATAATGTAAGTTATAGTGGGTACATATTGTAAAATTATTTGATATGTGTTCTTTCTTTTATATAGTGAAACGGTGGTACCCAACTTTACCAGCGTTCTAGTACGTGAACTTTATTTGGGAAGAAACAAATCACTTTCATTACCTGAACTGTAACAGTTAAATGAAGTAAGAGGCCTTCGCGCCAGAATTAATTCTTCCAGAATAACTCTTCAGTACAATTCAGCCCGTTGTGGCAAGCAAAGATCAGAAACATTCCGACAGAGTTTTGACTAGTACTGAGGTGACCAAATATAGTAACTTCCTGAAAGTAGACACCGATCTGACATTCCTTAAATTCTAGAAACCAAAGCTAATGACATTGTGCTCTGCTAACTTTCGTGCCTGGACAATATTTTATGTGACTTAATCAGACATTCGAAAAATTAGAACACCCAAGGAATCGTTCCCTGAGAGTTTAGTACGTCTTTTGGAACTGGGGATTTCTTGGTCAAGGACTGCATTTTCGGGTCTGTGTGAAGGTCCTAGAATTGAGTATGTTCCCAGAGGCAGCGAGCAAAGTTGTGAGTATAACTGCATGGCCATGGCTGAATGAATGAGTGTACGCAGATCAGAGTGTTATTTTACAGTTATAGATTGTCACCCATTTACTGTCTTAATTCTTTTTGTTTAACCTGCAGAATTTGTTACTATTTGCTAGAGTTTCTTTACTTCTTAGGCTAAATCAGATTATTCAACTCTGTGCATACATTTACGAGAAAAGAAGAAAAACTCTTAGCCTCAACCCTACGTATCTATAACTCTTTGGGCCATCATCTGTTCTCTTAACGGGGCTGTGGGCTAAACCTAGAGTAAGATTCTAACGGGCTATCATACTTGTATCATTTTCTTAAATTTTATGACTATTTGTATATGTTTTCCTTGATGTAATTTTTGGTGTTGTGAGAAATTTTGATATGATAATTAAAATATCTCTCTTGAACAAAAAAATCAGTGCGTTGGTCAGCTCGATCCCATTTATCTGTATATCATTGTTATAGTTTTCCCACGTCTGTGTGTTTACCTGTCGTCACGTGTATGTGCGTGCCCGTGAGTAGATAGAGATATTAATATATATATATATATATATCTGTGTTTAGACTGTCTGACGCCTTTAAAAAACGGTCGTAGAAGATAGGTGAGAGAGAGAAGATTATCTCGATTCTCAAAGACAGCTTCTTTATCACATTCTATCATCTCACGTGTGGGAAATTCTATTGTGGTTTTTTTTTTCACCAGCTCTCACTGTGACTATCACTCATTCCAACCTATTCTGAAGGGACCAACCCTAGTCTTAATACTCCTATCTAAAATCTACGACAAATGGTCGCTCGTTACCGGGAATTGAACCCAAAATCCTAAGGCGATACGACAAATGGGTTCTCGTCCGTAGGATTTTTGAACTTAGAATAGGAAGACGAGTACGACAAATGGTTGCTCGTTTCCGGTCTTTGAACTTAGAATAGGAAGACGAGTACGACAAATGTGGACTCGTCTATCTGGATTTTGAACTTAAGATTCTTTATTCTGTAATAGAGTAAGAGTGTGATGTCTTGTGAGTTTTGTATCTTTTAAAAATAATTTATCCCCTAGACTAACGATTTGTTTACGGGCGTGCTGACCACACAAACTGATAAGTTTTTTCCACAGCATTAAGAAGCAATATACATTTCAGTTACAGGTTGATTGTCGGAATATATGTTAATTACTGATTTTGTAATACTAAACGCTGGTAAAGTGGTGAGTGTATAACATTCACTGGGTTTTGAAGAAGTAGGTGTTTGCGCAAAAGCTAAGGAGTGCGTTTCGGACTATTTGTCCAGATTAATTGCCTCCCTTACCCTAACTGTCTTCAGGGGTGAACTTATAGTGGATTTTATAATTAAGGGGATTTTTTTTTCTCCGAAATTTTTGCAATAATTATTTGCTTTTCCACTGTAGCTACTTATTTTTCAGGGGGTAATCTTAACTACCATTTAGTTGGCGTAGTCGTGTTTTGCATTAGGTGCTTTATTGCCGATAATAGCAGCGATAGTTAGATTTTTATTTTTGGAGGAGGTATCCCAGGGTTAAGGTTATCATCTTTCGGATTTTTGGTATTTTTTTCTCCTAAGTGGTAGGAACCAGGTTATTTTTTTTTCTATTTGCTATCTCAACGTGTCTCAGTCACTGACATAATATGGCCGAGAGGGCAAAGCTTAGACAACTCCTCAGGGACGAAGCGAGAGAGGAGGGACTGGAAGGAGAAGAAGCGGAAGCTTTTGTCAGGGACGAACTTGAGAGATATGATGCGGAGAGGAAAGAAGAAGAACTAAAGAGGAAAGAAGAAGCAGCGGAGAGGAAAGAAGCGGAAGACCGGCTATTACAGCAGAAAAAGATGGATGAGGAAATGGAAATTCGCAGGATGCAGCATGAGGAAAGAGAGAAGGAGAGACAGCAGGAGAAGGAGAGGGAGGAGAGACAGCTTGAGGAAAAAGAGAAACAGAGACAGCACGAGTTGGCTCTTAAAACTCTAGAATTCCAAAGGCGTGGTGCCGCCTCTACCTCCAGCAATGGAGAGTCTTCTCCTCATTCTTCCTTAACTGATCCTTCTAACACTCAATCTCTTCAACTCAACGCTATGTCTTTCACTCTTGAGTCTTTCCCTTATCCTAATGAGAAGATTGACACTTGGCTAGAAAAATTTGAGAAAATTGCAACTCTGTACGGTTTAGAGAGGTCGCGTTGGAACATGAAGCTTTCCCAGGCTTTGAAAAGTTCTGCGTATGATGTTTACGCCAAACTGGAAAGTAGCCAACAAGACGACTACGACTTGTTGAAGAAAGCGTTACTGGAGCGCTTTGAAATGAACGCTCGAAAATTTTTGCAACTGTTTCGCAACAGCAGGAAAGAGAATTCTGAAACTTTTCAGCAGTTCTCATCTCGTCTAAAGGGATATCTAACAAAGTGCCTTGAGCTTTCACAGCTCCCCTCTACCTATGAAGGTCTTGAGGAATTTGTTTTAACGGAACAAATAAAGAACACTTTGTCTGCTGATACCCGGAGATTTCTCGCTGAGCAGGGGGCAGAAAAACTTGAAGACATTTTAGAGAAGTCTGAGCGTTACCATAATGCGCTGGCTGAGCTACCGGCCACAAAGCGGAAACCGACAGAGGAGCATTTTCGAAAACATAACCTAGAGCAATCTTCTCAGGCTTCTAACCAAAATAACCACAGAGAAACTGGACCTCAAAACCCCCCTCTGGAAAAATCCAAGTTCTACAAAAACAAGTACCCAAACCACCCCAAACAGTCTGATCAACCCGACCGCCCTACATGGCAGCGCAGCCAGAAAGGACAAGGTGGCAAAGGGAGAACCCCTGAGCACGGGACATATGATCAGACCGAGCACACCGAGCCGAAACGCATCGGATGCTTATTAACAGTCTCGCAAGGCGGAATTATTGACAGTGATTCCCAACCTGTTGGGGATAGACCCTCAACGCGAGGTATTGTTACTGTGAACGGTTCTCAAACTTCTTGCTTATTTGACACGGGGCTTTCTTACGATTGCATTGTTGCCAGAAAGCTGGTTAAACCCGGTCAAGAGACAGGAGAGACCGTCAAACTTTGTGGAGTTCGTAAGAGTGATGCACCTACAGCGCTTCCCATCGCATTGGTGGAGATACACTCTGACTTTGTCAGAGGGGTGATCAAAGCGGCTGTTATGGATGATCCCATCTACCCAGTCATACTTGGCGGGAGATACGTGTGTATTGGGAGACCGGAAGAGCCGATTGTGGCAGCAGTAACTACAAGAGGGCAAACCAAAAAGGAACAGGAGCCTGCGCCTAATTTGTTACCTAGGGAACTTAGAGAAGCGCAACAAAAGGATCCTACTTTGGCACCCTGCTTTAGGAAACTGCCCATGGCGAAGGAACCAACACAGCACGGGGACATTTTTTCTAAGGATGGCGTACTTTATCGGAGAACGGGCAAGCCTGACCAAGGTTACAACCAGCTCCTAGTACCGAAACAGTACAGAAGCCAAATCCTAGAAATGGGGCACTCTCTTCCCTTCAGCGGACATATGGGACAGAACGCCACAAACCAACGTATAACCACTCATTATTGGTGGCCAGGAGTAAACACTGATATTATCAGGTACGTCAAATCCTGTGCCCAGTGCCAACGTGTACCACCCAAGCAACGGACACCCCCAGTCCACATGGGTGAAATGCCAATAATGGGAACACCATTCGAACGGGTTGTGATCGACATTTTAGGGCCTTTCGACAGGACTAAAAGAAGGAACAGGTTTATCCTGACCATAGTCGATACATGCACTTTATGGGCAGAAGCTATCCCGCTAACATGCTCAGATGCCAAGCATGTCGCAGAAGCCCTCGTGCAGATTTTCACTCGGTTGGGATTCCCTCAGCAAGTGTTGACGGATAACGGATCTCCATACCGAAACCTGTTGATGGATGAGATCGTGAAGATCTTGAGGACCCAACACATCCACACTAAGCCATATACTCCGACCGGAAATGGGCTCGTGGAACGTGCAAATGGAAACCTCAACATGATGCTAAGTAGACTGGCACAAGTGAAACCTGAAGATTGGGATCTTTGTATTCCTGCAGCGTTATTTGGCTACAGAGAATCTCCTCATACTTCCACAGGATTTCCGCCAGCTACACTCTTATTCGGCAGACCCATTAAGGGCCCGCTGGAAGCCTTACTTCAGTCTCTGACAGACGAGAAGGCGGATGAGACAGTTGTCTCAGCCAGTAAATATGTGTCGGTTTTAAAGGAAAGGTTGAAACTAGGGTGGGACCTAGCAACGACTAACTTTAAGCGAGCACGCACCAAGCACGCTAACCGATACAGGAAAGTCGCGGAAGAGAGAGAACTGGAAGCAGGAGAGAAAGTTTTGGTGTTGCTCCCTACCGAGAACAACCAACTGAAGATCGGATGGCAAGGGCCGTTTACCGTCCTGAAAAAGATTTCTAAGGCTAACTACCAGATATCTATTCAAGGAAAGGAAAAGGTTTTCCATTTAAATCTCTTAAAGAGATACTTGGAAAGACCTGTGCCGACCTCCGACCATCTCCTGACGATCGCCAAAACTGACGAAGATGACGATAGTGGCAGGGATATTCTACCGCTATCACAGGAAATCTTTCAAAAATGTCAGAAGCGGCGACGCTCTTTCAAGCGCGCATGGGAGACATTCCAGAGGAAGGAAACTTTGGAGAGTAGACTTCATGAGTAGGACTTGCAGAGAGATGGAGGGGGAAGATGAGAAGGAAGAAGACAGACACCCCGAAGCTACGGTTATAGGAAATTTAATTCCATAACGTAGACATGGAGTGCTTCCATATCTTAAGGGGGGACGTCATGTCACGTGGGTCTTTATATCATTAAATTACCTACATCTTCTTCCTATTCTCTCACCCTAATCCTTTCATTTTATTACGTTTCCGTACTTGTTTTTCCTGTATTTTTTCGCATCATTCGTTGCGAAAAATATATTTCTTTCCCATCATCGTTTTTCTTTCTCATACTGACTAGTAACCTTATTGCATCAGATGTCAGTCGCGCAGGTAAGACGTGAAGGTGTGAGAAATTCGTTTCGCTGGACATAGAGCAGACTTTTGGTCTACCATTTTGTTCACCTGTCACTAGCTTAAGGTGTCAAACCCGGCATCTGTACGACGCAGTTGTAGACGGTTGTCTGAGATTTGCAACTGTCACGCGCATTTCTCGGTCACTGGTGGCAGTTACGTCACGCGTTAAGCTGACGTAAACGTTGGGAGTAGGGGAGATAATTTCGCTTGGCGAAATAAGTTGGGGCCCTTTGTCTGATTTTAAGATATTGGCCCGAGTTTGAAACTTTAATTTCATTCTCGCTCCTATATTCGCAGTAGACAGGTTGTTCGAAACAGAATAGCTGTTAGCGAAGTTTCTCAGTTTGTTTCGGCAATTGGTCGAACTTCTAGACTTCCTTAAATATTCAGCATATAATTCTTAAGTTGTGCGACAACCTGTAGTTCTGTGTGAGGTAATATATATTATATCTAGTATTTTGTGAAATGATAAAGTGTTAAGTCGCTTATTTCATATTTCACTAGTTAGATTTTGCGCAGAGTGCCAAATTTATATAGTCTGTATTATTTTCTAGTGACGTGTTTCAGTGGATAGCAGAATAAATTATATCTTAGCTTACTAAACAATAATGTAGCTATAATGAAGTTAATTTTACTGCTAAGAAATCAGACGAGATCATATTTTTCTAAGCTAACTTACAAATGCTAGAAACCTCATGAGATGTTGACGGAACACGCACGTGTTCCTAAATTCATGGGGATTGATGATTTAAAAAAAAAATATAACTTACTTTACGGAATTTAAACGATAAGTCAAGCAGTACACTTGCGGTTTAATAATGTAAGTTATAGTGGGTACATATTGTAAAATTATTTGATATGTGTTCTTTCTTTTATATAGTGAAACGGTGGTACCCAACTTTACCAGCGTTCTAGTACGTGAACTTTATTTGGGAAGAAACAAATCACTTTCATTATCTGAACTGTAACAGTTAAATGAAGTAAGAGGCCTTCGCGCCAGAATTAATTCTTCCAGAATAACTCTTCAGTACAATTCAGCCCGTTGTGGCAAGCAAAGATCAGAAACATTCCGACAGAGTTTTGACTAGTACTGTGGTGACCAAATATAGTAACTTCCTGAAAGTAGACACCGATCTGACATTCCTTAAATTCTAGAAACCAAAGCTAATGACATTGTGCTCTGCTAACTTTCGTGCCTGGACAATATTTTATGTGACTTAATCAGACATTCGAAAAATTAGAACACCCAAGGAATCGTTCCCTGAGAGTTTAGTACGTCTTTTGGAACTGGGGATTTCTTGGTCAAGGACTGCATTTTCGGGTCTGTGTGAAGGTCCTAGAATTGAGTATGTTCCCAGAGGCAGCGAGCAAAGTTGTGAGTATAACTGCATGGCCATGGCTGAATGAATGAGTGTACGCAGATCAGAGAGTGTTATTTTACAGTTATAGATTGTCACCCATTTACTGTCTTAATTCTTTTTGTTTAACCTGCAGAATTTGTTACTATTTGCTAGAGTTTCTTTACTTCTTAGGCTAAATCAGATTATTCAACTCTGTGCATACATTTACGAGAAAAGAAGAAAAACTCTTAGCCTCAACCCTACGTATCTATAACTCTTTGGGCCATCATCTGTTCTCTTAACGGGGCTGTGGGCTAAACCTAGAGTAAGATTCTAACGGGCTATCATACTTGTATCATTTTCTTAAATTTTATGACTATTTGTATATGTTTTCCTTGATGTAATTTTTGGTGTTGTGAGAAATTTTGATATGATAATTAAAATATCTCTCTTGAACAAAAAAAAAAATCAGTGCGTTGGTCAGCTCGATCCCATTTATCTGTATATCATTGTTATAGTTTTCCCACGTCTGTGTGTTTACCTGTCGTCACGTGTATGTGCGTGCCCGTGAGTAGATAGAGATATTAATATATATATATATATATCTGTGTTTAGACTGTCTGACGCCTTTAAAAAACGGTCGTAGAAGATAGGTGAGAGAGAGAAGATTATCTCGATTCTCAAAGACAGCTTCTTTATCACATTCTATCATCTCACGTGTGGGAAATTCTATTGTGGTTTTTTTTTTCACCAGCTCTCACTGTGACTATCACTCATTCCAACCTATTCTGAAGGGACCAACCCTAGTCTTAATACTCCTATCTAAAATCTACGACAATATATATAAAATATATATATATCTCCACTCACATACACACGCACATAGGACGACAGTTAGACGTGCAGACGTGGGAAAACTATAACAATGATTATATAGATATTTTGGGAACGAGCTGACCCGACACACTGATTAAGTTCCAGGGAATTTTTAATTATCAGAAAATTCCATCACAACACATTAAATTACATCAAAGCATATACAAATAGTCATAGAGTCAATAAAAATGCTACAAGAATGATAGACCCACAGTATGATCCTTTCCCTCGATGTTTAGCCCACAGTCCTGTTAAAGGAAAAGATGATAGCCCCAACGAGTCACGGATACATCTGCTGTAGTCTCGTGCTTTTCCCTTTTCAAAGGTATGAACAGACTTTGATAGTAGTATGGTCTATCCTAAGGAAAATTATTGTTAGCAACAAACTTGCATAAAGAATTTTGTTGTAGACAGCAAAAATGGGTGCCAAAATACAACAATGAAGGGATCGCTTAGTCCTGCATTCACTCTATTCAGTCATCAGGGCCCTGACACACATTCTTACCCACAATCGTACTGCTGTCCACCGTCTGGCGCAAAATTTAGGACACTTCTCTACAGTGAATCTGTATTCTTTGGATAAAGAGAATACCAGCTCTGCAGATACAGGTTTCTTCCGATGTTCCGGGGAGTATTCACTTCACCAGTTTATTTTAAGATTACTGTTAAGGTCACTTGAATCAGTTTGGGTAAGAAAGTTTAAACGGGCTCACAGTGTCAGAATCTCGAGGTTTCCACTACTTAGGGAAAATGGCAGGTTTGTAACTTCGATCAAAGGTAAAATTCTGGGTCACACCACAAGGTTTCAAAATCGTCGGAATGTTAATTTCTTGTAATATTTTACTCGCCCAAGGGCTGACATGTACTTGATGTTTTATCAGGAAGAATTTAATCTGGCTCGGTAGGCGCAGTTATTAAAATTAAATCTTAAAGGTTCTTGTAAAGGTTATAAACCAAGTCTTTTAAGAAAAGAATGTTTTTGTTCTTCACAGATATTCTCTGTACTCAACGCTGGGAAAGTTGGGTTACCCCAGTATTCACTGTATAAAGAAACCAACATATGAAATATTAATACATACTATCCTCGGTTGTAACTTACATTTTAAACTGCAAGCGTACAGCTTGACTTATCATTTAAAACTTCCCGTGAAATAAGTTATATTCATAAAATCAATCATCATGAATTAGGAATACATACGTATCCCGTCAATACTCACTGATGTAGCATTTCAGTTCTAAGTTAATTTTAAAATATATTCTCGTCTGATTATTTAGCAGTTAAATTAAATTCATTATAGCTACATGATTTTAAGCTAGAAATTATAATTTATCCTGCTTTTCCACTGAAACACGTCACTAGCAAATAATACAGACTATATTTTAATTCTCTCTGCACAAAAGAACTAGTGAAAAATAGGCGATTTAACACTTAATCACTCGCAAAATACTAGATAACTAATATAATATTTACCTCAACACAGAACTACTAAGAACTTAAACCATTTCGACCAACTAAATGATGCTTCTATTAACAGAGATTCTTAGGAATCGAACGAGGTCGTTCTCTTCTTGACTGCGGAGTTACTGAGTGAATGAAATCTAAAACTCTGGTTTATAACTTAAACAGACAAAGGATGCACGCTATAGCGAGACCCCGAAATAGTCTCCCCTTCTCGTCCTAACACCTACGTTAAATCAGGCGACTACCATAACTGCCACTTCTCGTCTTTGACACCTCCACGACTATTCTCATTCCTGAGCAATGCATGAGTGTCATATCACACTTCAAGAACTCAGCCGAAAAACTGCTGTGTCCGGTGAAAATGTAGATGGTAAGTCTCCTTAGGTGGCAGTTTCCACACTTCACCGAGCAACTTAGCCGTAAAACTACTTGTCAGATGGAAAATTTCCAGACAAAATATCTGCTCTGAGCGAGCATGTCTGGCGCGATTCACACCTCCGTCTAACTATCGGACAGTGAGCGCTCATGTCAGATGCGAATGCCAGACGACCCGTCTCCACTGCAGAGGGCAATTTTCACACTAGCCTGACGAAAACTCTCGTGACAGATGAGAATGTACAGACGCATGTCTGCTATCTCTGTCTGCCAAGACGAGTATTCACAGTTTCGTCCACTGACATCTACGTAATAGAATGCGTATCAGTATGAGAAAGAAAAACGGTAAAGTGAGAATGGGAAAGAAAATATTTTTTCGCAAACAAACGAATGCGAAAAATACAGGAAAGGATAAAGAGTGATAATAAAATAGAGGACATGGGTAGAAAAGAAGAGGAAATATAGAAAATTTATTGATCATAAATGTCTATGCGACAGATGTGTATTAATTTAAACTGTTTGTTATTGTCGCGAGAGGGTTGAGATGTTATTAAAATATAATATATCCTGGACTCAAAGTTGTATCAGGTGATACCAGGATAGTGCCCGATAAGAGTCTGGTCTTATAAGTCATACCCCCTTCTCTGAAAAGAGTAAGGGTGTATGGATATCAAAGGTAGGGTCAAGCTGTATAAGTTTCCAGGTATGATGTTAGTGTATTATCCTGGATCCCTATGGGCTCCCTCTCAAGATCCTCCCTTGATTATTATATTATTATTGTTGACTCTGGGGATATTAACAAAATTATTTCCAACAAGAACATGAACTCAACTTTAATAAGTAAGTAAGTCTGTTGGTAAATATTTACAATTTATTTAGCCTATACCGTTTCTCTTTTCGGTCTGGAAAGTTTGAAATGAAATCAAATTTATTTACAACAATAAATCAATAAACATTGAAAATAATTACCAATCTTAAAAAGTCATTCACTTGTTGAAGATTATCAACTGGATTAATTATCTCCTTTTAAAGAACATTGATATGATACTAATGAGTTTTGTCACTATTTCTTGACTGTGAAGCTAGTAATGGGTAAATTTATGTCCACACTTTTCATCATTCACTGTATGTTTATTTGCATCTTGTCTTTTAGTATAGGGGTATAATCTGGATACGCTGATCAGTGGCTTTGTTTTGCCACTTATCTTGTGTTTAGAGATCTGTCACTCTCCTGCCATGGACGATCACGTATTTTGAATTTCTCCAGGCGGTGGAAGCTGGGTATCTGGCCCTGTTAACCACAAGGGCACTTGCACCACAGAGTCCAGCAGAGGTGGATGACTCTATAAAGTTTTTGTTTTGTAGTTGCCAGGATAGAACCTGAAACAAAAATAAACGTAACCCCTATATGGTCCATCACTATTCCATTATTACACAAGATGGGGACGATAGACAGTGTCAGATAATGTGCTAGCAAATGCACAGGACAATATATACCAGCACTACCCATATCCAGTTCACCGTGACTACACTTTCCTTTTAAAACCTTAGTTAGATCCATCTGTCCATGCTACGCCTCCATACAATGATTTGGTCTAGTATAAAATACTAAGTAATATATTTATAAGTTACACATCTTTCTTTCTGCTCGCTGTGTTTTTCAAATCTTATGGCCCCAATTTAGCAAGGGCAAGGTCTATTTATACTAGCACATCCGGCGTATCGGAAAGCAGGGGGCTAACGGGGTATTGCGAATCCCAAAATGAGGCATATTTTGTCTCTCTGTTCAATTATGAAAAACTAGTTTCCCCCTTATCTTTCTTATTTCTGGAGCGATTTTATTCATCTAAGGCTTAAATTATACCCTGAATTAATCTTTATCTTCCTAGCTAAAATCTTTTAGTCTCCTAAGTGCATTTTATTCTATGCATATTTTAAATACCTAAATTAGGGACTAACCCGATGTGTCGAAGCCTTTCCACTCAATATATCTCTCTTAATAAACTACTTTTCGTGGAAGTCTTTACACCTACCTCTAAAGTAACATTCCTGTTTTAGAATTAGAGACCTCTTCCAAGTGGTACTTCTTTCCTACTTATGTAATTAATTTACATCTTTCACTCGGGTGCACAAATGAGGACTGGCCATTTTGCCTGTCCAAGGCTGTAGTAAACACACGAATACGGAAGTATTTTCATTGGCTAGTGTATCATATAATTTCTACAATGTATGGCGCGCAGTTTTCGTCGGAGTTACTCAGGATTATACAGAAGCTGTGTTGTGAAGCAGACTAACTCACGACAGTTATTACATGTATTTATTTTTATTATTATGTACAGCATTGGTGGAACGTATCCCTTTATTTAATATGTATTTAAATGAGATAATCCTGTTCCATTTACGCGATTTCTGTTTACGCAATGGTCTTGGGAACGTATATATTGCGTAAACAAAGAATTATACACACACACACACACACACACACACACACACACACACACACACACACACACACACACACACACACACACACACACACATATCCGTATTTTAGTCGCGTATTATGAAACAATGACCAAATCTTTACAGACTGTCATAATTATGTACTTGCACTAATTACAAGGTTGAAATGGTATGACTAGATCACAGACAGGACAGCGTGAGTACAGTTTGGACAGGGCAGACTAGGACGTTGAGTGAAGACAGTTGTGAGAGAAGGCAAACTAGGACTTTGAACGAATACGGTTACGGAAAAGAGAGAATGGATGCAATTTGAACTCAACAACCTAGGACGTTGAGATGAAGCCAATTTGGGACAAGACGGACTAGAACGTTTGGTGAAGACAGCTTGGGAGAAGACTGGCTAGGACGTTGAGTGAATGAACGAACGATCGAACTTAATTTTCAAAGGGTTTAGAATTGGGCACGCAGGCCCGTCTAACATTCTGCCCTTCCTTTCTCTCGTCTTCCATACTGAATCCATTTATTCTCACATGTATCTTAAATATTACTTAAATAATAAAATAAAATACAATAAAATAAAATCCCAACATTGTAACAGTACAATAACAGTTACACACATTTACAGTACCTTATGATTATTAATACTAAACAGGGAAAAATTATCTTTAAAACGTACATATGATGTTATATAATTATTTAAGAACATAACCAAATTAGGGTGGCATATTATCTGCACTCATGAGTGAAGACAGTTTGGGAGAAGACAGACCAGGACGTTTGATGAAGATAGTTTGGGAGATGACAGACTAGAACGTTGAGTGAAGACAGTTTGGGTGAAGACAGACTATGACGTTGAGTGAAGACAATTTGGGTGAAGACAGACTATGACGTTGAGTGAAGACAATTTGGGTGAAGACAGACTATGACGTTGAGTGAAGACAGTTTGGGTGAAGACAGACTATGACGTTGAGTGAAGATAGTTTGGGAGATGACAGACTAGAACGTTGAGTGAAGACGGTTTGGGAGAAGACAGATTAGGATGTAGAGTGAAGACAGTTTGGGAAAAAGACATTCTAGGACGTTGAGTGAAGACAGTTTGGGTGAAGACAGACTATGACGTTGAGTGAAGACAATTTGGGTGAAGACAGACTATGACGTTGAGTGAAGACAGTTTGGGTGAAGACAGACTAGTACGTTGAGTGAAGACAGTTTGAGTGAAGACAGACTAAGAAGAACTTTGTATCCAGACTTGGATGCAGGTCTCAGTGACGGGAGCTCCTGTCTGCTGCATCACGTGCTATTAACTCTCTGCTAGCGAAGTGACGTATCGTAAACCTGACACTGTTGAACACATGGCTTGTCTACCGTGCTCAAGGTTGGGGAACACAAAATAGGTCTTTACATTCCGGTGTGGGGGAATTATAGTACATTGGGATTAGAGGCTATGACACCAAAACGAGTGTTTCAATTATTTAACATTTTTACAGCAACGAAAATGTAGAGTATTTAACATTTATACCACAACGAAAATGGGAATTATTAAAATTTATACAGGAAAAGGAAAGTTGGATTTATTTAACTCTTTTATTTCAAATGAAAATGTGAATTACTTAACATATATAAATAAAATCTACTGGTTGAGTGATTTAATATGCCGACTGCAAAACCTATGTAGTAATTGTTTAAAATTGCGTAAAGATAGAGATATATATTCAGGAGACTGTTATTTCAATGGCTCCATACATTCTTTCATAATAAAGGTAAGATATGGTCACAGGACAGTTGAAAATCGTTGGAAAAAAAAGTGTTCAAAAAGTTTGAGGCAATGATAAATCTGTTCACTCAAACGCTCGCTCATTCACCTACTAACTTGATAACTCGCTCGCTCATTCAATTACTCATGCACTGAAAAACTAACTCACTCATTCAACTCACTCACTCATTCACTCAACTCACTCATTCAACTCACTCACTCATTAACTCGCTAACTTGCTCGCTCGCTCGTCGCCGACTGACAGACTGACTGACTGACTCACTCACAGATTGACTGACTCATTCACTTATTCACTCACTCAACTCACTCACTCATTAACTCACTAGCTTGCTGTCTCGCTTGTCACTGACTGACTGACTGACTTACTCACAAGCTTGCTTGCTCGCCCCTTTCATTTTTCCTCCTTATTATTATTATTTGAAAGCAAACAAGTCCAACATAATTTTTCTTTTTTCCTAACATGTCCTGTTTAGGCTTGTCTGGCATCAAACAGATAGGGCTTTTGTATCCCAGCTGTGACAAAACGTGTCAACATGCTATTTTGTGTGATTTCTCACACCTTCAGCCCTCCGCCAGTATCCTTCTTTTTCTTCAGTTTTCTCACATGATTTGGCATAAATCATGCCTTTTCATTTGTATTTTCACTATTTTGCTCAATGCTGGACATAGCATGGTGAAGTCTCTAACACGCTACTCCCCTATGGCAGTATTTGCTACGGGAGCAATTTTTATCTTATTGTGTCGCATTCACGCTTCACGAAGACGTGTTAAGTTACGCCAGGTTATTAAACGGTCAGCGACAGTATTTTATCACAATATCGGTCTGACCATCTTTTCAAGCGACAAGGAGTGTTGAATAGTACCAGGTTTGTTTGTCTGGCGAAACACATGATAACCCGTGCACGAGGCGGAACTCATGACATAAGCGCTTTCTGGTCATCCTTTCTACACCAACATTACCGTCTGTGTGACACCTGTGGGCAGACAAGAGTGATATAATCGCTCCCGGTCACTTGGTAAAACGTAATCATGGATTATTACATTTTAGACAATATGAGTCTACAAATGTGTTGGTGAGAGTGTATGCAAGACATCATATTACCATATATGGGAGACGTGACCTTTTGCAAAATTTTCCGTGCAGGAAATATTTGGAAAGTGCCACACCCGACCTGTTTGAAATGGTTGGATCTTTCTGATTAGATACATAGCATCATTGGAGGGAATATAGGCTGACAATTTCACAGTTTTATTTGTCTGTGATTTGCACGCTCGCCAAGACAACATCAGACCTTCGCCAGAGTGAAGAACTAGATTCATAACTATTTGTTATCCGGACCTTTTATTGGAGAACCAGATAAGACTTATAAATCACAGGAAATCTCTTTCAAATTTTAAAAAGGAAAAGCGGGACTAGGAAACTGAAGAAACACGGAGTCAGAAGGGGCAATCTATTGTAAAATTATAAGAAATCCCAGGCACGTATAAGAGAAAGATTCGTCTCTTTTATTCATCTGTGCGACAAGACTGCAGCCAGGATTGGCGTAAGTTGTGATTTACATTTCATGTTTTATTACTAACATGTGAACTAACATATATACTGAAACACATTAAAAACGCATCACTATTATATATACTGATGCCGAGAAGCTGGAAAAAAAAGTGTGGGAAGGGATTTTCCCCGTGTTTGTCATGAGGTAGAGAGCGATTGGCTGCTGGAATGGAAAGTGCATGATTCAACCCTCGGGTTTGTGTACAGATTACATGAAAACAATGAAAGTTACACGTGCATCACGATTCCCAACAGCTATGACCCTGAAAATGTGTACGCGTTGTGGAAGTATACTCGGTATAAAAAGGCCGTTGAGACAAAACACCCAGTACATGTGCTTGAAATGCCACGACTATCTGAAAACGACCGCCAACGAGCCATTGGTATGTTGGAGACCGGAATGAGCTCGCGGGCCATTGCCAGAAGGATGAATTGCCACCCAGCACTATTGTACGTCTCAATTAACGTTACGGAACCACTGGCAGTGCCCGGGATAGATTTCGGAGTGGCCAACCACGAGTTACTACCCCTGCGCAAGATCGTCATATTGTGCTGAGTCACCTAAGGAATCGTTCTCTCCCGGCAAGTCAAACAGCAAGAGCAATAGTGGGTAGACGTGGGCAAGTCTCTCGAATGACAGTCATACGACGACTCAGAGATACAGGCCTTACTGCAAGACGACCTTATGTTGGGCCAAACTTGACTCACAAACATCGTCAGCAGGGCCTGCAATGGGCAGAGCAACATGTCAGATGGACTAGACTGCAGTGGAATGCTATCCTATTCACAGATGAGAGCAGATTCAACATATCCTTTGCTGATGGACGTATGCGGATTTGGCGACGGTGTGGAGAGCGCTTTGCAGATTGCTGTGTTCGTCAGCACAACCGATTTTAAAATGGCAGTATTCACATTTGGGGAGGATTTGGTTTTCACCATCGCTTGCCTATTCACGTCTTCCGTGGAAATGTTAATGCTGTGACATATCGAGATGAGGTTCTGGATGCATTAGTTGCTCCTGCGTTCACAAATTATCCAGACTTGCAGCTTCTCCAGCAGGATAACGCACGTGCGCACACCGCATGCATTACGCAGCAATATCTACAGTAGCAGAACATTGTGACGATTGATTGTCCTGCCCTATCACCAGACATGTCCCCTATAGAACATCGGTGGGACGAGCTTGGACGCAGAGTCTACAGGCAAGGTTCTCTAGCTAATCTGCAACAGCTCGAAGCTGCTCTTACACGTGAATGGGACTTGATTCTCCGGAATTTCCTTCAGAGACTTGTGCGTTCCATGCGGAGCCGCTGCCAAGCTTGTTTGCAAGCACACGGTGGACATACCAGATACTGAGAATAGTGTGAATGAATTTTTTTATTGGTTGCATTTTTGGTTTTCTCCCTTGCCTGCACAGAATGCAATGAATTTCTTAACAATCAAATGTACAAATTAATGACCAGCATGGATTCATAGGAAAATGAATAAAAATTCCAAATATGTAAACTTGTAAACACTTATATTTACATTTCACACTCTGTTCCTGGATTATACAAGTGGTGCGTTTTTAATGTGCTTCAGTATATATGTATATATTACCATGTGAAGTTTAATGTGTGAAACTCGTTATTGGATGTCCAAGTCATTTGGGGCTGGCAGCCTCAGCGTATAGAATGATGATTCATGAACCACCACTGCACGGGCTGGTGATTGCTTTATTGATAGTTTCGTAAAGAGAACTAAAAGCATAAAGTAGTCCCCATCGAGGCCAGCTCCTTGACGTGGAGATGGGGCTCAAGTACAGCCATCAGCGGCCGAAAAACCCAGACTGGCCAGGCCCTGCTACACTCGAGCAAGACCACAGTCTGCCCTAGCCAGTCAAGGTGCTGAAGACGGAGGCAACCAGCCAAGAGGCGCACCACAGCAATCAGGATGCCACGCACACGCGCAATGGAAATATACCTATATCTACAAAACGTTATGGCACTCGCCCTGTGACGGACACCCATGCAGGCGTAGTGCCGGGCCCTCTGCCTCAAAAGGGCCCAACCCCTACTACTGGGGGTCCTTCTCAATAGCCCTGTGGAGCCAGGAGGCATGAGAATAGAGCTACTGGCCAAGCAAAGCAAAGACCACTTAAAATAATGCACTGGAATGCTGAAGGCGTCAATAGTAATAAAGACGACTACAGCAAAAAATTAGAGCTCGAAAATATCTTGAATGAAGAGCAAGTAAATGTATGCTGCTTGCAAGAAACCCACCTCAACAAGGAGATAGCCTTCAAAATCAGAGGTTACCAGTGATACCGATCTGACCGAATAGACAGGCGAAAGGGTGGAATATTGACACTCGTGAGGAATAACATCAGTACATACCAGCTTGAAACATATATGGAGGGGGCGGAATACCAGGACAGAAAGTACAGAATTCCGCCTGCTCAACTACTACTATCCGAGCGACCACCCACTGGCACTAAACACAATCCCAGCAAAAGAATGATTGTATGCGGAGACTTCAACAGCCACTCACAGAGCTGGGGCTATGATCACAAGGACAGGAGAGGTGAGGAGCTTGAAAACTGGCAGGATGACAATGGGCTTATCCTGATTAACCAGCCAATCGACCCACCAACCTTCTACTCGAGATCATGGCACACCACCTCTACACCAGACCTGGCATTCCATTCACCCGGCCTGGAGTGGAACACCACACGCGTTGTAGGGAAACAACTTGGAGGCAGCGACCACCGGCCAGTCTTCCTAATTGTGGAAATTGAACTTGTCAAGGAGAGCAGCACTCTCTCTAGGTGGAACTACAAGAAGGCAGACTGGACAATGTACCAGCACCGTACCAGTATACTGGCTAGAGATCTGACTGTAGACAATGACATAAATAAGCTAGTCGATGAATTCAGCAGATGCATATTACAGGCTGCTCGTGAAACAATACCTAGAGGGGCTCGTAAGCATTACAAACCATATTGGAATAGTGAACTAGAGCAGCTGCACAACGACGTGGAAACATCTCGAAAGCAGGCAGAGACCAGTCCATGCCAAGAACACCACAATCACTACCAGCAAGCTAAGGCCAAATTTCAAAGGGCCAAGTTGCAGGCCAGGCGGAGAAACTGGAAGGAGAAAACAGAGTCCTTGAACTTCGAAAGAGATACAAGGAAACTGTGGAAGCTGGTAAAACAACTTAACGATGAGGGTACAGGGAGAAACTCAAAGATTGCACTGTACAAAGTTGGAAACATCCTCATGGGAAAACAGGCAGCTGATCACTTTGCAGACTCCTTTGCTAAAGACAACAACATCGAAGTTAGCCCAGAGAAGCAGCAGGAGACTCGTGAGAAACAACAATACGCAGGACGAGATGGAACCATACCTGAAGTTATGGAGGCACCAATCACATTCAGAGAACTGGAGCCTGCAATATCTAAATTGAAAATGAGAAAGTCGCCAGGAGTTGATGGAGTGTCCAATGAAATGATTAAGAACTTGGGAACCGCAGCAAAAACAAAGCTGCCGCAGATCTTCAATATCTGTTGGAACTCAGGCAGAGTTCCCCAGACCTGGAGGGAAGCAATCAGGATACCACTCCTAAAACCAGGAAAAGACAGTTCCACGGCCTCCAGCTACAGACCAATCAGCCTTACAAGCTGTCTCTGCAAAACAATGGAACGTATCATCAACCTCAGGCTACAGTGGTACCTTGAAAGTGAAAACCTTCTTGTACCACAGCAGACGGGCTTTAGGCAGTGTTACTCTACCGATGATCAGGCAACTTACCTTTCCCAAGAGATTGAGGATGCGTTCCAAGATAAGAAACTGGTACTAGCAGCTTGGATAGATCTAAGGAAAGCATATGACAAGGTTTGGAAAGAAGGGCTTCTGAAGAAACTGAGAAATTGTAGAGTGAATGGTAGGATGTACAAATGGGTGAAAGCATACTTGCATAACAGAAGAGCCCGAGTAAAACTAGATGGCCTCAAGAGTAAGAGAATTTTACTGCGTCATGGCGTCCCTTAGGGAGGGGTTCTGTCCCCCACACTTTTCCTAGTCTACATCAACGACCTGGTTGCTGAACTACCACATGGAATGAAAGTGGCAATGTACGCTGATGACCTGGTAATATGGTGCACACATGAGCATGCAACAGTGGCCACCAAACTGCTACAAAGAGCTATAGATGCCTTAACCTCATGGGCAAATAGATGGTGTGTCAGCATCAACACAGACAAGTGCAGCACTATGCTCTTCACCATCTCTCCCAAACAAAAAGCTGGTGTCATCAAGATATACGAAGAGCTCCTGAGAGACGATAAACAACCCACCTATCTCGGAGTTACATTCGATGATAGGCTGATATTTAAGCAGCACATCAACGAGGCAGCAACAAAGGCCAGGAGGAAGTTAGCCATCCTGAGAAAACTAAGTGGAACCACATGCGGAGCCAGCGGGAAAATACTTAGAAAAAGTTTACCAGCAGGGCATACGACCACATCTGGAATATGGGTCAGCAGCGTGGTGTCCAGCATCAAACACCACATTACAAGAGCTAGATAAGGTGCAAAACCAGGCGCTTAGGGTCATCACAGGAGCAATGAAATCAACGCCTATAGTGGAGATGGAGAAAATGGGGAGGATACAAGCACTGAGAGAACGCAGAGACACGAAAGTGCTAACACAGGCAGAAAAGTTCCTCTGTATGCCGAGCCATCCAATGAAGGATAGATTCCAAAACCTAGCAATGGGGCGATTGAAAAGAAGCAGCTTTATCCACCAGGCCAAACGATTTCGTAGACAAACCTCAGACCTGCCTGAAGTTAACAGCCCCCTAAAGTCTGTGCCAGAACAAACCCCTTGGAGAGAGGAGCCTGGACTACCAGTACACATCCAGACAAAAGTGAAAGGAATATTCGACAGGGATGAACAGAACAGCGTGCAACGTAGGACAGTCACTCTCAATTTCCTGGATGAGGAATACCCACAGGACCTCTGGGTCCGAGTATACACTGATGGGTCAGCACAGAATGCAGTAAAGAATGGAGGAGCAGGAGTGTACATAGAATACCCAAACAACACTAGGGATACGGTCAGAGTACCAACGGGGAAATTCTGTAACAACTATGATGCAGAAATCCAGGCAATCAAGGTGGCAACTGAGAAACTGTTGAACACCAATCTCGGTCCACAGCCTGTAGTATTCCTGACAGATGCAAGATCAGCACCCCAAGCACTTCAGTCCAGAAAATTGCCAGGAATACAAGCCCTACTTTTTGAACTGTGAAACCAGCGCAGGGTCGCCATGCAGTGGATACCGTCTCATTGTGGAATACCAGGAAACGAGAGAGCGGACGGACTGGCTAAAGAAGGTGCTGCAGACGAGCAACCGGATGTACCAGTTACGTACCATCAGAAGAAAAAGATGATCAAATCAATCAGAAAGCCACCAACACCAACATAGGATGATTACCAAGCTATGAACAGATCAGAACAAATTGTCATTCTGCGCCTCAAAACAGGACATAACCGACTCCACAGCCACATGTATACAAAATTCAAGATTGGCAATTCAGCCATGTGTACATGGGGACAGGCACCCCAGACTGCGGAGCACGTACTTCAAGATTGCCCCGAATATGATATATTGAGGCAAACCCACTGGCCCAGAGAAACAACACTGGAAGCAAAACTATACGGACCTCTGAGTGTAAATGTCAATGGGAAAATATTCATTTTAATTAATAGAAGTTTCAAACTTTTACATAAGTGTAAATATAAATGAAACATAAATGAATTTATATTGTGAACACTTTTCAAACAATGGAAATGTAAATGTAAAACATATTATATCTGTGCGTTTAACCTTTTTCATTTAAATGTAATGTAAAGCTACAGCTATTCAGTTTAAATGTAAAGGAAGTTTTATCCCGAGGGATTAAATTTAATTCTCATCGAGGGTAAATTCTGAAATGGGATGTTAGAACAGAAGGGGGGAAGTACGTCATATAATCTGCTGTTTTGGAGCAGACGATCCTTTGCCGGCTTTAGGTCGAAGATTTGATCTTGAAGTCGGCCTCTTTCGCTGTGTATTCTCCGTGTGAGAAAGACGTGTTTTGGACGAGCTCCAGATAGTGTACTCTTGTTACAGAGTTTTATCATTTATATCAGCTAGGTCGTCCTACAGTTGGTGCCTAAGCTTGATGATATTTAAACGGACAAGTCATTGCTGAAAGGAGAGGAATGTGTGTGGAACTATATATTAAATATTTCAGCAATATGCCTCTGACATTGTTTCCGTAGTCTACGTGACGATAGACTGATCTTATGGACTGGCTAGATATTGCCATTGACTATTTTATGGATGCCTTCAATTAGGAGCTACGTCGTGTAATAAACTAAATGTTGTCTAAACGTCAACCAGGCATTATGGAGTTTTCTACTGTTGAAGACTAGCCTTACGTTTTGAAGACTGTTTAAAAAGTTGGACTGAAAGGCCCAATGAAAATTATACCCTAGACAGGCTGGACACTAAAATCCAGCTACTGAGGACTCTAATGAACTCGGAGAGGGAAGATAGATCTAAACCATCTACCAGATGAAATTATCCCTCTACAATTATGGGGGGCCACAAGCCGATGATCGTCTACAATTATAGGGGTCACAAGCCGATGATCGTCTACAATTATGGGGGTCACAAGCCGATGATCGCCTACAATCTGATCAAAGACTTTTCGTCAGCATTTTTGCTATGAAAGCCTGCTTCATCCCAGTTTTTCAAGATGGCGCACCTGTCGTCTGCTAGAGTCTGAAAAGGCCGGAGGACAATTTTCACTTTACAGTTCTTCATTTCTGCAAGTTTTTGAAAGAGCAAGTATTCAAGAACATTATATCTGCATCCTTGATGTATGAAATCATCAACTTTCCTGCCGAAGATGGCGTATTTTTTCTGACATCGATGAATCAAGTGAATTCTGAATCGTGTCAGCTGTAGCAACGTGTTAGACGTAGTGAGCGGTCTTTTGTCCAGTTATTATCATGCTGCAAGTTCCAGTTTTTGCCCGATGAGGGTGATTTGATATGAAGATGTTGGACCAACGCAGTGTCCATTCGAGACGCGGAACCTCTTCCCGTGCTTGAATCACTTCTTGACAGACTTTCTACTGCCACCTTCTTTACTAAATTTGATTTATCAAAGGGTTACTGGCAGGTCCCGTTGTCTGGCAGATCTAAACCGTACACAGCTTTCGCTACGCCTTTAGGTTTGTTCCAGTTTAACTATATGTCTTTTCGTCTTGTCAATGCTCCTGCGACCTTTGTACGCATGATGAGGAGACTATTTTCTAATCGTGAGGACTTGATTACCTACATAGACGATAAATGTTTATTCCATCAGTCTTGGAATGATCATATCAACGGTATCCACTCTCTATTAGATACCTTACGAAGTCATAACATTACAGCTCGACCATCTAAAACGAAAATAGGAAAACAAATTACCTTTCTCGGTCATAAGGTTGGAGGTGGGTTCTTAAAACCTGAAGATTCTACAGTGTCCAAAATTCTCAATCTAGATATCCCTCGAACGAAAAAACACGTTCGAAGCCTTTTAGGTCTAATAAACTATTACAGAAGATTTTTACCTAATTTTTCTGATTTAACTGCAGTGTTGTCCGCGTTGTTGAAAAAAGACGCGGCAAGGAAAATAATCTGGTCCCATGTTTGTGATGATGCATTAAACATGATTAAGAATGCCTTTTCGAAATCGCCAATATTACGTTTGCCTGATATTCAAATACCTTTTACTTTCAGGGTAGACGCCAGCGATGTCGGAATAGGAGGAACACTAATGCAAGAGTTTGAAGGTCTCATGCATCCCATCATGTATGTGAGTAGGAAGCTTACCACCACAGAACAAAGGTATCCTATTGTGGAGCGAGAGCTGCTCGCTATCGTTTTTTCCTTCAACAAACTGCAACGATACCTCTTGGGAGCTCACTTCACTCTTGAAACAGATCAACGAGCCTTGGGTTATTTACAATCAGCCCGTTTTACTAACTCAAAGGCAGCTAGAGCCAGCCTGGCTTTACAACCATACAACTACAGCATCAGATCTATAAAGGGAAATCTTAACGTGGTCGCCGACGTGCTGTCTAGGTGCACCAAAGACGCTCCGTCTTCCATCGCGTCCACAAGTTCAAGTTATCAACATAATGCTGTGTAGTCCTGGCTACATTTACAGAGCCGACACTTAGAACATTTCGCATCAAGAACAGTTTACTTCGATGATATCACCATATTGTACTTTCGTTACGGTGATTTTACAGTAATGCAACCCGCACAGCCACATGATGATGCTTATTGACAGATCACTTCAGGGCGTGTGAGATATCTTTTTGATCTAGACATTGCAAAGACACGGTATACATCAATCTATAGATGCACATTTCAACTACAGGTTGATACGATTGTGTCCACAGAATGGACTTGACTTTGTTTTAATGATAGCTTATTTCCTTACAGGAGTAGAAAAGAGATATTAACCTACCATATATATTGACTTTTCAACACAAAAGAATACTACTTTGACACTTATGTGTTAGATATTAGAGGGCTTTGTACGCTATTATAAAATCAATTCGTGATTCGTTGATCATATTATGTATATGATACAATTTGACATACCAGTCACCACCACAGAGACCTATATGTATTTGTATTTAACAATGTGTAGCAGTCAAACATTTTGTGTGTGTCAGGTGTCTGTCTTACATCTTCTATGATTGAATATAATTATTATATGCACTTAGCATTAATGGTTATTTTAAATGACATTAATTGACTAGGTGACATGACAATGAACAGTAAGGTGTTCCCTGACTTACGAAAGTACGAGAATGCATGGTATATATCATTATTAATGTTCTATGTTGACTGACGTTTGCTATAGTACCTCATTATTATGTTAAATTGCTTTGAGCTGTTTGCATACATTGGTATTAGCATTTCATGCTGATTTTCCACACCTTGTGTGTTAAATTGCCTACATTTCGGCACAAACATAGGTCTATGCATGGTCATAGCAACAGTAACAGGTAATGTTACCTTTTGCCCACCTTAGTGGTGTTTTCTCATATGGCAATAATGTCAACTTCGTTGCCATTATTGGCCCGAAGGGGGAGGGGGGAGTAGTTGTTATGTGTAATATCATAACAGGCTCTATCGCACTCGACAGGGTTTGTGTACTTATTTCCTTGTTGATAAGCGTTGCCCAGACTACCCCGGAAGTACGTCATATAGTCTGCTGTTTTGGAGCAGACGATCCTTTGCCGGCTTTAGGTCGAAGATTTGATCTTGAAGTCGGCCTCTTTCGCTGTGTATTCTCCGTATGAGAAAGACGTGTTTTGGACGAGCTCCAGATAGTGTACTCTTGTTACAGAGTTTTATCATTTATATCATCTAGGTCGTCCTACAGTTGGTGCCTAAGCTTGATGATATTTAAACGGACAAGTCATCGCTGAAAGGAGAGGAATGTGTGTGGAACTATATATTAAATATTTCAGCAATATGCCTCTGACATTGTTTCCGTAGTCTACGTGACGATAGACTGATCTTATGGACTGGCTAGAGATTGCCATTGACTATTTTATGGATGCCTTCAATTAGGAGCTACGTCGTGTAATAAACTAAATGTTGTCTAAACGTCAACCAGGCATTATGGAGTTTTCTACTGTTGAAGACTAGCCTTACGTTTTGAAGACTGTTTAAAAAGTTGGACTGAAAGGCCTAATGAAAATTATACCCTAGACGGGCTGGACACTAAAATCCAGCTACTGAGGACTCTAAATGAACTCGGAGAGGGAAGATAGATCTAAACCATCTACCAGATGAAATTATCGCTCTACAATAGAGCGTCACTGGATTGTCTCTCCTGCTCTGCATCGGTGGTCCAGCAATGGCCAAACTTACAGTATAAAAATGAGTGTCTTCAAAGGTTAAAAACTTTCGCTCAAGATTACTTTTGGCAGAGAAACAAATAGAAGAATGATGCTTCTATTTCAGGGAGCCTCAAAGGAATTTCAAGAAAGCAAGCATAACAACTGAGGTAGTATAAGTTGTCATGAACTTTTTATCTTCCCGCCCCTTCTTAGAGGAAACATAAATTTGGTCGTATTTTTTGAGCCCCCAACTGAAATGATTCAGTAAAATATTACTTTAATAGTTCTGTATTGTTATGTTTTTTAAATAACTGAGTCATACGGGTGCAATTCACTCAATAATAATGAAATCAACTATCAGTTTGTATTTCATCATCATCATCATTCCTCATCGTTTCCCGTGGAACATAGGGCAGAAACAGTTACTCTCCATCGATTTCTATTCTGGGCTGTCTTTTTCAACTGTGCCCAAGTCATTCCAATTTCCCTAGCTTCCTCTTCAACAGTTCTTCTCCAAGTTCTCTTTGGCCTCACCACTCTTCTTTTCCCCTGTGGGTTCCAGTCAACGGCAATTCTGGCTATGCTTGATTTTTCTCTTCTGAGTGTATGCCCTATCCATCCCCACTTTCTTATCAGTTTGTATTTACAGATAACAAATTCAATAATTAATTATAGTTAACAAAGTTAAAATAGAGTTGGTTGTGAAAAAAATGCAGCACTGACGTTATCATCACCGGTAGGGATTTTATAGTGGCTATCGTTAAAAAAAAAACGATCTTTTGCTGGGCCTGACTGTAATACTTAACTACCCAGGTGTTGGCGGTTATTTATTGTTGGTATTGGTTTCGTCCCTGTTAGCCCCCAAGGGTATTTTTGACTGTTCTCTCAATCGTCAAATTCTGTGGCACTAGTACGTCCCTGGCGAAAATGCTTGGGGTAAGCACTCCAATTGCCAAGGCAAGCGTCTTCAAGACCCGTCTGATGTAGATGTCTAGCGTAGACTGCTGGCAACGAACCACAAACGTGTACCACAAACCCGATTATCGGGAATGAATTTACAGATTTCTTGCACAGGAAAAACTTCCACATAGTGTCGGGCCACTGGTTTTAAGAGGTCATCTTACAGGTGGTCGGGGTATTACTTAAATAATAATCCCAATGTTATTCTGTATACTCGTGGTTTCCAATATTATAGTCCAGTTTTTTGTCTGCCTAATATCAGAAGATCCTCTAATACTTGGCCCTGTCCTTGTGTTGGAATCCTGTTTCTGTATTCGTTATCCTGGCTGTCTGAATTGTCTTCTTGACGAGATGGAAATGCTGTGGAGTAGTCTTAATATGTTGTAGATTATGATGCGATATATATATATATATATATATATATATATATATATATATATATATATATATATATTATATATATATATATATATATATATATATATATATATATATATATATATATATATATATATATATATATATATATATACAGTAGAACTCCATTTATCCGAACCCCATGGGACCGAGCATCGTTCGGATAATCAAATGTTCGGATAATTGGATTACATGATGTATCGAGTACATGTACACATATTTCTAAAAATAATTAACAATCACAAGGAAAATACACTATAAAACATATTTACTTGTACTGTAATAATAATACCCACACTGTATTAGATCACTGTATCGCCAAAATCTTTCATTACACTGCAGTGCATGTACTACTTGTATTAATTATTTTTGTTAAGAAAGAGAAATGTTTTCAAAATAACATTACAAACGATTCAAAACCAGGCGCAACTTACGTATACATGTACTTGCACAGATGTAGCCCACTATTTAAAATAATGAGGAATCCTCTTTTGCACCAAACTGGATAGTCTCCTTTTGGCTGCTAAGTCCCGCATTCTCTTCAACAGCAGAAGCTGTGTAGGACAGCTGTCATCTTCTTGCTCGTACCAAGCCATCGCTGTTTCTAGTGCTATAAAGGCCTCTTCAAGACTTGGTCGACGTTTTGGGTTTTCTTCTTAATCTACAAGTACATCATGTACTTCTGAGGAGTCTTCATCATCGGTCAGGACATGTATTTGGTTTTCTTCTTGCACAAAAGACAAAATTTCTTCGACATTCAAAAACTGAAAACCAGAATCATTATCATCTTCTAGCCACATGTGTGCATCATCTTTGTCACAGTCCGAAAATCCGGGCATTGCTTGAAACAGTTCCACAACTTTATTTATACAATCATCATTTGTGTCCACTGCAGTAGTTTCATTTCCTCCTTTTTTCCCAAGCAATCTATTCCAAGCCTTGTTGAGATTATCTTGTGACAGGGTGGTCCAAGCATCAGCTAACATATAGCAGCAGTCTTTGAGATTAAGCTTTTTGGAAAACGCCACCACACTTTCTTCATCTTCAGCCAACAATAAACGACGCAGGACTTCCTTCTTGTACATCTTTTTAAGCTTTGCTATAACACCCTGATCCATTGGTTGAATCAGTGATGTTACATTGGGAGGCAGAAAAATTACTTTAAAATTTGCATCAACTGCATTCAATGTATCCGTCTCTGGATGAGATGGTGCATTGTCCAGTAGAAGAATTACTTTTCCAGTTTTCTTTTCTTGTTCTTTCAACCTCTTCACATTTAGGATGAACTGATTTGTATACCAATCAAGAAATATTTCACTATTCATCCAAGCACTCTTCTGTGCTTTGTAGCACAATGGGAGACATGTCACATTCTTTAAACAATGTGGTTTTTTTGCTTTGCCGATCATTAGCACCGGTAAACGATGACTTCCACTGGCATTCGCGGCTACCAAAATTGTTACTCTCTCTTTGCACTTTTTAAACCCAGGGGCAGCTGCTTCGCGCTGAGATGCAAGTGGTTTTTGAGGCAATGATTTCCAGTATAAGCCAGTCTCATCGGCATTATACACATCATCGAGTAAATAACCTTCTTCTTCCAAAAAAGCCAAGAATGTTTCTTTAAAATTTTCAGCGGCAGTTGCATTGCTAGATAAAGATTCCCCTTGAATCTCCAATTCTCGTATGCCATGACGAGATTTAAAGTTTCTTAACCATCCCTGCCTAGCCTTAAAGTCAGGAGGACCGTCAAGTTGATTGTTGAACTGAAGTGCCTTTCCACACAATAGAGAGCCAGAGATAGGTTCCCCTTTGCTTCATCTTTGCACAAACCATATATACAAAGCCTCTTCCAATTTCAAATCTTTCGGATTTCTCGTGGTTTTATGTTTCTTCGACCCATTTTCACTATCCAATTTCGATGCAAAACTCATAATTTTATCCTTGTTACTTTTGATGTCAGAGGCGGTAACTTTCCCAACATTAAAAATCCTCGCAAATGAAGACACAGTTTCACCTTTTCCTAGTCTCTTGATAATTTCTGTTTTCGTTTCAATTGACAAAACATTGCGGTTCCTTTTATATGCTTTAGGCCTACTGGAAGATGCCAGATCGCACAGAGAAATACGTATACACCAAAATTATTCTGCTGTATTAGCAGACACAATTATTTTAAGTTGAACTGTCTGTTTAGCCAGTGTTCTGCTTAGAATGCACACGTACACTGGATTGGTAAACAAGATATTAACTGACTTTATGATCTAACTGACTTCCTTTACGTAAGCGACCGTCCATTAGCCCATCTCATTGTCTACAAATTGTTCGCACACATTTTAAGCTTGCCGCATCAAAAGATTCAGAACTGTAGTCTAACGTGACTGGTGGCGCCTGATTTTTTTTTTTCTGGAAAAAGTGTTCGGATAATTGGATGTTCGGATAATTGGGGTTCGGATAAATGGAGTTCTACTATATATATATATATATATATATATATATATATATATATATATATATATATATATATATATATATATATATATATATATATATATATATATATATATATATATATATATATATATATATATATATATATATATATATATGTCCTATACCAAATGGACCTCGCACCTTTTTCTTTTCCTCTGTTCTTTCGATGCCAACTTTCGCGTTAAAGTCGCCCATGATTATCATGATATTCTTTTTTTCCACTTTCCATAGTCTCTTGTAAACTGTTGTAAAATTCCTCAATTTCATCATCATCTACTGCAGATGTGGGTGCATAAACTTGTAAAACTGTGATGTTCCTTTTCTTTCTCTTGAGTCTAATCATGAGAAGTCGATCACTAATTGGATTGTATCCGAGTAGTGCTATAAATGTTTTCTTTGTCAGCAGGAAACCAACCCCGCTCTAACTGCCCTTTTCCTTCCCTGAGTATATGAAGGTCTCTCCTGTTTGAGTTATAAAATGACCTTGTGTGGCCCATCTATGTTCAGAAATGCCCAGTACGTCTGTTTTGGTTCTTTCCATTTCTTTACTAATCATACAAAGTTTTCCCTGATGTAGGCTTCTTACATTCCACGTGCCTATTCTTAATTTTTTCTTTAGTCCGATGTCAGGGCTTTTCGCAGTAACACAGTCAGGTTTTTGGCCGTCATCACTGTGGTGGATTTTGGTGTTACAGATGTTATCAATCAATATTTCTAGTGTACTGAATGAGGTCAGCTGTGAAGGTCCCTGATTATAATAAATTTTGGGTTGAGTTATCAGAGTACCTTGCTGCTACCACCTTATGGCCTCAATCAGACCTATTCTTGACTAGTATGTATGATAGCTACGTAAAATGTCTAGGGTTATGAAGGTGTGTAATGTAGTGTAAGTAAAATTACAACAAATACATTTAAATTCTATCACATATATATAGGACTGAGTCAATACCACAACCACAAACAAACTACAGTAACACTCTATTATATATCTTATAGAAGTCTGTGGCTGAAAATTATATAATAGTCTAGATTACAATCTATTTTGCCCTGATTCAGAATTTTCCGAGTCAGCACCAACAACAAAATGAATTTATGGTTTTATTTACATAAAGGTTAATAACACAATGGATCTTCTGTCCATACAAAGGACTATTAATCTAATTATATTTAGGTATTTATCTAAACTAAGTAACACTGGTAACTAATGGTGGGGGTGGGGTGTTGGGATCATCCCCTCTCTTTATATTAATCTCTTGTGGAATTTTTATTGGATAATCAAATGTTTTATGTTCTTTTTAATAAAGTCAGTGGATAAACTTTTGAGTGCCGACACATAGGCACTTATCTTGATGTAGATAGTAGTATGATGCTGACAATTCCTTTCATTCACTCGAATGACCAGACTGCCACAGTCCCTGGTATAGTATAGTATGGTAGACCGCTTGGTCCAGTAAAGTTTCACTTTCTCTCTCTCTCTCTCAAGTAAATTCACCAGGGTTCTGGCACTAACGTAGTACCAGAACAAAAAAAAACCCCTGAAACAAGGTTATGATTCTGTACAACATATCTACAATATTATTCCACAAGCAATACATGGCATAATTTAATAAAAGAAAAGGGTCAGATCTCTCTGACCACCCCATTTCAACCATTTTCATCTGAGATAACAACTCATACCAGTGCTCCTATTCTTTTCCCTAATGGCTACAACGCCTCTGACACTGCAACAATGATTCTCTCCCATAGAATAAGGTGGGTTGGCCTTCCCACTGGTAACTGTGGAAATCATTTTAAGTTATACAACTCATGTCAATTTTTACTGCTTGTGTGCAACACCACAGGCCCTGCATAAGTCTGCTGGGGACCTCTGTACTCAGTCGTAAAGCCTTCCCAATCAAGCAGTATCTCATACACCAAATTTTGTTGTAATAACAAGATTAATAATTCGTTCTTACCACAATTCAAAGAAATATCACAAACATGCGTTGACTGGCATTAGCATTAAGGTTTAAGTTTAGCTGTGCCCCGGTCCAGACTGCCAAGAATTATTATTTCACTCTTAGCACTTGTCGTGAAATATTCTAATCCACATATATAAATTATCAGGTAAATATAAAGCCTAACAAATAAATTTAATAAAAGGAAGAAGAATGGTAAAGAACAGTGCTGTCACAATGACAGTACTCGAAATCCCCTTTGTTTTATGCTTCGTCTGCAAATTGTAACGTTTCCACGTTAAATATAAGCCACTGCATAAATACAAGCGTTTCCACAACACATTAAAACGGGTATTGCATTTCTAAGAAAAACATTGAGAGGCACACTGCGTAATGACCTAAATAAATCCTAACATTAATTATACTACGTTACCAAAACGAACGAACAGATGGACTCAAATAGAAAGAGAGAGGGGTGAATGAAAGCAAGGACACATGCAACACTAAACTCGCGTCGCGCGATACACAATTACTACTATCACGCGTGTAAGGCCACATGCACTAACTTTTTTTCAGACGGACAGTGATAAAAACACTAACCTTCCCAGAGTTAGGTTTTAAAAACCTGGAAAACGCTTATTAGAAAAGATGACATTAGATGGGTTTACGTTTGAAAACATTACAGTACCCAGACAGCACATCTTCGAAACAGGAGGTAGAAGAAATTGCATATTTTGAACGCAGCCACTTAGCTCTTTTAAATTTGTATATTTGGGTTCCTTAGGGCTTGCTGACAAAGAATATGTAAAACGTTACGCAAATAGTCTAGGAATTACCAAATTATAACCAAAATAAAATAGTGGGGGTGCCTGACAGCATGAAATCATTTCTGCTCATAAAATTTTTTTATAACGTGTTTGAAAAAAACCTTACGTTACGGAAATAGCCTACCATGTTAACTCCAAATTGATTGGAGCGCAACAAATATAAGACTAAACACGATTGGTCGGGCTATAAATACTATCTTGTGTTGTTATGGGAAACGAATAGAAGGGGTACTTTTTTGAAAAGATGGTTAGACGTGGTTTCATTGGGTAGAGCTGCGAATATACTTGATTCAGAGCGTCTGTTCATTGCCACATCTTGTAATAAACCTACTAAGAAGCAGTACGTTGAGCACCAGTGTATATTTGTTATAAAATAAAGCCTGGGACATCGGCAGATCGGAGTTGTGCTATATTCATTGCCAGTCAACGAAACTGTTTATTATTCTATGAATTGTGGGACAGTGGTCTTAAAGTTATTGAGCAGCACCTGGTCAGAGCTTTGCTGAAGCCAGAGGTGGACAGCATACTCCTTGGTCCATATAGCAACCAGTGGGGTGGCTCCAGAACTCATCGAGCAGAGGAGCCCTTTTCTGCAGTCATCACGCAAGATAAGAGAGTGTGGCCATGGAGCTCAACATTATGTACCCCCATCTTAAAATGACAGTGTAAAATACAATTAAGAGGGGAATTTAATTGTTTTAATATCAGGAACTGAGAACATCTCCAATACTAGTTCCAATAAAGACAAACTATTGAAGTCATGATGACAAATACCAACAGAGCTTGAACAAAACAAAACCAGTATTACCTCATATTACTACTACACCACTGACACACATAGGATACTATTAAAAATACATGTCACTACAAGATTCATATTGAGAAATTTTGTACATATAACTTGTAATTAAAATTGATTGTGATTCCTGGTTCCATTTGTATTTGAATCAGGACACATATTCATTCATGACAGCACTGAATACATATTGTTATTTGAAAAGTTATCAGTGACTCCTTTAAGATATTCTCATAGAGTGTTATATGTATGTGAGTGTCACAGTGTTGTCAAGAGTAGTGGATTAAATTAAATTGTTTATCTGTCTGTTGTTGTGACTTACACTTCATCATAACATACCCTAGACACATAACGTAGTCATCACACTATTCCAGAATAATTCTGACTGAGATATATAGATATGTGGTAGCAAGTAAGGTTATATATAATACACTACTCTTATTAGATATATATACCTTCACAGCTGATCTCAGTCAGTACACTAAGTCCCCTATAAATATTTATAACATCCCACTTTACCACAGCACTGCTGTTCTCAACGCAGCTTGCTTACAAAAACTTCTGTATCAACTGGCGACAAGCCTTTGAAAGCTTTTGCCAATATTACTAGCCTGGCCCAATCACAGCGAAGGTCTAGCTTTTCAATTCAAATTTAAAAAAAAAAAAACTCCAAACTTCTAGGAGTGAGTCTTCAAAATATATTTAGCTTTTTTGCCTAACCAATACCCTCCTTCCTATACTCTTCTACCAACCAATCGGATTTGAATTCAATCCAATGCCTCTTTTTTTTTACTTGCGCCCCCAACTAATGTAATGGATAAATGAGCAAAAACAACAGTCTGTCTTAGCGTTCGTAGACATATAGTATTATTTCAATATCTTGGCTAATATTTAGACTACCATGTATATTAAAACATATTTTTGCTCAGGGGACACTAAGCTATCTATATATATGATTTTTATGGCTATATTATTTGTCGTTTAGATTTTCAGTTTTGTCACTGTTAATCGTCAATTACAACTTTTCCATAAGTCGGCCATCTTTTCCCCTCCCTCTCTATCATTTTTCCATTCAAATAAACTAACTTGTCTGGGTTACGTCAGAAATACACCACATAGGGGGGGGGGGGCGGCGAGAATTGAAAACTGTCTGTGTGTTTATATATTCTGGCTTGTCCCACAGCGTGCAGATATGTATGGAACGGCGTGTTGAGCGAAGAGGGGTTTTGCAAGGCGGTTTTAGTATTGGCGTTAATTATTACTGCCGTGTCGTTCTACAATACTGGAAAATGTCCGAATTACTACTAACACAAGTAGTAGCGTTAAAGTTAAAATCTTACGTTAATTCAGACGGTAGTTGGGTGTCACAGTTCTGGCAGATCGTTAATTGTTAGTCTCAAGGACTAAACTAGGAAAGCGTGTTAGATTTTTACGGCGGGATCAATTTTATAAGCATTTCCTCTGCACAAAAGGCAGCGTTCTACTGGCGTAGAGACGACTTTCGGCGAACACCCAAGGGCGGGTTTATTTATTATTATAGGATTAAAATCTTATTGAATTTAGCGATTATTTCACAGATTTTGCTATAATCACCATTACTTGTACTTGCTCTGGCATCGTTCTCTTCCTCAGTTCGCATGGTCGATCTGCCTGGCCTGGGGGCCACACCATCAGATCTTTGTGTTTCGAGATTCATCATTCTTGGCTGTCATGATTTCTTGGCAATATTCATTCAGTAGTTTGCCATTGCTTTCTGAACGGTTCTGGCCGCTTACAAACTTTGGTCCCTGGTGCGCCCTGAAGCCCGATACCAGGCCGAGCCAGCTCCTGCCTTCAAAGTCGTTGTCGAATAAATCGATCATCCATCTCTTCCGCTAGCAGCTGTGTGTACTAATGAGGGGGGACTCCCTCCTTTACTTTGCTCAGCGTAGTTTAGCCGGCTAGCCAAAGCCGTTGCCCGGGGGGTGGCGCTGCCGTACACAAGCAGACTCTGGGAACCATACGTGAGCTGGGCAGAAGCGGGGAAACCAAATAGGATCCATGGCCATCCCAAAAGGGATGTGGCTGCCTCTCACCATGAGGTACTATCTCTTACACACTCTTGCCCTACCCCCATTCGGTATAGGACATAGAAACGAAAGAGGAGAAAAACTAATCGAATTCTGCTTAGAAAATAACCTCTCTATTACAAATACCCTATTTAGACAACATCCCAGAAGGCTCTACACATGGACCTCACCAGATGGCAACAGCAGGAATCAAATAGATTACATCTTGATACAACAAAGATGGAGGTCAGGTATATCATCTACAAAGACACTCCCAGGAGCAGATTGTGATTCGGATCATGAGCTACTAATTGCAGATTTTAAGTTAAAATTGAAAAAAGTGACGAAAGGTGCTCGACCTCTCCGTCTCGATGTAAGCGCCATACCACCTGAATATAACATAGAAGTACAAAACAAATTTGAAGCACTGTTGGCTGTACAAGAGGATATGACACCGGATGAGCTAGCCATACATGCGAGAGATATTCTCATCACATCAGCAGAAAACATGATCCCTAGAAAAGTGTATAAGAAGCAGATATACATCACGGAGGAAACATTGAGGCTCATAGAAGAAAGAAGAAAATTGAAGCAAACAGGGGTAGAACGGAACAGTGACAAATACAAAAACTGCACAAGAAACATCAGGAAAGAGGTTAGGAAAGACAAGAAACAGTACATAACGAACACCTGCAATAGAATAGAAGATCTGCAATTTCAGGGAAAAGATGGGGATATGTTCAGGGAAATCAGAACGCTAACAGATGATTTTAGACCATCATTACATGTACTCAATGATAAAAATGGTAACATATTAACAGAAAGTAAGGATATATTGGAGAGATGGAAGGAGTACTGTAGAGAAATGTATGAAGATAGTACAAAGACCCCAGACATGACGATTGAAAGTGAAGAGAGAGAGCCAGAAACTATATTAGATGAAGTACGTGCAGCAATCAAAAGCCCGAAGAAAGGGAAATCACCAGGATGCGATGATATACCAACTGAACTAATCCAAGCAGAAGGAGAGGCCAGTGTCCTCGTTTATCATGCACTATGTGTGAAGATCTGGAACAGTGCAATCTAGCCTAAAGCATGGAAAAGATTTGTGTATATTCCTCTCCCAAAGAAAGGCAATTTAAAACTGTGTACCAACTATCGTACTATTGCTTTAATAAGTCATGCCAGCAAAATCCTCTTGCGGATATTATCATGAAGAGGATAGAAAGAAAGTTAGAACATGAAATACATGAAGTACAGGCGGGGTTTTAGACAAGGCAGAGGTACGAGAGATCACATTTTTAATGTGAGAAACATCCTCGAGAAATGCAGAGAATACGAAATAGATCTTCATGCCTGTTTTGTAGATTAGACCAAGGCCTTCGACTGCGTACAACATCAGAAATTGTGGAACATCATGAGAGACATGGGGTTTCAGGCGCATTTGATTCATTTAATTGAAACACTATACTATGAACAACAAGTAGCTGTCAGAGTAGCGGGAGAAACATCAGGATGGTTTGAGGTGAAAAGGGGAGTAAGACAGGGTTGCACCCTCTCTCCATACTTGTTTAACATCTGTGCATAAAATATAATGAGAAATGTTCGGAGTGACCAAGAATGTGAACATTGCGATCCGTTCACAATTGGTGGAAATGCGATCCCAGAACTCAGGTACGCAGATGACACAGTTATTCTTTCAAACAGTGCCAAGGGACTGGAACAGTTAATCCTGTCTGTCAAAAGACACAGTGAGGATCAGAACCTTTTTCTGAACACAAAAAAAAAAACAAAGATAATGTCCACAGACAAAACAAGATACCAACCAAAAATTACCATCAATGATGAGCAAATTGAAAATGTCACACATTTTGAATATCTTGGCTGCATAATTAATAACAATGGAGACTGCTCAAAAGAGGTCAGAAGGAGACTGGCCATAGCAATGCAGAGGTTAAATAAAACGAAGAACCTATGGAATAACACCAGCAAATTAATAAAAGTAAAACTTCTGAGAACGTGCATCTTTCCGGTAGCAACGTTTGGATGTGAATCATGGACCATTACTCAAACATTAAAGAAAAAAATCGAATCTTTCGAAGCAAAGTGTTACAGAAAAATTCTCAGAATATCTTGGACCAAGAAGAAGAAAAATATAGACATCCTACACGACCTGAACATCGAGGAAAACTGGCTCATAAACAATATCATGTCCCGGAAACTGAAATATTTTGGCCACATTAAACGTCATAGTGGCTTAGAGAGAGCAGTGATGGAGGGTATGGTACCTGGAAGGCGAGGCAGGGGCCGACCAAGACGGCGGTGGACACAGGACATTGAAGACACCTTGAACATGACAATGGAGGAGGCAGGAGGGCTGGCTAGAGATCGAGAGTCTTTCAGGCGGGCTGTGATGAGAGCGACGTTCTGCACAGGACATGCTACATGATGATATATACATATATATATATATGTGTGTGTTCTGGTGCCAGACTACATCGGCTACGCCGTTCCTCTGGATTCACCAGCTTCGTGGGTCATGCTGCATGGACTACAGCTTGACCTCTTTATCCAAGCGCCCAACCTCACATCGGCCGAGACATTATGTTGAGGGCGCGTTCTTATGATCAGTAATGACTGAAAGGGAGACTCGATACTCAGTTTACAGACATGCGTAATACACAAGATGACCTAGACTCATCATCATCATATCTTCAACCACAAAATGGTAGTCACTAAATGATGCAATCATGAGAATCTTTTTTTTTAATGCGCGTTAACTGACTCTTTAATTAATTAACTGAGTTAATCCTGGCACTTCATATTTAACTGGTCTTTTCAGTATTATATTTTATCATTTCAAATTACAAAGTCACGAAGAACTCTACTCTTCCTATGTTGACAGATTACGAATCATAACCTGATGAACTGGAATATGTTTGTTTTGTTTATGCTTGTGTTTGTTTTTTAAACGTCACAGACTGATTTGACGAAACTTGGGCCAGTAACAAACGTGAATCACCACCATAGTACATGACTGGATACATTTCGGAGTTTGGCATCCTTATAAACACCGCATCCTGGATCAGGAAAATCTACGCTGACATGTTCCAGGACATACTTTTACTTTTTCCTTCAACTGTTTTCTGTGAAGCGTAGTTGGAAGCTGATGTTTATGTACTTTAGCCATGTGTGTCGCATTGGCTGCTGTGGGTCGTGTTGGTGTAGGATTTCTGTGATGTTGTCTAGCCATTTGCCTCTTGGTCTTTCCCATGCTCCGAAACCAGATCTTCAACTGTTGTAGGCGTGTAGCAGCAACTGATCGGGCTCCATTAATATGGAGGAAATGGAACTCATTGTCACGGATTGCCTCCCCTTAGCTCTGCAGTAGTGGTCCACCAGTGGCCAGCACTAAAGAGTATCAAATATGGGTCTTCAAAGGTGTCTACCTTCGCACAAGATTACTCTTGGCAGAGTTGTAGATAGGATAATCATGCTTCTATCTCAAGGGAGCTTTCACAAGATGTTTTTAGAAGTCAAGAACAATGCTGCATAGGACAGAGCACTATTAACTTATATCTGATCCGTCGCCTTTCGTGGTGTAAATCCAGCGAAATTATTTTATAAGTATTTGCTCTATAGATGTAAATATTTGTCTAGATGTTTATATATTAAAGAGTCTTGCTCATACGTTTGCTTTCATACCTATAATAACTAAATCGACAATGATTGTTTTGTTTTAAAATAACATGTAACAAATTTAATAATCAATTAGTTTTAACAGGTTAAAATAACGATGGAATGATGGTGAATTTTAGATGTATATAAAATTGTCTTCACTGAGACTTGGGTGAGGATTTATAAAATTTTTTGGTCCTTTTGCTGTTTCCTTTAATACGAACTTAGCTGATCCAAGTGAGTCCTGCAGCCGTGGTTTCGTCAATTCTTTTGTGATGAGGGCACTTCTTCACACAACTCGTCCAATGTAGGCGGTTAGAGTTGAATCCCTGCTCTTGACTCACAACTAGTGGCGTCGAAACTTTAGTCTTGCATCTTCGTACCACGAACTTTAGACAGAATAAAAATAACAAATGCCTCTGCTAAGTACACTGGGTTGGAAGATTAACAGGCGCATTGTTTCGCTGTTCACCCACCAATGTTAGCCTCTCTAAATAATTAGACCTTTTGAGTATACACAGTGTAACTCAGGGATTATGATTAGAAATCACCGCTATTCTTCTGGGTATTCTAATGGGAAAACTATGTGCTTGGACAGCACGGGTACAATGATTTGTGCCTGAACTAAAATTATCAATTTACATATATCACAAAATGATACGATACACTTGATGCACATGGGATGTAATCATCACTCATCACTGCTCCATTCGGAGTCTGAGGTTGCTGCTGCTTTCGCTTTTCTGAGCGAATTAGCATAGAACAAACACCAGCGCTTGCTGTAGTGGTTTATGAACATAATATTTTCATATGTTGAGGTTGCCAGCCTCCTATGACTGTATAACCACTTAGCAAGTACAGACATGTTACAATTCACATTTTGAACTATATGTTTACAACTTACCCCAATGGAATATACAATCTCCGCGCACAGATGTATGGACACAGCACTTTGATTAGATGCTTCGAACCCTGGTCTGGGAAATTTTATTATTCCTCTTATGACTTGATTCTGATTCCTTAAGTATCCAGTCTTTGTATTTAAAAATGCGGGTTCTCTTTTAAGTTATAAAGACGCCCAAATACTTTGATCTGTCACTTATAATTTTGGAATTCTTTGTCCGATCCTTGTGCTTCTGATTCCTTAAGTATCCATTCTTTGTATTTAAATATGCGGGTTCTCTTTTAAGTTATAAAGACGCCCAAATACTTTAATCTGTCACTTATAATTTTGGAATTCTTGTCCGATATCTCTTTGGCTCCTGAGAGTTGCTAATTTGACGTTGCGATGCAGTCTGATTTGTGTCTCCGATTTAGCTAGATTATATTTCCATTTCTCAGTTCAAATCCCAGATTGTACTTTTAGGCCAACTGGCAATGAAAGTCAAAGTCTATTCCGGCTCTCAAATTAAACCAATGGTAATCACTTTAGAACTATATGGGGCGGGGTGTTAAAGCATTTCTTTCCCCCACGTGTTTTAAATTTATCACTTTTAAAATTTAAATGCATGACCTCTTTCAGATATGTCAGTAATACTTCCGATTGCACTTTTATGCAAACTTACAAACATCTCGGTAAACTCATTTCCTGGCTAATACCTTCCGCCCATATCGTCTCCTCTGACAGGTTATGTGTAATATTGATACAGAGATGGCCCAGCGGAAGCGATTACATATATCACCTGTGTTTGCGTACATTCCTCAGGCGGCTTTCTCAGACAGACAGACGGCGAACCCAGGTGATCACTTGCCTGTTTGTCGCTGGCCCCGGAAATGAATTACGTCAAAGTCGCTAGTCCTCTTCACGTTTACTGTCTGCATCAAAGGTGGCTAGACGACTTAAGTGATAAAAGTATTATCCGCTGACCTGTCTAATTAGCCTGGTATTATTACGATTCACCTGGTGAAACGTTAATACGTATGGGAGCGGCTAGGCAAAAAATGTAAGGGCATAAAATATGCCAAATAAAAGGACGATGAGTGAGAAAAATGAAGAAATGAAGTTATACTGCCGGAGAGAACGACAGTTATGAAAAGTACACAACTGATTTCGTCACTCTCATGATAACGCAAACTTGGACGCAGAATAACAGAAGATGGCAGATGTGAGACAGAAATCAAGAAGAGAATAGGAATGGCCAAAGCTATATTTAACTACATCAGACAGATACTAACATTAAAACAAATAGCTCACAAATTAAAAATGAGAAATTTGTGGGAAAATGGACAGTGAACAAACAGTTAGAAGAGAAAATTGAGGTCTGTGTAACGTGGATATATAGAAGTACGAGGCGCATCTCATGGAAAAATGGAGAACTAAAGAGGTCTTAGCAAAGTTACAGACAGATTTTCACAGATAGATAGATAGATAGATAGATAGATAGATAGATAGATAGATAGATAGATAGATAGATGGATAGATAGATAGATAGATAGATAGATAGATAGATAGATAGATAGATAGATAGATAGATAGATAGATAGATAGATAGATAGATAGATAGATAGATAGATAGATTGATTGATTGATTGATTGATTGATTGATTGATTAAAGAATATGTTAAAGTAAGGAAATGAAATAATTGTATAGAAATGTGTTGAATAGTGAAAATGTCCACAGAAATCGGCATTATTTACTCACCAGAACCCATAGCACGTACATTGACTACTTGATTTCTTATAGTTTTACATTGTGTCGGTACAGTGTAAAGATCAGTCGCACAGTAAACTTTGTTTCTATACGTGGACATCTTTATGTATTTCCATGTTCATGGAAATGACATATGAAGTAGTCCAGTTGTCAGAAAATCCAGTCTGCTTAGTTATTTACGTTTGGTCTATGTGTGCATATACACTTGCGCGTGTATGCTTCATGCTTGTGTGCTTTAAAACAAAAATTATTAAAACAAAATCTTTACGGCACAAACGTGAATACTGGAAAGCTCACTGTGTACAAATTGTGTACAGCGATTTATGCTGCATTGAAGGAACAGTTGCAACATTTTGTTTTTGTCGATGTTCGTGATATCTTTTTTTTTTTTTTTGAGCTCTCGCTTGTTTAAACATAAAACTGCTGTTAAGAAATAGTAGCAATTTTTTTCGCCTTTTCAATACATAACTTGAGTCTGAAGTCACGACCAGACTGGTCAAATATTGAAAGAATGTGACTAAAGCTGTGCGGCCGCGTGCAAGATTTAAGATGGACGTTACATTCTGAGCCGTAAGTGTGGTTGTTTTGTCACAGGGACGGCTTGTAAACAATGGTTCAATAATCGGCTATGCTAACGGCTTGAATTTCTTACTCGGTAAGGTAAATTTGTTGGTGGTTTGATTTTTAAAATGCAAATCCTTTCTGACTGAGTGTGTGGGGAAAGGACGCCTGTTTCTTCGGTTTATCATAATTAATGTGTAGGCCTAATCATTGAGATACATAAATGTGAGGAGCCTCACTAATAAACTGGCAAATGTTGGTAATAAATTGAGCAACATCCCGCAGGCGTGAGTGTACGATAAAACTCGTGTTGATCCCGTGACTCGAAAGTGAAGAAAAGATTTGTTCATCTGACACTTTCCAGATATGCTGTAAAATATGGAAAAAAGGATCCCGTTACACGCTTATTGAGGCATACTGGAATATGGTGTTAGGCCCGTATTTTCTTGACCATCGGCACACTAAGGGTGATGTGGTCAGCGTCAGCATCACGCCGGCCGCCTTATCCTTCCCAGAGTTGTTCTGGTACCCAATTCATGAGGCTGTGTCGACCCCGGAGCCGCTTGCGGTCTAAATAATCCCACCTCAACTGGGGATCGAACCATGGACCACCGAGCTAGGAAGCCAGTGCACTAACCACTAAATATGACAAATGAATATTATTCATGGAACTGGCAACTCACACTGTAGAAACCTGAGTTGTCTCATACACATCTCCACGTGATGTGGGGGGGGGGGGGTATGTATAGGGGGTTATATTGTTTCGTCGTCTTCTTACAGACATCCGGGAACCACGGCTTCATATCAGGAAAGCTTGGGGTGTCATAAATGTCGGATTTCATATTTTAACAAAAGGAAATACCCGTAGACCTTCATCATCCGGGAACCACGGCTTCATATCAGGAAAGCTTGGGGTGTCATAAATGTCGGATTTCATATTTTAACATTTTAACAAAAGGAAATTGGGGTGTCATAAATGTCGGATTTCATACCCGTAGACCTTCATCATCCGGGAACCACGGCTTTATATCAGGAAAGCTTGGGGTGTCATAAATGTCGGATTTCATATTTGAACAAAAGAAAATACCCGTAGACCTTCATCATCATCATTACTCTTCAATTCCTAGAGGAGAACAGACCTTCCACGTATTTATGCCAAGCCTTACTGTCACAAACTTTCTTTTTTTATGTCCAGTTTTGATATGTTTTGTTCATAAGTGCTATTACTGAAAGCTCATAACGAATGATTTGTGTAGGGTTCTTAGTTATTGCATACTAAACTGTTAACAGTCATTTAGATTCATGTACGACCATACGAAACATGACTTATAGCGTAAGGATCCAACACTAACTCCGTGTGTAAACGATCTGGGTTCTATCCATTCAATACCATAATACCCGCCGTAAGTACATCGGTCGCTCATTCACATTTTGCACACCGTCATTTGCGCACTTTTTCTATTTTGGAGAGAGTACATTAACTTTCAACTGCTAAGGGGGTGCAACTGTGGTTGAAAGTTAGACAATAATTGTATTGTTTTCCTTATATGTACTCTCCCGAAAATTGAATAGTGCGCAAATTAAATAAATCATGATTTTATTTTAATACTATCACAGCTGCAGCCACGTTGCACTAAACAAGGTATTTCAGGTAGAAATGTGAACACTACAGCAAGTATACAGAGAAGATGAAGAGTAAACATCAATGTAGATATTATTTTCACGGTGATAGACATTAAATATGGAAAGTCAAGATTTTTAAAGATGCACAAACAATTACGAGACATGTTGTCATAAAAGAAATGTTAGTTATTTAGTCAATTTACGGTCCATTAGATCACTATCACTGCTCCACGTGTCATTTAGGAAGGTTACTCTATGTCTTGATATTTAATACATCCATATAATTTTCACTACAAATATCTAATGACGGTCGCCTGCAATGAAATGACCACAGTGGTAATAGTACCGTCTGTAATACATGTAACCGAAACAACACACTATAATTAAAAACCTGTCAATATTGACGGGTTATTGCTAGTTTAATCAAAATTCAGTTTGCGAACACAATTAATAGATATATATATATATATATACCCCAGCAGTCTAACTAAATTTATCCAGTACCGCCACAGCTTCAGAAGACATCTAGCTACGATTCTTGAATCACTTGTATTAAGTAGAGCTCTTAGTTCTCGGTGGAGATAGTCTGAGTAGTTTGTGTGAAGGTAAATACTATACTAGTAGTCTAGAGTGATTTAAGTGGTAAAATCGTCGATTATATTTCACTAGATTTGGTGCAGAGTGATTTACTAGATAGGTCCGTCATTTATATGTCTCTAAGTTTTACTGTGTTACAGTGGCTAGCAGAATAAATGGTAATTTCTAGCTAAACTATTACAGCTATAAAATAAATTTAATTAATAGCTAGTAACCAGTCATAAAATATTTTAACCAACTAGTAATGCACTGTTCATCATGAGTATTGACGAAATATGTATTTATTTCTAATTCGTGATGATTGATTTTTTTAAATGACTAGAATTTATTTCACGCGAGTTTTTAAACGATGAGGCAAGCTCTAAGCTTGTAGTTTCAATTTAAGTTAAATAACCGAAGTGGATAAATATATTCTATTTTACGCAGGTTAAGGATAGGATTGTGAATACTATATTATGGTTAAGTATTTGTATTTTTTTCTCCTTTACACAGTATTGGGTCAAACCCTAAACCGTACCAGCGGCTTCCATGTAAATCTGAGAGTAACCATACAAAAGAACAATTTAATTAGTATCTGGATCTTTTCAAAGTTAAACTGTCTGAGGTTGTGTTTACACACAGAAAGAGACAGAATACAAAACCCAAAGAACATTAAGATTGACTTTGTAACTGGGCATATAGATCCAGATTTCTTTGCAAATTTCATTTACAGTCAGCCCGTTGAGACTTAACAAACATTACCATTTCCCGACATTTGACCAGTTCTAAATAAATCCTAACAAAGGTGTTGAAATTAACCAAGGGTGTGTTGGTCAGCTCGTCCCAAAAGATCCCTATTCCATAGATATAGTTTTCACGTCTGTGCGTCTAATTGTCGTCACGTATCTGTGTGTGTGTAGATGTGAGGGGTTGAATATATATTAATGTATATTTTGGTAGACTGTCTGACTAACACAGTTCTGTTGTAGAGATAGGCTAAATGAGAGAAGCTTCTCGAGTTCAGGGACAGACTCTACTTATTTTCCACCATCTCACACGTGAAAATCCATTTCTTTACCTTATCTCTCACTGAGTCACCACATGTTCTAGTCTATTCAGAAGGGACCAATCTATGTCTTAATTCCCCTATCAAAAATCTACGACAACCATCAAGAATTAAAATAGGTTTATTCTGCTATCATTACAGATATCTCCACTGTCATTTTGATAACTCACATAATCATTATAGGCACTCTAACATCTGGCATTTTACCGAATCCTACGCTTAACACTTATCAAAATTATAGACACTGTGGTCTCTGACACTTTACTGGATTCTAGGCTATGTGGCCTTAACAATAATTATCATATTTCTAGGCACTGTGGCCTCTGGTACTTTAATACAATATACACTCTGTGGACTTAAACACTTATAATTAAAGGCACAACGGCCTCTGAGACCTTAACACTTAATATGATTGTGGGTACTACGGCCTCTGACACTGAACGTAAAAAGACACAAAAAATACCGCCACACAGGCCTGTCCACACATTACTCACCAGCAAAGTGGCTCTTCGAATTGCTCAGTTTCTTAGTTAAATCCAGCGTCGTAACTGAACTTATAGAACCAAGCAGGTGATGGAAATGCTATTCGGTACGGAAAAAGACATCCTAATGGTAATTGCCGTTCATCACACATCACATAGCAGTTTCCAACACTTCCTATCCAGTGCCATCCGCTCATGATTTTTCCATCTGTGGTATGTCATAGTAGCTAGATGAAAGTGTTAATAGTTTTATAATCTTCTTCAGTAATACAGTAGGCTCATCGGTGGATGTAATTTATTTCCTGATAGTAAGATCACTACTGAATGAAAAAAAAATTGCCTAGAAAAATCAAAAACAGCCAATAAAAGCTGGGGTTGATTGCCACGTCCTGTAAAGGATAAGCAAAAGAAGAAGAAGAGGAGATCACAGGGGACTAAAGAAAAGAAAACTGCTACCAACATGAAGGGATGTTGCAATGGCTGGGGCAAAGTTTAGATCTCCCCCTCCATCCTCTTAATTACAGGCAATAAATAAAGATGCATATATCGATAGATCAATAATTTAATTGGCTAAATTGATTGATGCTCACACAGGACTTGTTAGATCAAGAACAAACAAATCTGAGACAAGACGTAATGACACCAGTTGTATTCACTCTTATTATTTATTGACATCTATAAAATAAAGATATTTATTGACGTAAAATTGGAGTCAGCAATTGGTGATACTCATTAAAAGGCAATCAAAGTTATATCAAATGAAGAAAAGTTAATGAAAATCAGTGCAAGTATATCTACTCAATTATAGACTACTTTCATCTTCACAATTCCTAAAAATTCATGAAAAAGCAACATCTTTATTTTACTTGAAACGCTGCAATGACTGTTGTCATGTCACACTATACATGAGATAAGAGTGACAATTACACACAATTTACAACAAGTGTGAAAAACTTGGAGGTGTGTAGAAATTGTCGTCATTCGATTAAAAATGAAAGTGGATCATGAGCAGGGAAATCTATGCTCTGGAGATAATAGAATAGGACACCTATGGTTAATAATTCTTCAAGCTATATCTGTCTCATCAATTATGATTGTCTTTTAGTGGTCTCTCATAATTAAACAAACCGATGTATCTGTCTCATCAATTATGATTGTCTTTTATTGGCCTCTCATAATTAAACAAACCGATGTATCTGTCTCATCATTTATGATTGTCTTTTAGCGGTCTCTCATAATTAAACAAACCGATGTATCTGTCTCATCAATTTTGATTGTCTTTTTAGTGGTCTCTCATAATTAAACAAACCGATGTATCTGTCTCATCAATTATGATTGTCTTTTATTGGCCTCTCATAATTAAACAAACCGATGTATCTGTCTCATCATTTATGATTGTCTTTTAGCGGTCTCTCATAATTAAACAAACCGATGTATCTGTCTCATCAATTTTGATTGTCTTTTTAGTGGTCTCTCATAATTAAACAAACCGATGTATCTGTCTCATCAATTATGATTGTCTTTTAGGGGTCTCTCATAATTAAACAAACCGATGTATCTGTCTCATCAGTTATGATTGTCTTTTAGCGGTCTCTCATAATTAAACAAACCGATGTATCTGTCTCATCAATTTTGATTATCTTTTTAGTGGTCTCTCATAATTAAACAAACCGATGTATCTGTCTCATCAATTATGATTGTCTTTTAGGGGTCTCTCATAATTAAACAAACCGATGTATCTGTCTCATCAGTTATGATTGCCTTTTAGTGGTCTCTCATAATTTAAACAAACCGATGTATCTGTCTCATCAATTATGATTTTCTTTTAGTGGTCTCACCTTTATAAGCATCGACAGCAGAGAGGAACTTGCATGTTGTAAACGGATTTATTCTTAGTTCATTCTGGTATCATCTAGTCATTTCATCTTTGCGTTGGACAATAAACTCACAATCCATGCTTCGACAGGTCCAAAATGGATGGCCCAGACATGAATGGAAAAACCTCCATAGAAGCATCGAATCTTCAAGAACTGATATGGATCTACTGTCCTGGTCATGCAGGGGCACGAAGCAATGAAAGAGCTGACAGACTAGCTTCAAGAGCACCCACAGAAGGTGAATTGGACATGGATAAGAGAGAAGTATTGAATGCAGTTCATGATCGCCTATTAGAGAATGACACTGCAATCGATGAATCATCAAGGCTAAGACTGCTGGAATGTGGCATCAAACGTAAAACCAGCAGGGATGGACGTATGAGAGGACGCATCCGGTGTGTATACAACCAGTGCGCAACAGGAACAATTAGCATTCATACCCTTCGACATTTGCTGAGGGAGACTGAGCACCTATGGGTTTGCCCGGAGTGCAGTGACGTCGATTCTGATGAACATTAACAATAAATCAGATGTCAAAGCATTTCACATTTTGAAATTTCATATAAGGGCTTCTGAACCTGAATACAATTTCAATATTTCAGCACTAGATATCACTGCATACTCACATATAACAACATGACTACTGTAAATGAATACTTTCTTACACACATATTTGTAATATCCAATATCATAATATTGTTATGAACAACAGTATACTGTACAGTTTTTTAAAACATTCTCGCAGACATCCACAGTTTATTTGAAGTATTTCTACTACACAATACACAATACTGTGAATGAGGCAAAAAGACGTCAGTAGCTTGAATAACACGCTGAGATTTAGCTAATTCGTACCTGTGTTACAGTGTATATGAATACACTCTGGTGTGTAGTGTAATCATGCACTCTGGTGTGTAGTGTAATCATGCACTCTGGTGTGTAGTGTAATCATGCACTCTGGTGTGTAGTGTAATCATGCACTCTGGTGTGTAGTATAATCATACACTCTAGTGTGTAGTGTAATCATGCACTCTGGTGTGTAGTGTAATCATGCACTCTGGTGTGTAGTGTAATCATGCACTCTGGTATGTAGTGTAATCATGCACTCTGGTGTGTAGTGTAATCATGCACTATGGTGTGTAGTGTAATCATACACTCTGGTGTGTAGTGTAATCATGCACTCTGGTGTGTAGTGTAATCATGCACTCTGGTGTGTAGTGTAATCATACACTCTGGTGTGTAGTGTAATCATGCACTCTGGTGTGTAGTGTAATCATGCACTCTGGGGAGATGCTGATATTCATCCATTCATAACCCTTCAGCTCCCCAAAGAGCATAGGCCTTCAACAAACGTATGTCAAGTCTTCCTGTATTAATGTCTTTCCGTGTCTTCCTGTCTTAATGTCTTTCCGTGTCTTCCTGTCTTAATGTCTTTCCGTGTCTTCCTGTCTTAATGTCTTTCCGTGTCTTCCTGTCATAATGTCTTTCCGTGTCTTCCTGTCTTAATGTCTTTCCGTGTCTTCCTGTCTTAATGTCTTTCCGTGTCTTCCTGTCTTAATGTCTTTCCGTGTCTTCCTGTCATAATGTCTTTCCGTGTCTTCCTGTCTTAATGTCTTTCCGTGTCTTCCTGTCTTAATGTCTTTCCGTGTCTTCCTGTCTTAATGTCTTTCCGTGTCTTCCTGTCTTAATGTCTTTCCGTGTCTTCCTGTCATAATGTCTTTCCGTGTCTTCCTGTCTTAATGTCTTTCCGTGTCTTCCTGTCTTAATGTCTTTCCGTGTCTTCCTGTCTTAATGTCTTTCCGTGTCTTCCTGTCTTAAAGTCTTTCCGTGTCTTAACGTCTTTCCGTGACTTCCTGTCTTAATGTCTGTCCGGATCTTCCTATCTTAATGTCTTTCCGTGTCTTAATGTCTGTCCGGATCTTCCTATCTTAATGTCTTTCCGTGTCTTCCTCATTCTTGTCATTAATTCTTTTCTCCGTGTGTACTTAGGTCTCCCTCTACCTCTCTTACCCTGGGAGTTCCAGACCAATGACTGTCATGTAATACTATTTACAACATTCCTCAATGTGGGTCGTAGACATCTTCTCATCTATTTTTCACATTAGTAATCTTCACATAACATTTCAATCCTTCTATTCTACGCAAGAAAGCTTCCATTTATGAAAGTCTGTGGCTTCTTGGTTATTGTTTTTATTGTTCTCCATGTTTCACAGCCACACTATAGGGTTGACGACATCTGAATTAAAGATTCCGATTTTTAAATTGGACATGACTTCTCTTGCTCTCCACTACTTACCTTTTATATTCTTATTTTGATAACGCCGAAACCCCCCCAAACAGTGTCTGTATTGCTGCCAAGATAAATGTATAATTCTACAACTTGTAATGGTGTTTCTTCAAGTGCACTATTGGTGCAGTGGTTACTGAAATGACAACCGACACTTCCAGTCATTGGGAAATTTACTGTTAGTCGTTGTTGCCAAACTGCATTAACAACAACTGTATTCCTCATTTAGAGTTTTGTAGATTCATCTTGTTCAGGCAAATTACTTGTCTAGCTTGTAGGTGACTGTCATTTCCTTGTCTGTATTTTATGACAGAACGTGTCAGATTTGAAGTGATGACATAATTTATATTGCAGACAACATATTTCACAAACGTTTGTCCTAAAAAGACAATGAAGGCCTTGATGTGGCAGTTAGCTTCACGAGCTACGTCGTGTAAAATTTCTAGTCGTTTTCTGATTAAGGTAAGCGGTGAATGAAAAAGAGGCCAAACAGGCTTGTGGCCAGAACAGAAATGCCAGAAAAAAGTAAGTTTCAAGCAAAATAAATGAATAACTCTGCCTTCCTCATGTTCTATATATATATATATATACTCTGAAGCACATTAAAAACGCACCACTATTATATATACCGATGCCGAGAAGCTGGACAAAAAAGTGTGGGAATGGATTTTCCCCGTGTTTGTCATGAGGTAGAGAGCGAATGGCTGCTGGAATGGAAAGTGCATGATTCAACCCACGGGTTTGTGTACAGACTACATGAAAACAATGAAAGTTACACGTGCAACACGATTCCCAACAGCTAAGACCCTGAAAATGTGTACGCGTTGTGGCAGTATACTCGGTATAAAAAGGCCGTTGAGACAAAACACCCAGTACATGTGCTTGAAATGCCACGACTATCTGAAAACGGCCGTCAACGAGCGATTGGTATGTTGGAGACCGGAATGAGCTCGCGGGCCATTGCCAGAAGGATGAATTGCCAACACAGCACTATTGTACGTCTCAATGAACGTTACGGAACCACTGGCAGTGCCCGGGATAGACATCGGAGTGGCCAACCACGAGTTACTAGCCCTGCGCAAGATCGTTATATTGTGCTGAGTCGCCTAAGGAATCGTTCTCTCCCGGCAAGTCAAACAGCAAGAGCAATAGTGGGTAGACGTGGGCAAGTCTCTCGAATGACAGTCATGCGACGACTCAGAGATACAGACCTTACTGCAAGACGACATTATGTTGGGCCAAACTTGACTCACAGTCATCGTCAGCAGCGCCTGCAATGGGCAGAGCAACATGTCAGATGGACTAGACTGCAGTGGAATGCTGTCCTATTCACAGACGAGAGCAGATTCAACATATCCTTTGCTGATGGACGTATGCGGATTTGGCGACGGTGTGGAGAGCGCTTTGCAGATTGCTGTGTTCGTCAGCACAACCGATTTGGAGGTGGCAGTATTCACATTTGGGGAGGATTCAGTTTTCACCATCGCTTGCTGCTTCACGTCTTCCGTGGAAATGTTAATGCTGTGACATATCAAAAGGTTCTGGATGCATTGGTTGTTCCTGCGTTCACAAATTATCCAGACTTGCAGCTTCTCCAGCAGGATAACGCACGTGCGCACACCGCATGCATTACGCAGCAATATCTACAGCAGCAGAACATTGTGACGATTGATTGGCCTGCTCTATCACCATACATGTCCCCTATAAAACATCTGTGGGACGAGCTTGGACGCAGAGTCTACAGGCAAGGTTCTCCAGCTAATCTGCAACAGCTCGAAGCTGCTTTTACACGTGAATGGGACTTGATTCCCCGGAATTTCCTTCAGAGACTTGTGCGTTCCATGCGGAGCCGCTGCGAAGCTTGTTTGCAAGCACACGGTGGACATACCAGATACTGAGGATAGTGTGAATGAATTTTTTTATTGGTTGCATTTTTGGTTTTCTCCCTTACCTGCACAGAATGCAATGAATTTCATAACAATCAAATGTACAAATTAATGACCAGCATGGATTCATAGGAAAATGAATAATGATTCCAAATATGTAAACTTGTAAACACTTATATTTACATTTCACACTCTGTTCCTGGATTATACAGGTGGTGCGTTTTTAATGTGCTTCAGTGTGTGTGTGTGTGTATATATATATATATATATATATATATATATATATATATATATATATATATATATATATATATATATATATATATATATATATATATATATATATATATATATATATATATATATATCACGGGATTTCCTCTCCTTGCTCTGCTGTGATGGTCCAACAGTGACCAAAATTCAGAGTATTTACTCATTAACATTGAGTATTTAACATTGAAAAATAAATAAGGGTTTCGATAGAGAATACTAAGGCTTATGGATTCATCGCTCGTGATGGCGTATTACGTTTCTAAAATGTTTGCTTTAAGCGTTCACTTGTCAGCTTTAAGTAGTGGGTACTTAGCTGCCAGCAAGGTGTCGGTTGGCTTCTGCTCCAGCCGATGTTGATTCTTTGGAGGTTGTAGACTGGTTCTCTCTTGTCACTGGTCTAGTCTGGTAGTATCGTGGGGCAGTTACGAAGATGGCCCAGCGTCTCCAAGACCCGTCTGATGTTGGTGTCTAGCTTTGACTGAAGGCCACTTATACCACACACTTGTTCCACAGACTAGTACCACCAATTGGTACCACCGACTATTATAATGAAGTAAGAGAAAAACAAATAGCCCTCCTGAGTATTGGGTCTCCTAACACGAAAATCAAGTGTCCCTCTCTTTCATTCCACCATCCCATCTACCTCAGAACTTTATCCTCTATGAGCTTTAATGTTAATCCCAGTGAGCAGAAATCACCCATTGCAATTGCATGAAACATGTTTACATATGCATATGCACATATAATAATATAATAATTATGTACAATATTTCGGTCATCATCCCCCTCCCTGCTCCATATGGAACTTGAGACTACCTTTGCGTTTGGTTCTCTATGAGAAACCTGCATGAAGCAGTGGTGGTTTATGAAACTATTATTCTATATGCTGAGGTTGCCAGCCTCGTATGAACTTGGACATCCACAAGCAGTTTTCTAATGTTACTATTGCAAAACATAGAATGATAAAATGTACAACTTACCGCAAATAACTTTGGGAGGATACAGACTTCTGGCTCAGGGAAATAATTTTCAGCAACTTGGTGAAGATGCCTCTTACACGTGGTCTGAGGTATTACTTTAACTATAATCCCACTATGACTATGTATTCAGGTTTCCAGGATTCCGGGCTTTCTGTATTAGTAAATGTAGAGTCCGAAAGATGCTCAGATACGTTGTCCGGCCCTTTAAATCCTATTCCTGATCCTGGTTTGTCTGACTGTCTTCTTGAAGAGTTGAATTAGCAGTGCCGTAATCTTCAAATTGTGTCGATTTTAAGCAACACTCGGCCCACGCATCCACATTGCTATGTAAAGGTGAAGCCCAATCAGAGATGTAATTTAACATCTCAAATGCCAAACCAATCATATTCAAGTGTCTGACATTGATAGAGGTTATCCGCACTACCCTCTCATGGAAAATTCCTGCGTGACACATAAGATGTGAATTTTTAAAAAGTCACTCACATATAAGGTATTGCCTCCTCTGTTGATATTGATCATTTTTACAACCCACCACGTCATAGATCTAACACTGATAATATCTTCCCGGACTGACAACTTATCGTAACTATTGTCTACAACAAATCTGCCCGGAAACGATTATATCACTTATTGCTCCAAAAATACCATGCGTTAGCTTCGGTGCGTGTCTTTAATCTATCATCAGATTGATATTTTCCGACACGTTCATGTGGAAACGAACAATTATCAGGCAACAATATTACTCTGTATATAGGTTCGGAGGACTTGTGGTTTCCACTATTATAAATTTGAGTTTTATTTCTGGTTAATCTCAGAAGATCCTCAATACTTGGTCCGGTCCTTTATGTCTGAATCCTGTTTCTATTCGTTATCCTAAGATGTCTGAAATGTCTTATTGACGAAATGGAAATACAGTGCCAGGATCTAAAATTGTGCTACATTATAAGGGACTTTTCGCCCACGCTCCCAGATTTCTATACGGGTGAAAGTCTCAAATCAGAAGTAGTCTATTTTAATTTATTTTATCTATTCTAAGCATACTCGAATGTCTGACTTTTTTTATAGGTTCTCTCCCCCACCCCTCTCATGACGATTCCCATTAACAACATGTGATTTTGAAATCCTGCCATATTAGGTATGAACGCTACCGGTGGTTTTCATGAATCATGTTTATAACTCATGATATAACTTCAGTTTAAATTGTTTTCATAAATGAGTCTATCTCAGGAAGTATTACATAATCTTCATGCCACACCTAAGGTAATCTGCCGTGTTTTACACACTCCTGTCGGCACATTCGCAGTGTTATTTTCCCGATTATCAAGACACAACACTGACCATCCTGACTTACCCCGCCGGTGTCTACTTTAACAAAGGTTGTTCAGTTAACCTGTCTCGCTACTTCAGACCGGAAACTGGGACTAACGGTGCACGAACAACTCTCCCCTTGCACAGATGGGAGTCAATGAGTTTCAAAACAGGACAGTGATCAAGATAAAAACAAGAAACCTGAGTCGTCGCGTGCAAAATATGAGAGAGAGAGAAGCTACGGGTGAAGAAAAAATAATGGGAAGGGCACAGGAGAGAAGAAGTAAAACACAGACAAATAAAAAGAACGGGCAATTAATAAAATTATATTATATCGGGGGAAAACACCAAAGCCAACGTCTTAACCTTTCAGCATCTGCAGCACATTTAGAAGAATGGGGAACTCATTTAGTGATTCTGAATGAAGCTATTTGACTAACGTATGTAAAGTTTTGGAAAAGAAAATCGTTGGTTTTTTTTTTTTTTTTTTGGTCAAGGGATGTAATTTATCATATTTCCTGTCAAGTGTAAATAATCAAACGGCGTAAAAAACGAAAAACAAAACAAACAATAACAATAAAATATATTGTAGATTTTTTACACTTCACTATGTGTTTTCTATTTATTATTTAAAATGTAACTGCAACTTTTGTAGGTAAAATGATGCGCGTTACATTGAGCGTCGTGCAGTTTAGTTCAAAAGACTAGAAGCGTGCGACTTTTATATAATTTCCTGACTGCGACTTTGGTGGGGAAAAGTTTGAGACTGACGTCCATGATGGCACACCTGAGAGAATTAAATATATAGGTGATATAAGTCGTCCACGAGGGAGTTGTTATCTATTACAGTAATAAAATTAACTATTGCAGATAAAAATTAACAAATGCGGATAAAAGTTAACTATTGCGGATACAAGTTAACTATTGCGGATAAAAGTAGAGACATAACTCTTTTATTTTTGTGTGACGTTACATGTGTCAAAAATCTCCCCTCCCCCCATCGTCACACAACGTCACACAAATTTGACACCCTCCCCCTCTGTGTGACGTCATATGCAGACGACCCATTCCCATCGGCTTTTTATCACAGGCACTCGTCTGGTTCTGGTCATCAGTTCCCCGTTAGTGATCTCGTCACGCCATTTCAAGACCTACGTAATTTCTTGGTTGTTGTATTTGTAGTTCTCTCTGTTTCAAAGACACACCGTTTGACTTACCAGACATCTGAGATGAACATTCTGATTCTTGTGTTGAACTTGATTTACTCTGATTTCTATATATTTCAACACTGCAACGAAAGGTCTTGCCTTCTTCATTCTTATTTTGATACTAAATATTGATTTACTTTAATATTTGCGATTTTATTTACTGTTCTTTCCATGCGTTACTTCCTCTTCCTCTTCTTCTTCGAGTACCATGACTGGTGGCGTAGGAGATCATGTCTCTCCACAACTTACTGTCACCAGTACAATTTATCATTTCTGTTGTTGTCTTCTTTCCATTCCATCATGTCAAACTGTCCAGTATCTGCTGCCTTTGTCTTCCCCTATTTCTCTTTCCTTGAATCTTTCCTGTTGTTACAATATATTCCAGCTTTCTTCTTTTCATAACATGCCCAAAGAAAGAGGATTGCTTCTGTCTAACATGAGGAATAAGCGTTGCTTACTAAGTTACAATGAGCAGTTTCTAACATGAGGAATAAGCGGTGCTTACTAAGTTACAATGAGCAGTTTCTAACATGAGGAATAAGCGTTGCTTACTAAGTTACAATGAGCAGTTTCTAAAGCATATTTTCAGCTAAGGTAGGTCGTGACTTTGGATAGACTGGACGCCAGGCTGGACCTGCGTTCAACTGTGCATACTATAGCTCTACTTTGTGGTTCCTGTATGCGCGATTCACGATTTGTCTGTGGTTAAAGGAGAGTAATATTCAGTATCAGTGAGTCATGTTGTATTTAGAATCAACAGGATTAATCCAGTTTTTAGTGTGTTTTTTCTACGAGGTCTGTCCGCCATGTTTCGGTTTGATATTAATGTTTCTTCAAATGTTGCGCATTGGCGTCACTGTATGGTGATTTTTTCTGTAGAGTTAATAAACATTGTCGAGATTGTAGGATTGTGTGTCCTTCTTCGATTTACATGCATATGAGTCATTGTTTTATTAAGTTGCCTCTACCACAGGCGTGCATAGTCTAGACATAAATCACACCAGCTCTAGGTATAAGGGCCACTTCAGCCTGTGACAAATACACTTGAACAACACACTTGAACATTGTTAATTCTCTGTACAAATTAATGTTAATCTATAGCCATAGAGACAATCATCATACTTTCTATAGGGGATTCGGGCTTCCCCTTAACCCACATTCTTTCACTTCACGTTTGACATTCATTCATTCATTCATTCATTCATCACCCTTCAACTCCCCAAGGAGCATTGTGTCACAAGATGGATTTTGGGGCGACCTATTTCCGATCTCTCTTTCACTATGGCAGTAATCAGTTACATTTTTGCACTGATTTTATTGCGATTTTTTCCGAGTCGTACCCTTTTCTTTCTCTGTCTACTGGAGCAGATATTGTGTATCTACATTCTTACACTCCTCTTAGAGATAAGTCACCACGTCTGTTTGTTACCCGTCCCTTCCCTAAACATTTGAAGGAGCGGCAGAGATAATATTAACGACAGGCTTGTTGGTGATTCTCGTAGACCCAACCTTCGCCGCTACCGATTAACACAAAATATCGCCAGCGTATTTGTCTAATTGCTGATAAGGCCAAGGCGACAGATAAGAGATTACTTATCTGGGTGACACATTTTGGACAGACAAGGATGACCTAATCACTTCCTGTCCGTCTTGTTATGACAAGATTACTTTAGATAGTAGTAATTTGTTACATCTGAAACACATTGTCGTATGAGTTTACAGATGTGTTAGTGAGTTCGACTGCCAGGGATCGGATATTTTCATGCCATATACGGAAGACCTGACCCCTACATTACGTTCAAAATGTTTCCATGTCACAGGAATATTTTGACATCCCCCCCCCCCCCACCTTTTTGTTTGAAACGGTAGCTTCGTCACAAACAGATGCAGGGGAGGACAGTGAATATAACCTGACGCTTCAGTCAGTCTAATTCACTGTGAGATTCACGCTTGCCAAGAAGGCACCAGACTTTCCAGTAGTTAGAATTAGGATACCATCTTATCAGACCGGACACCTTTTATTGGAGTATTTATCAGGACTTACAAAACAGCCTATGAAATCTCTAGCATTTTAAATAAGGAAACCCGGAATATCTGAGGAAACTGAACACACGGAGTCAGAGAGGGAATGAAAGTTAAAATTAACGACCCCTAGTACACCTGTAAAAAGGCATCGGCTAGTGCCTTAACTTCATTCCTCTGAGCAAAAAGTCTGTGAGCCAGGATTGGCGTAAGTTGTCATTTTACATTCGATATTTTCATTACTAACGTGAACTAATATGTATATATTACCATGTGAATATTAATATGGAAAAATCGCTAGTGGATGTCCCTGTCATTTGAGGCTGGCAACCTCAGCGCATAGAATGATGATTTCATGGACCACCACTGCACGGGCTGGCGACTGCTTTATTGCTAGTTTATTAAGGAGAACTAAACGCATCAGTAGTCCCAAGTTCCATATGGAGCAGGGAGGGAAAGATGAAAGAAATGATGTACATTTTAATTATAATACATACAGTTTCAAACCAGTGTAAATGTCGATGTTAACATATTCACTTTAAAATTAATTGAATTTTCAAACTTTTCAAGTCAGTGTGTAAACATAAATGAAAACATATTAAATTTATATTGTGAACACTTTTCAATCAGTGGAAATGTAAATGTAAACATATTCTATCTGTACTATTAACCTTTTCATTTAAATGTAAAGTAACTACAAAAGCTATTCAATTTAAATGTAAAGAAAGTTTTCTCTCGAGGGATTAAAGTTAATTCTCATCGAGGGTAAATCCAGAGTAAATGGGTTGGGAGAATAGGAGAAAGGGGACACATAAGTATGTGTCGGGAAACGCAATACTCAGGAGAGCGTTTCGTTTCTATTCTTTTACCATAGTAGTTGGTGGTGGTGCCTATTGAAGGGTACTATCTCTGGAACAAGAAGGGAAATTGGCCTAAGCTTTAAGACGAGGGACGAACTTTGTAGACTCTCCCTGACACTCCTGGGAACGAGCTGCACCGTACATCCTTGACCAGTGACGAGCGTCATCAAGAACCAACCCAGCGGGAGCAGAAACAACCACAGGCAGCTAAGTTCCATATTAAGAAAAAAATTATATCATCCTCCAGGGATGAGCACTTTCTTTTAAACTATTCAATGTTTTAAACTGTTAAAACTGAAGTGATTATTAAATTTTGTTATTTGTAATTATACAAATTTAACTTCGATTTAATCATTTTAAAGTTACTGCATGTTTGTCTGTCAATTACACGCTCTAAACAGAGCTATACCAGAATAATAAGAATTCCACTGAGGAAATCAGAGGTGGGGGCTTGAACGAGCTAAGATTAATCATTGCTTAATTCTTCACACATGTTGTCGGCAGATTCTAGAATTAACGTGCTCAGCCAATGCAGCATTGTTTTCGCGTATCTGAATATCTTTTGAACACTATATTGAGATAGAAGCGTCATTACCCTTCTATTTACAAATCTGCCAAGAGTAATCTTGTGCGAAGGTGACACCTTTGAAGCCTATATTAGATACTCTTGAGTTTTGGCCACGGTTGGACCACTATTGCAAAGCAGGGGAGGCAATACCGTCACACATAGGCCTTCAACAAACTTATGCTGTCCCGTGCCATCAGCTCAAGGCCTTTCCATGACTTCCTCATTCCTTTCATGTATGTCCACTATTCACATCTCCATGTGTATTTCTGTAATCCTCTAACTCTCTTACCATGGATATTCTAGAGCAAGAACTACCTTGTATTGCTATCAACAGGTTACGCCAGTGTGTGTCCTATCCATCGCCAGCGTCTTGTCTGGTTCTACTGTCACTTGTCTGGTTCTACTATCACTTGTCTGGTTCTACTGTCACTTGTCTGGTTCTACTGTCACTTGTCTGGTTCTACTCTCACTTGTCTGGTTCTACTGTCACTTGTCTGGTTCTACTGTCACTTGTCTGGTTATACTGTCACTTGTCTGGTTCTACTGTCACTTGTCTTGTTCTACTGTCACTTGTCTTGTTCTACGGTCACTTGTCTGGTTCTAGTCATCACTTCCACATCAGTGATCTTGTCATACCCTTGTTATTAAAGTTAAGACATGTATCCATTTAAGTAATAAATTGTCCCTAATAACGTTGATTTAAAAAGTACAGCATACACACACCACTTAAGCAGACAAAACTGGCCGACTGCTGTCAGTAGAAAAGTTAATTTTAAAATGGCGTAAAAGTTATTTTACACATGTTTACAGTCAATTTTGGAAATTGATTGCTAACCCTGCCATCTGGTGGCAGAGAATGTAATTCACATACGACCGATAAATGTAGAAATATTTCGTTAATGTTTTGGTTTAGAAACAAATAAGACAAAGAAAGGAAAAAAAAGAAAAGAAAGAAAGAAAGAGAGAGAGAGAAAGAAAGAAAGAAAGAACAAGAAAAGCAGAAAGATCATTTTTTAATATGTTAAAAAAAAAAAACCAGACTTGATTACAACTCTGACCCAAGTGCCCCACATTGAAGTGGTGGGTCGGCTTGAGTGCCTTGAGGAAATGTTGAGCTATATCAGCGGGAGCTTTTGCTCCTGGTAGGTTCAATCAAGCTGAGCAGGTCAAAATGGAAAGAACAGACAAAAGGTTAAAGGAGTTGGAGAACAGGGCTGACAACTCTGCCGGAAAAAAAACCAAATTGTCACAGAAACGGAAACAATTGAAGAAAGAAACAAAAGCCAGAGTCAGGAAGAATCCTCGCATGAGGGACGTATGACGCAGACACCTGATGAAAGCCAGTCAATGGTAGCCAGGCTGCCGACACCTCTTCTAACGACGAAGGCAAAAACTAGAATAGGCACTTGGAACATATGAACAATGCAGGAAGCCGGAAGGACAGTACAGGTAGCTGGAGAGATGAGACGATACGAAATAAAACTCTTAGGACTAGCAGAAACGAGAATAAATGGAACTGGTGAATTCATGACCAATACAGGGGAAAATGTCATATATTCAGTACACGAGGGTGAAGACCACAGACACACAGAAGGGGTTGCTATTATGATGTCCCAGGAAGCCAGAAAAGAATTAATAGAATGGGAACCAATATCACCCAGGATAATAACGGCAAGATTCCAGGGAAAAGGAAGAAAAATCACCATCATTCAGTGTTATGCACCTACTAACAATGCAGAGGATGATAAGAAGCAAGATTTCTATGATGAACTCCAAGGAACACTGACAAAACACACAGGAGAGACATTAAGATAGTAATGGGAGATTGTCACGAGAGGGTTGATGTTATTGAAGTTATAAGATATCCTGGACACAAAGTTGTAACAGGGGATACCAGGATAGTGCCAGATAAGAGTCTGGTCTTAAAAGTAATACCCCCTTCTTTGAAAAGAGTAAGGGTGTATAGATATCACAGGTAGGATCAAGCTGTATAAGTTCCTAGAGAAGATGGTAATATATTACTCTAAGTTCCTACTGGTCCCTCTCCAGATCCTCCTGTGATTATGTTATTAGCTCTGCTAGGGGTATTAACTAAATTATCCACCAACAAGAACTTGAACTTAACTTAAATAATTTAAGTAAGTCTGCTGGTAAATATTTACAATTTATTGTTACAGTTTCTCTTTTCTGTTTGAAAAGCTTTCAAGTAAATCAAATTCAATTACACCAGTAAATAAATAAAACATTAGAAAATAGTTCAAAGGTATCAAAAGTCTTTAAAGTTGTTGAAAGTTTTCTCTTTGGTTAACTATCTCTGCTTGACGATTATCTATATCTAACTAACACTTTTATTTCACTGTCATTGAATGTTAGGATATCACTGGCTATATCTATGCCCAAACACTGTTCATCATGAACTAGTTTTGTCTATTATTATGGTGTGACTCTGATACTCTACAGTTGCCTTGTTTTGCAACTCATCTGTTAGAATGAAGCTGGTTCCACTCTTGTCCTGGAAGGAAAAATTAGTTGAACTTCCTCCAGGCAGTACATACTTGATGACTGGCCCTCTGAACTCAAAAGGCACTTGCACCAGTAGTAACTTCAGTAGTGGCTGACTCTTTTATGAGTAGTTGGGTTGACAGAGTATAACCTGAAACATATTAAATGTAACCCCTATATTGTCCATCACTATCCCACTATCACAAAGGTTGGGGATGATAGACAGTTTCAGACAGTGTGCTAGCAGATGCACAGGACATATTATAACAGTAGCAACCAAATCCAGTTCACTGTGACTACAATTTTCCTCTAAATCCTTAGTTAGAGCCATTTGTCCATGATCCGCCTCCATACAATGATTAGGTCTTGTATAAAATACTAAGTAATAGCTTAAACAATCCCGTAAAACAATCGCCTTCATCCTTCCTTACGTTCCTGGTGTGTGGTCCCTTCCATCAAGAAATAATTCTTTAAATGCTTTTCTAAACCTAAAGACACACGTTTGCCACCATTCTCAATTATTTGAATATATATCTTGGCATTGTTTTTCCTCCAGAAATTACACACTGGTTCAAAACAGATCTACACATTTCCTAACGCACACTGTAATTAATCAATGGAACTACATATATTTATATACATATATATATTCTTTCTTACCCTCAGGCACATACAGTCGAGCTGTTAATGTGTATCTATTAGTCTGCTCTTCAGATACAAACGGCAAAGGCAATCTGCATTAACACGCTGATGCTCACTGTATTTTTTAATTCTTATAGCCTGCTTTTCTATTTAGGGCACGTTCTATATATATCCCAAAAGCGGACGCCACAGGGAGTTTACTACCATAGATCTTACTACAATAGATCTAGCAAGGATGAAGGCGAACAGCAAACCCAGGCCGAGCACCGCAAATACATACTTTCTGAGGGCAGGAAAGTCAGCACACCCCAAACCGAGTAAACCAGGTAGCAGTTTACCATCTCTTCTTGATTGTGCAAACGACTGGGAGATGGCGGTAGACCTACCTGGACGAGGGGCATATCCAGAGAGTATCAGGAAATCGCGGAGACGGCCGGATATAGTGCTTCATTCTTCTTCAACGCTTCAGGTCATACTGATTGAACTGACCGTGCCATTTGAATCCAGATTAGACGAGCAACATTCGTTCAAAGCGGCCAAATATAGTGATCTGGCCGCGGATCTGAGACACGAGGGGTTCACTACAAGGGTCATGGCTGTTGAAGTGGGCGCAAGAGGGCTTGTGGCTGCATCAATGTATGATCTATTGAAACTGTTGGGGTTGAAGGGACAGGCGAGAACAAGGGCACTGAAGAGGCTTAGTGAAACTGCCGAAAAGGCATCAGGCTGGCTGTGGAACAACCGCAATGGGCAATGGAAATCGTGACAATAAACGCTGCGGTACAGAAAACACCAGGAATTTTTCTAAGTCCACAAAACGCTGAGTTTTGTGGTGTACTAGTGAGCGGGCTGTGACTGAGGGGCAACAGGCGATGTATATTATAGGAGGTGTCAGTGTCAGAATTTCAGTGGCTAGGCTCGGCGGCTTCGCGATGGTGTCTCAGTGTGTGCGACGGAACGAACGGAATAATTTGTCTTCTCTTTGTTACTTTCACAATTGCCTCCACGGCTGGCGGAGTTGTGGATTAAAGTTGCTACCATAAGTGAAATGGGTTCATTTTCGATACAAGACAACAGGAGGCTGAGACGCTTGGGAGTCATGACCCAAGTGGGCCCGCCCCCCTTAGAGTGTAAAGGAGTATACTGGGCCGAAACACTTGTCTGATGGGGGGACTTCTTCTGATGATCAGATTGCCTCCTGTTGTATCGCTCTGTAAAGAGTTTCCTATCATCGTGTGTTTTGCGTTCCGAAAATGTATGTAAAATCTACCTATGTGTACAAATCAGGAAAACTAAGATTCCATTTATCTATGTTATTCCTGGAGCGATTTTATTCATCTAAGGCTTAAAATACGCTCTGAATTATCCTTTAACTTCATATCTAATTGTCTTTTACTTTCCTAAGTGCATTTTATTCTATGCGTCCTCTAAACAGCAAAATTATGGACTAACCCGAGGTCTCGATGCATTCAACCAGAGATTTCTCCCTTCCAATAGTACTATTCGTGGAAATCTCTGCACAGACGTGTAGAGCAACATTCCCAGTATTGCATTAGTAACCTCTTCCATGTAGTACTTCTTTCATAATGCTGTAATTAAATGTCCTCTTCCACTAGGTTGCACAAATTTGGGCTGGCCATTTTGACGGCCAAATGCTTTAGTAAACACTGCATAAAGGTACCTTCTGATTGGTCCTTGTATCATGCAGTTCTCACAAAGTATGGTGCGCCGTTTTGGTCAGAGTTACTCAGAATGACGTGTTGTGAAACAGACCACTTCACGACAGAGATTTAAATGCAAAAGTAGGAGTAGACAACAAAAACTGTGAACTAATCACGGGAAAGAATGGCATAGGAAACAGAAATGAAAATGGAGAGCTTTTTGTAATCTGTTGTGATTTGAATATTCTGGTCATCGGAGGGACTATCTTCCCACACAAGGACATACACAAGACTACATGGAACTCCCTAGATGGGCACACGCAAAATCAGATAAACCACTTCACCATAGAACGAAACTGGAGACGCTGCCCACAAGATGTTGAGTAAAGAGAGGGGCAGACCACCACCTTCTCCTGGCATCACTGAGGATAAAATTGAGGGCGCACAAAGACAGAGCAGAAAGATCAAGCCCGAAGTATAATACACAGAACCTTATGAACAAAGACACAAGAGATCAGTTCAACCTAAAGTTGAGAAATAAATTTGAAGCACTGGAGCACCTGGAAGAGGAAAGTATAGATAACCATTGGTGCACAATTCAGGAAGCATACAGGGATACATGTGAAGAGGTTCTTGGCAAAAGAAATAAACAACAGAAGGAATGGCTCACAGAAAACACATGGAACCTCATAAGAGAAAGGAGAGACATCAAACAGCAAGTAAACAACTGTAAAAAGACAGAACAGAAAACACAACTGCTCACAATATATTGGGAGCTAATCAGGAAAGTGAAAAAGAGTGTCAGGCAAGATAAAAGAGAATTTATTGAAAAACTAACAGAGTAAGCCAAGATTGCGACAAAAAAAGGAGACTTGAAAACATTATATAATATTACTAGAACTTTATCTAAGAAACAGATAAACCACAATACAACAGTGAAGAGCAGAGAGGGACAAAGCATTAGCAATGAAGAGAAACAAAGGGCCAGATGGGCTGAATATTTTAAGGAAATCCTAAACCGAAACCAACCAATACCAATACAGCAACCCATCATTGTGGCGCAGATTTTTAAAAAGACGTAAGTAGGAAGAAGTGTCCGAAGCACATAGACCTTTAGACACTAGTGTTCACAGAGGTGAGCTAGTGTTGCGTGAAAGTGTTAACAGAAATGCACAGGTTGGTGTCAGTGATTCTCTCACCTTTCAGACTACCCACTCTTGTATTTTGCTGGCGACGAATAAACTCTTTCTTACTCAAATCTTTTTAAAGAAGACGTAGTAGTAACAAGTAATACAAGGAGGGTTGAATATGTTTTTTTTTCTGAACAGAATATACAATCTACTAAGTCAAACTCAGACTGATTGTAATTTACAGAATGTACATAATTACTTTAATTACAGTAGAAAATCAAATTCATGTTATCAGGTAATTTGAAAAGAAATACAAGGAGATTAAAACACAAGTTATGATATTACTCATTCAAAAATTTAGAATACTGTCAGTGTCTTTGGTTCAGATAAAAAAGAAAAGGTTAATTTCCTCACTGACGGAGAGTTCATTCTTATGGCTATTTCTGGAATAGTGAATTCTGACTTTGGCCTGGTGTTTTGATAAACTTATCTGCTTGGACTTCTCCTGGGCGTCATAGTAGGTAGGAATTACCCACTGGATAATTTTCTTCAGAGAGGGCTACAGTCCAAGAGACATTTAGGCTTTTTGTTAACCTGGTTGTGAAGTTGGGTTAGTGATGTTGATGAGCTTGTGACGAGGTGTTACTGCTTAGGTGCGGTAGACTGCTCAGGGTTACTGACTTGTGATCACCGCTGGCGGTTTTGAGAAGTACGCCCTAGTTGTCTTGTAGCATTGAGCAACTAGGCGGTTTTCTCCCAACAAATTACAGAAATCGAATTCCAGAGATCGGTTTATCCTTGCTGTACAACTGGCTAGGATTCTGCACTTGCGCTGTGGAAAATAATACAGGTAATCAATCTTCTGTTTTAAACAGATATATTAACTACAGCCATTCTGGACATTTCGTCTCAGAATGGTGCCTAATAATACATTTACCTGAACCATAATGTCAGTCTTTTTCTTAAAGGGGACTGTCCATTTGTTTACAAATTCCTGTCTAACACAAGTCTCACACTGGTCAGGTCAGTCAGGTCAAACATTGTTGCAAGCAACTTCGTCTGACCGTGTGCGTCCATGCGTGGCTGCACTAATAATAATAATAGCCCCTTCAGTCATAACTGACTATGGGAATGCGCCTCTGAGGTGATAGCCCTCAGCTGCTTATTTTCCTGTCCTTTCGACGTTTTCTCCTCTCTTCTTCAGAAATAAAGAATCTGTTGTTTTTCTGTTGTCTAGTGTCCTACTTCTTTATTTCTTACGAGTGCCTGAAAACATACCTTTATGTTTGTCTAATATTTATTTACTGTTTACAGGCCTCAGGTTTCCCTTCCCTATGTGTTATAAATGTTTATACAATACCAAAAACCTACCCTTTGTCCTGTACTTACTGGTCTTAGTCTTCTATCATTTACTAGACACAGTATTAAGGTCTTTGTCTTGTGTAGTCTGACCTATACTGTATAATAGGGGAACAACAGAAGTGATTGTGTCATTAATAGGCTGGACTGCCCATGGTAAATTTCCGGTGTTATGTGTTGCGGGTCGCACTAATGACCCGTCATCGAAGCATCATTTTTTGGTGATGCCTAGATGGCAGGGAGGATAGTGTGATTAGCTTGCATAGCTAAGCGGGGTTGTCGCACGGAAGGTCCAGGGTTCGAGTCCTGGGTAAGCCACTCACGTCTGTTGTTTTTCTGTTGTCTAGTGTCCTACTTCTTTATTTCTTACGAGTGCCTGAACATACCTTTATGTTTGTCTAATATTTATTTACTGTTTACAGGCTTCGGGTTTCCCTTCCTTATGTGTTATAAATGTTTATACAGTACCAAACCTACCCTCTGTCCTGTTCTTACTGTTCTAAGTCTACTATCATGTACTAGACCCAGTATTAAGGTCTTTGTCTTGTGTAGTCTGACCTATACTGTATAATAGGGGAACAACAGAAGTGATTGCGTCATTAATAGGCTGGACTGCCGATGGTAAATTTCCGGTGTTATGTGTTGCGGGTCGCACTAATGACCCGTCATCGAAGCATTATTTTTTGGTGATGCCTAGATGGCAGGGAGGATAGTGTGATTCGCTTGCATAGCTAGACGGGGTTGTCGCACGGAAGGTCCTGGGTTCGAGTCCTGGGTAAGCCACTCACGTCTGCTGTTTTTCTGTTGTCTAGTGTCCTACTCCTCTCCTCTCTTTTGCTTTTTGTGTGAGTTTCTTTTCGCTCAATCTGAGGTGGCGCCGTAGATAGCATCGCCACTTGGTGCGATCGGCAGCTTCATCATCCCAGGTTGCTAGATTTATGTCCAGTGCCCTCATGTCTCTCTTGCACACATCTTTGAACTTCAGCTGCGGTCGCCCAACTGTTCTTCTGCCATCTGCTAGTTGGCCATAGAAGATATCTTTTGGGATGCGGACATGGCCAAGCCAGCGTAATCTTCGCTGTCTAAGCAGTCTATACATGCTTTGAAGGCCAGCACGTGACAACACCTCGACATTTGTCACTTTATCTTTCCAAGAAATGCCAAGGATGTGACATAGGCACCGTAGATGGAAGGTGCTGAGCCTTCTTTCTTGCTTTAGCATAGGTTGTCCAGGTCTCACTGCCATATAGGAGTGTGCTGGTGACGCAGGCGTTGTATACCGCGGCTTTGGTCTTCAATGTGAGTTTGGAGTTTCCCCAAACACGCGATGTGAGGCGGGCAAAGGTAGCTGCAGCTTTGCCAATGCGGTTGTCAATTTCTGTGTCCAGTGAGAGTTTATCATTGATGGTAGACCCCAGGTGTGTGAAGTGGTGCACCACTGCCAATTCATAGTTATCGATAGTGATAACTGGTGTAGCACCCGCATCCTGACCCAGCACATTCGTTTTCTTCAGACTTATTGTGAGGCCAAAGTCCTTGCATGCTTGTGTGAAGCAATTCATCAAGCTCTGAAGCTCCTGTTGGCTTTGAGTGACGACTGCAGCGTCATCAGCGAACAACAAGTCTCTTATAGTGACCCTTCTGATTTTTGTTTTCGCCGTCAGCCTTTATGGATTAAACAGACGGCCATCTGACCCAGTGTGAAGGCATATTCCTTCAGTTGCATCTCTGAATGCATGTTTCAAGAGTAAGGCAAAGAAGATCCCGAAGAGGGTTGGAGCAAGAACGCAGCCTTGTTTAACACCACTTCGTATGCTTCCAGCATATTAGACTGTTCCCTTCATGTCTTCATGGAATGACTTTATCATTCCCAGCAATTTAGCACGGCATTTATAACATATAAGGATCATTTTTGGTGATGCGTAGATGGCAGGGAGGATAGTGTGATTCGCTTGCATAGCTAGGCGGGGTTGTCGCATGGAAGGTCCAGTGTTCAAATCCTGGGTAAGCCACTCATGTCTGTTGTGTTTCTGTTGTCTAGTGTTCTACTTCTTTATTTCTTACGAGTGCCTGAAAACATACCTTTATGTTTGTTTCATATTAATTTAGCACGGCAGCCTATTTTCAGGAGGATTTTGAAGAGTCCTTTCCCTACTAACCAGGTCAAATGCCTTTGTGAGGTCTATAAAGGCGATATGTAAAGGCCTGTTTTGCTCTCTTGATTTTTCCTGAAGCTGGCGGAGAGAAAAGATCATGTCTGTTGTTGATCTACCAGCTCGGAATCCACACTGTGACTCTGGATATATGCGCTCAGCTAACTTGTATAGTCGCATTAAGATGACTCTAGCAAAACCTTACAAACAATACTAAGAGAGATGCCTCTGTAATTATTGCAATCACTTCTGTCTCCTTTATTTCTATACAGTGTTATAATCTTGGCATCTCGCATGTCTTGAGGAATAGTTGTCTCTTCCCAGCACTGGCACAGCACCCTATGCAGTGGATGTAATAGCGTGCTCTTACAGCATTTGATTAAATCGGGAGGAATCCCATCACTGCCTGGTGCTTTGCCAGAGGCCAAGCTATCAATGGCCTTGCTGAGTTCCTCTAATGTTGGTTCAGCATCCAGCTCCTCCATAGTTGGCAGACATTTGACAGCATCAAGGGCTGCAGGCGTGACGGTATTTTCTCTAACGTAAAGATCAGAGTAGTGATCGACCCACCTCTCCATCTGCTTACCCTTATCGGTTAGCTTCTCTCCGTTGATGGTTTTTAGCGGTGCCGTCTTACTTTTCTGGGGACCGAGGGTTTTCTTTATACCATCATACATTTGTCTAATGTTGCCTGTTTGCGCTGCTGTCTGGATGCTCTCACTGAGCTGGAGACAGTAGTCATTTGCACAGCGTTGAGCAGTTTGTTGAACTTTGCTTCTTGTAGCCTTCAGGATCTGTAGGGTTCTAGCACTCGGTGAACGTTTGTATTCAATCACAGCACTGTGCTTAGCTTCAATGATAGGTGTCATCACATCTGATGAAGCATCAAATCAGTCATTTGACTTCACTGTTTTCTTACCAAAGGTGGCAAGTGCAGTACGTTGAATGGTGTTCCGCAGGTGCTCCCAGTTCTGTGTAACAGTATCACCATGCTGAGGGCTACTGAGCACTTTCTTGAAGGTCGCGATAAATTGAGCGATCATGACAGGGTCTGACATCTTGCTGGTACCAATGCGTGGTTTCCCTTCATGTCTGACACGATGGAGCTTTCTTGGTTGTGCTCTGATTTTGCAGCAAACCAAGGAGTGATCTGTATCACAGTCTGCACTATGGTACGAGCGTGTGGAGAGCACAGACCTGAAAAGTGGCCTTCTGACGAGAATCAGATTCAGTTGGTGCCAGTGCTTGGATCGTGGATGTCTCCATGACACCTTACGCTGGGGTTTCGTCGGAAAGTAGGTGTTGGTCACGCAGAGGTCATGATGGACACACAACTCCAAGAGACGTTGTCCATTTTCATTCATTTTGCCAATACCAAACCTACCCAGACATGAAGGCCATGAAACATTATCGGCACCCACTCTAGCGTTAAAGTCACCAAGGAGAACAAGCTGTTCTTGCCTGGGTATGCTTTTGATAACTGCTGCTAGATTCTCGTAGAACATGTCTTTAGCTTCTGAGGCAGAGTACAGAGTAGGAGCATACACACTGACAAGGAAGATGGGACCTGCGCTAGTTTGCAGGCGGAGCGTTAACAGGCGTTCTGATCCATTCTCACCTGGTTCAACCATTTTAGTTAGCGATTTTTTTACCGCAAAACCTACTCCGTGTTCTCTAGTTTTATTAAGATCTTTCCCTTGCCAGTTAAATGTGTAGTCCTTCTCGCTCACCATTCCAGAACCTGCTAGGCACGTTTCTGAAGTGCAGCTATATCAACCTGAAGTCGGTTACGCTCGTCATTAATTACGGCTGTCTTCCTGACATCGTTTATGTGCTGTAGGTTTTCAGATAGTCCAGTCAACATAGACCGGACGTTCCAGCATCCCAATCTGAGAATTTGCTTATTTCTATTATGATAATTGCTTGGTGCAAAATTTTCTGTCCACAGTTCGGGTTTGACCCTAATCCCCTTGCACCCAATGGGGAAAGCAGACAGTGGCGGGACATATGAGATCCTAGAACCTCTCCCACTGTCGGAAGTAGCCCCTGGCGCCTTGCCCTACGCCAATTGGGCAAAATGCTTATAACCGGTAACTGCTACTTCCCGTGTTTTGCCGACACCTATAGGGTGAAGCTGGAGTGTCCTCTCCAGGGCGCGAGCTTGGGCACAGTTATATGGAGATCAAGCTGTTGCCCATGCAGCATGTTCCCCCTCTCCACACAGCCGGTAGATCCAAAGGAACGGCAGTAGCCGATACAGTTTTTGGTACCTGCCGCGTCGCAGGAATTGCCAGAATAATGTCGAATCAACATTAGACTGCCTTGGGGACTTCGACTCCGGATTTATCCTTGGGGTTTACTCCCGAAGCTTATTCCATAAATGGATATTCCCGCAAGGCAGCGATGGTTTGAATTCAGGGTTCCTTCTTTTAGATAAGCTACCGACCAAGGTTCACGAGCCCTATCTGCCCGAAGCTGCTGGTTTTAAGGCGCCAGTGGCTCGCCTTCGCCCCTTCTCCCGTCAGTGGAAACAGTTCCGCCGGGCTCAAATTGAGCCACACGTGAAGGCCGGGAGTTGGGCTTGGTTGACAAAGGCTTTTTGAGGCGCGTGCCGTAGAAGTGTTTATCTGCAGTGAGAGCTTATCCTCACTACAACGCCCGGCTATAACAACCTTCGGAACCAGTGACTGCACTGGAGGAGTGTTATTTCATTCACTAGACTAGCTCATTATACATCTTGTTTCCTTCACTCGTTCACTACAGCTTCCTTCATCATATTCCCCAATATAATTAGAATGCAGTACTTTCAGATATCAGTCAGTACTTACATCATTATAATATATAAATGATAACATTCATAACACATAATGGCAAAATAGCTATCAATCTAACGTAAAGAAATTAAAACACAATATTAAGTATTTAACACTTTACATTAATTAACTAATCCCTAGATTTTAGAGTTAGCTAATTAAGCGAATACTGAGAGTTTGCTTACCGCTCAGGACTGTTATCCGCAGTTTAAGAAGTTGAAAAGCGTGATTCTCAAGTTGGTGTAGCTTAAGACCTCTCTTCTATAAGCGTGCGTTCTCTTCCAACAGTATCAGCAAGTGATTTCTAAACTCAGCATTTGTTCGCATGAAGTTAAAACAAGTTCCTTTCCCACGCCTAGAGTTAATTATTTCCCGTCTCTCGTTCAGACATGCCCTAAGATTTTATCGTGGCGTCTTCAGTTGACGACTGAACACGGAAATATAATACTCTGGGAACCACTGTGTTTCGGCTAAACGAATAAATCGGACTGAAGTCCCTAAAGAAATAACTTTTTAGTGCCTTTGCACAAGAAGATAGCATATGGATCGTATGACAGGGCTATTAGTAAAGACTTGAAAAACAGCTATAGAACAGAACGCAGGTGCAAATATTTCGTAGAGAAACAGGCAAATCTAAAGGAAGAGAAAAGTAAGGAATTTGAAAATAATTTTGACGAAGCCTTCGAACCACTCTGTGACAATATTAGAACCAGAAGAAGAGTCACTACAGTGCAACATGAACCCACCCACTAAACAAGAGATTTCTCGGGCAATAACACAGCTGAAAATTGGAAGGCCGCAGGACCAGATGGAATACCACCAGAAGCCATGAAGGCAGATATACCATACACTACAGAGTTGCTACACCAGCTCTTCAAGAAAATCTTGGAAAAAGAGGCCATCCCAAAGAGCTGGAAGGAAGGCCACATTCTCAAGCTGCCAAAGAAAGGAAACTTGACTGTATGTAGCAACTGGAGGTGTATAACACTACTAGCAGTGGCTGGACAAATTTTGACTAGAGTTTTGTTTGACCGCATTAAGAAGGCGGTGGATGACAAACTCAGAGAAGAACAGGCAGGATTTCGTGCAAGAAGATCATGCACAGACCAGATAGCAACACTCAGAATCATCATAGAACAATCAAATGAGTGGCAGACCCCCTTGTATATAAATTTTGTGGACTTCGAAAAAGCTTTCGACAGTATAGACCGTACTGTGATATGGAAAATCCTGAGACATTATGGAATCCCAGAGAAATTAATTAAAATCATCTAAGATTTCTACCACGAGGCCTCATGCAAAGTAGTACCCAAAGGAAAATTATCAGAGCCCTTCACAGTACACAGTGGGGTCAGACAGGGATGTCTGTTTTCACCAACAATTTTTCTCATGGCCATAGACTGGGTTAAGAGACAGACAATAGGGGGAGAGAAAACTGGAATACAGTGGACATTCAACAAACAACTGGAGGATCTAGACTTTGCAGATGATTTGTGCCTTCTATCACATAGACAGCAAGATATGCAGGAGAAAACAAATAGATTAGTAACAGAAGCAGCAAAGATGGGACTACACTTAAATGTAAATAAAACAAAGCAAATGAGAATAAATAATAGGCAGATGGACTCGATGAAGATAAATGATCAAGTCATTGAAGAAGTAGAAAGCTTGACATATCTGGGGACTTACAATGACAAAGTAGGCGAACAGCTGATGACGTCTGCTCAAAGATAAATAAAGCCAGATTCGCTTTTAATGCCCTTCGACCAATATGGAACTCCTCAGCTATACAAAATTAGAATCTTTAACACAAATGTGTAGTCAGTCTTGCTGTATGGCTCAGAGACACGGCATGTCTCAAAGAGTATCACCTTTCAAGCTACAGACATTTGTAAATAGATGTCTCCGACGTATAAGATGGCCAGATGTAATAACAAATATAGAGCTAAGGAAAAGATGCAGGCAACAGCCAATACAAACAGAAATTAAGGTAAGAAAGTGGGGATGGATAGGACATACACTCAGAAGAGAAAAATCAAGCATAGCCAGAATTGCCCTTGACTGGAACCCACTGGGGAAAATAAGAGTGGGGAGGCCAAAGAGAACTTGGAGAAGAACTGTTGAAGAGAAATCTAGGGAAATTGGAATGACTTGTGCACAGCTGAAAAAGATAGCCCAGAATAGAAATCGATGGAGAGCAACTGTTTCTGCCCTATGTTCCACAGGGAACGAAAAGAAGTGATGATGGTTACAACTGATTATCAATAACCAATAATATCTCGCAGTTGTAGCTAAGGATGAGACATATCCAAGAAATGAAGATGACCTTGTTGTTTTCTCATCTGATCCAACGAGCAGCAATACCCAGTGCAACATTAGCGAGTGTTGACTGCAGAGATTTATTGGGCTTTTAAGGCAGTTAACTTTGCAAGGTTTAATCCCTGGACTAATCAGAACTTGCAGTGTTATTTAAATCATTTGTTGTCTGAAAAATGTTCCGTCTGTGAACATGGAAAAGAAGAATTGTGTTTTTCTGGCTTCTTTCCTGACTTACTGTGGCTGGCTGATTATATTGATGGATAGATGGAAGAAAATGAATGTATGAATAAGTACCAAGACTGTGAAAGATAATCTCACTGAAATTTGGCTCGAAGAAAATCTGCAGAAAATGTAAGTATAAGTTCCGCAGGAAGAAAATAGAGTGAGAATCACTGGCAGATCTATTAATAGGGATACTGGAAAGTAACTGTCTCTTAGCAGGTTGAGAACCTCTGAGTAGACTAAGAGCTAGTAGTTATCCAGGCCACACTTTTCCCTAACGTACTGACTTATTAGAAAGAGCCCCCATTAATTAAATACAAATATGACATAATCTTACAGTATTAGACATCACTGTAACACCAAAGAAAAGTCAGTAAACTAATCTTGATTTTATAAATTTACAATGAAACTTTACTGATGGAAATAAGATGTCATATATATCGGATATGTAAAAGGAGGATACCGTTACACGCCCATTGAGGCATATTGGGAATATGGTGTTAGGCCCATATTTTCTTGACCATCGGCACACTAGGGATGATGTGGTCAGCATCACGCCGGCCGCCTTAACCTTCCCAGAAGTTGCTCTGGTACCCAGTTGGGGCTGGGTCGACCCATGAGCCGTTTGCGGCCTAAAAAATCCCACCTCATATGGGGATCGAACCATAGACCACTGAGCTAGGAAGCCAATGCACTAACCACTATGCTACCGCGGATATGTATTCAATCAAATATGTATAGAATTTAAGATAATCAAAAATGCCACAAATGCAGTAGTGTCTATAAAGGTATTGACACTGTCTCTCAGAGTTATAGAATTTGACTTGAGTTTGTAAACAAAGACTATTTATCTTTCAGCATTAGGACATTGATGAAGTTGTCTATATAGTGGTTTACAAAACTGTTGATAATTCATCATAGGACATTTCTTAAGTTTGAAGAAGTGGTTGGTTCTTGATAGTGCCACTTATCTGGATTCCTGACAGCAATCCTGGTCCCTCCCTGATTTCTCCCGGTGAAAAAAAAGGGTTGGGTGTTAGGTGTAGATCTATCTCAGGGTTTGGAAGTTCTCTTTCCCTGATCCAGGTTTCGACGTCATCGATGAAGACGGAAGCTCCTGGTGTAGTCTACCCTAAAAGAACCACTCGGTTGTACTTTTGCGAAAAAGTGAAGCTTTGTCAAAAGCAAGTCTTACGCCTAAGCACAGGCTGCTTATCATTCAAGTAGAGTTCTTTCGTGACCAAAGTTTGTTGGATGCAGTGCTAGACAATTGTTAATTCTCAGACTAAATACTGAGACCAGTGAAATCCCATTTTTACCAAAGACAGATTTATGGGACTATCCACCCATTTACCTAGACCATTTGCCATCTTAAAATAATTAGCTCCGGGACACTCTTCTCATTTGAACTCTGTCCCAAGGATATACATTACTTTACCGGGGAGTGTGAAAAACGCATTACATCTCTCCTACCTGCAACAATAGTCACCATATCATTTACTTCCATTAAGGACTGCAGGACCCCCGGCGATCTGTTCCGGGAAACCGATTCATGCACAAGTGCATGAAGTGATACTATCATCCAATTTTTGGGTGACGGCGCTGGAGTGTGTGTGCAGGGAAGATTTAATGAACAGACCTGTTCTATTCATACGGAGAAGAGGTCTGAGCAGATGAGTGAAAGTTAATACACTGAGCAATTATGAGTGTAGGTGGTCTTGAGACCGGTTAATGCGAAGTCGCTATGTGACAGAAGGGACCGTTAAAGTAAGAATAGGAATACAATGTCTACACATTTAAAGAAATAAAATGAAGGAACTAAGAAGAAGAGAAAAATAAATCGAGAGAGCAAGAGAAAAAAAATCTCGTTTCGTCAAACTTACTTTTTCCCTGTTTTTTTCTTTTTTCTATTCATATCTACATTTTTTAATCCTCATCTTATTCGTCCTCGATCTTCTTCTGCACATTTTTTGTTCTTTCCGTCGTCATGATTTTCTTGTTATTATTCTGTAATTCAGATGACTTTTCCGATCGTTTTTTCCCCCCTTTTTAAAGTAAATATTCCAGTTCTAATGGACATTTTGCAAACAAACAAACAAAAAAACACGTGCGTTGGTAGCAACTAACTGTCATAACAGCGAAAAATAGACTGGTCAGGCTCCAGCCATAGCAACAAGGTTTGAGGCAGTGAATATGAACCAGGAGTATGGGCTGAAAGTTACATGTAACTATTATTTTACATGAAAAAAACTGCAAGCCTCATGCCCAAACTCGTATTAGGCGCCTTGTCAGACATGCCTAAGTGAGCAGTGGTCAAATTCTTTCTGTCTCATCGAGATCCCCGAGAACTGCACCGGGCAATGCGGTGTTTGTTGTTGTTGGTGTTTAACTAGGGCTGCCGAACTTCTCGCTCTTTAGCAGCTAATACCAAGTTGAGGACTCCTTGGTATTGTCCACACTGTAGGTCTTGGCTTTTCCGGTGGCTTTTTTGCCATTCCGAAACGTGATGAGCTGAAGTCATGAGCTCCAGTTTCTCTAAATTGGCTTGCATTTAAAGCGTCGTCACATCTGGTCCCAAGCTAGCAGTAAGAGGTGTGTGGCATACTGTGCATTCCCCGCCATCCAAGGGGGATCTCCAACTATGTAGAGCTAAAATACTGTACTCTGGTTTTGGGCCCTCCCAAGCAATTGTCACGTCCTGCACAGAGCCACTTATCAGCTTCCCCCGCCTCTCACTGGGTCCATAGTGAGATCCTACTGCATGCAGTCAACCAAGTCAAGCCAAAGAATTATTCCTAGGGCTCAAGAAATTTATCCAAGCTTAGTGTGTAATGCTGGATTCTCAACAAGTTTCCTCACAGGGTGAATCCCTGGAAGTGTGTGGACTCAAGAGTCAATGAGGATGTAATTAGCCTCACAGACACAGGTTCACTTCCACGTTCATATATTGTAGCATTGTGCATAGCTGGTGGTCATATAAAGATGACTCTAGATGTGCCTCCATGCATGAAGCAGGAATATGGGAACTTACATGTAAGTATTATTTTACATAAAAAAAAACTGCAAGCCTCACGCTCAAACTCGTATTAGGTGCCTAGTCAGACATGCCTAAGGGAACAATGGTCATATTCTTTCTGTCTCACCGAGATCCCAGAGAACTGCACGGGGCAATGTGTGCCATAATGAATGACAAAGAAATAAAGTAGAGGGCAGTGGTCTGAATTATGCCAAGAAAAGGTGGGGTCGAGGGGCGAAACCTGATCGAAATCAGGTAGCGTTAAGCTCCAACTTATTAAGTTGTAAATATGTATGTGACTCTGTTCTTGAGTTTGGGAAAGCAAAGGCAGCAAGGAAGGGAACCTGTTACCCTGCTTCATATATCTGAGACCATGTATAAAGAAATCTCTAACGCTTCACTCCCCATACGGCAGTACCTGCTACAAGACTACCTTTATCTTATTGTCAAGGACAGGAATGTGACGATCTTCTAGCAAAATGAAAAAAGTATTACAACCTTGAAGCGTAACGATTTGTGTTATATGTTTTCTTATGCAAGTTTCACTTCCTTATGTTACTTCATGTATACAGACTGATTGATGGCTGGCTGCACAACATAGTACATTCCTAGATGTCTCCAGACGTGTGTACTCCAGTTCATATCTCCAACTTAGCTTCGCTTTTGCCTCAATTCATTAACATCCACAACAGTTCAAGCCATACCTGTGACTCAGTCATCTGTTACAGGTCAGAAGTCAAGGACAAGCGAGTTGTACAAACTGTTTTGAGAGAAATCTGTTTTTCTTCCAAACTCCACCTATCACCTGTGTCGCTTATCTCGTCAAAATAAAAAAAAAATAATGCAATTAGGTTTCAAAAACGGTAAGCTGGAAACTTGTACCTAAAATTAATGATAGGGAAATAAAATAAGCAAAAGTTAGAGGTAATGAAAAGTCAAATAAGTAAATTATAGCTTGAAAACATTAAAAAAAAACAAAACAACAACTCATATGTTGAGAACAACAGAATAACAAATAGATAAAATAGTAGAACGAACAAACAGGTGAAATAAAGTTAATAACGCACAAAGACACAGACACACACACACGCATAAACACACATATATGCAAATATATCATCATAACTTTCCTTTGAGCTTCTTATGTAGCTAGGGGCCACTACTGTAAATGGCCCCCTTGCTGGAGGCCTGTACCAAACATGCACTTGTAGTGGTGGTTTATGTGGAAAATTGTTTTATGTGATGAGGTCGACAGCCAAGGTCATGTTAGTCGTCTTGTTCGACATGCCTGAGGGTGCAGTAGTCTATTCTTTCTTTGCTTTAGGGGGTGCTAAATTGGCTGAGCGTCCTTTCACGATCTACTGTCACAACAAGGCGATGGCGCCGTTTGGTTGGTTCAATTCCCGGTAAGCCTATCACTTATATCTTCTTGTCTGTTGTGTAGCGTCATCCGTTATGTCCAACAAGTACCTGTTAATTACCTTTATTTATGTATTTACTAATTTATTTACTGTTCACAGGACAAGGTATATATATATATATATATATGTGACAGCGCCATCTTGAGGTCTGTCGTTCTAGGCGCTGGCCCCATCTGGGCAGTCATATTGTCTATGTGGTTTAGTGCCTTTTGATCACGTTATCTTCGAGCAGATTTATTACAAGGCCATAATATATGCCTACATATTAGTTGTGTTTTTGCTCTAGTTGTGTAAATCTGTGTTTTCATGCATTCTGGAGCAATAATCGCGTGTGTTATCTGTGTGGCGCAGATTAATACGCGAGCGCGCAGTAAATTGAGTGGTTAGGCCAGGGCTTATAAAAAGGGGTAGCAAGCGGCGAAACCGGTCTATGTTTGAGAGAGCCGCCCAGTGAGAACAGACTAAGAAGACACACAAGAGCCAAGCTGTAAATGCCTTGAGCACGTGAGTTAATTTAAATTAGCATTAGTTTTCTAGGATTCTGAAATTATATCGATGTGGCTATTTTAATGTTTAATGGGACAGATAGGTAGATAGATGTGAGAGTTTAAGAGCGATTATTTCATTCTTCAGAAAGGCTATTCCACTGGAAATTTAGATAAGATTAACGATCGCAAGATAGTAGCCTCGTGGTGATAAAAGGCGGCGATAGCGAGTCTGATTAAACACGCTCCGCGTGGTAAACCTATAATATGTTATGCCGAGCGACACGCGGTGTATTTAGTCCCAGTTTGGTTAAGTCGAGAATAATTATATTGTATTCTTTATGTAAGAGTAATTTAGTGTATTTCACGTTTATTGATAATTCTACTGTATATTTAATGGGTTACTGTGAGGTGAGAATATGTATTTAGATTTCTGGAGAGCGCGAGGCCACTCCTTTGTTGAGACAGGTGTTTCTCTGTTTGCTCCTGGTGGAGCATGGAAACACCAATGCGGCTGGTGTCCACCACAAGCCAACAGAAGCATTTTTATGCTATTACAGTGGTTGTTCCTGTAATAATGTGTTTCATGCGATGAGATTCCCAGCCGCACGAGTCGTCACATACGACATGATTCAGAATGCAGTAACGAATATTGAGATAGACCAGTTGTGAGGTGGTGGTTAATTCTCATTATTGAGATTATTTGTTGTACATGTATTGAAGAATATTATTTTATGTCGAGTTGATTATTATTGTTGTGTGAACAATGGTTTGTGAGAGCACGTGGGCGTACCAGATGTATATTTCTCTTCTCCGCTCCTGAGGGAGCATGGGGCCACCGGTGTGGTTTACCTCAGCATGGAGCATTCAGATGCTTTTGCAGTAGTGGTTTCGGTAGCAACCTATGTTACCCGGTGCGATTGCCAGCCTCATGCACAACACCATACTAGTCGCATTGGGCGACACGCATGAGTGTGTGAGATAGTTGATGATGTCAGGTGGGCGCATGTTTTCTGTATGGTAAGTGTTATTATCCATGCTATTGATGTTCACTTAGACGTTGTTTTATTTATTATTTTTCAGACAGTCTATGAACACTGACTGGGTGTTTGTTGGATTGTTTGTTTGGTGTTCGGTTCTGTTCGGTAGAATTAAATGTTGATCTGCATAAGGCTTTGGGTTGCTTGAATTGTTAAGTCTGCTGCTGAGAGGGTTGCAAGCAACCAATAATTGCAACCCCTGTCAAACGATCCTTTATAAATTTTCTTGGTGCACGGGTCTTGGGTGTGAGGCACCGCTAGCGCCCCTGTCATAAGTGGCGTCGTCGACAGGATTGGCAGACAGCACGCAGTGAAGCAACTCTTCAGCAATCAGAGCAGCAACAGCCGAAACAGTAGAACACCCAGTTCAGTGCAACGCGAGGGACGGGATCATCCAGTTTGTCAAGATTTCTAGTCAACTCTACTAGCAACAAGATGGCGGCACGCAACACACGCGCTGCTAGTAGAACTGATAACGAAGATGTGGCTGAGGTGGATGACCCTGTAGTAGGGCTAAATCGTCAACCAGAACGAGTGCAGTACATCGTGGTACCTACTCACAAGAGGGTGCGGTGCTTTGGGGAGCGCACGGGTCCTACGGCTGAGGAATATGTCAGAGAGGTGAGAGCTGCCTGGAGAGTAGGGATGATGAGTAAAGAGGACCAGGCAGATGTTATCCTTGACAGTGTGACCCCAAGTGTCTGCAGGGAGCTGAGGATTCAGGCTGATGACGGTGACCCAGAAGCAATGCTACATTCCATTCTTAGGGTGTATGGGGAGCGTCGGAGCATCCCAGAAGTAATGGCCGCGTTCTACTCTACCCGGCAAGGTGCAAGGGAGTCTCTTTGGGAATTCTCCCATCGCATTCACGAGATGTTTGAAAGTGTTGTAAGGGCACAAAAGCAGAACAACGTCACTCCTTTGGCGCCATCCTTTCTTCGTGACCAGTTTGCTGCTTGTCTGAGAGATGACCTACTAAGAAAGCTTGCAAAGGAAATGATCATCAAGGAGCCAACAGCATCGTTCACGTCGGTGAGGGACTATGCCCTACGGTTTTTGGAGACTGAGCCCACTTCTGGGGCTGGTGTTGCCAGTGTCGAAGCAGCTTCGGGGGCTGGTGTTGCCAGTGTTGAAGTGGCAAGAACAGAGACTGTGTCAGATACACACGCATTAGGCGCAGAAGTAGAGCGGCTGAGAGCACAGGTGGCTCAATTAGAGGCTAAAATTGATGCGATGTCTCAGGAGCAGGGGAGACGTACCAGGACAGTTCGTTGTTTTAGATGCAGAGAACTAGGCCACGTACAGAATCGATGTCCACAAAGCATTAAACTAGACCCCTCTGCGGCTGGGAGTCAGGTTACAGAAGGGGAGCAGAATGGCTCAAAGATAAAGATGGTTGGTGGTCGACCGGAGTGTGAGGTGCTTATTGCAGGGAAGAAAGTCAAAGGCGGCCAGGGATGTAAGGGTAGCAGGAGGTGACCCAGGACACCGAGGAAGCCTAGGAAAATAAGATGCTTCAACTGTGGAGACCTTTCGAACCACATGGCAGCCAAGTGTCCCCAGGGCCCGCTTCCTAAGCGATGTTTCCATTGTAGGTCCCCGGACCATTTGATATCGGTTTGCCCATCAAAGAGCGCCCTCTCTAAGCGTACCAACACATCTACATTGCCGTCACAGTGCAAGCCAAGAGATGGCCGTGGCAACTGTCACCATAAGGGCGCCAGGAAAAGTGGTCGACATTTAGAGGAGGAGACTCATCTAAAACTCGTTGAAGGACACGTTTCCAGGCTACGAGGGGCGCACGTAAGAGCAGAGCCACCGTTGCAGAGTTTTGCAGCAGTCCGGAAAGAGAGATGTGACAAGCTGTCGTGTTCTACTCCACTACAGGTCGGAGAATTGGTGAAGAAGAGAATGCACGACGCTGAGAGATCCGAGATTCGTGATATGTGGTCAGAAGACGAGTACGTTGTAGTTCGTGCTCCCACAATGACAGGGGGTCCATATATCATCCAACGAATGGACAGAGCGAGTCCGAGCATTAGAGTCACCGGCAATGACCTGAGACGAAGTGGAGGAAAAGGTGATCCTCCAGATTTGGAGAATACGACTGGGGAGCCTGATTTAGTGTAGTTGTCGGGACGACAACAAAATCAGGCGGGGAATATGTGACAGCGCCATCTTGAGGTCTGTCGTTCTAGGCGCTGGCCCCATCTGGGCAGTCATATTGTCTATGTGGTTTAGTGCCTTTTGATCACGTTATCTTCGAGCAGATTTATTACAAGGCCATAATATATGCCTACATATTAGTTGTGTTTTTGCTCTAGTTGTGTAAATCTGTGTTTTCATGCATTCTGGAGCAATAATCGCGTGTGTTATCTGTGTGGCGCAGATTAATACGCGAGCGCGCAGTAAATTGAGTGGTTAGGCCAGGGCTTATAAAAAGGGGTAGCAAGCGGCGAAACCGGTCTATGTTTGAGAGAGCCGCCCAGTGAGAACAGACTAAGAAGACACACAAGAGCCAAGCTGTAAATGCCTTGAGCACGTGAGTTAATTTAAATTAGCATTAGTTTTCTAGGATTCTGAAATTATATCGATGTGGCTATTTTAATGTTTAATGGGACAGATAGGTAGATAGATGTGAGAGTTTAAGAGCGATTATTTCATTCTTCAGAAAGGCTATTCCACTGGAAATTTAGATAAGATTAACGATCGCAAGATAGTAGCCTCGTGGTGATAAAAGGCGGCGATAGCGAGTCTGATTAAACACGCTCCGCGTGGTAAACCTATAATATGTTATGCCGAGCGACACGCGGTGTATTTAGTCCCAGTTTGGTTAAGTCGAGAATAATTATATTGTATTCTTTATGTAAGAGTAATTTAGTGTATTTCACGTTTATTGATAATTCTACTGTATATTTAATGGGTTACTGTGAGGTGAGAATATGTATTTAGATTTCTGGAGAGCGCGAGGCCACTCCTTTGTTGAGACAGGTGTTTCTCTGTTTGCTCCTGGTGGAGCATGGAAACACCAATGCGGCTGGTGTCCACCACAAGCCAACAGAAGCATTTTTATGCTATTACAGTGGTTGTTCCTGTAATAATGTGTTTCATGCGATGAGATTCCCAGCCGCACGAGTCGTCACATACGACATGCTTCAGAATGCAGTAACGAATATTGAGATAGACCAGTTGTGAGGTGGTGGTTAATTCTCATTATTGAGATTATTTGTTGTACATGTATTGAAGAATATTATTTTATGTCGAGTTGATTATTATTGTTGTGTGAACAATGGTTTGTGAGAGCACGTGGGCGTACCAGATGTATATTTCTCTTCTCCGCTCCTGAGGGAGCATGGGGCCACCGGTGTGGTTTACCTCAGCATGGAGCATTCAGATGCTTTTGCAGTAGTGGTTTCGGTAGCAACCTATGTTACCCGGTGCGATTGCCAGCCTCATGCACAACACCATACTAGTCGCATTGGGCGACACGCATGAGTGTGTGAGATAGTTGATGATGTCAGGTGGGCGCATGTTTTCTGTATGGTAAGTGTTATTATCCATGCTATTGATGTTCACTTAGACGTTGTTTTATTTATTATTTTTCAGACAGTCTATGAACACTGACTGGGTGTTTGTTGGATTGTTTGTTTGGTGTTCGGTTCTGTTCGGTAGAATTAAATGTTGATCTGCATAAGGCTTTGGGTTGCTTGAATTGTTAAGTCTGCTGCTGAGAGGGTTGCAAGCAACCAATAATTGCAACCCCTGTCAAACGATCCTTTATAAATTTTCTTGGTGCACGGGTCTTGGGTGTGAGGCACCGCTAGCGCCCCTGTCACATATATATATATATATATATATATATATATATATATATATATATATATATATATATATATATATATATATATATATATATATATATATATATATACACACACACACACACACACACACACACACACATACACACACAGATACACACACGGGTCCCATACGAAGTCTAGGATATTCGCCCAGAAATGGAAGAAGTATGGGCGACTGCCTACTTAGTATACAACCAGACCTCTCAGTAGCTGGAATTCTCTACCAGGAGCTCGGTACAAGGGCAGGTGGAATCACACAGTAAGAGATAAAAAAAAAAAGACACTAAACTTTTCCATGACGCGTTAACGGTTTGGTTTTGGTTTTAAGGTCTATCTTCATTGCACGCGGACATCTCCATCAGTGCGCCGATCTCATCCCTTAGATCACACAAGGAGGATCTCAGCACAGTACACGAACTCCGTAGCACCGGCTTGTCTGCACACCCAGTGTGTGTGTATATATAGGAATCACACATTCTACACATATTTTTGTGGTGGGTAGATTTCTAATAATTAAATTTTGCCAGGGCTGGGACCTTATGTTTACGATTTCCAACTGCCGTGGGATATTTAATGTGCGCAGCTTGCACACGGGACCTCCTATTTTTTCGCCCTTATCCGAAAAGCTAGGCATCCAATCTCACTACCCAGGTGACCGGGGGGGGGGGGGGGGGGGGAAGGAAGTATGATGTCATTAGGACCACTGGTTCTGAAAAAAGTTTCCATAAATTATATTCCCTGTACTGGGAGTCGAACCCGGTACAAGGGAATTCGAGGCTGACGCCATACCTCTTAGCCACTCCGACACCCCACATTAACGGTAAAAGTGGTTAAAACAAAAAGAAAAAAAGTAGTTAACGAAGAATAGAAAAAAATGATGATGGTATGATTACTGGGATTATAATGTTTTTTGGTAGAAATAAATTAGATTTGAATAATTATACGTAACTGTTTGTGCTAGGTACTCAGTAATCCCATTTTGATGGTGTCACCGGATGGCCTACGTTAACGCAAGCTATCACGTTAACAGTAGTTATAAGAATAGTAAAAGATCTTGAGCAAGACTAGCTAGTAACAAAAATAACACTAGTCGAACATAACCAATGAAATCGTCGATGGCTATTTTTGACAACGGCGGTCAGAGCAGAGTTCAGTCACGCAGTACACAGTTCAGTGATGCAGACGTGTCCAGGGGAGAGTTTTCAACCTTAGTGCGGGCCCCGTGTTTTTTAAAGATTGTGTGATTAACCTCTGGGCGAGGTAACAAACTGAAAACTTCATGTTATCACAGGATATATTATTCTAGGATATTATTCAAGGAGATTGTGTTTTCCAGTATTTTGGCAAGTATTTACACGATTTGTATGATCTCGATTTATAATAGAATAATTACTCTACTAAGTTATGTATGATTGAGACTCTAGTCGAAGCCTATCGACATGTTATTTATGACGATGTCCTTTTACAAAGGCATCCTGATTTATGTAAACAACAAGCGATCTTGCTGCTGGTAGCCTGGATATTGGGTTGTGTAATTGAACTTTGCAATATGTCCCTTGGACTCCTTCATTAAACAGTTTTTCATGATTTGTAGCTATTACTTACATCATGTATGTTGAGTATGGAAGCCCTAATAGTATACAACTGATCAATGACAACCTGCGGTGAGTAGAAAAGATCTGGCCTTGAGCAACCTTCATTTGAGTAAACACATCTTTGGCAGTCGCCAGTTAACACTCATAAGATAAATCTGTAAACCAGTAACCACTACGATCCCTTTGGGAAAATTTAATAACAGTGAACTCAGATGAATGCATCCTTGTTTCATAGATCTGGAAAAGGCGTTTGACAGGGTCCCCTGGAGCAAACTTTGGGACTGTTTGGCAAGGAAGAATATTCCAGCACCTCTGATTCATGCTATACAGAGCTTCTACAAGTCTTGCAGAAATTATGTGAGGACAGCAAACCATAAGTCGGAAGAGTTCAGGACCACCACTGGTGTAAGACAAGGTGATATCCTATCACCTTACCTCTTCATACTCCTTATGGACGATGTCATCAAGGCATGTAAGGAGAGAACAAGAAAGTATTCAGTGGGGTACTGGAAGATGAGACAGGTCTATATTTCGGAGCTGGCATTTGCTGATGATGTCGCCCTGATTGCTAAATCAGAGGCACATCTCCAATCCAACCTGCAAGTCTGGAAGGAAGAGCTGGAGAAGAGAGGGATGGTCATAAGCAGCTCTAAAACAAAATTCATGGTGATATCACGAGAAGAAAGAAAACATCAGATTAAGCTGGGAGAACAGGTCCTGGAGCAGGTGGACCACTTTAAATACCTCGGAGCTATTATAGACCGAAAGGGAGGCATCAAAGAAGAGTTGGCCACTCGAAAAACAGCAGCTGGGAGACTTTTTCAGGCCATAAATCGAGGATTCCTCAGCAAGAGAGAGGTTGGTAAGAAAACGAAGATGGCTGTATACCGCTCCACCTATGTCCCAGTCTTGACATACGGATGCGAGTCATGGGCAATGACTACAACCCATAAAAGCCAGATCCAAACCTCAGAAATGAGGTATCTGAGGAAGGTGGTTGAAGTAACAAGAAGAGACATGGTACGCAACCAGACGATACGTCAAGGCCTTAAATCCTACCCCCTGCAGACCCAAGTAGAACAGTCCCAATTAAGATGGTTTGGCCATGTCTGCATAATGGGAGAAGATCGGATACCACGACAAGCATGGGAAACAAAGAGCCAAGGATCCAGACCCCGAGGACGACCCAGAGTCCGCTGGGAGGACAACATTAGACAATCTTTGAAGGACCGAGGACTAGAATGGAACCAGGCCAAGAGGAAGACAGCCGATAGGATAGTCTGGCGCTCTCTCTTCCAAACCTCTACACATCACGGTAGAAGGGGAACGACTAAGTAAGTAAGAACTCAGATGAAATATTTGGTACCTGTCACAGAAGGTTTTTCATGGTGTCAAGGTTTGGCTTATAAACTTGATATATTGCTGTAACGGTCACCTACATCACATAGTGCCGTCACCAGCGGTAACATGAGTTTAATTGGTGCCGTGATCAGGATCGCGCCCTTGTCATTGTGATCGTACTTTGTATCCTGTGATTATCATGGATCTTCAAAGTGCCCCCGAGGTCCTAGCCCAACAACAAATCCGCCCACAGCAGATGTTACAGCCACATCTGTCGCAAAATCAACAGCAACAGGGTATACAACCTCAAATATATCGTTGCCTAATGAATTAGAACCAACAATGCAAGCCCTGATGCAGATCACAGAATCGCTTCGCTTCATCAGGTAGATCACTATGCTAAGTTCTATTCAATTAGATCGATTGTTACACCATTTTCTGGAGACCCCCGCACTATTCCGCAAATGGCTTATTGACATGGATAAGTTCTCATCCATCATTGACACAGCTACTGATTCCGACCGCAAACGAGTTGCCTTTTTATCTTCTGATGGGTTGGTTACAGACTTTCTACGTCATCGCAGTAAAGCCTTCCCACTGGAAACGTTCGAAAGCCTTCGCAAGGAATTGGTAAGTCGATATTCAAACATCACAGACTCTCAACATGCTTGGACGCTTTTAAGGAAGATAAAGCAAGGACGTCATGAGCCAGTGCAAATGTTCGGAGACCGGTTGCTCAACCTAGCCGAAGATGTTTTTTTATGAGGTTCAATCCCCACGGAAGAATTGGAGCGACACTTAGTAGGCATATTCATTGATGGTTTGTGGGCAGACAATTTGAAACTCCACCTATTAAGAAAAGGTTTGAAGTCAATCACAGAAACAATTCAAACGGCTGTATACGAAGAGAATGTTCGGAAAAAATTTCATCAAAGGATCGGCAGAGAACTGCAATCAGACTATCTTCCCGAATCAATGGAAGTTGACCATTATCGTCCAAGATGGCGGAGAGACAATGCACCCTTCAACGATCATCAAGGCTCATCTTATTCACACAATGTACGCCAAAATTACTCATTTCACAGGAACGAAGACAAGAGATACAACCAACACACTACCCCAGTGAATTCGCATCCTTCTCCAGTTCACCATGTTAATCAAATTACATGTTACAATTGTGGAAGTTGCTTAAACACCGGACAACACATGTATGACAGGACACTCCCAAGGTTTAATAACAACCATAGATCAGGTTCAGATTGGAGTAGCCTCAACAGAAGACACCAGCGCATAGCTGTCAGGAATTTTGTGGCAGAAATTAAGAAAGGAAAGATATTAGAAATAAATAGCATCAACACAGACAACCACCAAAGATGTCGAATAAGAACTGAGAACGGCTGGAAGATGGACGTGAACCAAGTAAAATCATGTGGGAATAGCAAGAACATATCCTACCAACCAAGAGTTACAACAGAATGTGACAGTAATAGGCATAGATCATGGAGAAGTCAGGTTAGGAAACATGACAACATAAAGAGAGGCATGGTCAGTGTTGCTACCCAGACAGAAACAAAGAAACACACCGGCACACAAACAGAAGTACCAGAGCAAAGCGACAAGTGTGCATCACAGGTAAATACTCCCAGCGTAAAGCATAGACACCTACTAAGTAGATAGATTGCCACAATGACAGCGATGCATGCACAACACAAGAATGCAACTCTGGATACTTATGCTATTGGCGATCCTGTTTATTTTAAGAAGTACGTTCGGGATTCCAAACTTGACAATCGTTGGCTGGACGGTTACAGAGTCCTCAAACAGACTTCTCCTACAAATTATATCCTATGGCACGAGGGACAGAATGTTACTATGAAAGCTCACGTTTCTCCAATGAAATTAGATGATCACCGACCTGTGGAAATTCCACACCTTCGCTCCTCACGACCTGTCAGGAAATCCATCCTTTGCCATTATTCGTCCTCCACCTCACTTGCCTCTAGCATTGATGACATGCCCCCACAACCAACTGCCCCCACGTTAGTCAGAGATACGATAGAACGATATCGACGCGAACGAGATAACTCATCTGAAGAGGATGACATTCCTTTACAGGAGCTTCGACAACGGATCCAACACCGCAACGACCGTTTACTCAATGTCAATGAACCACGAACAGAGGATACACCTCCAAATGTTGAACACTCTGGTTTGATGCCATCCACAGTTACTGATCCACCACATTCATCAACTGTCCATTCGGATTCTTCTGCAACCATCACAGAAAACTCATGGCAAGATATTACGCCTGACCAGACAACACATCTGGTAGCCTCTGATGATGATTCCTATATTGTTCCCATGGACACACATTCCAGAACAGCCATTAAACGCCACTATTCGTCATCGTCTGACGATTCCGTTCCTTTAGCAAAGTTGATTCGTCCCTCACATGAACATGTTCGTGTACAGATTGACAGGAATCGTCGTTCTATGCATTCCAACCGTCACGACAGTACTGAACCATGTACTGCTAATCGTCACGCTGCTCATTTCACAGCAACTGCTCCCCATCCTAAAGGACACACGTACGATCAGCGCCTGTCGTCGAAGGAAATTGCCTTGTTGGAACTGGCACAAATGTTTCTTAACAAGCACTAACTTTATGCAATACATTTTTTTTCTATTACAGGTTGACAATGGTTAGTCCCTTTCTTCTCTTAGCCTTGCAGTTTGAGAAAGTCGTCCGCACTCAGACGTACAGCCGACTACTGTGGCGGAATGCAACATTATTCGAGAAAGGCAAAGATGTCTCCGACGCCTCTTCTACATGGACTATTACTTTAGTCGCCTCCCTGCAACCATTACGAACAGAGTTACAAGACATATTACATTCTTTTGTTATAATTGAACAGTATATTACTGCGACTATGCAGCTTTATAGTAGATTGAATATTATTCCTTACGTTGATTTTTTTGGCCATGTCACATAAAGAGTCAATACGGTTACGACAGACTCTCACCGTATTGCAAACTAGATTTCAGGCTCTATGTAATGTCCATAGATAGCGCAGAGCTATCGTTCCTTTTGTAGGACAGGCTCTCCAACTTTTTATTTGGAACGTTCACGGAGGTTAATATTAATAGTCTCACTTCACAAGTGTGGACTATAGCTGCAAATCAACAGCTCATCTATCATGTTCTTAACGCCAGCCTCACAATTGTAAACAACACTTGTACGGCTGTTAATTCAAATCGGTTACGTATTAATTGGTAGCAGGTATTATTACACAACTTGTAAATTTGTTTTTCCGGATTTTGTTATTTTTGAGTTGCATGATGCTACTCAACGTACTGATATGTTTGGGCGACATTATTTTTCTGTGTGTTATGTATTATGGATAAGAATAGAGATGTATTTTTTCTTCATGTCACACTACTTTTGAAAGCCACATAGACTAATTATATACACATCATTACCACTTACACTATTACCTTACACGGACCTTCAGCTCCTCTTCACACAGATACCCTCTATACTCCCACATACATTATGTAAAGCATTGCTCAAAGTTCACAATGTTTTATCTTTGTACGGTGCTTTTGATACTAGTGCACATTCCTTTAATGGTTACTGATAATACATTTGCATTATATTGGATACATAACATTCCTACGCCTCTTCCATCTCACATATCATATGTTGCCACTTCTCGCTCGTACCCTTGCAACATATGACATCTTCACTAATGCTATTGCAATTAACCACGCACACACCCATGGTGCATTTACTTTTGCGTTACAATGCTGTTGATGATATTACTAATACTTTTGATTTTTTGTATGATATGTCAGCCATTGTATCATATCGGTAAAACATTTTCATGTTCAATTGCTGTTTTTATGAATGATTCCGTACAAACTCATGTACATTGTATCGTGGAATATTGTCCAGTTCGACGTCTATTCAGAGCTATATAGTTCAACCAGTTGTCGCCACTCCTCACTTTAGACGTTTCATATGGACTCTACTATTAAGTTGTTTATTCGCTATTATCCTTTGTCATATTGCTAGGATATAAGTATCGCACTTATTGAGATTCCTGTTGATATGAAGTACGATATCCCTGAAGTTATTCCATTACAGGCTCTTCCTACTCCCCAACCTATGTCCACTGGCCTGACAGGCTATCCTACATTGCCCTTTAATTAAATGTTCATATTATTAGACCCCATTGATTTTTTGTAGGTCTATGCTGTATTCATATAGACCATGATTGTTTTGACATGATATTTTGTTTTATGCTTTTTGGTTTATATTTGAGTTTGCTGTGTATATATTTTTGGGTTTTGATAGAATTAAAATGTCTCCCGTTAGGATACATTTTTGTAGCCCCGGGACGTATGTCACCGGATGGCCTACGTTAACGCAAGCTATCACGCTAACAGTAGTTATAAGAAAAGTAAAAGATCCTGAGCAAGACTAGCTAGTAACAAAAATAACACTAGTCGAACATAACCAATGAAATCGTCGATGGCTATTTTTGACAATGGCGGTCAGAGCAGAGTTCAGTCACGCAGTACACAGTTCAGTGATGCAGACGTGTCCAGGGGAAAGTTTTCAACCTTACTGCGGGCCCCGTGTTTTTTAAAGGTTGTGTGATTAACCTCTGGGCGAGGTAACAAACTGAAAACTTCATGTTATCACAGGATATATTATTCTAGGATATTATTCAAGGAGATTGTGTTTTCCAGTATTTTGGCAAGTATTTACACGATTTGTATGATCTCGATTTATAATAGAATAATTACTCTACTAAGTTATGTATGATTGAGACTCTAGGCGAAGCCTATCGACATTTATAGGAGAGCTCAAGCAGACATGTTATTTATGACGATGTCCTTTTACAAAGGCATCCTGATTTATGTAAACAACAAGCGATCTGGCCGCTGGTAGCCAGGATATTGGGTTGTGTAATTGAACTTTGCAATATTTCCCTTGGACTCCTTCATTAAACAGTTTTTCATGATTTGTAGCTATTACTTACATCATGTATGTTGAGTATGGAAGCCCTAATAGGATACAACTGATCAATGACAACCTGCGGTGAGTAGAAAAGATCTGGCCTTGAGCAACCTTCATTTGAGTAAACACATCTCTGGCAGTCGCCAGTTAACACTCATAAGATAAATCTGTAAACCAGTAACCACTATGATCCCTTTGGGAAAATTTAATAACAATGAACTCAGATGAAATATTTGATACCTGTCACAGAAGGTTTTTCATGGTGTCAAGGTTTGGCTTATAAACTTGATAGATTGCTGTAACGGTCACCTACATCACATAGTGCCGTCACCATCGGTAACAATGGCTTGTGTTTCGTTTAGAGTAACAACATCTATTGTGTTGTGCTTTAATCATCATCAATGATTAAATGCCAGTGTTATTCATTTATTGTATTAAAGTTTACTTAAAATAAGCACATATGGCCGTCACCAGTACCATTAAAAAAAAAAACTCTATGGAGATGCAAATAACTTGAAGCTGACCACTGATTCCTTTGAAAATATTCAAGTAGATGTCTGAGAGTGTACGAAGAAGAAGAAGAAATATACTTTAATAGGATCAACAATTCGTGTCGCTTTGTGCTGCGATAAGGCTAACCACACGTAATGTTTGCACTATAATGTACCTCTTAAAGTCAGAGCTGAGCTTATAGTCAACGTGTTTTCTGGCTATAGTGGTTTTCTTGACATAGGTGTGCACAATGGTTGCTTATTGTCGTTCTGAAAGTAGCAAAGTGATGTGACAGTGACAAAGTTATCGCTGAATACTCTCTATGCGGAAGTACTCTAATTCTAAATAGTACATTTATCAGTGTTAATGTCAAACAATGAAACCTGTTGATATAATGTCATTATAAAGTTTTAATATGGGCAATAGTTGTTTGCATAGAATTTAAAAAAGTGAAACCCATGGAAAATTACGATCGTCTACGTACGTCGTGACCTCGCGAATACGGCATCTTGTCAGGATCGCAACATTTAAAGTACGACAAGCCCTTGTCAGGGTGTAAATAGGTCACGTCTGCATGTGATGCTTTGCCAGAATTATTCATTTATTACAGATTATAATACGGCATGGGCGCCCTATTGGTAAAGTGGTTTGAAAACCTGCTTCTCGAGGAGAATGGACCTGGTTTGAAACCAGTTCACATCACGCTGCAGTAAGCGCCGCAGAGTGGTTAGAGCGCTTGCTTCTTGAGGAAAAGTTACCGGGTTCGAAACTATGTAGCATCACGCTCCAGTCTACCCAGCTGTAAAAAGGTACACGACTTTGCTGGAGCTAGGGAAAGCAAAGGCAGCGAGCAAGGGAACTGGTGACTCAAATACATAATGCTATGACTAGTTTGGTTAAGTCTCTAACACTTTACTCCCCTGTGGCAGAATCTGATATGGGACTACCTTTTACATACCCAGTGTCGTGGTTGAGTTAAAGTGGTAGAGTATTTGTCGAGTTGGACAATAGTAGTGAAATCGACAAGGGATAGTGGACTGACAGAGTTATAGATTACACGTAGATAAGGTGTAAAATAGGAGGCGGACTTGAGACAACTTGGAAGAAGATTTATTTTAAAAAATGATCTGTCTCTCCAAGCCTCAACACACTTATACTGTCTAAGCACCGCCTGCTCTCACTCTTTTCTCTGAATCATACGTAGAGACTATAGTAAAGAGCTAAGAATGTAAAATATGGATGGAAGGGTCGTGAACAGCGCGTTAATAATTGAGTAAACTTTATTAAATGAAGAAAAGCATGGAAATAATGCATATCATCAGAAACAACATAAAATTACATCAATAATCAAAAATATGCAAAATACACCAACGAACACACACACCACCAATCAATAAAACCTGTAGAACACAGAAAAATGAAATAAACTGTCTGTCAGTCTGTCCGCTTTCGTGGGACCAAAAGCTAGCTCCAGAAAAAGTGTCTTACATGTAGATATCGTTTAAGGGGATGAAATAAACCTACAAAACTTTCCTTGTCGTTGCTATCATTGGTGACCTCTAATTGCGCGAGGGGGACTGGAAGACCGTCTATCTCCTGCTGACCAAATAAACAAACTGAGCGACAGCCTGTCCGCTTTCGTGGAACCAGAAGCTAGCTCCAGAAAAGTCTTCTTCTTTGATCCATAACCGCCAACCGTCAAAGCAGTCAGCGGCCATCACGCCTGGTGGCGTCTTGTAGGGCAGCAACAAATTGATTCCACTTTGCTCGGTCGGCGGCCATCCTTCGTACAGTGCCCCAACTGTGGTTCATTCTTTGCATCTCAGCTTCCACAGTTCTCCGCCAAGTTGTTTTTGGTCGGCCTCTCTTTCGCTTTCCCTCGGGGGTCCATAGCATAGCTGTTCTTGCGATGGTATCAGGGTCCCTTCTGAGGACATGGCCAACCCAACTCCAGCGTCTGCCAGCTATGATGGTGTGCATGTCCTCCTGGTTACTCCGAATAAGTAGTTCTTGGTTGCTGATGGTGTTTGGCCAAAAGATTCGGAGAATTTTCCTTAGGCAGATTGTGTGGAAGGAGGACAGTTTCGACATTTCCTTCTCTGTTACTCTCCAACATTCCGCACCATAGAGAAGCACATAAAGTACGCAGCTCTCATACAGTCTTAATTTGGTGTTTGTGCTGTACTGGGAAGACTTCCAAATGTTGTTGAGAATAGCAAAGGCTGTTCTCGCTTTATTCATTCTGTTGTTAATGTCCTTGCTTGTTCCGCCGTCAGGTGTTACTATGCTTCCTAGGTAAGTAAATGTGTCTGTCTGTTCTAACTTCTGGTTCTTTACTGTTATTGGCTCAGGATTGCCCACATTTAGTGTCATGACCTCTGTCTTCTTCAGATTGATGTTCAGGCCAACCTGCTGGCCATACTTATTCAGTCTATCAGTTTTGTCTTGAATGTGTTGGTGTGAATGCGCGAGCAGTGCAATGTCATCTGCATATTCCAAATCTTCCAGTGTAGAAAACGTTGTCCATCTAATTCCCCTTGGACTGCCCTCTGTTGTCTGGCGCATCACCCAATCTATGACTGTCAAAAATAATGTTGTTGATAAGGGGCATCCCTGTCGTACTCCTGTTTTCACTTCGAAAGTTACATTACTCGATCCAACACTGCACGTAAAGTTAGAATAGAGGCTTTTTATAATGGAAACAATGCAGCTGGGAATTCCATAAGCCCTCAGAATTTTCCATAGGCTGTCCCTGTGTATGCTGTCGAAAGCCTTTTCAAAATCAACAAAGTTAATGTACAGCTGTCTCTGCCATTCTGAGCACTGCTCTATAATGTTCCTGAGGGCAAATATATGATCTGCACATCTTCTGTTCTTTCTGAAGCCCGCTTGTTCTTTCCTCAGTTTATGGTCAACTGCTGTTGAAATTCTCTGGATGATTATCCTGCCTAGTATTTTGCTGGGAACTGAGAGGAGGGTAATTCCTCTCCAGTTGTTGCAGTCTGCAAGGTCGCCCTTCTTGGGCAATTTGACAATTGTTCCTTTACTCCACTCTGTTGGTGTTGTCTAAGTTTCCCAGACTTGTGCAAATAGTGGTTCTAATAGTTCTGCTGCTAGTTCAGGGTCTGTCTTGAATAGCTCAGCATTCAGATTGTCGTGACCAGGCGCTTTTCCATTTTTTAGCCCTTTGATAGCTGTGATAATTTCTTCTTTTCGTGGAATGTCTGTATTTACGTCTAAGTCACTTTCAGCCTCAGGAACATTCAGCTGAGTCTCTGGTGGTTCCTTATTCAGTGTTTCTCTGAAGTGCTCTGCCCACCTTGTTTCCTGCCCCTGTGCTGTGGTGATGAGATTTCCTTGCTTGTCTCTTACTAACGTTATGTTGTTTGCACCTCGTTTTCCACTGATAGCTTTAGTTATTTTATAAACTGTGCTTTGTTCATTTCTCAGTGCTGCCTCTTCTGCCTGTCTTGCAAGGTCATCCAGAAATGTCCTTTTGTTAGCACGGGTTTGACGTTTTACTTCCTTGTCCAGCTGACTGTATTGTTCACTATATATTGCCTTTAACCTGGGAGACTTAGCTTCTGTTTTCTTCCTTTTCATTTCCTTTCTCTTCGCTATGGTGTTTAGCGTTTCTGGTGTTATCCAGTCTTGGCTCTTTCTTTCCTGGAATCCCAAGCATGACTTGCTGCTTTCTTTATATATTGTTGAGATGGTGTTGAATTTCTGGTCCACATAATCGGTCTCTGTTCTTTCCTGGCTTTTGGTAATCAGATATCGTCTCTTTACGTCGACCACAAACGCTTTTTTGGTGAGGGGGTCCTTAAGTTTCGTGATGTTGTATCTTTTCTGTTTGACTGCAACTGGTCCAGCAGCTCTGAGTTTCACCTTCAGTCTTGCTACTACTAGGTGATGATCACTTCCCACATCTGCGCCTCTTCTTATTTTCACGTCTTGTAGTGCATGTCTCCATCTGCCATTGATCATTATGTGATCTATCTGGTTTTTGTCTCGTCCGTTTGGTGATTCCCATGTTAACTTGTGCACTTCTTTGTGTTGAAAAAGTGTTCCTCCGATGACCAGGTTGTTAATACTGCAGAAGCTTATTAATTTGTCCCCATTCTCATTTACTGTTCCACTGCCGCATTTCCCCATTACTCTTTCGTTATAATTATTGTGTGTTCCAACTTTCGCATTTAGGTCTCCCATTACTATAATAAGATCGTACCTGGGTACAGTTTCCATTTCCTTTTGTACCTGTTGATAGAACTCGTCGTTAATCTCTTCGTCGCTGTCATTTGTTGGTGCATAACATTGTATAATTGTGGTGTTGGTGAATCTCCCTCTCAGTCTTGCTCTTATTAGTCTGTTGTTAATGGGTTTCCAATCCAGTAGAGATCTTTCCATTCCTTTCTTAAGGATAATGGCTACACCTTCATTGTGCTGACCGTCCTCTCTACCAGAATAAAGTACTGTTTCCCCTGTAGCTGTTTTTATTCTCCCCATCCCTGTCCATCTGCTCTCGCTTATTCCCAGGATATGTAGTTTGTAGTTATTCATCTCTGCTGTAATCTGTCTCAGCTTTCCTGCCTCGTTCATAGTTCTGACATTCCAAAAACCAATTCTGGTTTCGTGTTTTGCGGTCTGGGCATCCGTTTTCATGCCAGTGGCTTCCTTTCGGCTTTCACCACTGTCAGTCATACGAGCCTGAGACTCCGGATGTCCGTCCCGCATCAAAGTATTTCCATTTATTGCTGTTTCCGTAACGTGTGTGATTTTTTACACAGACAGGGGTGTCGGCCCTGTGCTAAAACCCCCAACCTGGAGGACCAGGGTACCAGCTTTTGTCTGACCCCTACCCACGCAGACCAGTCCAGCATGGTTGAACCTACCAGGAGTAAAACTCCCACTGGCATAGCTCTGGGGATTGTCAGGGTACACAAGCTGCCATACCGCTACAAGGTATAGGTACCATTGATGGCAGTCCAGAAAAGTGTCTTACATGTAAATATCCTTCAAGGTGAATGGAGTATTATACAAAACTTTCCTTGTAGGTGCTAAACGTTGGTGACCTCTAATTGCGCGAGCGGGACTGGAACTCTGTCTATCTTTGGCTGGCCGCTCCTAAGTGCGAGGTTTTAATATATCCAGAAACACACCAGACGAAGTTACTTGTGGACAAACGGTCCCTTGCGCTCTAATCCGGCGCTTGAATCTTTCGTACTAGGTATTAAATCCGGTTTGGGCTGGCTTGAACTGTGAATTGGCTGAGTGCTCCGTTTAAGCACACAAAGCGGGTGATTGAAATTCTGCTATAGACGCTAGGCTGATTGATATGTGGAAGCCGCACTGCTCTGACTGACGATCAATAGGCGAGTAGGAGACTACTGCTGCAACAGATGATTTTCCAGGATTTTTCCTATGGCTCATTACACAATGCGTGAGCTTAACTCCAGTGAGAGGGAAATGGCGTTGACAAAAAGGGGTTTGATTCAGGTAAGGGGTCGACAAACTCGTGAGGCTAGATGTTTTCAGAAACCCTCTAGATCGAAGAGAATATGACGTTCTTCGTCTGATTGGAGTCTTTCTCTAGCAAGTCGGTATCCCTGAAACTGAAACCCAAAAAGGAGACACCCTTTACATCAAGCAAACACTAAAGTCACACTAGTGTTATATAACATAGTTATGCTCCGCTATGGGACTTAAATTTATTGTAATTATTGCTATGATAGTTTTAGGGCTGTCTTTAATCATATAAGTCTGCTGTTCCTTCCACTCTATCAATTATCAGCATGTGCCCGCATAGGCTTAATATATTTTGTACACCCAGGTACCTGTCAGTAAATGTTCTGACAGCAAAAACTACCCCTCTTCTTCCAACTCAACATACAGGAAACCTAACCTTGTAGTTACAGTTGAATGGATATGCTATTCATCTCTCAACATTAAGTGAATTTACATAACCAAATTACAGCATGTGACATTACACAAATAAATCATATGGCCGTCTTTGGGGAAATATATTAACATCCCACCTGTTGAAGGCGTAAGGGTTGTTGCTGTAATTGCTGCAGGCTGGCTTCTTCTGTTAACACTTGCTAAGATTTGGCCATGTTTTATATTGCTTCAATTTATCCCTTGTTTTCTTAGTCAATTATGGTATCGTGCTGTTGGTAGTAAGTTACGCGAAGGTGGGATGAACATTTGTCAACATCATAATATTTCAATTCCCAACGTTCATAGACTTGATAAGTCGTTCCTTGAGTCTACACAGTTTAATACATCGATTCCATACATAAACAGTTCACACATGGTCATCATGAAGAAAATACATATTAAGTTCAGTTCGTACTTCGTATATAATTTATCTGCAAATCAGTCCTTGTCAAAGAGCATGAATTACTGTACACAGAACGTCATAACTATATGTACGCGCGGTTGGTGAAAACCAACGACCGACAGTGAGATTATGCGTCTGGCAAAATATAATTAATAAGGACTGTTAATTCATCCTGACTTAGGTTTAGTCAATTACTAACCTGAAACATTTTATCTCTTTTCATAATAACAGTGGACTGACCCATGTCCATACTAAATACAATATAACTGTTTGGCACTCCATGCCCGACACTATAAGAATACAAGGACACGTCTCTTCAGTTCGACGGTCATACAAGAAAGGGTCCCGTCTCTTGGTCACGGTGCGTGACCTACCAACGCTCACACGTCATAATTCGATCGTGTGTATAGCGTTCAATAGCCTAATAATACTTTACATTATATTAAATGCTGCAATCCCCAAAACTGCACGCTCTAGCAGACGGCGTCTATAAAATACCGTAACAATTCCCTGTCCACCGGGGGAAAAAAATCTATTCGATAGATTTTTTTTCATAACCTATCTGAATGAATAATGACAAAAATTTAACAAAAATGCGACATATGGCCTACGATGTTCTGTCTAGAACAGTGTCGTGGTCATGTCGACGAACAAACAGTCATATAATCTACTAACGGTCATGTTATACAGAATTGTTATACACAAATGTTATATTAACTAAAAGAAAATGTGTAATGTTGATATATATATTACTCAATTAATTTAAAGTCTATCGAAATGAAATGTCACGTCAAGACTAATCTAACTAATTAAAATTAAACTAATTAATTATACTAAGTGTGTATTAAGAATCAAGTTATTAAAAATCTAACGCAAGAAAATGAAAGACGATGTTATGAGAAAAGACAAGAGAGAGAAAAAAACCAAAAGATAAATAAAGTAGATAAAGAAAATAATGTATAAATTTAACTTAGTTATGTGTGTTTGATATTAATTATCTGTGTTAAGTGGGTAATACCTATCTAACTTAACTAACTAAATAATAAACTAGTATCTAATGTGTCAACATAATTATTAAATATGCAATATGATTATGTAATTCTAAGAATATTATATCTAAGAACATTACTTAGAATTGTGTGAGATTCTTTTCTTTCTTTCATTTTTTTTTCATATTTCATTTTTTTTATCTTTTTCTCACATTTCATTTTAATTTCCATTACTTTGACTACTAAGTTAAAATTAATTAACATTGGAAATGACGATCCATCCGTAGTATTGATCCTTGTGAATTCCCATTAGAAAAATGGTCTGATTCAGAATAAATATAGATATTCTTAACGTCCAAGAATTCCTATCACAAACTGCAATTAGTTCGAAATGTCATCAAGTATTATTTCTGACATTGTCTCAACTAGTTTCATCCGGAACGGACACTAACCAAAGTCCCGGCGTAAATACGAATACATTGTCTCTTGATTTAGTTCATTTCGTATAACGTATGTATATAGTAAGCAGATACTTGGTTTGTAGTCAATGGTTCATTTCTATGTCGAAAATGCAACGATAGTACTAAGTCTCTTGGGTAAGTTTCTGTGAATAGTATTATTTTTTTATGAACTGACACCAGAAGGGTTTCTAGAGAGAGTATCTGCCAAGATGTTCTCTGATCCTGTAATATATTCGATGGAGAAATCAAAAGGTTGAAGGAGAATGGCATATCTTGTCAGCTTCGGGCTCTTGTGATTAGCACGACGTAGTGATGCCACGGCCTTCTGATCCGTCTGGACCACAAAGGGTGCTCCTAATAAAAATTTCTCGAGCTTTGTGATCGCCCAAATGACAGATAATAACTCCGTGTCGACGGTGGAGTACTTGACTTCTGGTGGCTTAAGTTTCCGTGAGACGTAGAGTGTGGGATGGAGGACGTCGTCATGATATTGGAACAAACATGCGCCAATTCCGTAATTACTCGCATCTGTACGGAGTATAAACTTTTTGGAAGCATCAGGTAGTCTCAAAATTGGTGAGTGTGAAAAGATATCGATTATTTTACGGAATATTTTATCACATTCACCAGTCCATGTCACCTTCACTGGCATGTCTTTTTTCAACAGTGATGACAAAACAGCCGTGATAGATGACAGGTTAGGTACGAATCTGCTGTAATATTGGACTTGTCCTAACAAGCTTCTAACTTGTTTCTTCGTTTGAGGAACAGAGACGTTTAAAATTTTAGAAACCGTACTAGGAAGAGTTTGGATATATCCCGCTCCAATGATATGTCCCAAAAAAGTTATTTCACGAAACGCTACTTGTAATTTTGTAGGTTTAGCAGTTAAATTATTCTTTCTTAATGTTTCGAAAACATATTTAAGTCCCGAAAAATGTTCCTCAAATGACGAACTAAATAAGCAAATGTCGTCAATGTATGTGATGATGTCTGATCTACCTGACAAAATTTGTCGCATCATGCGAATAAAGGTAGCTGGAGCGTTAACAAGCCCAAAAGGCATCACATTCCACTGGTATAGACCTTGCAGAGTGGAAAACGCTGTGTAGTATTTAGCTTTTTCGGTTAGTGGTATCTGCCAATAACCTTTAGTTAAGTCTATCTTAGTGAATATAGTTGCGGTAGATAGACGTGGCAGTAAGTCGTCGAGAAGTGGATGTGGTTCGCTATCAACTACAGTTTGTGCATTTAATTTTCTATAGTCGACGCATAGTCTAATGTTATTGTCCTTCTTTCGGACAATAACTAATGGAGACGAAAATGGAGAATTACTAGTCTCAATAATCCCTAAAGATAACATCTGTTCAAGTTCCTTAGTAGTTTTAGTAAGAAAGTGTAGAGGAACAGAATAGGGATGTACCCGAATTGGAGTATCATCGTTAAGAGTGATGTCATGACTAATGACCGATGTGCGACCTGGAACGTCGGTCAACACATCTGGATAAGATTGTAAAAGTTCAGCAATCTGTTGATGCTGTTGCGGTGTAACCGACGAAGAGATAGTTACGTCCCGCCAAGATTCAGTAGGTTGGACTACAGGTACATGTAAGGCCAACTGTACCTCAGGAAAAGAAGATTCTTCTTCCTGGATAACAGACAGATTAGAATAGTGACATGTAGGTACGAAAGTGTCATCTAGTTCATGCAAAATAGCTTGTAGATGTTCAGGACGAGTATGAAACTGTTTGAGCATATTTATGTGAAATATTTTGTGATGTCCCTTAATGTCCAGGACATAATCGACATCAGAAATCTTATCAATTACCTGGAATGGACCATTCCATGAGATGAGTAGTTTATTATCATTATGTGGCAATAACACATAAGCTTGATCTCCTGGAAATAATTGACGTAATCGTCTAGTACTGTTTTGGAAAGTTCTAGCTTTCGCTTTAGCAGCCTCAGATGAAGCTGTTGCCGTTTGGCAAGTATCAATAATGTTATTCCGGAGATTAATTACGTACTCATAGGATGACTGGGTATCCTGAGTCATCTCCGAGTCAATCAATAAGTCTTTTATTAGTCCCATAGGACCTCTTGGTGGAGCGCCAAAGACTAATTGAAATGGAGAGAAGCCAGTTTGTTCATGTGGCACCTTTCGATAGGCGAACAACACGGCTCTGTCCCAGTCCTGTGGATGGTTAACTGTAACTTTATGTAACATTTGTTTGAGTGTGCGGTTAAGTCTTTCTACTGCACCATTACTCATTGGGTGATAAATGCTACTGAGATTTCTGTCTATATTCCAGGTCTTCATTACTTCTGCCATAGTCTCAGATATAAATTGAGATCCATGATCTGATAACAGCTTTCTAGGAAAACCTACTCTAGAAAAAAGCAGGTGAAGTGCATCAGCTACATCTGTGGTAGTGGTGGTCTTCAATGGAATGGCTTCTGGCCATCGTGTGCATAAATCGATGCATGTGAGAACAAATCTATGTCCTCTGGCTGATGGTAAAAGTGGACCAATAATATCAATGGCCATCTTGTCAAAGGGTCTCACAGATATGTCACAAGCCTAAATAGGCGCCGTGTGAAAGGCTCCCCGTGCTTTCACTTCCTGGCATATAGTACAGGAGCATACGTACTGTGAAATATCTCGTGACACTCCCGGCCAAAAAAATGAAGATAATACTCGAGAACGTGTCCGAGTATATCCCATGTGACCTGCGCACATAGAATCATGTGCGTGTTGAAGTATGTACCGTCTAAAAACAAAAGGTACCATGACCTGTTGTCTTACTTGAGTTTTATCCATAAAACATCTTAATAATATATCATTCTTAATAATAAACCAATGATTATTATTATTGTTCAAAGTAAGATTGTCAACTTTGTTGACCAGAGCAAAAAAAATTTTCAGTGATCTGTCTTCCTTCTGTTTTGCAGCAAAGGACGCTCGGTCAATCGAAGACTGAACATCAATATTGTCATTTTTGTCTGTTTCCTTTTTATCAGTGTCCATAGTCTCTAATAGTTTCGTCTGTGCTCTGGTTGTCATTGCATTTCCAATGCATAGATTATTTCTCTCCCATTCAATAATCTCTTCTGGTGTGCAATCCTTACTGCCATGTATGCGTCTCACCATAAGGTCTGCAATTGGGTTCCTTAACATGCAAACTTTAACGTTGCCTGTGAAAAAAGGTGTATTAACATGTATAAGGGCAGTTGGATAAAATTCTATTGTCCCTCCGAAAGTCATGCATCTGACATGCTCTCCAGTTGCACAATTGGGATGAACAAGTGACTGACGGACTCCGATCGTTGTAGATCCAGAATCTCTTAACACTGAGACGATGGATCCATTAACAATTCCCCTGTTGAAAATCAGTGAGCCTGTTCCGTCATTGACTGCCAGACCGACTTCTGGGAGAATGTGTCCGCAGTTCAGAACCGTCTCTTTTGCCTTCTGAAATAGAAGATTACATTCTGGGCAACTATTTGCCACGTTATAATTTATAGCAAAACATTCAGCAGAAGACTGTATTGCATTATCGTTAGATGGGACCTGAACCCTAGGGGTTGTATCATTTGTAACTGCTGCCCCAGTATTATGGTTATAATGTGACGATCCACGAGAATGAAATCGATTACGAGAATAATCGTTAGAATTATTTCGTTGTCCCCTGTAATAACTGTTATCTCGATGTCTCGAGCCACGATTATTACCATTCCAATTGCTGTTATTATTGTGGTTATTTGATCTATTATAATTAGTATTATGTTGACTGTTGTTGTGGCTTGAATGAGGTGAATAATTCTTATTCCTTGATCTACCTCTGTTCAAATCATTTTTATTGTTGAAATTATTATTATTATGTCCTTTGTGAAAATTAACATTGTAATTTCCCTTGAACCTACTTCTGTCTACACTATGAGTTCTTGGTTTGTTATGGCTATAGTATGCCATATTGGAAGCCACAGGTAGAGGTTCCCTTATCAAAGAGTTAGAAATGTTCGCATTCGGATGCGCATTGCAATAGTTCAATGAAATTTTTTCTAACTCGTCAATGTTAGCTGGCTTTCGTTCTTGCAAATATGCGAAGAACGGTGGGCTGACAGAGGATAATACCTTATCCCGTAGCAACAAATCAACTAATTTGTCATATGATTTGTTGACATCTGCCAGTTCAAGCCATCTATTAAATGTATTGCGGATGTTCGCAATAAACCCTGCAAATTCTTTAGGAGATTCAGGTAGGATATTTTTAAATTTTAACCTACAATTTTCTTCGTCCAAATGAAACCTCCGTAAAAGTAAGGTTTTAATAGCATCGTAATTAGTAGCTATTGCTGGGTCAGCATTCAGAGATGCCGTCAATGGTTCCCCATCTAAAAATTCATTTAACTTAAGTACCCATGTATCCTTAGGCAAGTGATTTGTTTTGCATGTCTGTTCAAATCTTGATAAAAATGATGATAAATCGTCAAAATTTAATTTAAAAATGAGGTAATTTAAAGTTGTAAAAATGTTTGTTTTGGTTGGATGAAGACCCATTTCGTGCGTGCGGCTTTATATTTAGCAAGTTCCGCTTCTGCAAACTGACGAAGTTCCTGTGCTTTGTAACCATAATCTTTTCCAATTTTAACAAAATGGTCTAACGTAAGCATCTTGACGTTAATAGTGTAAGAAATTACAGATCTATAATAGTCAACAATAGAATCTAAGTAATTATTGTACTTATTCAACGTATGAATAGTCACTCTAAATAATTATAATATTATTGAACTTTTATTTGTAAGTTCCACCAATAACTATAATATTTTATAAAAATATTATATGTATCCACTAATATATATCATAAATTGTTATGATATTTATTTATTTAAGATGCTGAAATGATATCATGCACTTAATATTAGTATTTAGTAATTATGGGTATTGTCCCAATATAATTAAGTTATTCAATCAATGATATGTGCTAAGTCAGAATATAGTACTGGGAAAATGTACTAATGAACATATATGTCTGTCATATTCAAGGCAGACCATAAATTTATAATTAATCATCAATATCTATTATATTATTATGCCCTAGTCATCATATCCAAAGTGCATTGCTAGCGTGTTGAAGCACTACTGCAAATTGATGCAAAGTCCTCGAGTCATCACTAAATTTTCTTAAAATTTAATTAAATTAAATTACAAGATTATTATTAAACAAATGATAATATTAGTATTATATGAATAATGTATGAGATGAAGACAAACAAAACAATTCATCAACCAAGGATTACAACACAGCAGGACAATACCAAAGTGACTTTTCACGAATAAAAATGAATTTATAAACTAAGCAGAACAAGCGGAAGTACCATACGAAGGAAGGAAGGTCAAGGATTGACCTAAGGCGAGATTGAACACAATCTAGGACAGAACACATGAAAAAAAATGAATGCAAAAAGTAATGACGTCACAGGACTCATAGACAGACTTTAAAATATACATATTCATAAATAAAAGATAGTCAGGTCAGGAATGACGAGATAGGTTACAAACATGATACAAAACTGAATAAAATAAAACTGAATATGATCCAATACACCATTAATTTACAACACTGCACAGCTAACAGATAAGGTCAATTAATGACAGGTACGAACGAACAAATCATCGGAAAGCCATCGATGGGTTCTTCGCTAAATGCAATTAATTAACAGCCCTAAGAAACAATTAAAATCAATTCGGGCATCCAGGGAGCCATAGAATTGGTTTTAATCCGCCGCAACCAACCCACGAATAAGTAACAACACATACGGTGGCACATAAATAATACATATATATATGAAAATATTTAAACATGCCTATGAAGCGGAAGCGACATGGACTCAGCACTGTGTTATCTCAATGACAACAGTCACAAACTAGACTTATCTTTTAACACGTCGTCCGATGCGATCTTCACCAACGGACTAGACCAGGGTCTAGAACTGCTTGCTACTCGTTGGCAGAAAACGACTTTTCCATCTTTTGGTCTATTGAGATCTTGTATTCTTCATCAAAACTGGAATGCGCTGACTTTGTCCTTTGAGCGTTAGCATGTACGCACGATGTTGTGACGTCAGATTGAACCTTCGTAGTTACGCGTGTCACGTCATATTTATGAAATCACGTGATTTTCTTACAATCGTAAACAGTCCGTGAAAATTTGCGAAAAATGTTTTTTTTTTCTTTCGATCCCCAAGCAATGGCCCACCAGTTGTTGAAGGCGTAAGGGTTGTTGCTGTAATTGCTGCAGGCTGGCTTCTTCTGTTAACACTTGCTAAGATCTGGCCATGTTTTATATTGCTTCAATTTATCCCTTGTTTTCTTAGTCAATTATGGTATCGTGCTGTTGGTAGTAAGTTACGCGAAGGTGGGATGAACATTTGTCAACATCATAATATTTCAATTCCCAACGTTCATAGACTTGATAAGTCGTTCCTTGAGTCTACACAGTTTAATACATCGATTCCATACATAAACAGTTCACACATGGTCATCGTGAAGAAAATACATATTAAGTTCAGTTCGTACTTCGTATATAATTTATCTGCAAATCAGTCCTTGTCAAAGAGCATGAATTACTGTACACAGAACGTCATAACTATATGTACGCGCGGTTGGTGAAAACCAACGACCGACAGTGAGATTATGCGTCTGGCAAAATATAATTAATAAGGACTGTTAATTCATCCTGACTTAGGTTTAGTCAATTACTAACCTGAAACATTTTATCTCTTTTCATAATAACAGTGGACTGACCCATGTCCATACTAAATACAATATAACTGTTTGGCACTCCATGCCCGACACTATAAGAATACAAGGACACGTCTCTTCAGTTCGACGGTCATACAAGAAAGGGTCCCGTCTCTTGGTCACGGTGCGTGACCTACCAACGCTCACACGTCATAATTCGATCGTGTGTATAGCGTTCAATAGCCTAATAATACTTTACATTATATTAAATGCTGCAATCCCCAAAACTGCACGCTCTAGCAGACGGCGTCTATAAAATACCGTAACACCACCAATGAACAAATAGAAAATGCAATGTTCTTGCTATAATAATACAGTTGTGACTGAACATAAGATAGAATTATATCTATGGCGGGTGTCTGCTTTCTGTGAAAGTTATGGCTAGAGTCTAGCTACACAAGTAAGCATATAATGATTCTCCCCAGCCACTAGAAGTTTCTATCAAAAAGGAATAAGTGACTATCTCCTATAATTCAGAGTTATAGTGCCTGTATCTGTTATTGTAAGTTTATCATTTAACCCATTATATACCATAACACTGACACCTGACTGTTTACGCACCACTTAACTAAGGCGGTAGACTGCACTACATTATCACTGAATTAAATTACTAGGAGAAGTCCTCAGAAATGAATTCAAGTCACTTTCCTATCAGATATATGTAAAAGCTAACATGTCGCTGTGTTCGTCTAAGGGGCAAAACCAAAGAGACCGACCGCGGGTTATCTTCCTCTGAACGAAGATGCAACGGCTACCCAGGCCTCAAAGGGTACCAGCCGCTAGCAGACCGTTTCTTCACAGAAACCCTCTCGGCTCGTGATCAAACGCTTTAAGCGTAACAGAAATGTTTCTCTGGTCAAACGAACCACAGGTGCGTTTAGGTAACATTACGTTATATGACCGTCTGCTGGTCCAGTGGGAATTTCTACTGAAAGCCAGAACGTAAACAAACCTCGGGTGGGGTTTGAGAAGGTGAAAAAATTGGGCCACGAAGGTAGAAAAGAAAATACAAAATGTCAAGGAAACCAGAACATTAAAAAGAGTAATAAATTGGGACGAGATGGTAAAATAAATTAACAGTCACTGTGACACCCAGCTCTAAAAACGATCACATGATTTTGCTCTTGAGTTAGAGAAGGAAATCCTTGGCATCATCTACTTCATAGATATAAGATTTTCCTGTGGCTTTTATGCTATTTCGAAACTTGTTGAGGTGGAGTCAAGAGTCCCAGTCACCTGCCCAGATCTTCTATCCTATCTTGGAATGCGTTTAAAGGATCCCCACATCTAGTTTCAAGCTACAAAGGAGAAGTTAGGCAGCAAAATGTGCATTCCTCGCTATCTATGATTCATCATGTGACATATTCTTTCCAGAACGTTGTCTCCATTACAGCTGCTCTGAACGCATCACGATTCTGGGCAAGTCGACCTGCATCAGCCAAAGACAAGTTCAGACTCTTTGTGATGTCCTGGGTCCACCGTCGTCTAGGTCGACCCCTTCCCCTTTTTCCAGGGACCATGCCTTCCATCACTTTTTTTCCCAGACTATTATGTCTTTTTATATGACCGAAAAATTTCAGCTTCCTTATTGCGATGGTATTTAAGAGCCAATGTTCCTGAACGTTTAGTGAGTGCAGTACTTCTCTGTTGGTCTTTTTTTCTGTCCAGGGTATTCTCAACATCCTTCTGTAGCATTTCATTTCGAATGATGTTATCTTTTTTGCAACTGTTTTATTGAGTGTCCAAGTCTCGCAGCCGTATGTTGCTACTGGGAATATACATGCTCTGATCAGTTGTAACTTTGTTTCTTTGCTTGTGTCTTGCCATAGGTTTTTCATCTGTATTAGTTTATGTGAAGCAATTGCAAGTCTTCTTTTAATTTCTACTGCACAGTCGCCAGAGCTGTTGATGATTGATCCTAAGTATTCGAATTCATTAACACTTTCCAGTTCTTCGTTATCTATCTATGATTACTCTGCAGATATGCAGGGCTAAATCAAGGAGCTTTAGTTCTGAGCTCTGTCATGGAATTGTCGCGTCCTGCACAAATATTCTCTAAGCACACCCTCGCTTGTCACCTATTCATTATGAGATCATTCTGCATACATCAAACCTGGTAAAAGCCGGAGTCGAGTCTGGAGCTTCAATGATTCGTTCAAGCTTAATGTGCAATGCTGGGTTCTCACAGTGTTTCACCACAGGAGGGATCGTGATATTAGGCCACTCTAGTGTGGCTAGTCGATTCTTGAAGCGTTGGTCAGGTACTCGAAGTTTGCCTGTTTCTAGAATGCACAAAATGAGGTGTTTTAGGGTCTTCGTTAGAGATATACACCTGGAATTCACGCTAGGTTTCTAACTCTGGAATTCACGCAAGTGCAGCATGCATTCCGTTGCATCCCATCAGCGAGGAAGGGAAATGGCCACCCCACCTAATAAAGTTGAGATCTGGTATAATTTAAGTCTCAAACACTTCTATTTACCTCTTTTTTTAATACGCTACAGATTCATTCATTACCCTCAGCTCCCCAAGGAGCATAGGCCTTCAAGAAACACATGCCAAGTCCTCATGCAATGTGTTACCATCTCAAGTTCTTTCCACGTTCTCCTCATCATTTTCACCTCTGTCTCTATCTCTCTTCTCCATGTGCTTCTTGGTCTATCTGCTTCTCTTGCCGTGGGGGTTCCAGAATGTCGTGAGAGTGTAATATTAGGGTATTTGTAGAGTAAGTGAGTGAACTGCAAGATATTTAGAGAAAACACAGATAAGGTGTGAAATTAGGGAGAACTTAAGACGACCTGGAAGGAGATCTATTAACGTTATCACTTTTTCCAAGCCCACAACGCACTTATAAAGTCTTAATTATTGTTATTGTTATGCAGAATTGACATCATTGCACTCCGGGCAAACCCATAGGTGCTCATTCTCCATCAGTATATGTCGAAGAGTGTGAATGCTAATTGTTCCTGTAGCTCGCTGGTTGTAAACACGACGGATGCATCCTCTCATACGTCCATCTCTTCTAGCTTTACGTTTGATGCCAAATTCCAACAGTCTTAACCTTGATCATTCATCCATTGCAGTGTCATTCTCTAACAGGCGATCATTAATTGTTCTCAGTATATCTCCCTTATCCATATCCAGTGTCCCCACTATGATGCTAGTCTGTCAGCTCTTTCATTACCACATACCCCAGCATGACCAGGACAGTATATCCACACCAGCTCTTGTAGACTGGAAGCTTCTATGAATGTTTTCCATTCATGCCGCAACCAACCACTTTGAACCTTCCGAAGCATGGACTTAAGGTGGATAACTGAAACTTCATTAACAAAGGCTATCATTGTGTCCGACTCTCAGTCCATGCTCAGTCTTAAGTATTACCCGCTCTCTCTTCTTTTCTCACTAGAGAAATAGTAAGAGCTTAAATAGGTATGGATGGAGGTCTTGAACAGCGCAATAACAAAAGGTTAAAATTTATTAAAGTTCTCTTTAGCTTGTATTGAAGAAAAGAATTTAAAAAATCTCAGCAAAAAAATAACTGATCAAATAACAAAGTTAACTACTACTTAATACTACTTGGTCGTTCCTCTTCTACCGTGAGGTGTAGAGGTTTGTAAGAGAGAGCGCCATACTATTCTATTGGCTGTCGTCCTCCTGGCTTGGTTCCATTCTAGTGCTCGGTCCTTCAAAGATTGTCTAATGTTGTCCTCCCAGTGGACTTTTGGTCGTCCTGGAGGTCTGGATCCCTGGCTATTAGTTTCCCACACTTGCCGTGGTAGCCGATCTTCTTCCATTCTGCAGACATGGCCAAACCATCTCAGTTGGGATTGTTCTACTTGGGTCTGCAGGGGTTGGGTTTTTAGGCCTTGACGTATCGTCTGGTTGCGGACCATGTCTCTTCTTGTTACTTCAACCACCTTCCTCGGATACCTCATTTCTGAGGTTTGGATCTGGCTTTTGTAGGTTGTAATCATTGCCCATGACTCGCATCCATACGTCAAGACTGGGACATAGGTGGAGCGGTATACAGCCATCTTCGTCTTACCAACTTCTCTTTTGCTGAGGAATCCTCGATTTATGGCTTGAAAAAGTCTCCCAGCTGCTGCTCTTCGGGTAGCCAACTCTTCTTTGATGCCACTCTTCCGGTCAATGACAGCTCCAAGGTATTTAAAGTGGTCGACCTGCTCCAGGACCTGTTCTCCCACTTAATCTGATGTATTCTTTCCTCTCGTGATATCACCATGGTTTTCGTTTTCGAGCTGCTTATGATCATCCCTCTCTTCTCCAGCTCTTCCTTCCAGACTTGCGGGTTGGATTGAAGATGTGCCTCTGATTTAGCAATCAGGGCAACATCATCAGCAAATGCCAGTTCTGAAATACTGACCTGTCTCATCTTCCAGTACCCCACTGAATACTTTTTTTGTCCTCTCCTTTCATGCCTTGATGACATCGTCCATGAGGAGTATGAAAAGACAAGGTGACAGGATATCACCTTGTCTAACACCAGTTGTGGTCCTGAATTCTTCTGACTTATGGTTTGCCGTCCTCACATAATTTCTGCAAGACTTGTAGAAGCTCTGTATAGCATGAATCAGAGGTGTTGGAATGTTCTTCCTTGCCAAACAGTCCCATAGTTTGTTCCAGGGGACCTTGTCAAATGCCTTTTCCAGATCTAAGAAGCGAAGATGGATCTCACTCTTATACTCAAGAGCCTTTTCACTCAACTGTCTGAGTGTGAAGATTAGGTCTTGAGTACTTCGATTTGCTCGGAAGCCACACTGGACCTCATCCATTTGTGGCTCAGCTAGGCGTCTGAGTCTCTGCTCCAGTATTCTAGAGTAGATTTTACCATGGACACTGAGAAGGGATATGCCTCTATGTTATACCATCATGTCCTGCTGCTTTGCCCATCTTGATTTTCTCCAGTGCTGCCTTCAGTTCTTCCATCTTTATGTCATCTTCATCACCATTGGTTTCCCCTTCTGTATCAGTGGTTATCATTTCTGATGCTTGACCTTGCTCACCATCCAGGAGCTCTGAAAAATATTCTTTCCATCTTTCCATTACTTCTTTTGGGGCAGTAAGCAATTTGCCTTGCTTGTCCTCTATAAATTTAATAGGGCACTGTTTTTCCTTCCTCATATTCTTTAGGGTCTTATAGAACAATGTCTGGTTTTCTTGCGCATCGCTTTCTAGATTTTCTCCAAATTCTTCCCAGGACTTCTGTTTTGCTGCTAGCACCTTGTTCTTACTTCTGTTCTGAGTATCATATATTCTCTGTATTTCTCTGTTTTTCCTGGTGTGTTTTTTGCTCCTAAATATTGTTTCCATGCGTTTTTCTTCTCTCTATTTTCTCTTTAACCTCATCAGTCCACCAAGGTGTCCTCTTTCTCTTGTTCCCAAGTCGAACTTCACCACATGCTTCTGCTGCAGATGTCTTTATGATGTCCTTGAATTTAAGCCAGAGTGTTTCCAGGTCATCAGGTCTTTGTTCTGTGTTTTTCAGGACCACCACTGGTGTAAGACAAGGTGATATCCTATCACCTTACCTCTTCATACTCCTTATGGACGATGTCATCAAGGCATGTAAGGAGAGAACAAGAAAGTATTCAGTGGGGTACTGGAAGATGAGACAGGTCTATATTTCGGAGCTGGCAAGAGAGGGATGGTCATAAGCAACTCTAAAACAAAATCCATGGTGATATCACGAGAAGAAAGAAAACATCAGATTAAGTTGGGAGAACAGGTCCTGGAGCAGGTCGACCACTTTAAATATCTCGGAGCTATTATAGACCGAAAGGGAGCCATCAAAGAAGAGTTGGCCATTCGAAAAGCAGCGGCTGGGAGACTTTTTCAGGCCATAAATCGTGGATTCCTCAGCAAGAAAGCGGTTGGTAAGAAAACGAAGATGGCTGTATACCGCTCCACCTATGTCCCAGTCTTGACATATGGATGCGAGTCGTGGGCAATGACTACAACCCACAAAAGCCAGATCCAAACCTCAGAAATGAGGTATCTGAGGAAAGTGGTTGAAGTAACAAGAAGAGACATGGTCCGCAACCAGACGATCCGTCAAGGCCTAAAAATCCCATCCGCTGCAGACCCAAATAGAACAGTCCCAACTAAGATGGTTTGGCCATGTCTGCAGAATGGGAGAAGATCGGCTACCACGACAAGCATGGGAAACAAAGAGCCAGGGATCCAGACCTCCAGGACGACCCAGAGTCCGCTGGGAGGACAACATTAGACAATCTTTGAAGGACCGAGGACTAGAATGGAACCAGGCCAGGAAGAAGACAGCTGATAGAATGGTCTGGCGATCTCTCTTCCAAACCTCTACACCTCACGGTAGAAGGGGAACGGCTAAGTAAGTTTTTCACTGCTGTAGCAATAAGCCCCTGGTATCTGGTTTTATCATCTGGCTGTCTCAGCTTGTAGGTCTTAATGCTTGTTTCCCCTGTTCGTTTACTTAGCTTCTTGCGTTATGTTAGACAGTTCCTAGGCCGAGTAACTCTTTCAGTTGTTCTTTTAATTTTTAACAAGTAGTGGTCACTTCCAATCTCTGGCCCCCTCCACACTTTAGCATCCCGGACATACTTGAATGAGCTCTTCCTAACTATGGCATAGTCGATCACTGACTTCTCATTCTTTGTTTGGTTCACACCTAGTGTATACATGTATGCGCTTATGGGGGAACTTTGTGTTTGTAATGATCAGATTCTGCTCAGTGCAGAATATAAGGAGTCGCTTCCCATTGTCATTAAGAGTATCTTCACCATATCTTCCGATAACTCCACCCCATCTAGCATGGTCATTTCCAACTCTGGCATTGAAATCTCCGAGCAGGATTACTTCATCCAGGCAGTCGTCCACTGTCATTTGAAGCAGCTCGAAGAATTCCTCCTTGACCTCTGCTCGCTCATCTTCATTTGGCCCATACACAATGACAAGGTTGACTATGGTTTCTCCTATTAGTTTTAGGACCATAATGCGTTCCGAGACAGTCATTTTGCCCATACACAATGACATGGTTGACTATGATTTCTCCTTCTAGTTTTAGGACCATAATGCGTTCCGAGACAAAGTTCCATCCCTTGATACTATCACTTTAGTTTTTGGCCACAATACAACCCACGCCCCCTTTAGCTCTTTCAGGTGTGGGGACACCACTGTAGAGCAGCGTATCGCCATCGAGATCCATAACTCCTTGTCCTTTTTTCTTTGTTTCTGTTAAAGCCAGGATTTCTAATTTGGCTTTCCTCATCTCTTCCACCAGCTCATCTTCCTTCCCATTTATACTTCTTGTGTTCCATGTTCCGTAAGTCGTAGTCCGTTCCAGTTCGTCGCCTTTAGAATCAGTCCGGTTTTCTCTCTTATGTTTCTCGTAATCTGTTTTTTAGACAAACAGGTGATTGGCCTGTTGTGCCTTTGCATGATGGAGGGGCTGCCTCCTTACGACCTCCATGCAGGCCGCCCTCCTTCTTCTTCAGCCGGGCTTGGGACCGGCCTAGGCGGAGTTACAAAGTTAACAATTACATCAATTCATACATCAAGGAAAAAATCAACTAGTAAACCCCCGATAGGGAAAATAAACAAAGAGTTAACAATCCTTCTGCTTCTGTGGAAAAATACAAAATAACGTAAGTCAATGTCTTTATGTCTTTGCTCATAGCTGAAGATACTTTATAAATCCACTGAAGAAGCTGTCCATGCGCCGTGTTCACACAAAAAACAAGATAGGCTATAGATTAACTCGGTCTATATTCTGATCACTAATACTCGCAGGGGTAATACTGCCCAGAAGACAAAGCAAAGCGATGTCAACTCAGGGCAACCTTCTGTACTGGCGCTATTATCCGGCGCGGCGAATTATAACAGGCGTGCCTCATATATGGTACTCGATGCGTAATCTAGTTGGGTCTGGTTTGAGACCTGATACTACAGTATTTGTTTTAAATTATTTGTAGGCAAGTCTCTTGCTGCTGTCTCTTTCCACATGAGTTGTCCTCCTGTTAATTTTTCCACAAAATAAAATAATACCTTTAATGTTATACTAACATTGCTATCTCTGTGCTGTCTCTTTCCACATGAGTTGTCCTCCTGTTAATTCCACAATATCAATTTTCAACATGCATCCCGCATAGGCTAAAATATTTTGTACATACATGTACATCCGAGCATTTGCTCTGACAGAAAAAAAATCGACTCAGTGTCCTCTTCCAACTCAACATATGGGTTGTCCAACCACGTGGTCCCCGTTGAGAGGATGTACTATTTAGTTTACATCATTACGTGAATTTACAGAAAATATAAACACTAGATACATTACACAATTAAACTGTATGCGCCTCGTGGGGTCGATACACAAAAAGGGAAAAGAAATAACCTCCCAAAATGGAATACATACAAGTGCAATGTTTATGCTGTTATGATACATTGTGACTTGACATGGTATATGATTCTTTAGCTGGCGAGTGGTTAACTTTCTAGACTGCCTGGTAAGTTATATCTAAACTACTCAATAGCCAAAGAGAAGACTCTGGGCAGAAATATATCTCCGACTATATAAGGAAAAGACGATAGTCATATATCGGTCATGTCCTACGAATGCAAAACAACAGAATACCACTACAGGCGCTGACTTGGGTTCCTGGGGGTAAGAGGAAAAAAGGAAGACCAAAAGAAACACTCAGAAGAACAATAATAAGAGAAGGAAGAACGTTGGGCCTAAATAATATGCAAGAGCTAAGAGGAGTGGCGTCACAACGAACAACCTGGAGAGCACTGGTTTCTGCCTTATGCGCCGTGTTTGGTGCTTAAAGAATTTATTATTATTATTTATTATAAATACTAACAAAATATGAGGCTCTAAACAGATTAAGCTTCTGTTAGCTTAGGTTGTTGATTGCGCTACATTGGCATTGAATAAATTACTGAGGAGTTGTCACATAAAAACCCGCAAGTCACTGCTATCAGTTATGTGTACACTAATAACTAAGCATATATGATTGGACAAATGTCAACTCACCCCGAGATAGCAGTAGTTTTAGCATCACGGTAGAATTTAATGCTCACAACTTCCTGTGTCTCATTCGGTTTTAACCTCGGGTCCATTTGTTAACGAGTGTAAAAACAGTTAAAATCTATCAGGCTATATTGTCCAGAAATGGACGCTGACCTAGCCATCTGCGTTCGCGTGCTTTGTGCAGGTGTTCGGGTCGTTCCGCTTTCTAGCGTAACCCCGAGTAACATAAACATTAGTCTAGAATCTACATCAGAGACACGAAAATTCCATGTAATTCCTAATGTTACCCAGCTTTCAAAGGGTTGACTCTCTGCGCCGTTCAACTACAAGAGACCCTATTAAGGCTGCCAGCCCGTGCATCGGCTAGAGTGGTCAAAACACTATTACGTGTGAGGACATTCCCCGGGGCTGGCGTACTACAAACATGCACGCAGGTGTGTCTTATGCAATGTTATCGTATGCTGGCAAGCGCTGACACTGCGGACCGAGCAATGAGTTTACAATGAGGGTCAGAAACGAAATCAAAAGCCAGACACGCCTTGGGGGGGGGGGGGGGGGGGGGGGGGGGGGGTCGGAGCGGAAAAACGTTAATAAGACTACGGCCGCGATAGAAGAATTTAAAAAACTAAAGTTCATGTAGCCGGTAAAAATAGAAACGTTTAAAGAATAAGGCCAGGAGAGGGGCTGGGATGGATTGGAAAATTCAAATTTACTGTCAATTCGCGACACTGAACATGGACTGCCTTGTAATGCTATCGACATGTTTCCTTAGTGTGTGCTCTATCCGTCGCCATCGTCTTCTTCTCATCTCTTGTTCCACTGGCACTTGTCTTGTTCTTGTCATCAATTCCACATTGGTGTCGCGATTGAATAAGAAAATTCTGGCACTTGTTAGTTTAGGACCGCCTCCAGTTTCATTCTTGACTTTATCTCCTCCCACTATCCTCTAAGGAAATGCTTACATATCGGTAAGAGCACTTAAGTAACTGATAGTTTTTTTTGGACTTAAAACACACTCGAAGTTAACGCAGTTATGGTAAATTAATCTTTAAATATAATCTATCATTACGAGAAGGTTTAATATTTTTTCCTCCACCTACCCGAAATCACGAAGATGTTCATCTAATATTTTTTCGAAGGAAAGTGTGTGTGTTTCAGTTACCTTTATTAGCTATCGATGTGTGTGTTAACGACGATTTTTCAAACCAAATGGATACCTAACTTAAGTCGCTACAACGAGTTCCGTAAAAGAATTTTTCCTAACAAGAGGTGTAAATATTTTTCTTAATTGATTCCCAAGAGTATATTGTTCCCTTATAATAGCCCCTTCAGCCATAACTGACTATGGGAATGCGCCCCTGAGGTGACAGCCCTCAGCTGCTTATTTTCCTGATGCTCGACGTTTTCTCCTCTCTTCGGCTCGTTGTGTGAGTTTCTTTTCGTCCAATATGAGGTGGCGCCGTAAATAGCATCGCCACTTGGTGCGATCGGCAGCTTCATCCTCCCACGTTGCTGGATTTATGTCCAGTGCCCTCATATCTCTCTTGCACACATCTTTGAACCTCAGCAGCGGTCGCCCAACTGTTCTTTTGCCATCTGCTAGTAGCCCTGGCACTGATAGTAACATTATCCCTCTAAAATATGTGCACTCTTGTAAATTTCCATTCTTAGGCAGCTTAACCAGATATCCTTCCTTCCATTCTGCTGATATTTCTTACCTCTCCCAGACGTTACCAAGTAATTTATATAAAATCTATGTACAGTGTCAATATCTACTTTGATGGCCTCTGTTGGAATGCCATCTGGACCAGCCGCTTTACCATCTCTTAGAAGATTTATGGCTTTCTTTATTTCTTCCTTCGCTGGTCTTTCACAGTTAAATTGTAGCTCTTCTTCTGCTGGCTGGATGTCTGGGGGATTTTGTGGAGCAGGTCTATTGAGAAGGTCCTCAAACTATTCCGTCCACCTTTTCATTTGCTCTTGTATGTTGCTAATCAGTTTTCCATTCTTGTCTTTAATGGGGCATTTTGCTTGCTTGTATTTTCCTGTTAGCTTCTTTGTGCTGTTATACAGTTCCCTCATATTTCCTTTGGCTGCAGCATCTTCTGCCTCTCTTGCCAACTCCTCCTTCGTGTCTCTTTTGATACTTCTTGTTACTTCATTGTTTGCTTCTGTGTACACTTCTTGGGCCTTGGCTTTGGAACTTCTGGTTTTGCTTGTGTTTAATTCTGCTTTCTTGTTTTTTCTGTCGTTTATCTTATTGATGGTTTCTGTTGTTATCTTTCCTGTTTGTTGTCGTTCTACTTTCCCCAGTATTTCTTCACTAGTCTCATTCCATAGTGTGTTGATTTGCTGCCAGTGATCTGTATTCACTACATATTCCAGCTGTTGGACCACTTGGTATTTGTTGGATATTGTGACTGTTACAAGAGGATATATGATTTGTAGCAACTAGGTAGTAAGCTCGAATAAAAGTTGCACATTTTAGTTGTTGAACTGCAATAGAGATATATTATAGTTTTTGCTTTACGATGTTGAAAGCGAGGAGCATAATTTGCGTAGTTTTAATGTGACGTGTCGCGTTGGTAAGGTAGCACGTGACAACATTGTATTTGTACCCATATGTTGTTATATTTGGTCCTAGACGGACGGAAGTTTTTGAAGTCTCCCAGTCGAAGGATATTGATATCAAGGATTTTCTTGATAAATAGGTATTTGGGTCAGCCTATACTTAGTGGATACAATATTATATATCAGTGATGAAAAGGGATTTATGTTCGAAGAGGAGAATGTATTTTCGGGAGCAATCTTAATGGAAAGTATCCAAGAAGGTCACCTTAGTCGCGTAAGTTGAGTTGTTCGATACCGGATTGCCTATCTAGGAATCACGAGTAAATAGCTTGACTGTACCACGACTGAAGGAAGTGACGAATTATGATGTATTAATTGAATTCTGATGACCTGCATTTTATTTGGATGTGATGTGCTATTAAATTGTACTCTGTTCGGACTCTGAACACCACGGACTTATCAGTTGATATTATTGAAAGTTCAGACTATTGACCCACTATTCATGTTTGTCAGCACGGCATTAGAAGCTCTACCATTTGAAGTATTTATCAAAACTAATAATACAACAAAACAGTGATTATAAACCGGCACACATAGAAGTTAGCAGAGAATACCATAACAAACGGTGGCAACAACCAGAATAAAACTAATAACAATGGAACAATGAAGCACGATACAATCTGTGTAAGTGGTGATAATAAGTTTTGTTCATCGGCAGGAAAATCCGATGTAACAGTGACTGTAAATCTTTTGCTTGTTTCTTGATTTCTTAGATTTCCTATATTAAATTGTTGTCTGTAGCTATGCATTTTTGTGTATCTGTTGAGTTTCATCTTTACTTTGGCTATCAGAAGATGGCGATCTAATGTCACATCTGCTCCTCTATATACCTTTACATCATGCAGTGATGATCTAAACTTCTTGTTTATGCATATATGATCAATCTGATTTTCTGTTCTATGGTCTGGAGATATCCATATTGCCTTGTGTATTCTCTTATGTGGAAACACTATTCCTCCTATAGCCAGTTGATGTGAAGCACAGAAGTTTGTGAATAGTTCTCCATTTTCATTCATTATTCCTAGCCCATATTGTCCATGGTTTCTTCAAAGCCGGTGTTGTCTTTACTTATCTTTACATTCATGTCACCCATTGTCACGGGATTTACTCCCATTGCTCTGCAGTGATGGTCCAACAGTGGCCAAAATTCAGAGTAACAACTGAGGGTCTTCAAAGGTGTATACCTTTTGCTCAAGATTACTCTTGGCAGAGATGTGAATTGAAGAATGGTTCTTCAGTTCTAGGGAGCATCAAAGAAATTTATCAAGTACAGCAGCTGATGGGATCCAGGACGTGTAAACTTTTTATCTTTCCTGACCTTCTATGAGTTAGGATTTCGCTCGTTCTAATGAGCCCCCAACTGATTTAACTCAATAAAATATTACTTAAATAGCTGTTATAAGTTTTTAAAACTTACGGGTGAAGTTCACTCAAAATGACTGTCACGAGAGGTTAATTGGTATAGATGATAAATAGGTGTATCAGATAATACAAGAATACACTTGCCAGATAAGAGTTCTGGTCTTAAAAGCAATATCCCAGTCTTAGAAATAAGCACTGGTGTAGTTTTCATAGGAATAGACAGACTATAAAGTTATCTGGCCCAGATGGCAATAATAAGTACCAGACACTTAGTTGTCTCCTCTCCGCAACTATCCTATGATGTATTAATTCTAGAGTAAATAAAATAATGAAAAAATGTAACTTCAAACCAAACAGTAGTAAGTTACTCAAGTCCTCGGGTACAATTATATCAATTTATTATGTATATTAATTCTTCTTTTCTCTTTTAGGAAAATGAATAAAAGACAAATAAAAATGGTATTTAAATTTACATAAGAAAAAGTGTAACACACAATATTAAATTATACACAAAATTCATACAATGTTTCTTTCCTCTTAGGACTGTCACTTTAGATTCTAATGTCACTTAAATTGACTTTCACTGTTGAATAGACTTGCCCTATTAGTTTTTGAAGCACTGTTCTCAAACTTAACTATAGTCACTTTGACTTATGTACTGTCTTTACATATGTACTGACTTTATAAACAAATGTTTTCTTATCATTTGAGTTTAGAATTTTTGGTAGTTCATATATTATGAGTCAGTCTTTATTACGATGACTTATCTTGAATGACATCACCGTGCTGTCAATTAGGTTTCGGCAGTGGTTGGCAGTCCCATGCAGAAGGGTTTCCAGACCTGATCTGTTGTATACTCTTGGAGATTTGAATGCTTCTTTGGCTATCACTGGTATAACAAACAGTCTTCTGCAATGTTGTACGAGACAGTTATGAACGATTTAACCTGCAACAATATAAAGTCCCTAGGCTAGTATTTGGCTAGGAGAAACTTTCTCTAGCACAGATGTGAGGCCAGTAAGTCGTCAGATCATTTGTTATAGTCAGACTAGACAGATAAATTTAGTGACATAGTATAGGCATATTTTATCATATATACACGTCATTCATTTGAGTTAATTCATCCTATTCTTTCACTTTTTACTGTATGTATTGTTCCATCCAGTAATCAAGAAAGACGTTGTAAGTCTCCTGAGAACTAATCTGCATTCCAATTCATCCTCTGGTTCATTTAAAAAATGTATAGCATCAATGCTTCTTTACTCCAACAATTACACAATATGATTTTACACACCACCAATTGGTACCCCCGACTCAATGTCACCCCCCCCCCCATTCCACCATCCCATCTGCCTCAGAACTTTATCCTCTCTGAGCATTATTATTAATTCCAGTGAGCGGAAAAAATCCATTGCATTTATATTGAACATGTTTACATTTACATTTGCACTGGTTGAAAAAGTTAATATAATAAGTATGTACATCATCTCTGTCACCATCCACTCCCTGCTTCATCTGGATCTTGGGATTACCTCTGCTTTTGGTTCTTTATGAGAAACCCGCATAAAACAGTCACTAGCTCTTGCAGTGGTGGTTCATGAAACATCATTCTTTATGCTGAGGCTACCAACCTCATATGACTTGGACATCCGCTAGCAACTTTCACAGGTTAATAATGCAAAATAAAGAATTATAAAATGTACAACTTACCCCAAATTTCTTTGGGAATGCAGACTGACTTCTGGCTCAGGGAGATAGTTAAGGCAACTTGATTAACTCTTTGACTCCATAATTATTTTCCACCTTGTGCCATAATTATTTTTTGAAGAATTCTAAACGGTGAAGTGTACTGTCTTTTAGTGTAAATTTTATGTTAATCTTTTTCTGTGAACATGTACTTATTATATACCGAACTGTAGGGAAATGGATAGAGAATTGTAATTTATAACGTCTTTGGTAGTATTAACACAAGTGTGTTCGGTATACTTAAAACATTTTGCATGTAAAATTGAAAAACACTAAAAAGTTAACTGTAGAATACGATCTTACCAAAGACAAATTACTGTTGTAGACAATAAAACTTTCTATTTAGTCTTCAAACATCAAGTTAATCCATATACAAAGTAAAAAAACATTGCTTATGACCACAATTAATACATTTAGTGTTATTCACACCAGTTTTTACTGTGGTCCTTTGTAAGAAAAAAATAAATTATGCAATCGTGCATTACGTAATTTTCAAACAAGTAAGAAGAATAACGTCATATAAAAACTTGTTTACACTTGTTTAACGTTTTAATAGTATCCATAGCTTCATCTTCTACCTAGGACTAATGATTAGATGTTACGGTAGGTCTAGTTTGGTGCTTTTTGATCGGCCAGAATATGACTACGCCCACTCATCAACTAAATCTAATGTGTCTAGCTTTTCTGCACCGATTCCGTGTTTTGACAACAAACTGTGACTACCAAACAATCATCATCAATGTCAGCAATGTTTCAAAGTAGTTTGACACAATTATTCACTTAGGAGACTTAGAAAATGTAAATATAAAGCGTGACATATTTCTCTAGCAATAACAACGGAAAACGCAAACACGCGAATAGTCACACAAATTGGGATGATAACATCAAAACACGAACATTTGCTGCTTAACTACAGTCAAATTAGTTGTTTAAATAGTAGCTGAAGTCATTCTACGAGTTTTAAAATATGAACTGCATTAAACGGACGATTTTTGGGGTTTATTCGTAATAAACTAAAAACAACGCTCTGTACGTTGCGCTGGCACATCGCGTTGAATTTTGTAGTGCTCAGAGCGTTGATCTGGAGTCAAAGAGTTAAGATACCTCTTACATGTGGTCTGGGGTATTACTTTGCAAATAGAATCCCACTATGACTTAGTGTTCAGGTTCCTAGGATTCGCGCTTTCCGTATTAATAAAGGTAGACTTTTCCTGGGATGTAAATCAACAAGATGCTCAAACACGTTGTCCGGTCCTTTAAAATTGAATCCTAATCCTATTCCTTACTCTGGCTTGTATGGCTGTCTTCTTGGCGAGTTGAAATTTCTCAGTGCGGTAAACTCACAAGGCGCTAAATTATAAGGCAACATTCGGTCCATATCCAGATTGCTATCATATGACAAGGCTCCAATGAAAAATTTTCACATCTCAAATGCCAAGCCAAAAGCATGCAAGATGCGTATATTTCCTTTTCTCTCATGAAAAAAATCCTGCGTAACAAACGCACAAATAAATGTGTTGTTTACAATCACCATATATGGTATGCCAGCTTCCGTCTATTTTCAATCGTGTTTACACTTAGGACTTCAAAGTTTATCACAGGTAATCTCTTTCACGAAAGATAATTATTCTTCCGACAAGTCTGTCCGGAAAGGATTATTTCAGTTACCCGGTTTAGCCAACACAACAGTTAACAAACTGGTCAGACAGGACTATTACCAGTTGATAAGATAATCAACTGCGGCCATCCAAAGGTTGTTTACGTATTAATCGGCTGCACCCATGCACAGTCTGGCAGGAAAATATGTTATATATTAGTAACCACACTTCTCTCTACCGATCTCAGGTGTCAATTTGGGTTCAAACGAAAGGAATTGATTACCCTAATCAGCAAAAGATGGTCGCTGAAGTCCCGACATAACAAGATTTGAGGGAAACAATGAATCGAAAATACCAGATACTGTCCGTGGTGGGAAAAAACTAAAGTGAGGTGCACAGAATGAATTATAGGATGACAGTAAACTCTGCGGTACAGAAAACACCTGACATTTTTTAAAGTCCACAATACGTTGAGTTTTTCGGTGTACTGGTAAAAGGGCTGTTACTGACGGGCAACACGAGGCGTTTGTTATAAGAGGTGCTGGGCACAGAATTTCAGTTGCTAGCGCGCAGTGGCAAGCCTCGTCGGCTTCGCGCAGGTGTGTCAGTGTCTGTCCCTAGTCTTGCGACGGAACGAACGGAATAATTTGTCTTCTCTTTGTTACTTTCACAATTGCCTCCATGGCTGGGTGAGTTGTGGATTTTAAAGTTGCTACCAAAGTGAAATGGGTTCAATTTCGATACAAGACAACAGGAGGCTGAGACATTTGGGAGTCATGATCCAAGTTGGCCCGCCCCCCTTTAGAGTGTAAAGGAGTATACAGGGCTAAATCACTTGTTCGACCGGGGGGGGGACTTCTTCTGATGATCAGATTGCCTCCTGTTGTATCGCTCTGTACAGAGTTTCCTATCATAGTTGCATGGTCAAACCAGTGACAATCGGGAAAAGACCGATGGACTTCTGGAAAGACAGATGACACTGGGAAAGACTAGAAACGGCTGACCAGGTTAGCACCCCGTTAGCTATATTACAATTGCTACAGGACCCAAAAATGATAGATGCCCCCGGGATTCACCTATGGGGGGGGGGGGGAGGGAGAGAATGATGAATCCACAGGCACCTCATTGGAATCGACCAGACCCGTTACACGGACTTCGAGCTCTGAACAACGGCTGGAATTTCCATGTGCCTGTGGTAGGAAATTCTCTACTCAGAGAGGAATGAAAATCCACAGAACGAAAAAGGGGTGTGGGAGTTCATCAGGGGATCAACAGCGCTCTGTCTCGACGGGTAAGACTTTAGAAGAACGCAGCCAGGAGTCAATCCACAGTGCTGAGTACATTCAAGTTGATCTGCCTGATAATGATCTCACACACTTCTTGGACGGGAAGAGAGATGCAATCAAGTTTCCACCTGCCAGTGCAAAAGGGCTTTGGGAACAGCTGGACGAAGCCTTAGCAAAAGAGTTGGATAACAACCTGAAGCAGATAACTTTGGAGAAGAAGCTGGAAATTTTCGGCGAGATAATATATCTGCACTGTCGCAAAGTGTTCGGAGTCAGGAAGGCAAGGGAAAGTAACTCACCGCGAAAAAGTAGAAGACAAATTAAAATAGAAGAAATCAGGAAACAGAAGAAGCTTGCCCGAAAACTGTTCACGAACGCAGTTTCCACAGAGAAGGAAGGGTAACGACAGGTTTGGGAGCACCTGAAAGGCCAACATAATGTCCTTTGTAGAGCAGAAAGGTTGTGCAAGAAGAAAAGGAAGACTCGAAGGGATAGGGAAAGATTCTTCAGAGAGCCCTTCAAGTTTGCCAAAGAACTGTTTGAACAGCCACGTTCGGGTACGCTAAACATCAGGAAAGAAGACCTGGAAGAACACCTTAGAATGACATATTCAGATGGTTGCAAAGATGAGCCGCTCAGCAGCATGGCAGGCCTTAAATGGCCGAGTAAGACAGGAGCTGAATTTAACATGATGGTTTCCACACCTGAATACATTTACAGTCGATTATGATGCATTGAAGCCCATGATTTGATTCACCATTATTATGCTGTCTGCTGTCAAATGTTGTGCTGACTATGTCGATATAATGATGACTGTTCTACAGTACCTGTGATGTACCTACATGTTAATGTCTACACATCTTGTCATTGTGGCGTCCCAATAAATGATGGAAACGTCACTAGCAGTTACAACGTTCATTGACTTTCTACGTCGTGAGTTTATGTGACGTCCTGTGTGGACTCTACCTTTACTGCTACCTGTTTGACTTCACATCTACATTTGGCTCTACATTTGGTGGCCAATAACACACTGTCTATATTTTGCTATGGTATCTGTGTACTCAATTTTTCTAATGCAAGGTATTGTAGTGGTTTTGATGGTATTGTATGATGGTGATATTACTAAGTGTGATGCATGAGGTCAGCTGTGAAGGCTCCTGAGATAAAATGTAGCTGTGAATTGTCAGAAGGCTCTTCGTGCTACCACTACGACCTCACACCTATCTTTTTTTTACTAATGAATGTGGCTACGTTAAATGTCTAGGGTAATGATATGTAATGTGTTGTGGTAGTTTACATACACACACACAGATATTTAATAAGTTTAATAATATTAATAAAATGTTATAATACACTGAACTAACTCAAGTGTGTAAAATTTTGATAGTAATTTTCTTTAAATTTATTTGTTCTGAACCAAGGTTTTAATTTGGTCAGAACATATGAAAGGTTTTGCAATTATGAAAGAAATGCATGAATATTACATAATAAATGCAAGGTGTGTACATATGTATGTTACTAGACTAGTTAATATTACTACTGTTTATAGTTGTAATCTATTTGGGAGAACACTTAATGGATGTGCTGTTGGGGTGGCCTCATCACTCCCTGTCTATGGTGACTACACATTGTCCAGTTATTGGATGGAATTTTTATGGGTGTGTTAGCAAATAAGTTGAGTTGGTGAATTCTCAGCAGACCAGACGCTCACGTAGCTTGAAGGTGTAGCTCTGGTGCTGAGATCTGGTGGCCCCACCTCTCCGTGCTTGGGGGCAATATCAGAAGTCTGGTGGCCCCACCTCTCCGTGCTTGGGGGCTATAATAGGCTGCTCTGACAAAATGTTACTGCACGGGTCCACTCTTGTAATATTCAACAACTCATTTGACACCGCATTGGTGCCAACTGAAACTCACAGTTCTGCAATCAAAGTATTAGTCATGTGTCAGAATTCCATCCTCTAACCATTTCTGGACACAACACTACACAACAACAACACCACATAGACGGGTCAGATCTTTCTGACCAAACAACACATCTTACCAAGTTGGTTTCACATAGGATAAGTTCTCCTAGACTACGTATTCTGAAATATGTTCATTAGCTTCCTGCCATAGAATAGGATAGGTGATATGTTTCACTGATCTCAACACCTGATCTGTCCTTCATAATCCTTGCTGGAGTTTATGTATTTTATTTGTCTCTAGACCCTGAACTGGGGCGGGGGGTCTAGAGCGAATCCTTACTTGTTGTAAGGGACAGATTATGCTATTGCAGTATCAAATCACTCGAAACCTTAAACAAATATTAAAATGTACAAAGAAATAATTTCAGTCTTACCAGAATTATGAATATAGAACACAGTTAAATGCTAGCAAAACTCAGCTGAGCTGCTGGCCTTAGTATGGCGTCCCTCTAAATATTTCAATAGCTTCTGGGAATTACACCACTTAATAATTCACTGTGTCTACTAGGACAACTTATAATGAATGGCACAAAATGCGCGTCTGAGCGCCGATAATATATTCATCTATGGCCAATCACTGCCTTTTATTTTTCAAATTCAAATATCCTACCAAAAGTCATTTCAGTCATACCTCAGTCAAGTATGCCTTATTGTCTGTTGGTCCGTCCGTCTCTACTTGCGTTTCACAAAAAAACACACTTGTTTTTTTGAACCAACTCTGCCTTCCCCTACACAATTTTGCCGTTAAAGTTATTTTTAGCCACAATTCACCATCCCACCCCGTCTCTTTATTCCAACTAGATTTTAGCACTTGCGTCTTCAAGGCCACAATTTTTTGAAAATTAGTGACATGTTTTATTCCAATGCAGTCGATCGTTGATATGAACAACACAGTCTTTTGTCAATATCTTTCTTATTATCTGTCCGTCTGTATAAATGAAAGCATATTATTTCACTGCACAAGATGGGCCATCCGGCCAGCTAGGTTTTATATTCCTAACATTATTATTAAGAAAAAGTTACTTTTCAAATATTTTCTAGAATCTTCTGGAATGCGTTCATCACTGCATTCAAATAAACGGACTAAGTTATCGCAAAAGCGTCCAAAAAATGACTGTGGCGTATAATATCCAAGGTCCCTTTTGTCGATTTCTTTACTTTATGTCAACATGGGGAACGTGACTTTTTCCTCCTTTCCCCACCACTTGCGTCTTTTAGCCTTGCTAATTTCAAGCACGCGTTCAGTCAGATTTTTCCTTTTGATCTCCGTTCTCATCCCGTTCCGTTTTGCCTTCAAGTCTAACAATTTAATTTCCATGGCGGGTGATGACCCGCGGCGTGGGCGATCATGTATTCTAGCAGCTTACGCATTAGTTTTTATCCCTACGTTGTATCATTTGAGATATTTTAACGTTGTATCACGGTTAATTTTGTGACAGATATATAACTCTTGGAATTGAAGTTACTTTTTACTTTAAGTGGTTATCTGTTCTTATGCCCTTCGGTATTGTGGTTTGACCGATCTTGGGTCATGTCCATTTATGGAGCGCTCATGCCCACTTTTCTTGTAAACCTGCGTCGATAGTTATTTCCTATCCTTATAAGGCTCGATTTTAAGTGTCGTTCTTAGAATATGCCCATAGCTTCGGGGTTGTGTGAATTGTATTCAAATCGAACGTTTCTGCGCATGTCTGTTTTTTGGTTGTGGGTTTTGTTCAAGCTTCCGCCCGGGAGTGTCGCAGATTTTGTCGAGAGAGATAGACGCGTTTCAGCGTCTGTGTTCATATTGTCGGGGAATATGGAAGTCCTCTTATACTGATAGTTTATTTCAGACGATTTTCCCCTTGTGATTCTAAGCGCCTGGAGGCGAGTGAGTTGTGTATTTATTCCTGAAGAGAAGGTAATTGCTCTTCTTGATTATCACTGTCGCTAACTTTTATGATTGACATTTTGTGCCTAGTTGCCAACTTTCCCTGGGCGGGAAAGAGTCTATGTTATGAGAAGTTTTCAACTCACGAATCACCATGTTGTTATGCATCGGGTTGATGCATGTCCTAAAGGCTATCTGCTTGTTGGACTTTGCGCGGTTCCACGTCAGTTAAGGTTTGATACCGTTGTTATTAAAGGAAATCAGAGGACATTACTTGATACTCCAGAAGTCATGCCTGTCTTGCTGGAGGTCAGAGAAGGAGAAGGGATTTAATCTCCTACATTTATATATCTATATATCGGCTGTTATAGAAAAGGATGATGGTTTCCACACCTGAATACATTTACAGTCGATTATGATGCATTGAAGCCCATGATTTGATTCACCATTATTATGCTGTCTGCTGTCAAATGTTGTGCTGACTATGTCGATATAATGATGACTGTTCTACAGTACCTGTGATGTACCTACATGGTAATGTCTACACATCTTGTCATTGTGGCGTCCCAATAAATGATGGAAACGTCACTAGCAGTTACAACGTTCATTGACTTTCTACGTCGTGAGTTTATGTGACGTCCTGTGTGGACTCTACCTTTACTGCTACCTGTTTGACTTCACATCTACATCATATACACAAACTAGATCAAAGACACCATACTTCTCCGCCTTCATCATCTCTGGTATCTAGTGGTGATACTCTACACTTTAAGTGCCAGAATTTCTACCTTCTACGTATCTTGGAGAGAATTATTCCCCTTCTACATTTGGTGGCCAGTGTATTATCTACATTTGGTGGCCATAAGCTGGTTTGGTCTGGTGCCAGCAGATACGGGGTCCCTTACCCACTACATTCAACATTCATTCTTCAACTTCAAGAAATAAAGGTAGTGAATCATAAGGATATGGTTGTTCCTGAAAAGATTGATGAGCTTGTGACTAGCCAGCATAGTGCTATTGAAGCACTTAAACTTGAATTTATTCAGGAAAGAGTTACAGTTTTAGAAACTACATCTCAAAATGAACAATTGAAAATAGATCTTAGAGATAGGATCACTAGAGAGAAGACTCTTATTTCCCAGCTACAGGCTTTAAGGTTGGATTATAACAGGGAAGTTAAAACCAACGAGAGAATATACAAAGCTGTTTCTAGAGAGAAAGCTGTTGCAGAAGTAGAAATTGCAAAACTTCGCAACAGAATTGATGGTTTGTTAGATGTTGTTTTGAACAATAAAATGTTTTCTGCTACCAAGGTTAATAGATTTGGACATAAGGCTGATGATCAATATGCTACAAATGCAAAGAGCCAGCCACATGCACTCATTGCTCATGGTAACTTTAAGCAATATATGAACAAATCTTTTCGTGGCAAATGTGGTTTCCCACGTGATAACGAGACCGCCTCTAATGGGAGTTGGCGTCAAGCCAACAAAAGTAATCCAACTGTAATAGTCAGTCCTGATAAGGTGGCATCAGAAAACAAACCTATTAGTACTCATTCACAGAATGGTAATCATTATGTGCTAAATAAAAAAAATTCTACCATTCCGGTTACTGGTCATACTCAGCCCAAGCAGTATGATCGATCTGTTAAGCACATTGCCACAGGAAAAAATAACAACAATTTTGCTAGGAAAGATAATCGTGGTTATGAACAGCGCCAAGGGCGTTCATCACGTGGTAATTTTCCTTCTTCAAGTAATTGGAGACAATATAAAGGTCTTCAGAATTTTGGATCTAATATGTATAGGAACTTTGGAAAAGGTGACTCCAATAGAGGTTGTCAACCTTGTGGTAATTTTTTCTGGAGACAACAAAATCCATCACAAAGATATTTTGACCAAAGAGAAAATAACAATCGCAACTATGCTAACTGGAGGTCAGATAGGAGCAATGGTCTTAATAGAGATAATAATTGTGATAGATCTCAACATGACACTACTTAACTAATACTTCTGTCCTATATTTCCAGATATATTACAGATCCATAACACACCTATATTATAATCATACATTAGCACATCTGCTCTCACTTTATGTGAACTCATATTAATGTGCTTTGTTAGCATCTTTTTCTGTTACCATCTTTAATATAACAGAAGAAGGCTGAGTAGGCAATATAAGGGCCGAAAGTTCACTCGGCCACAATTATTAATAAAAATGTATTGTATATTATGAAACTTAATGGTTGTTACATAGGATTATATTGATTGTATTTTCTCAGCATGTCATTGATGATCTGAGAAGTTACCATACTGTTGTCAAGCATGACGAGTTGTGAAGTGTGTACTTACCGTTGGAACGACAGAAGATGTGTCCTTTTGTTATTGACCTGGATCTTCATGTATCGTCAGCGTATTTCATTATGTATTGCATTATAATATTATTACATGTTTAGGTAATGTAATATTTACTATCACATGTGTACATCCTTTTGAAGTAGTGCTAGGGCAATGACACCGCTATTTTGATAATGATTATTATTACACTTGCATACAAGATATGTATATTATGTTTACATGCTAACGTGACCAACAATGTGATGTGTGGTTGGTGGCACCTCCCCGATATATGTATATATTTTGAGACAGATTTTCTCTGCTGAGATATATTCTCACCTGTCACTCTATGTGTCGATTTAGCCTCATGTTAGGCAGTTTGTCTATTTATCCGCGCATAATTCGTGCGTTTGAGCCGCTTTTAGCTTGCTCGTGGATTTAAAAAAAAAATGTTTCATTTTTCTTTTACGGGAGGTTGCGGTAATATGTTACGCATAAGAAGTTTGCTATGGTATCTGTGTACTCAATTTTTCTAATGCAAGGTATATAACTCTTGGAATTGAAGTTACTTTTTACTTTAAGTGGTTATCTGTTCTTATGCCCTTCGGTATTGTGGTTTGACCGATCTTGGGTCATGTCCATTTATGGAGCGCTCAGGCCCACTTTTCTTGTAAACCTGCGTCGATAGTTATTTCCTATCCTTATAAGGCTCGATTTTAAGTGTCGTTCTTAGAATATGCCCATTGCTTCGGGGTTGTGTGAATTGTATTCAAATCGAACGTTTCTGCGCATGTCTGTTTTATGGTTGTGGCTTTTGTTCAAGCTTCCGCCCGGGAGTGTCGCAGATTTTGTCGAGAGAGATAGACGCGTTTCAGCGTCTGTGTTCATATTGTCGGGGAATATGGAAGTCCTCTTATACTGATAGTTTATTTCAGACGATTTTCCCCTTGTGATTCTAAGCGCCTGGAGGCGAGTGAGTTGTGTATTTATTCCTGAAGAGAAGGTAATTGCTCTACTTGATTATCATTGTCGCTAACTTTTATGATTGACATGTTGTGCCTAGTTGCCAACTTTCCCTGGGCGGGAAAGAGTCTACGTTATGAGAAGTTTTCAACTCACGAATCACCATGTTGTTATGCATCGGGTTGATGCATGTCCTAAAGGCTATCTGCTTGTTGGACTTTGCTGCTCTGGCGGTTCCACGTCAGTTTAGGTTTGATACCGTTGTTATTAAAGGAAATCAGAGGACATTACTTGATACTCCAGAAGTCATGACTGTCTTGCTGGAGGTCAGAGAAGGAGAAGGGATTTAATCTCCTACATTTATATATATATATATATCGGCTGTTATAGAAAAGGATGATGGTTTCCACACCTGAATACATTTACAGTCGATTATGATGCATTGAAGCCCATGATTTGATTCACCATTATTATGCTGTCTGCTGTCAAATGTTGTGCTGACTATGTCGATATAATGATGACTGTTCTACAGTACCTGTGATGTACCTACATGGTAATGTCTACACATCTTGTCATTGTGGCGTCCCAATAAATGATGGAAACGTCACTAGCAGTTACAACGTTCATTGACTTTCTACGTCGTGAGTTTATGTGACGTCCTGTGTGGACTCTACCTTTACTGCTACCTGTTTGACTTCATATCTACATTTGGCTCTACATTTGGTGGCCAATAACACACTGTCTACAAACACCAAGCCCCCAACGATGCTAGAGGTAGAAAGCATTGTCCAGAAAGCTCGGTGCAAGTCAGCTCCAGGTCCTAATGGTGTTCCATATGTTGTGTTTAAGAGATACCCCGAGGTGCTCAAACGACTGCTCCGTTTACTGAAGTATGTGTGGAAAACCCAGCTTGTAAGCAAGGAATGGAGAAAGGCGAAGGAGTCTACATCCCGATAGAACAAAATTCCACAGACATCAGTCAGTTCAGGCCAATCTCACTACTTAATTTTGCAAGGGAAGATATTCTTCTCAGTGATGGCGAAAAGGCTCACTACATACCTCCTGACAAATGGGTACATTGACACTACCATTCAGAAAGGAGGTATCCCAGGTACACCAGGATGTCTAGAGCATGCCACAATGATCTGGGAAACAATCCACAAGGCAAAGTCTGACAGAACAAACCTCCATGTAATATGGTTGGATCCAGCAAATGCTTATGGATCCGTTCCTTACCAGATGTTGTGGCAGACCCTAGAAATGTATCATGTTCCACAAGATATTGCAGCAATGCTGAAGCTGTATTTCGCCGTCGGCCACAAACCTTGTGAGATGGGGAAAGTTGGATGATGAACTGTGCCCCCTGTGCCAGGGGAGGCAGACACTTGAACACGTGCTCTCAGCGTGTAAGGTGTCATTAGGGCAAGGGCGATACACTTGGCGCCACAACAAAGTGCTAAATGAGCTGGCTGCGACAATAGACCTGGCAAGGATGAAGGCGAATAGCAAATACATACTTTCTGAGGGCAGGAAAGTCAGCACACCCCAAACCGAGTAAACCAGGTAACAGTTTACCATCTCTTCTTGACTGTGCAAACGACTGGGAGATGGCGGTAGACCTACCTGGACGAGGGGCATATCCAGAGAGTATCAGAAAATCGCGGAGACGGCCGGATATAGTGCTTCATTCTTCAGCATCGCTTCATGTTATACTGATTGAACTGACCGTGCCATTTGAATCCAGATTGGACGAGCAACATTCGTTCAAAGCGGCCAAGTATAATGATCTGGCCGCGGATCTGAGACACGATGGGTTCACTGCAAGGGTCATGGCTGTTGAGGTGGGCGCAAGAGGGCTCGTGGCTGCATCAGTGTATGATTTATAGAAACTGTTGGGGCTGATGGGACAGTCGAGAACAAGGGCACAGAAGAGGCTTAGTGAAACTACCGAAAAGGCATCATGCTGGTTGTGGAACAACCGCAATGGGCTATGGAAATCGTGACAGTAAAGTCTGCGGTACAGAAAACACCTGACATTTTTCTAAATCCACAATACGTTGAGTTTTTCGGTGTTCTGGTGAAAGGGCTGTGACCGACGGGCAACACGCGGCGTGTGTTATAAGAGGTGTTGGGCACAGAATTTCAGTTGCTAGCGCGCAGTGGCAAGCCTCGTCGGCTTCGCGCAGGTGTGTCAGTGTCTGTCCCTAGTCGTGCGACGGAACGAACGGAATAATTTGTCTTCTCTTTGTTACTTTCACAATTGCCTCCACGGCTGGCGGAGTTGTGGATTTTAAAGTTGCTACCAAAGTGAAATGGGTTCATTTTCGATACAAGGCAACAGGAGGCTGAGACACTTGGGAGTCATGACCCAAGTGGGCTCGCCCCCGTTACAGTGTAAAGGAGTATACAGGGCCAAATCACTTGTTCGACGGGGGGGGGACTCCTTCTGATGATCAGATTGCCTCCTGTTGTATCGCTCTGTAAAGAGTTTCCTATCATGGCACAGGTAAAGGTTACGTTCGAGGTTATTCTGTCATACCCATCAAAATTGCGATGTCTTCTTTTTATTTTATCCATAATATCTTATAGTCTGGTGTAAAATGCTTCTTTCACAGACACTTGTTTGTCATTAGTTGGTGCATAACATTGGATGATGTTTACCTTTATTTTTTTTTTGTAACTGTTTCGAAAGTTGCTCCCATTCAGTCAGTGCGTTCTGTGCTTTATATACTTTATATATAGCATTAGAGCTACCCCATCACTGTGGTGTGAACATTCTTCTTCATGTCCCGAGGACAGCACCATTTCCTCTGTGCTGAGTTTCCTCCTGAATACCCCCTTTAACTTTGTTTCGCACAGTCCCAGGACATCGACCATATATTCTACAGTTCTGCTGCGACTTGTACCGTTTTCCCTTGTTCGTTAAATGTCCGAACATTCCAGGTGCCAAATCTGGAGGTTCTTCTTGAAAAAAAAGGTTAATCAGCAGCACCGACTCCTTTTGGCTTTCTCTGTGTTGCATCATACGCCTCCCTATCAGATGACTGTCTCCCGTCTTGGATGGCTGAGTTTTATTTTCCTTAGTTGACTTGTCCATGTTTGTTGAAGTTTTTGTGGTTTAACATTTTTTACAGGATGGGGTAACCAGCCCCATGCCCAACTCTCCTTAGTCGCTTTCTACGATATGCTTGGTAGGGAACAGTGCTACTATTCTTTGCTCTCCTTGCGGACCCCGGTAACACACGGGTGACGCTACAGATGGTGTTATTTATTATTAGTCGGTATTTATCACCCTCACTGAGCATGCGTTTTCTACAGCTGTTGCTTTTTGTTGTTGTGTTACTGAATAGTTCTCGGTAAGTTTTATCTGGTGTTCTTCTTTCTTTTGTTCTTTTACTGAAGTATACAACTGTAACTAGATCACCTTTCTCATCAATCCTGTTTGTTGTATCTGTAATCTTCAAACAGCTTTGGTAGCATATTCACAAGATACATCAGAATCGACACACAAATAGTCCACAGGTTAAGATTGTGGCACTACTGTTCAGGTATCCAATACATCTCCGTGTTAGCAAATCTGCAGCTGGGAGGATTCCGTTACACGCCCATGGAGGCAAATTGATAATATGGTGTTAGGCCCATATTTTCTCGACCATCGGTACACGAGGGGTGATGTGGTCAGCATCACGACGGCCACCTGGTACCCAATTCATGAGGTTTGGTCGATTCCGGAGCCATTTGAGGTCTAGAAAAAAATCTCACCTCAGCTGGAGATCGAATCATGAACCACCGAGTACTAACCACTTCCCTACCGCGGCTCAAATCTGCAGCTGGTTCAAATCGTATTCATACCATGGACCATGGAGCTGCCACTGCAGCTGGATCCTTGCATGAGGCCTGCACTAAGCAATTACATGCTCTTGCAGTGGTTATTTTCTCTGGCAATTTGTTTGACATGATGAGTTTGCCAGTCCCATGCACAAATGTATTTTAGTCGCCTTGTATGATATGCCCACAGATGCTGTTGTCCTATTCTTTCTTTGTCTCTTGACGAGACCTCCGATGGCCACTAACTAACGCACAGAGCAGGAAGATCGCAACACGACAGATAAGAGGTGTGGGAAAAGCTTGGCCACTAACTAAAGCACAGAGCAGGAAGATCGCGACACGACAGATAAGAAGTGTGGGAAAAGCTTGGCCACTAACTAAAGCACAGAGCAGGAAGATCGCAACACGACAGATAAGAAGTGTGGGAAAAGCTTGGCCACTAACTAAAGCACAGAGCAGGAAGATCGCAACACGACAGATAAGAAGTGTGGGAAAAGCTTGGCCACTAACTAAAGCACAGAGCAGGAAGATCGCAACACGACAGATAAGAAGTGTGGGAAAAGCTTGGCCACTAACTAAAGCACAGAGCAGGAAGATCGCGACACGACAGATAAGAAGTGTGGGAAAAGCTTGGCCATTAACTAAAGCACAGAGCAGGAAGATCGCAACACGACAGATAAGAGGTGTGGGAAAAGCTTGGCCACTAACTAAAGCACAGAGCAGGAAAATCGCAACACTGTAGCGGGAGGTTATTTAAAACTATTTATTTAGGTAAGAGTCCAGGTATCTCATAGGCTACCAGGATAGTATGCCAGTAAAGAGTCCTGGTCTTACAAGTAATACCCCAGTCTTAGAAATAGCACTGGTGTATGAACGTAATAGAAATAGTCAGACTGTGAAAACCCTGGCCAGTTGGTAAGAAGTGGTACCAGGATTTAAGGCGTCTCCTCTCTGTGACTATCTTATGATTTCTTATATTCTAGGGGATAATTAAAATGAACATTCACTGTGACCACAACTGTAAGAAGTGAATAATTCCTCAGGTACAGTTAAAATATTTTAATATTTACACTAATATTCTATTACTGCTAGTTGGAACAGAGCATTAAAATATATATATAAAATTAATTCACACAATTACTATTATTGTCTATTTAGACTGCAAGATCTTGGATAATAAAGTTACTGAAAACTGCATTCATTTTAAATATATCACTGTTCTTAGTCCTCTGATAACTGTCATCAATTGACTATTAGCTGTTTCTTTATATATGGGTGGTCAGTGTCTTAAATGACACCTATCTGAGTATCTTGACACTGCTGACACGGGACTGTCTTTTGTAGCTATCAGTATTGGTAGACCCAGCACTAGGGATATCAATGACCAGCTGTCGTTCACTCTTTGGGGTCCTGCACTTTTGTGGGATTGCCTCTGATGAACAACGCCGGCTTCTGACACTTGACAGTCTGGTTCGAGTTATTTCATGGAACCTGAAACATCATATTAGCCTTGGCTAGTATCTGGCTAGACTTGTAGCTGACTAGCACAGATGTCAGACCAGTCAGTCATCAGATGTCACCGTTATACAATCATAGTAAGTAAGGACATCATTTTAGTGATACAGAAGTATTTAACATTTCAGTTAATTGTAACTGACTAGCACATAAGTCAGACTAGTCAGTCATCAGATGTCAAAGTTATACAGTCACAGTAAGTAACAACATTTCAATGATACAGAATTAGTATTAACATTATCAGTAATAACCATCATCTGGTTTGTTCCTCTCCTGTACATCCTTTCATATTCTATAACTTGATCTTCCCAAATCACATCAGGTACAAATTCAAATACCAATGCCATTCTTAGCATCTACACCAAATTAATACACAATTAAATAAAGTGAGCGCCCGACTGCCCAAACGATCAAGTTGCTTTCTTCGGTAGTACAATTACATCGTTTTGGAATAGAAACCTGGCTGTGGAACACTCCAGTTTACCAGCTGTAAATGGGCACTCAGTTGTGCGCTAGAACTAGGGAAGGAAAAGGCAGCGAGGAAGGGGACTAGTCACCTAACCTCGTAAAAGCGGTATCTTCCATGATGAAGCTTCTAACACTTCATTTGCCTATGACAATCTCTGCCATGGGACTGCCGTTATGTGGCCGGGGAAGTGGACGGGAACGACACCAAATCAAGTTAGATGTGACCGGGCTTGGTCACGGTGACAAATCAAGTCTAGTGTGACAGGGTGAGAATGGGGTGGAATCTTTTATCAATGTTCATCTGTTGTTTTACTGGCGACTGCCAGAGATGGTGATTACAGAATAGGAACATAACCCAGGTAGTTCTTTTGGAGACTCGTAACTGTGTTTATGTTTTAGGCTGCATGATCGTCGAAAATATGGTAACATTCTTTTCTCAATTACCTGATGTAAACAAACGACACTTACTACTGACGTTCAGGAAATAAGTTCAAGCTGGATTAAATATGAATGAACACCTTTATTAAGTGTCTGCAACCTCTGACAACTTCATAATAGTTCATAAATACATGTGCTTCTGTGGTATACAAACCAGTCATCCCAAGAAATAACACACAGCCATCGAACTTACAAGATGGTCCAAAACCCCAAAATCACTGCCTCACTCGTCTCGTGCCTAAAAACAACTCAATTAACCCCCTTCTCTCAAACCATCACTTCCGTCCTAGCTACTGAGCAATTCTACCCCAAGTTCGATGACGTCATTCCTGAACACTTTAATTAAATCACTCATAGGATTTGTGACTAGTGTTATTACACTAACTAGACACGCTCAAATACTTAGTGTTTAATCCTGCTAAGTATTCTTACCCTAACTATAATTAAGTGGCAGCACCTTAGTGTTAATCCGACGTAACAGTCCGTACTGTCACATACGCCCGGGGCCACTAAAGTGTATCCCGTAGGGAGACACTTTATTCCCTAGAAAAAAATTTACTAACTCTAAAACAAAATTATTGGGATTCATGTATCCCACCATAAATCATGTCAGAAGGACTACAATAAACAATAGATGGGAATAATGGATGAAATAACACCATTAACATTTCACACACAAAAAATCGATCATGAAGGGGTAGGGACTGATGGACATAACATAAACGAGGGACACATGAAAAAAAAACTATGGAGGTTATGGTAGCTACAAATAGTACTAATAAGTGGCAAAAAAAAATGTATGGGCAAAATAGAACAGTAACTAACATTCATTAACGAACTAACAAAACGCTTTATGGGTTGATAGTCATCAATATCTCTCACACTTGTGCGAATCATAAAACATAAAATAACATGACAAGCGAGTTAACGTCGCAAGGAAAAAAAAACTGGCCAAAAAAAAAAATATAGCACGTGCACATAAAATATGGCGGATGCCCAAAATGGCTGTTACCCTACACTTCACTGAAGTGGGTGATGAAAAAAATATGAATGGAACAAATGGAAATAGAACCACAGAACTTGGTGGCAAAGTATGGGCAAAATGGGTAAGTCTCATTTAAAAAAATGACTTTGCCGGTGTAACAATAACCGGAAACAATGAATGGAATGGAAACATGGTAATCAACGGACAATGGTATAGAATATATAAATGGGCAAATAGTTAAATCACATGTATGAGTGTCGGTGTAACAATAACCAAAAATTCAAACAATCATAATGCAATATGGTGTCATCATCATAATGAATCGTGAATGATGCCAACATTAGTGGCGGGTGAAGATGTACATTAGTTAATCACTTTTATTTGGTACATCAGAACGATGTAAACCTTAAAAAAATCTGGGCAAAATCTTACGTCAGAAACATGGCAAAAAGAAAAACAAAAACAAAAAACACAAAAAAATCATAGGGTACACAAGATGGTTAAAAAAAATGAGATCAGACAAAATTAATGTGACATAATGACGCTAACACGTGTAAAAGGGAACTACATCAACTACAATATATCAGGACTGCAGAGATCGTCTGAGTGGGTTGATCTCCATCAGCAGTGGTCGAAAGGATGTCGTAATGGAAATGTTCATGTACTGGCAGATTCGGCAATGTCTTTCTTGCGGACGAAAATGTAACAGCTCTCCATAAATAACGGCTGTTGGACTTTCTTATCTGAACTGGAAATGTGCGTAAAGTGTGTAACCCAGATGTTCAAGGATGCGTAACGATTGGTCTTCAAGGTAGCATCAGGATCAAGCAATTCAGCAGGAGGGGTATTGTGTAGGAGACCTGCATCGGAAGACACGAGAAGCAGGGTCGACTTCATGCTAAAAATAATAGCAGAGCAGGAAATGTCAACCTGACCGGAGACGGCATCTGGAGGTAAGTGCAGTTCAATTTGTAAACATCTTTGCAAAAATGTTCATTGTTTCCAATCTTTCAATGGCTTACAATGACAGGCGAGGATCGTACTGTGTAGGTTGCGATGTAGGAACAATGGCATGGACTACGTGAAACAACGGGAGGGTCGGGGTGGAGGCTGCGGACTGGTATGAGGATAACGGAGGGGAACACGCAATCTACGGGACGGAGGTGTGACAGGGGGAGGGAGAGGCGGAGGAGAGGGACTACGGTAAGGAGAATGAATAGAACCACGAGAGCGACGAAAACGGGTTCGTACATGGGCGGCCCGCTGGTGAAGGGGCTTAGGAAAGGGAACAGAATCGTAAATGAATTTTGGATGACGACGTCTAAAGAGAAAACGAGCTGAGGGAAGAGGAACATCAGGCCCAATATCAAAAGAAGAATAATCGGGGGAAGAGTCAAGATCAGAGGAAGGGGGAGAAAAATAACCTGAGGGAGGTGGAGGAAAATAACCATAAGGAGGAAGAGAAGGTTCAACATCTGAAGAGTCAGGCTCATGTTCTGTATCAAGGTCGGAGGGAGGCGGAGGAAAATAACCATAAGGAGAAAGAGAAGGTTCAACATCTGAAGAGTCAGTCTCATGTTCTGTATCAAGGTCGGAGGGAGGCGGAGGAAAATAACCATAAGGAGAAAGAGAAGATTCAACATCTGAAGAGTCAGTCTCAGGTTCTGTATCAAGGTCGGAGGGAGGAAGAGGAAAATAACCAGGGGGAGGAAAAGCGGGGTCAGAAGAGAGATGAACAGAGGCAGGAAAAGCGGGGTCTGAAGGGAGGTGAACAGAGGGAGGAAAAGTGGGGTCAGAAGAGAGGTGAACAGGGGGAGGAAGGGAGGTATGGACAGGAGTTGCGGCAGTAATAGGAGGTACAATAATATCATGCAGAGGCGAAGCATGAGAGGGGCCTGGAGTAACGGAGGGTAACTCAGCCAAGCGAGCATCACAGGAGAGGATACGTGAGTACAGCTCAGGTGGAGGGATATGAACCTCAGCGGTGGAACAGGAATGATAACGTCTGTTAAAGGTTTTTCTCCACTGTGTTACTGGCTTTATATATGCTATTAGTCCATTTTCTGTCGTTATCAAACATCTTTGTTTGTCACTCGTAACATTATTTATTTCAAATATCTTTCCTTGTTTGATTTCATTGATAACGTTTCTCACTGTAATGCGACAGTGTCTTTTATTGAGACTGTTCCAGTGTGCCCTTCCAGCAGCTGTTTGTTGCTGTGACAATTGTTGTTGAAGCAGATGGTTTTTCTTTTGCAACAAAAATACTTGATGCCCTAGCTGTTGAATGGGTGAATCCATCATAAAAAACAGTTACGAGCTGGTCACGGGCATCAAATCAAGTAGCTGAATCCATCGTAAAAAGGCAGTTACGAGCTGGTCAACGGCACCAAATCAAGTTATGTGGCCGGGGGAGTGGACGGGAACGACACCAAATCAAGTTAGATGTGACCGGGCTTGGTCACGGTGACAAATCAAGTCTAGTGTGACAGGGTGAGAATGGGGTGGAATCTTTTATCAATGTTCATCTGTTGTTTTACTGGCGACTGCCAGAGATGGTGATTACAGAATAGGAACATAACCCAGGTAGTTCTTTTGGAGACTCGTAACTGTGTTTATGTTTTAGGCTGCATGATCGTCGAAAATATGGTAACATTCTTTTCTCAATTACCTGATGTAAACAAACGACACTTACTACTGACGTTCAGGAAATAAGTTCAAGCTGGATTAAATATGATTGAACACCTTTATTAAGTGTCTGCAACCTCTGACAACTTCATAATAGTTCATAAATACATGTGCTCCTGTGGTATACAAACCAGTCATCCCAAGAAATAACACACAGCCATCGAACTTACAAGATGGTCCAAAACCCCAAAATCACTGCCTCACTCGTCTCGTGCCTAAAAACAACTCAATTAACCCCCTTCTCTCAAACCATCACTTCCGTCCTAGCTACTGAGCAATTCTACCCCACGTTCGATGACGTCATTCCTGAACACTTTAATTAAATCACTCATAGGATTTGTGACTAGTGTTATTACACTAACTAGACACGCTCAAATACTTAGTGTTTAATACTGCTAAGTATTCTTACCCTAACTATAATTAAGTGGCAGCACCTTAGTGTTAATCCGACGTAACAGTCCGTACTGTCACATTTATCTCCGTACGATATACAGCATTAAATGGTAAATAAGTATCTACATTTGGCTGTGGGGCTAGTTTTGATACGTTTTTGTACAAACAACAATCATCCACAAAGCACATGTTTAAATCATATTCAAAATAACAATACATTATATTAATGAATATTATGCAGGCATATTTTGTGAACTCTATATATGAACCTGAATTAAAAAACAATATTATACACGGTAGTTATCTGTGGTGAAATTACAGTGATGCAACGTTAAAATTCCTACAATTATAAAGATAATAGGTAAAATAACATGTAGGGATAAAAATATAGGCAAGATATGCCGAGGCTTCTTCACCTACGCCAGCGTTTTCTAGGGTCATTGAACATTAACTAGTTAGAACATGCAGACTAAACGGTTTACCCTTTTAGACGGGAGGGAAACGGAGATAAAAGAAAAAAATATGACGGTCGGAACACGTGTTTAAATCTAAATGCTAAAAGACGCAATTTGTAGTTTTGAAAGAAGAAATCACGCCACTAGTTGACACAATGTAAGGAACTGGTAGAAAAACGACCTTAGCTCTTGTTCGAAACAGTCGTATCTTGGACGTTTTACGGTAATTGGTTGTTTTGTTTGAATATAGCGGCAACGCCGTGGACGAAGGTTCAAAAACAAATTTCAAAAAAACTAACCTTGAGAAAAGTAGGTTTTTCTTTAATAATAAAGTTAGGAGAATAAAAACTAGCTAGTTTGATAGCCCATCTTAATCTGACAAATAATATACTTTTAATTACACAGAACGCCAAACCCGAGCCAACAAAAGGAATTTCCTAGACGATCTTGCAAAACAGGCAGAAGAGGCAGCACTGAGAAATGAACAAAGCACAGTATAAAAAATAACTAAATTCATCAGCGGAAAACAAGGTGCAAACAATATTACATTAGTAAGAGATAAGCAAGGAAATCTCATCAAGGCAGCAGAGGGACAGGAAACAAGATGGGCAGAGCACTTCAGAGAAACTCTGAACAAGGAAATACCAGAGACACAATTGAATGTTCCTGAGGCTGAAAACGATCTAGATGTAAATACAGACATTCCACGAAAAGAAGAAATCATCACAGCAATCAAAGGGTTAAAGAACGGTAAAGCTCCGGGTCATGATAACTTAAATGCAGAGCTATTTAAGACAGACCCTGAGCTAGCAGCAGAACTATTAGAACCACTATTTGCACAAGTGTGGAAAACGGGGACAACACCATCAGAGTGGAACAAAGGAATAATTGTCAAATTGCCCAAGAAGGGAGATCTTTCAGACTGCAATAATTGGAGAGGAATCACTCTTCTCTCAGTTCCCAGCAAAATACTAGGCAGGATAATTATACAGAGAATTTCAAAGGCAGTAGACTACAAACTGAGGAAAGAACAAGCAGGATTTAGAAAGAACAGAAGATGTGTAGACCATATATTCACTCTCAGGAACATTATAGAGCAGTGCTCAGAATGGCAAAGACAGCTTTACATAAATTTTGTTGATTTTGAAAAGGCTTTTGACAGCATACATAGGGACAGTTTATGGAAAATACTGAGGGCTTATGGAATTCCAAGCTGCATAGTGTCAATCATAAAAAGCCTCTATGCCAACTTTACGTGTAGTGTTGGGCAGAGCAACCTAACCTTCGAGGTGAAGACAGGAGTACGACAGGGATGCCCCTTATCAACCACTCTATTTTTTAACAGTCATAGACTGGGTGATGCGCCAGACAACAGAGGGCAGTCCAAGAGGAATAAGATGGACTACATTTTCAACATTGGAAGATCTGGAATATGCAGATGACATTGCACTGCTGGCACATTCACATCAACACATCCAGGAAAAAACGGATAGACTTAATAAATTTAGCCAGCAGGTGGGCTTGAACATCAATTTAAAGAAGTCTGAGGTCATGACGCTCAATGTGAGCAACCCTGAGCCCATATCAGTAAGGAATCAGCAACTGGTACAGACAGATACCTTCACATACCTATGAAGCATAGTAACACCAGACGGTGGGGCAGGCAAAGACATCAACATCAGAATGAATAAGGCAAGAACAGCCTTCTTTAGCCTAAATAACATCTGGAAGTCCTCCCAATACAGCACAAGCACAAAATTAAGATTATACCAGAGTTGCGTGCTTTCTGTGCTTCTCTATGGTGCGGAATGCTGGAGAGTCACAGAGAAGGAAATGTCAAAATTGTCCTCTTTTCACACAACATGCCTAAGAAAAATTCACCGAATCTTTTGGCCGAATACCATCACCAACCAAGATCTGCTTACTCGTAGCAAGCAAGAGGACATGCATACCATCATAGCTGGCAGACGCTGGAGCTGGGTTGGTCATGTCCTCAGAAGAGACCCCGATGCCATCACAAGAACAGCTATGCTTTGGACCCCTGAAGGAAAGCGAAAGAGAGGCCGACCAAAAACAACTTGGCGGAGGACTGTGGAGGCTGAGATGCAAAGAATGAACCAGAGTTGGGGCACTGTACGAAGGATGGCCACCGACCGTGCAAAGTGGAATCAATTTGTTGTTGCCCTACAAGACGCCTAGGCGTGATGGCCACTGACTGCTTTGACGGTCGGTGGTTAAGGATCGAAGAAGAAGAATTACACAGACGGACAGAAAACACGGAAGATATTGACGAAAGACTGTATTGTTCAATACAGACTAGCGAACAGTTTTTTGTGCATATTTTCACTAAAGTTACATTTTGGCGTCCTTGAGCCTAAAAATGCAAAAAACAAACTGCTGTGGATTCATCAACCGTGTCCACAATAAATAAAGAAATAAAATCTTGTATAAACACTATAACTCAGTCCATATTTCAAGGACAATGCACATTATAAAACAGAGATTGGGCATGATGAAACCACCCCAACTAAACATCCAGTGCTAGTTTTTCCAAAGACACTGTAGTCAATATTAATATTAACCAATGTAACAATATATTTATGTATAAAATTTTCATTTGATTGTTCAATATATATATGCACCTTTATTGATAAATACATATTATTTCATACGTCCTGACCAGAAGAAACATTTGGTTCAGGACTAAATAAATTTTAAAAAATTGAAAATCTAAACTTTTAAAGACAGTGTTAGTTGATTTTATCATAGAGATTATTATTCTTAGTATTAAACTTAGTATTTACATGTGTGTGTCTGTATATTTAATTACCTACACATCACAATTCAGTACCCTAGACATTTAACGTAGCTAACATACATAATAGTAGAATAGGTCTGTTTGAGGTCATAAGTGGTAGCAGAAAGGCCTTCTGTAACTCACATGAACTGTTATTATCAGGAGCCTTCACAGCTGACCTCATCCAGGACACTAGGTAACATAACAACCACATAATAACATCAAAAACCACTACAAATATTGGGGGTCCTGTCCGGGATTTGAACCCTCTCCTACTACAAATATTGGGTAGCTCTTGTCCCGGGATTTAGGTTTATCAAAGATATTAGGGTCTCCTGGTCTGGGAATTAAACTAGTGGGGACAGAGTTGTATAAATTTAAAAGTGTCCCTAAAATTAAAAGTGGAAAATAAAAGTTGATGAATCTTCACAGCCAGTGGTGATTAATTAATTAATTAATATATTACCTTAGTAATTATATACTTGGAATTTACCTTAGTCATTGTGTGATATAGTATGGCAGATCTAGCAAAATTTAGATCGGCTGCTGTGCTGACGGTGAAGGAGATGAACATGGAGGGTCAGGTTTTAATTCAGTATGTAACTTCAGAATGTGACAAGTATATTGAAAGGGAAGATAGGAGGTTAGCTGAAGAGAAGAGGTTACAGATTGAGGCTGACAAAGAACTTAAGAGGCTGCAGATTGAGGCTGACAAGGAGGCTAAGGCATTGGAGGCAGATAGGGAGATTAAAAGGCTCCAATTAGAAGAAAAAAAGGCTGAAAGGGAAGCGGAGGAAAGAAGATTAGCTACAGAAAGAGAGGAAAAGAGATTGACTGCCGAAAGGGAGGCAGAAGATAAGAGATTGACTGCCGAAAGGGAAGCAGAAGATAGGAGATTGCAAAGGGAGCAAGAGTTACGACTAAGGGAGCTGGAATTACAAGGCCATGCTCCTGAAAATGGTGCCAGCCCCTTTCCCTCAGATGCCACGCCTAGTCAGGGAGCCTCAACCTCAGCTATGGGGTTTCATTTAGACCATTTTTTTGAGAAAGACGATGACATAGAGGGGTACCTCAGTAGATTTGAACTATTGGCTACTACGTATGGGTTAGAGAGAGAGAGGTGGAGTCTTAAGTTATCCCAGGGGCTTAGAGGTACTTCTTATGAAGTTTTTGCTAAGATGAATAGAGACGACCAAGACAATTATGACATGCTAAAGCAGGCTTTGTTATTGAGATATGAAAAGAATGGTGAATTTTATCGTAAGAAGTTTAGAAATGCCAAACTTTTGTCTGGGGAGACATACCACCAATTCTCTGCCAGACTGGAAACCTATTTGGAGAAATGGACTGCTCTGGGGAAGACCCAAGATCTCAAAGAGATGATCATGATAGAGCAATTAAGAGAGTCCATGGCTCCAGACCTGAGAAAATTTCTCATGGAACAAGGTGCAGAGAGGTTGGGGGAGGTTTTGAATGTCGCTGAGAGGTATCAGGCAGCCCAGGCAGAGGTAAGTGGCACTAAAAAGAAGCATATAGAAAATTTTAAAGCTCCACAGCACTTTAGTAAATTTGATACCAGAGAACAAGGTAATAAAGGTAGGACAAACTTTGATAGGCCACGAAATGATTATCGTGATAGAAACTCACAGTTCAATGACCAAAAGTATAATGAAAGAAAACCTTTTAACCAAGGAAAGAGATGGTGCAAATGGTGTAAGAAAGACAACCATAACACCGAATTTTGTAAAAGGAAACCTTCAAACATTGCTGCAATGAAATCGGGGGAACCAGAGATTAAAGGTTAATCCTAATGGACAGCAGGAACCTTATCACCCCCCAGTTTGTGAGGATGTTATTTGTAATGGGGTCACCATAAGGTGCCTATATGATACAGGTTTGGATTATGATTCAGTTGTGAAGGCTAGCCTAGTGGACCCAAGTCAGTATACCACAGAAACAGTGGAAATACAAGAGGCGACTAAGGACATACCACTCATGACACTTCCCATCGCAAGGATAACGGTGAAAACTCGCTATGTGGAAGGAGAAATCAGAGCAGCAGTGATAGATGAACCAATCTACCCTCTGATATTGGGGTGTAGATACGTCTTCTTGGGGAATCCCGAGAGACCTGTGATCATGGCGACAGTGCAGACCAGGTCACAGAAAAGGAGGAAGAAGGTGAACCTATAAATGCTCATCCAGAAGAGATGAGGATGGCGCAGGCTGAGGATAGGACACTCAAGCCATGTTTTAAAAAATTGCCCAAATGCCACACACCTCCAAGCAAGGGAGAGTACTTTATGAAGAACAAGTTGATATACAGGAAGGCCGGAACTGGAACAAATGGTCACAACCAGCTTGTTCTTCCCGCTTCATATAGGGATAAAGTGATGGAACTAGGTCATGCGATTCCCTTTAGTGGTCACATGGGGATCAGCGCCACAGGACAGCGTATAGCTTGTCATTACTTCTGGCTAGGGATAACGGAAGATATAAAAAGATATGTCAAATCCTGTCCAGAATGTCAAAGGGTAGCTCCAAAGCATTGGACTGCTCCTGCAACTCTAGGGGAAATGCCCATAGTGGGAACACCTTTTGAGAGGGTTGCAGTGGATATTGTGAGACCTCTCACTCGGACCAAGAGGAGGAACAGTTACATCCTTACTCTGGTGGACACTTGTTCTATGTGGGGAGAGGCGGTGGCCCCGCCGTCAATTGATTCGAAACATGTAGCAGAGACACTACTTACAATATTCACAAGATTAGGATTCCCGCATCAAATCTTGACTGATAATGGCTCACAGTTCAAGGGGAAACTAACGGAAAAAATTTTTAAGCTATTTCAAGCCAGACACTTTCATTGTAGTCCGTACCATCCACAAGGGAACGGCCAGGTAGAGAGGTTCAATGGGACTCTCATTTCTATCCTGAGGAAGCTGGCACATGAAAAACCTGATATGTGGGATCAATTTCTGCCCGCCGCGTTGTTTGCGTATCGGGAGGTACCACATAGTTCAACCGGGATGGCTCCCGCAACCCTGCAATTTGGGAGGCCAATAAAAGGTCCATTAGAAGCCTTATTAAGGACCTGGACAGATGAGAAAGCAGAAGAGACTGTTACCTCATCATATCAATATGTGAACGAGCTGACCACTCGTCTGAAAGCTGGATGGAAACTGGCAAATGATAATTTGAGACAAGCCAGGAAGAAACATGCAGCGTATTTTAATAGGAAAGCAAAGGACCGAGAATTGGCTGTGGGAGAGAAAGTGCTTCTTCTACTACCCGGCAGCCAGAATAAGTTGCAAATTGGATGGCAAGGTCCATATACGGTTCTAGAGAAGGTATCTAGAACAAACTATAAAATTGATAAAAAGGGGAAGGAAAAAATATATCATGTGAACCTTTTAAAGAAGTATCTGGACAGACCAATCCAGGAAAGCACCCCCTTACTGACCTTGGCTATCGCAACTAAAATGAAAAAGGAACCACTCACCTCACATGAATACCCATTACATCCCTGTGAGACAGCAGCACAGGTAAAAGTCAGTAAGCACCTGACTAAAAATCAGAGGGAGAGAGTTCAACAGGTTCTGGAGGAACATACAGATGTATTAACAGATAAACCAGGACATACAAATTTGCTACAGTATGACATGAAGATGGTAGACTCAGACCCAATCTGTATGAGAGCCTATTCTGTTCCGTTCGCTAAGGAGAAGGCATTGAAAGAGGAAATATATTATTTGTTGAAAGAAGGGATTATTTCACACAGTGAATCTTCGTTTAGCTCCAGTGTAGTTTTGTTGAGGAAACCGTCTGGGGAACATAGACTGTGCATAGATTACAGGAAACTGAATGCTGTCACAGAAGGACAAGTGGATCCATTACCGGACACAAAACAGTTATTTGCCAGATTGAACAAGGCAAAATACTTTTCGAAGGTGGATCTTAGCAAAGGCTATTACCAGATTCCAGTGAAGCCTGAAGTGAGACCTTATTTAGCTTTTAGCACCTCGGAAGGGCATTATGAATTCAACATGCTACCATTCGGATTGAAAAATGCTCCGAGTGTATTTTCTAGGATGATGCGCAAATTGTTGGATCCCCTGAATAATCCATGTATCACAAATTTTATGGATGATATTCTCGTCGCCACAGAAACATTTGAAGAACACATTAACTCTCTGAATATGTTATTTGATAGGCTCAGGGAAGCGAACTTAACTGCTAGACCAACAAAATGTTGTATTGGATGCAAAGAGTTGGAATTCTTGGGACATACTGTATATCAGGGTAACATGACCCCTGACCCCAAGAACTTGGAAAAACTGCAGAAAGCACCTAGACCACAAACAAAAAAAGACGTGCGATCATTCGTGTCGTTATGTGGGTTTTACCAAAAATATATCAAAAATTTTAACTCTATATGTGCTCCTCTGACTGATCTGACTCCCAAGGGAAATCCAGATAAAATTGTTTGGTCAGCGCAATGTGAATTGGCATTTCAAGAGTTAAAGGAAAAACTCACTAGCAAGCCTATTCTCAAATTGCCTGATTTGACTCAGGACTTTGTGGTGAGAACAGATGCAAGCAATGTAGGCCTGGGGGCGGCTCTGTTGCAAAGGTCCTCTTTACCCACGGGGGAACTGAACCCAGTCGCTTATGCAAGCCGCAAGTTGAACAAAGCGGAACAAGGATATTCCACAAGCGAAAAGAATTTTAGCGTTAATCTGGGCAATAAAAAAGTTCCAAATCTATCTGTATGGTAGGACTTTTGTGGTCCAGACAGATCACCAGCCTCTAGTGTTCTTATCTCAGGCCAAGCATGAAAATGCAAGATTGTTAAGATGGTCTTTATTGTTGCAACCTTATCAGTTTAATATTGAATATATCCCGGGATCACAGAATGTCGGTGCAGATTTCCTCAGTAGGCACCCTTGTGATCAAAATTAGAATAGTTGGCAGGCGGGAGGAGTTAATTTTATCTATGTGTATCACTGGTTTTGGAACTTGCATTAGTGCATGATCTCAGGTGGGGAGATGTGTGGTGAAATTACAGTGATGCAACGTTAAAATTCCTCAAATTATAAAGATAATAGGTAAAATAACATGTAGGGATAAAAATATAGGCAAGATATGCCGAGGCTTCTTCACCTACGCCAGCGTTTTCTAGGGTCATTGAACATTAACTAGTTAGAACATGCAGACTAAACGGTTTACCCTTTTAGACGGGAGGGAAACGGAGATAAAAGAAAAAATATGACGGTCGGAACACGTGTTTGAATCTAAATGCTAAAAGACGCAATTTGTAGTTTTGAAAGAAGAAATCACGCCACTAGTTGACACAATGTAAGGAACTGGTAGAAAAACGACCTTAGCTCTTGTTAGAAACAGTCGTATCTTGGACGTTTTACGGTAATTGGTTGTTTTGTTTGAATATAGCGGCAACGCCGTGGACGAAGGTTCAAAAACAAATTTCAAAAAACTAACCTTGAGAAAAGTAGGTTTTTCTTTAATAATAAAGTTAGGAGAATTAAAAACTAGCTAGTTTGATAGCCCATCTTAATCTGACAAATAATATACTTTTAATTACACAGACGGACCGATAACACGGAAGATATTGACGAAAGACTGTATTGTTCAATACAGACTAGCGAACAGTTTTTTGTGCATATTTTCACTAAAGTTACATTTTGGCGTCCTTGAGCCTAAAAATGCAAAAAACAAACTGCTGTGGATTCATCAACCGTGTCCACAATAAATAAAGAAATAAAATCTTGTTGCATAAACACTATAACTCAGTCCATATTTCAAGGACAATGAACATTATAAAACAGAGATTGGGCATGATGACACCACCCCAACTAAACATCCAGTGCTAGTTTTTCCAAAGACACTGTAGTCAATATTAATATTAACCAATGTAACAATATATTTATGTATAAAATTTTCATTTGATTGTTCAGTATATATATGCACCTTTATTGATAAATACATATTATTTCATACGTCCTGACCAGAAGAAACATTTGGTTCAGGACTAAATAAATTTAAAAAAATTGAAAATCTAAACTTTTAAAGACAGTGTTAGTTGATTTTATCATAGAGATTATTATTCTTAGTATTAGACTTAGTATTTACATGTGTGTGTCTGTATATTTAATTACCTACACATCACAATTCAGTACCCTAGACATTTAACGTAGCTAACATACATAATAGTAGAATAGGTCTGTTTGATGTCATAAGTGGTAGCAGAAAGGCCTTCTGTAACTCACATAAACTGTTATTATCAGGAGCCTTCACAGCTGACCTCATCCAGGACACTAGGTAACATAACAACCACATAATAACATCAAAAACCACTACATTATCCTAATTTCGCTTACCCTTAGACTCCAGACACTGACTGAAACTTCTGGCGATCCGCTCACACTTCAGATGGATTTAGCGTAGTAGCGATCTCTGCCGTCAGTCTGTCTCAAACCTCTTTCGTTGTGTGTGTCTCCAGTTTTCCGATACGCTATTTATAAGCTAACGCGGCCGTATCGGAGAGCAGTGACGTCACAGCTTAAGCCAATGCTGAAAATCTCGTTTCGAAGCAGCGATTTCACTCGATCTGTGCGTTGCCTGAAACTTTCCCTTTCTCATCCTTGCCTTATATATTATCCATACTGTTCCATCTTATCTTGTTTTATACAGTCGATATCTCTCTATATTCCTATCCATGTAATTTCCCAAACTGTTATTTGTTGATTTTAATATTTAGAACAGAAGTGGGTTTACAGGCTTTCCGCGTAACTGTGGGCAGCCGAAATACGTATATATCTCCGTAAAGGATAACTTCCTACCGTTTCTTCTTATACACAGTTGTACACAATCCTTTCCTGGACTAAAATGTGAAATCTTTTTCACAATGATTCCATTATGCTTTTATTTATAATTGCCGATTTCGATGTATCGTCTACAGTTTGCCGATATACCGCCATTTTGATAGCGGCCGCTTTGTTGACAATCGATCGGTGACTTTAACTGTAAACTCCTCGACCACGTGTGCAATGTATTGAAACCAATTTTGCGACATAGTTCCCCCATATTTTAAGCTGGATGATATCTAGCTTACTATTGGGTACAATACAATTGCAAATCGACCATTCCGAGGTTAGTTTTCCTTCCTTCTATCTTGCTCTAACTCTGTGGGATGGCGACTGAGAAAATCTGCGCCCACATTCTGTTTTCCAGGAATATATTCAATAGTGAAGGAATATGGCTGAATCAATAAGGACCATCTTAGTAAGCGAGTATTTGCATGACGTGATGAGGCCAAAAATGACAGGGGTTGATGATCGCACTGGACCACAAATGGTTTGCCATACAGATAGGGTTGAAACTTATTGATGGCCCACACCAATGCTAAACATTCCCTCTCTATAGTAGAGTAATTCTTTTCTGCAGAGTTCAACTTGCGGCTGGTATACGCAACAGGAAAAAGTTCCTCATTCTGGGTCTGAGATTTTTGCAAAAGCGCTGCCCCAATTCCTAGATTGCTTGCATCAGTCCGTACTATAAACTCTTGCGTCATATCTGGCAACTTCAGAATAGGCATACTAGTGAGTTTATGCTTCAGTTCTGAATATGCATGCTCACACTTCGCTGTCCACTTTATTGTGTCAGGTTTTCCTTTCTTTGTCAGATCAGTCAAAGGTGCACATAAGGTGTTGAAGTCTTTGATGTATTTCTGGTAGAATCCACCTAATGATACAAACGACCTCACATCTTTTTTTGTCTGTGGTCTAGGTGCATTCCTTAACTTTTCGATATTTTTGGGATCAGGAGACATGTTTCCCTGACAAATTGTATGTCCCAAAAATTCTAATTCCTGACATCCAATTACACACTTTGTTGGACGAGCAGTCAAACCTGCCTCTCTGAGTCTATCTAGTAACAGTGATAGAGAATGTAGATGATCCTCAAATGTTTCCGTGGCAATGAGAATGTCATCCATAACGTTAGTGATGGTTGAGTTTTTCAAGGGCTCCAGCAATTTCCTCATCATCCTTGAGAATACGCTTGGTGCGTTTTTCAACCCGAATGGTAGCACATTAAATTCGTAGTGGCCATCCGAAGTGCTAAAAGCCAGCATGTGTCGGATCTCGGGTTTGACAGGCATCTGGTAATATCCCTTACTTAAATCGACCTTAGAGAAATATTTTGCAGTACTTAGCTTCGAGAACAGCTGATTGGTATCCGGTAATGGATCAGCTTGGGTTTCCGTGATCGCATTTAATTTCCGGTAATCAATACAGAGTCGGTGTTCTCCACTTGGTTTTCTCAACAGTACAACACTTGAACTGTAAGGTGATTCTGACTTGGAGATGATTTGTTCTTGCAACAAATAATCAATTTCCTCCTTCAATGCCTTGCCTTGGCATATGGTATAGGGTAGGTCTTCATGCAGATCGGTGTTGGATCGATGACCTTCATATCATATGTCAATAAGTTGGTGCATCCTGGTTTATCAGTTAACACATCTGCATGTGTTTTTAGAACCTCTTTAACTTGCTCCCTCTGCTCCTGAGTTAACTGAGTACTAATTTTGACTTGTTCATATGTCTCAGTCGGTCTCAATGGATACTCTATTGAGGTTAATGGTTCATGCTTCATTTCAGTTGCGATGGCTAGAGTCATCATATGGGCTACCTCCGTTGATGTCCTGTCATAATATTTCTTTAACAGATTGACATGATACACCTTTTCTTTGCCCTTCTTGTCAGTTTTGTAATTAGTCCTCGACAATTTCACTAGCACTTTATATGGACCCTGCCAACCAATCTGCAGTTTGTTGTTACTGCTGGGTAATAGAAGAAGCACTTTTTCTCCAACAGCAAGTTCCCTATCCTTGGCTTTCTTGTTATAGTATTCAGTATGCTTCTTTCTGGCTCTACGAAGGTTGTCATTAGCCAGTTTACAGCCCGCTTTCAGTCGAGACGTCAACTCATTTACATACTGAATTGATGAGGTGACACTTTCCTCTGCCTTCTCTTCTGTCCAAGTCAGCAGCAATGCTTCCAGTGGACCTTTTATAGGCCGACCAAACAACAATGTGGCCGGTGCCATTCCTGTGGAATTGTGTGGAACTTCACGGTATGCGAATAATGCAGCGGGTAAGTATACATTCCATGTTTCAGGTTTTTCACTTGCCAGCTTCCTGAGAATAGAAATGAGCGTACCATTGAACCGCTCGACTTGACCATTAAATTGTGGGTGATAAGGAGAGCAATGATAATGTCTAGCTTGAAAAATCCTGAACACTTCTTGGGTTAGCTTTCCCTTGAACTGGGAACCATTGTCCGTCAATATTTGATGTGGGAAGCCTAACCCGGTGAATATTGTCAACAATGCCTCTGCCACATGCTTAGAATCTATAGATGCCATGGCTACGGCCTCTCCCCACATAGAGCATGTATCAACCAGAGTTAAGATATAACTATTTCTTCTCTTAGTTCTAGTGAGGGGTCCAACAATATCCACTGCAACTCTCTCGAATGGAGTACCCATGATTGGCATTTCTCCTAGAGTTGCTGGTGCAGTCCTATGCTTGGGGGCCACACGTTGACACTCTGGACAAGATTTCACATATCGTTTGATATCTTCCGTGATCCCTGGCCAGTAATAGTGACAAGCTATCCGTTGACTTGTGGCACCAATTCCCATGTGTCCACTGAATGGGATAGCATGTGCTAGCTCCATAACTTTCTCCCTGTATGATTTTGGCACTACCAGCTGTCCATGTCCTTGAGGTTCTGTACCAGCTTTTCTATACAGTAGTCCATTTTTCATATACAAGTCTCCTTTCTCTGGAGGGTTATGGGCCTTTGGCAATTTGCCAAAACAAGGCTTCAATGTGTCATCTTCTGTTTGAGCCTTTTTCATCTGCTCTGGCTGAGTATTGTTAGGATTTTCCTCCTCTTGTTTGGTGCTCGACCTGGTCTGGACTGCTGTCACGACAACAGGTTTTATTGGGTCACCTAAAAATACATACCTACACCCCAATATCAGCGGGTATATAGGGTCATCTAACACTGCGGCTGGGAGCCGCGCTGGTGTAATGGCTACGACGTTGTACTGGCGACCAGGTGTTCATGGTTCAAACCCGGCCGTCGGCGTTTGAAGAAATGTTTACGACCGGAAATTTGACTGAATAACCTGAACGGCTCCTGCACATAAATCCCGTGTGGATGGGAAGGAGCGAAGCTCCTGACCGGGTTGGAAGGAAAGTCCACTGACCCCCCAGCCTCGCAATGACATGTCATTGGGCCGAAAGAGCTGGAAAAGCTCGAGTGCCGCTGGTTATAGAAAAAAAAACACTGCGGCTGTTATCGCTCCTTCCACGTAGCGAGATTTCACATTGATCCTAGCTATGGGAAGTGTCATGGTTGCTGTTCCCTCTTAGTTGCTACCCTTAGTAAAAATTTCCACGGTTCTTTGGTAATTGTAAGGCTCTGCACGTTAGGGTAACACGTTGATCAGTTTTGGATGCTGCACTAGGGTTGAACTCACGACTGAGTCAAAATCTAGGCCGGTATCATATAAGCACATGACTCGAGTACCGTTCACGGTTACGAGTTCACTCACAGGGGGATGACGGAGGCTATTCTGACTCCCGGTCAGTTCCATCATATCTGTCCTATTCCCTGTTGCTATACATGCAGCATGATGAGGAGTCTTCCTTTTACAATCTACAGTGTTGTGGTTGCTCATCTTACAAAATTTGCACCACTTATCTCCCTGTTTGTAGGGTTTCTTTTCCTGAGTCTGAGGGTTCTTGTCCTTATTATCAAATCTTGGCTTATTTCTGTATGGTTGATCCTTCTGGTCAAACTGGGTATTCTACGGTGGTGGCTTATATCCTTCTACCTGCTTTCTTTTTGTTCCTACCAATTCAGCTTGAGCGGCTTGGTATCTCTCTGCACATTTCACAGTGTCTTCCAGCCTCTCTGCTCCTTGTTCCATAAGGAATTTCCTCATTTCTTGAGACATGGAATCTTTCACTTGCTCTAACATAACCATTTCTTTCAGATCCTCATAGGTTTTCTGATACTTACCTAAACTACTCCATTTCAACAAATACGTTTCTAGTCTAGCTGAGAACTGGTTATATGTTTCTCCAGGCAGAGGTTTAGAAGTTCTAAATTTCTTCCTATAGGCCTCTGAGTTCTTTTCATACCGAATAAGTAAGGCTTGCTTTAGGAATTCATAATTCTCCTGATCTTCTTTGGGGAGTTTCAGGAACACATCATATGCAATACCTTTCAATCCCTGAGATAACTTTAAACTCCATTTTTCCTTTTCCAGTCCATATGTAGAGGCTAGCTTTTCATACCTATCCAGCTACGACTCAATTGCGTCCTCCTTTTCATTAAATGGATCTAGGTGGAAACTCATGGCTCCATTTGCCATGTTCTGAAAAGAGCTATTAGCAGAATGAGGTGAGCTATTACCATGGATGCTAGTCCCAGCCTGAAGTTCAAGTTCAAGCTGTCTCATTTTCAGCTCATGGTCTCTCTCTGCTTGTAACCTCCGTTCTTCTCTCTCAGCCTCTGCTTGTAACCTCTTTTCTTCTCTCTCAGCTTCTAATTTCTTGGCTTCTCTCTCTGCTTCTAATTTCTTGGCTTCTCTCTCTGCTTCTAATTTCTTGGCTTCTCTCTCTGCTTCTAATTTCTTGGCTTCTCTCTCTGCTTCTACTTCTAATTTCTTGGCTTCTATTTCTGCTTCCAATTTCTTGGCTTCTTCTCTCTCTGCTTCCAATTTCTTGGCTTCTCTCTCTGCTTCAAATTTCTGGACTCTTTCTGCTTCCAATCTCTTTTCTTCTCTGTCCATATACTTTTCACATTCCGTCGTGACATACTGGACCAGAGCATCACCACTCATGCCAAGCTCTTTTCCCACCTGCAGTGTGGCAGACCTAAACTTGACCAAGTCAGCCATTATGTATCTGTAGTCTTGTAGGGGAAGCCATCTTACTCAAACTAAATTACTACAATATAATTAACTTAATTAAAATTAAAGTTAATTAACTGACTTCACCATATATGAAACAGCTTTCTTTATCTGTACTCAATAGTACTCCTAAAAATATTTCATTTCCTACTTTGTTTACTCTTTCCAAAAAATTTTACAAAGAAAAATTTCCTACACAGCAGAAATAGAAAGTTGACTCTGGAATATCAAATATATCCCGCAGACGAGCCCCCACTGTAGCGGGAGGTTATTTAAAACTATTTATTTAGGTAAGAGTCCAGGTATCTCATAGGCTACCAGTATAGTATACCAGTAAAGAGTCCTGGTCTTACAAGTAATACCCCAGTCTTAGAAATAGCACTGGTGTATGGACATCATAGAAATAGTCAGACTGTGAAAACCCTGGCCAGTTGGTAAGAAGTGGTACCAGGATTTAAGGCGTCTCCTCCCTGTGACTATCTTATGATTTCTTATATTCTGTATACGGGGATAATTTAAAAAAAAAAATGAAACATTCACTGTGACCAACAACTGTAAGAATGTGAATAATTCCTCAGGTACAGTTAAAAATCACACACGTTAATATTTACACTAATATTCTATTACTTGCTAGTTGGAACAAGAGCATTAAAATATATATATAAAATTAATTCACACAATTACTATTATTGTCTTATTTAGACTGCCAAGAATCATTGGATAATAAAGTTACTGAAAACTGATGCATTCGTATTTTTAAAATATATCACTGTTCTTTAGTCCTGTGTGGATAACTGTCATCAATTGACTCTATTAGCTAGTTTCTTTATATATGGTGGGGTCAGTGTCTTAAATGACACCTATCTGAGTATCTTGACACTGCTGGACACGGACGTGTCTTTTGTAGCTATCAGTATTGTGTAGACCCAGCACTAGGGATATCAATGACAAGATGTTGTTCACTTTTTGAGGGGTCTTGCACACTTTTGTAGGGATTGCCTCTGATGAACAAACACCGGCTTCTGACACTTGACAAGTCTAGGTTCGAGTTATTTTCATGGAACCTGAAACATCATAACAGCCTTGGCTAGTATCTGGCTAGACTTGTAGCTGACTAGCACAGATGTCAGACCAGTCAGTCATCAGATGTAACCAATATAAAAGCATAGTAAGTAAGTACATCATTTGAGTGATAAAGAAGTATTTAACATTACAGTTTAATTGTAACTGTCAGCTAGTCAGCACAATAAGTCAGGACCTAGTCAAGTCATCAGATGTCTAAGTTACAGTCACAGTAAAGTAACAACATATTCAATGATACAGAATCAGTTAGTATTAACATTATCAGTAATTAACCATCATCTGGTTTCGTCTCCTCTCCTGATACATCCTTTCATATTCTATCTATAACTTGATCTTCCCAAATCACATCAGGTACAAATTCAAATACCAATGCCAATCTTAGCATCTACACCAAATTAATACACAATTAAATAAAGTGAGCGCCCGACTACCCAAACGATCAAGTTGCTTTCTTCGGTAGTACAATTACATCGCTTTGGAATAGAAACCTGGCTGTGGAACACTCCAGTTTACCAGCTGTAAATGGGCACTCAGTTGTGCGCTAGAACTAGGGATGGGTAGAAAAGGCAGCGAGCGATGAAGGGGACTAGTCCACCTAACCTCGGTATAAAAGCGGTATCTTCCATGATTGAAGCTTCTAACACTTCATTTATGAGCCCTATTGACAATCTATGCCTCACGAAGGCTGCCCTTAAACTCCGTAACGATACTTATATCATTAAATGGTAAAATTATCATCTACATTTGGCTTATGGGCGCGACTCTAGTCTTTGATACGTTTTTTTGTACAAACAACAATCATCATCACAAAGCACATGTTATAAAATCATATTACAAATAAAGTAACAATACATTATATTAAGGAGAATGTTATGCATCGGCATATTTTTGGTGAAACTCTTCTATATGAACCTGTCAATTAAAAACAACATTATACACGGTAGTTATATTCTAATTTCGCCAATTTCGCCCTCAGACTCCAGACACTGACTGAAACTTCTGGCGTCATCCGCTCACGACTTCAGATGGATTTAGCGTAGAAAGCGATCTCTGCCGTCAGTCTGTCTCAAACCTCTTTCGCGTTTGTGTGTGTATGTCTCAGTTTTCCGCATACGCATATTTATAAGCCTAACGCGGCCGGAGCGGAGAGCAGTGACGTCACAGCGTAAGCCAATGCTGAAAATCGCTTTTCGAAGCAGCGATTTCACTCGATCTGTGCGTTGCCTGAAACTTTCCCGTTCTTATCCTTGCCTTATATATTATCCATACTGTTCCATCTTATCTTGTTTTATACAGTCGATATCTCTCTATATTCCTATCCATGTAATTTCCCAAACTGTTATTTGTTGATTTTAATATTTAGAACAGAAGTGGGTTTACAGGCTTTCCGCGTAACTGTGGGCAGCCGAAATACGTATATATCTCCGTAAAGGATAACTTCCTACCGTTTCTTCTTATACACAGTTGTACACAATCCTTTCCTGGACTAAAATGTGAAATCCTTTTCACAATGATTCCATTATGCTTTTATTTATAATTGCCGATTTCGATGTATCGTCTACAGTTTGCCGATATACCGCCATTTTGATAGCGGCCGCTTTGTTGACAATCGATCGGTGACTTTAACTGTAAACTCCTTGACCACGTTTGCAATGTATTGAAACCAATTTTGCGACAAACACGACAGATAAGAAGTGTGGGAAAAGCTGTATAAAAGAGAGAAAGAGAAGTGAAGAGATGAGGAATTTGCTGGAACAGAGCCAAAAAGTTGGTTAGCTACCTAGTTTCGTGGGTATGTCATTAGAATGTGACCAAATCAGTTCCTATCACAATCTTCCAAGGGCAACGGAATACCCGACAGGGAAGGTTGGTATAAAATGTAAAAAAAAGTACCACAGAAATATTGAATGATGCTGGTCAAGGCAACACACTACGCACACAAAAGAAAATTACTTCTCCTACGGTGAGAATCAAAAGTGAACAGAAAGAAGCAGAAGAAGTAAACCAAGTAATAAATTGCTGGACTCATGCTCAGTACCAAACGACATATACCATAAGAATCTCTTTTAAGGATACGAGGTTTATAAAACATATGATGCAATCTGATCATCAGAAGCCCCCCCCCCCTTTCCCAGGGGGTCGAATAAGTGCTTCGGCCCTTTATCTTCTTTACACTTTGAGGGGTATAGACCCACTTGGGTCATAACTTCTAAGCGTTCGCCCCCTGTTGTCTTCTGCGCTGGGAATTCAACCCACTACACCTTGGTTGCAACTTTCAAATTCAATCTTGGTTTTATCCATGCTGCCAGCTTGAGGCAAAAGTGAAAGTAACAATTATGTTGTATATAAAAATATATTATTGTCCTGAATTCCATAGCCCCTTGCGGTTGCTCCCCAGTGAAACACGAAACCCTTTCTGATGTTTCACCGAGCCTCTAAAGTGCCGTTGTTCTTGACTGTCCTTTCACACCCAATAGTTTCAGTATATCATACACTGAGGCAGCTACTAGACCTCTTGCACCTAACGCTACAGCTATGACTTTTGCTGTGAACCCGTCATATCCATAGCTCAATATCCTGTGACCAGATCATTAGATGCACAGTGGTAAAAAATATCTCATCATAATTTCTATGCGAATAGCGCCCCCTGAGGTGAAGCCCTGTCAGACTGACTTCTAGTTGCCCCATGCAGCATGTTCTCCCTGTCCACGTAGCCGGTAGGTCTAAAGGAACGGCAGTGGCCGATACAGTTTGGTACCAGCCACTTTGCAGTACTTGCTAGAATAACGCCGAATAAACATTAACCTGCCTTAGGGACTCTGACTCCCGAAGCCTTTCCTGTAAACGGATATTCCCGCAACGCAGCGGAGGTTTGAAGTCAGAGTTTTACCTTCTCATAGATTTTCTACCAACCAAGGATCAGGAACCCTATCTGCCTGAATCTACTGGTTTTAAAGCGCCAGTAGTTCGCCTATTTTCCTGTCAGTAGAAGCATTTCCCCCGTTCTCAAATTGAGCCAAATGCGAAGAACCAGCTCATTATACTTAGCCTATTTGAATGAGTGTTGATCATCTAATCTGGATTCCAATGACACTGTCAGCTCAATCATTATAATTTGGTGCGACAATGAGGATATCTGGTCGACTTCGAGATCTCTTCGAGAGTAAGATACACTTTGCGCATCTCAAAAGTAAGTCACATTATTTCTCTCCCCTGGTTTTCAGTTTCCCAAAGGGAGAAAATGCGATCGCAATTCTTCACTATAACACAAGTAAATGAAAAACACAAGAATTAGGAACCGCTTGTATTATTGTATCCTAATGCACTGAAAGCCAGAAAATAAATTTTGTCATATATATTATTGACAAGAATATAAATAGATGGCCGGTTATCATCAATCAGTAATTCGTCCTATCATTCACAACAAATATAAAGTGATGAACGATATAAAAAAATTACTGATTATACAAAATTAGGACTATATGCCAAAACGCAAAATGTAAAAGTAAAAATTAACTATTTTTGACATCGAAACAAGGGAAATAAAGGATATTTGTAACAAAAAGTTTATTTTTAATTTTCAAACATCGACAACACAAAACTTAATTTTGTCAAGAACAACATCTTTTTAGATAACAAAGATCTTACTTTTTTCTCCGTCTACAGTGTCTCCTTTTAAATTACGTTTAATTTTTTTTCTTCTTCTTCTTCTTCTTCTTCTTCTACTACTCCTACGCATCCTGTTTCTGTAGCTTAACTTCCTTATCACATCATGAGAAAGCAAATTGTTAAAAGGTGTGGTTGTTCAAGTAAAAATTTAAATTTAGCCATCTACTTAGTAAGATGACTACGTGTGAAACTCTCCAGGCTAACTAATTAAATCACCTGTAGAACAACCTGCACACACCTGCGACCTTGTGATAGCGGCGTCAAGGGGAAGTTTATTTGTCAAAGTTGACCTAGTTAAAAACTCTCAATCTGTGTCAGAATCGTGAATAAAGCGCTACCGAATGCAAATAGCGGAACAGTTTGTGTCAAAGACCATCTGCAGAGCGAAGAGCGCCGGACTAACGTAGCAGGTACTGGGCGAGGCATAAATAGTTCATTTTCTGAAGCTCCAAGTGAATGCTGCCTGTTGGCGGGGATCGACTCATCAGCGGCAGATGGAGGCTAAAGTGTCGTCTGTGACGTTCTAGCATGTCTTCTCTGTATGCAGGCATCATTTTTAGAGTTGCCTTCACTCATTTTCGCGTAATATTTGCTGGATATGTATTTCTTTCCTCTCATTTGAACATTATGTTGTTTAAAAAAAAAATTTATATCGTTGGGTGCTGTCACGGGATTTCTAACCTTGCTCTGCAGTGATGGTCCATCGGTGGCCAAAATTCAGAGTATATTTCGAGGGTTTTCAAAGGTAATTGCCTTTCGCTCAAGATTTCTCTTGGCAGAGATGTGAATTGAAGAATGATGCTTCAATTCTAGGGAGCCTCATAGGAATTTCAAGAAATCAAGTACTACAGCTGATATTATCAAGGCCGTAAAGAACTTAGTATCTTCCCAGACCTTCTATGAGGAGAAGAGAATTTTTCTCGTTTGATCGCCCCTTACTGATTAAATTCAGTAAATATTACTTCAATACGTCGATTTATATGTATTTAAAATGACTGAGACATACGGATGCAGTTCACTCAAAAATGATTAAATCAACCATAAATTTTTATATATACAGATAACAAATTTAATAATCAATTATAGTTAACAGTGTAAAATAAATAAAAATGTTGATGCACAAATTGTAGCCTTTAAATATACATCACAGGTGATGATCTGGGTATTTTGGGAATTTTTTAAAGAGTTCACCTGGCAGCTCTGAATGGGTACTTAGCAACCAGTAAGATGTCGGTTGTTTCTACTCCAGCCGATGTTGGTTCCTTGCAGGTTGTAGAGTGGTTCGTCTCGTCACTGGTCAAGTCTGGTGGCGGTAAATTGTCCCAAGTACTATCATGGGGGTAATTACGAAGATGGTTCAGCGTCTTCAAGACCCATCTGATGTTGCTGTCTAGCTTTGACTGAAGGCCACTTATACCACACACTTGTTCCACAGACTAGTACCACCAAGTGGTATACTGGTATCATGAAATTAAAAAAGAGAAACAAATACCCTCCTGAGTATTGGGTCTCCTGAGACGAAAATCAGGTGCCCCTCCCTTTCATTCCACCATCCCATCTGCCTCAGAACTTTACCCTCTCTGAGCATTAATGTTAATTTCAGAGAGCGGAAACTACCCATTGCATTTATATAAAACATGTTTACGTGTACATATGTACTGGTTAAAATGTTAATATAATAATTATGTACATTGTTGCTGTCATCATCCACTCCCTGCTCTATATGGAACTTGGGACTACCTCTGCGTTTGATTCTCTATGAGAAACCTGCACAAAACAGCCATCAGCTCTTGCAGTGTTGGTTCATGAAACTATATTTCTATATGCTGAGGTTGCCAGCCTCGTATGAACTTGGACATCCACACGCAATTTTCACATGTTAATATTGCAAAATATAGAATTATAAAATGTAAAAGTCATCCCAAATACTTTTGGCAAAACAGATTTCTGGCTCAGGTAAATAGTTTTGGCAACTTGGTTAAGATGCCTCTTACACGTGGTGAAGGGTATTACTTTACAATAGAATCCCACTATGACTTCGGATTTAGGCTCCTAGGATTCCAGGATTTCCGTATTAGTAAACGTGGAGTTTTCTTACTGTCTCGGAAGATGCTCAAATACGTTGTCAGGTCCTTTAACTTAGAATCCTGATTCTATTCTTTATCCTGGCTTGTCTGAACTGTCTTCTTAGCGAATTGAATTATCAGTGAAGAAATCTTAACATGTGAAGATTTTAAGCAACACTCGACCGACGAATCCAAATTGCTACGTGAGGGTGAAGTCCAATCAGAGATGTTGTACTTTAACCTCCCAAATGACAAACCAATAGCAAATAACTTGCTGATTTGGTAGGAGTATATCCCCACTACCTTCGTTTATCTAGAATCTGCTTCAAAACAAAAATAAACTAATGGTCTCTGCGTGTCATTTACGAATTCATGTCTGACTTACAAGACCATAAACGGTTTTGCCTCTTCCGTTGATTTTTATCATGTTTACACTCACTACTTCATAGGACTATTACCGATAATCTCTGTCAAGATGTCATTTTCTTGTAATTATCCATTACAACATATCTGGCCGGAAACGATTACTTCATTTTCATGCTCTAAAAATCATATTTGTTGTCTACCTGTCCGTGTCTTAATCTGTTACCAGGTTGATGTTTTCCGTCACGTTCATTTGCAAACGAACACCTTATCAGGCCACAACCTGGTTTTCGTCTACCATCCTAGACGGAAAATCGGAGGTAATAAGTGTGTTACGCAATTGTACCCGAACAGGTCACTCTACAATTCCAGGAGTCAATAAAGGTTCAAACTACGTAAAATAATCAGTAAGGGTTGGTCAATTAAGCCTAGACATGGCACTAATTAAAGGAAGAAAGTGTAAACAATGAATGGCGCACAGAATTCAGTACGTAACATGAGAGGTAGATTAATAATGCCGGAGAGGAGAGAAGGTCCTGGAAAGAGAACGGGAATTCTGTCACAAGTGCCTCGTTCCAGCGACCGAGTTTTTTTGCGACAGAGACATATATGAATGAGCGTTCCTCAATTCCATATAGTTAAAAACAAACAAACAAACAACATCAACAACAAACAAACAAACAATATCAACAACAAACAAACAAGTAGTGGATGGTGTTGTATAACCATTGACATACCCAATATTGTTACATCAGACATCATATATAAGTGGGTGCACGAGTTGACTGGTTACAGATTTAACACACTATTACAAGTTATTGACTACGAAGTTTACTGTGAATTTTTTTTGAAAGGTGAGGGTTTTGTGTCATCCAACATATGTGGTCTAAAATCAAAAGAAACATGGGGAATTTGTGGCAGTCATATTTCAACATTTTCTTTAATGCAGAAAAAATATATCCCGTTCAATCTCTGATGGGTTATAAGTAGGTTATATTGTGTCTCTAACTCCAGATAATATTTTCCATTGCCCAAACTTGATCACTGTATCTTTTCTCCTATCCAATAATTGTAAATTGAGTAAGTGTCAAAGTTACAGTGTCAAACTGTGTGGATGTGTATGTGTATGTTTTTTCCTTTGTCCCGAAACGGTATTCTCCTTGTACATGCCATGGTGTTAAATGGGGCGAGAAAGGTGAAACAGCCAGGGGGTTGTTTGTATATATATATATATATATATATATATATATATATATATATATATATATATATATATATATATATATATATATATATATATATATATATATATATATATATATATATATATATATATATATATATAAATAAGTCATCGTAATCATTATAATAATGGCCCTTTTTAATTTCATCTTAAAAAGCACAACATGATGCACACTATTTCTATCATCATTGTGATGAACACTCTCGTTCATTATGTACTTATCACCAGTTCACCTATTAGTTTTCTTTAAGAACGTTTTTAGTGGGTTCGCAAATTGAAAACTCATTTCTCTTTGTCCGTCCGTTCTTCTGTCGCCAGAAAGAAATTCAGCAGTGCTAAGCTAATTGCGATACATTTTTGTAATTAGTATTTAGGCAAAAATGTGTCGACCTTAAAAGTAGTTTACACAAGTACATATTGTTTCGAAGACAATTTTTTTACAAGTTCGTCCACTAGTTTGGTTTTTTTTCGGTCTGTCTCTCTTTTTAAACACCAGTTCACGCGAGATATTTTAAGAAATTACATGATCTCATTCAACATTAAGGCTACATCATCTGCTTAACACTGTTTGTATTCCTGTGGCCGTTACACTCTTAATGACTGCCACTAAGCAACTTGAAGTATCATAGTTCGATCTCTAGCCCTTGTGTTTTGCCAGCTGTAAACATCCAACTAACATTCTTCACTTTCATATTATCATTCAGCATAACTGCAAAAAAATACAGTACCTCTGACTCTTAGGTAATAGCTGTGATGCGAACTCCTGCTTATTTTTCTATAGTTTTATAAGTCAACGTATGTATAAGCACATATAACAAATGTTCATATCACAAAAGGTTCTCTTTACAAGCTTCATAAGCTTCTGATCGTTTACTTCAACGGTTTTTCGCAACACCTAATGTCAGTTCAACTTTGAAAACCTTTTCACTGGTCAGAGTAACTTTGATCTCCTTACAACTTATATCTTAGGTCTGCATCACATCATGCTTTATTTCTCTCAGTTGCTGTAATTAAAATCTTGCATAGAATGTTAATCTTGCCTAATTATTATACTAGTCTAACCGCTAGGGTGTAAATAGTTCCCGGGTCTTTTCTTTCCTACTTCTTGCTCTAACTTCATCTGTATTACTTCATCACTGAAAAATACTGACGGACAATTCGTCACACTCGATTGAAAATATCGATTCACTTAATTAGCAATGCCTACCATACGTACCTTGACGTCTTGAAAATGACCATAAATTTTCCTACCCAAATTTCCCTCAGAAAAATATCTTCGTTCTTCAAATAATTACGGGACTTTAATATTTGGCGACCGGAGTTGCACATCTGTTTTCTACAGACCCGCAGCCTATTCATGCCGGGCAGCAAACTCACTGTGTCTGCTCACATGTCTCACTTCATGATCTGCACTGTTCAGCAGCTACCTACGGACTGTCTAAAAAACCTGTGTTCCCTGCTTTAATCAATGGTTATACCACGTGATCAAAACTTACTCGAAGTTTCTACATTCCTCTCGTACTTGCCCAAGGAAACTAATTCCAAAGAACATAACTCATGTTTTACTCCTTCTAGTTAATTATAAGGGATATAACGCCTACTCTTCGTCTACATCTATTTAATAACTACGGTTACATCGCTTTGACAGTTTATGTCACATTCCCAGTGTTATGTATGGCTGAGTGATAATAGCCGATAATGTTGTCTTTCTTTTAAGAATTAGTAATGCTAAGAAGCTTCATCAGGCTTGTAATTTACCAATATTATTAAATATTGCCATGATTTGAATAACATGTATAGAGCCAGGTACTGGGAACGAAATTTCTTAATTACAACTAATAGTCACAAAGCGATGGTTCTTGTATTATGTTACGCAAGCGTACATATTTGTTATCTTCCAGTTTAATCTTGTCCTTCCTCTTCATTTATCTGATCACACTTTGTAATCCTCTTGTTCTCTTTGTTCAATTGGTGAGTACATATTTCTGGTCTTCGTTATTGGATTTGCCATATTATTGTTACGTCATCATTTTCCTTACAGAACATGGGTCACAACTGCAGCTGATCCCCTGGCAGGAAGCCTGCACCAATCATTCACATGCTCTTGTAGTACAGTGTATGTGGTAATTTGTTTTACATGATGAGGTTGCCCGCTCCATGTAGATTCACCATATGCTAAACTAAAAGTGGGAATCCCCTTGGGAAACGCAATTAAAAAAAAAACCTAAATCACACGAAGGTCAGCAGGAAACATTTAATATAAGCAGGAAGTTCCCGAAGACACCTAGGAACTATACCTTGGATATGACAGTGCGGGAGATCCTTGTGGATACCCTATGTTCTAATTAGAGTCAAAGGGTTTCACTTAAGACTTTATTTAATCAGGTATAAAAAAGTGTGTTAATATTTTTTTCTTTACATCCTGGAATTGTATTTTTTACAATAACACCGACAAACAACATTTTTCTTTCTTATAAAAGAATAAGTGTTCTTAGGTCAGTTTCTTGCGCTGATTTCAAATTTGAAATCCGTTTATCTCTATCACATCGGGTTCTTAAGATATTTGTGAATAAATATATTTTTGGGAAACAGTTATTTGCTCCGTTTCATTTTTACTATATAACTTATTAAAAATTAATAAAATGCAAAATAATTCTACATTTTATACTGCTAAAAGATGCATGACATATGTTACGCTATTTTTCAAATAGTTACTGTATTTTGAAATAATTCTGAGCGAAATATGGCTTTTAGAAGTTGTAGAAATTCGGTTGATCTGTTCTATTACGTGTGCGGATATTTTACCGATCGTGTTCACCAGAAAAAACGTTACACCATTACTAAAGAAAGTATATGAACTTTATTTCGATTCGAAAGTTGATGATGCAAATAAATCTTGGAAGCCAAATGCAGTTTGTTCGACTTGTGCAAATACATTGGCAGGTTGGTTACGAAAATCGCTGAAGCATAAGTCGATGCCTTTTGGAGTGCCAGTAATATGGCGTGAACCGACAAATCACGCTACTGATTGTTACTTCTGCTTGACAAATATCCATGGTTTCACTTTTAAAACTAGAAAGTCTGTGGTTTATCCAAATATTGAATCGGTTTCGAAACCAGTGCCTCATGATCCAAAAGGACAAGTGGAATTACTCGGTTCGCGACTCAAAGAATGGAATCTTTTAGCGCCCAATACTCCGATATCTAAATTTCGTCATAGACACAGAGAATTTGTTCAATACTTTGAGATGGATGATGACATTTGCTATTGCAAAGATGTAAACGGTCTAATAGTGCACCTCGGTCATGAGCACATAGTCAACGAATGGCGACTTTTCATCGACTCTTCCAAGACTAGTCTAAAAGCCGTGTTATTGCATAACGGAAATTTATTTTCATCAATTCCAGTCGCCTACTCTGTTCATATGAAAGAAACTTATGACAATATGGCTATACTTTTGGCAAAAATAAAGTACAATGACTACCAATGGCGGATTTGTGGAGACCTAAAGATCATTGCAATTCTCACGGGCATGCTGACTGGGTATACTAAATTTTGTTGCTTCCTATGTGAATGGGACAGCCGCAACAGACAGGAACATTATGCAAGAAAGGTGTGGCCTATCAGGGATCGTATGCAGCTCGGGCATAAAAATGTAATACACGAGCCATTAGTTAACAAAGACAGCATAATTTTACCATCATTACATATAAAGTTGGGGCTCATGAAGAATTTCGTAAAAGCGTTAGATAAAAGGAGCAAAGCTTTCACTTATCTTCGAGAAAAGTTTCCGCAAGTTAGCGATGCAAAGATAAAGGAAGGTATCTTTGTAGGACCTCAGATTAGGAAAGTTATTGCAGACAAACAATTCGAGAACTTGTTACATGGTAGTGAACTTCGCGCATGGATTGCATTCAAATCGATCGTCGATAACTTTCTGGGAAATCACAAATCTGTCGACTATGTGCATAGTGTTGAGCAGTGCATAGATGCATACAGAATTATGGGCTGTAACATGTCCCTCAAAATCCATTTGCCCGATTTGCATCTTGACTTTTCCCTGACAACCTTGGCGAAGTCAGCGATGAACATGGAGAACGATTCCATCAAGATATCGCCGTAATGGAGTCACGTTATCAAGGACGGTGGAGTGTGACCATGCATGCCGATTATTGTTGGATGCTTCATCGCGATGTACCACATGCCATTCACCGACGAAAGTCGACTGCAAAGAAATTCAAGCCTACATAAGTGTTATACTTCTTGTACGAATGATGTTGTAATAATGTATGCATTGTTAAAAAACTTCAATTGCGTATTTCTAGAGATCCCGACCTGATAGAGAAAAACGGTTTGCAGATTTAAGAACAGCGCATTAAAATTGACCAGAAAAACATAGACATGTTAGAGAAAGAAAAAAAAAATTTTTTTTTTGTTAGCCAGTGTAATATCTCTTTTATATATCTTTGCTATTTTGCGTCCATAGAATATATTCATAATTCGACGAAATCAGTATTTTCCATGGAATATATATTTATAGCTCGATGAATTTAGTTCTTGTTTTATACAATATCTTGTTTTCACGGAGGTCTCTGATTGGTCAGAAATTGATATATTGTATGAGGCGACTATTATGAGGTTGTACATGTGGCTGGCAGTCTCATAACGTTAAACAAAGTGCTACACAACCTATCGCTGCAACAGCACATAAATGCTTTGATGCAGGATTCATGTAAGGGGAACAGTTACAGAGGTGGTTCCATGCTCCATAAGGAGCACAAGGGGGGAAAAGAAGAAAAGAAATAGTCAGGTTTTCAAATAATACACGATAATATTCAGCCTACAGCTTTAGTCACTTTTATAATAGGTTTCTAGAAGTTAAGACGATAGACATATATCATCTTGTAAAATAGTAAATCTACTTTTTATTTTCTTACATCGCACTGTTCACTCCTGAAGTAATAAATGTCCCTGACTGGCGTATACTATTGTCCTGTTCTGTTTAAAAAAAAATCTTCTTATGATGGAAGTGTCACGCTCCAGTCTACCCAGCTGTAAATGGGTACGTGATTCTGCTCTTGAGTTAGGGAAGGAAAAAGGCAACGAGGAAGGGAACTGGCCAACCGCTTGTATCTATGCTGGACCTAGTATAGCGAAATCTCTAACATTTCACTCTCTACGGTAGTATCTGCCCTGGGACTTTATTTTATGATGTAATGAGAAACTGAGGAAGACTAGGATAAGACTGATGAACGTTGAGGTGAACTAGGACCAAGGGTAAAGAAATGACTTACGTTACTTCCAAAAGGTTCTTATCGGGGTACAAGCGGACAAAAACCACTAGACAACGGAACAAGACAACTAACCAAAAAGCATTTTAAAAAATAATTTTCTTCATCATAATTTTATTATGCATTTAGTGTATTTTGTTGTCGGCTAACTAGGGCTCACCCGTGTGTTACCGGGGCCCGAAAGGGGAGCAAGGAAAAGTAACACTGTACCCTACAAGACAAGTCGTAAAAAGCGACTAAGGAAGGTTGGGCATGGAGCTAGTTACCCCATCCCGTAAAAAAACTGTTTACCAAAAAACTTCAACAAACTATGGACAAGTCAAATATAGAATATAAATCAACACAGCCGCCCAAGGCAGAAGAAGGTCCTCTAGAAAGGAGGCACACGAAGCAACACAGTGAAAGCCGAAAGGAGTCTGGGTGCTGACTAACCTTTTTTCGTTTAGTGTCACGGATATCCTCCCCTTAGTTCTGCAGTAGTGGTACAACAGTGGCCACAACTTCAAGAGTAACTAATGTGGGTCTTCAAAGGTGTCTACCTTCGCACAAGATTACTCTAGGCTGAGTTGTAGGTAGAAGGATAATGATGCTTCTACCTCAAGGAAGTTTTCACAAGATATTCAGAAAAATCGAGAATAATGCTGAATGTTTCTTAGGAACGTCAACTCTAGTATCTGCCGTCAACTTTTGTGAAGGATTGGGTTATCTTATAATTCGTTAGCTCGTTAAGCCCCCAGCTGGTTTAATCCAGCGAGATTTCTCTGATTATTATTGTTGTTACTATTGTTATTATTATTATTATTGTTGTTAGTGGCTCTTCAGGTGTAAATAGAACTATATATATTAAAATAAGGACTCACACATGTGTCTTACGCTCTGTAATAATTAACTCGATTATGGATTTATCAAAATCAACATATAAAAAATGTAATGATCAATCGCTTTTGGAACAAATGTAAATAAATATAAACTAGTAATTCTTAGAAATAGTTATCATCATTGACTGGCTATCAGTTTTAGAAATAAAGTCTGTTGTTTCGGCCTGCTAGAACTATGACTTATCTTTCCAAATTCCTGAATTGCTGGTGCTGCTGGTTCCGTCAATTCGTCTCTGTGTCGAGGGCACGTTTCCAGATGTCTAGAAGTTACCGCTGCTGGTCCAGACAAGTATCTTCAAGTGTAGATCTTAGGCTTAGAAACACAGACTAGTAGGACAGCTGGTATAGGTCGTAAAGTAGTACCGCAACTGGCCTCTCCGATCCGTACCACCAACTTTTAGAGGGAATAAAAGAACAAATTCCGCTTCTAAATATTTGTGTGCCTGATGTTAATCAGGTGCTTATCCCCCGCTGTCCGTGAACCGATTCCTTTTCTCATATTTGTTACTCCTCTTGAGTGTATAGTATATAACTGAGGGGATGTAATGAAAAATCACCATTTACCTGTAGCACGCTGGTTGTACATACGACAGATGCATCCTCTCTCACGTCCATTTCTGCAAGTCCCACGTTTGATGCCAAACTCCAACAGCCTCAGCCTTGTTGATTCATCCATTGCAGTGCCATTACTCAGCAGGCGATCATCAATAGCCCTTAGTATCTCTCCCTTATCCATGTCCAGTGTCCCCACTATGGGTGCTCTCGAGGCCAGTCTGTCAGCTCTATCATTGCAACGTACCCCTGCATGACCAGGACAGTAGATCCACACCAGTTTTTAAAGACTTGATGCTTCTATTGATGTTTTCCATTCTTGCCGCAGCCATCCGTTCTGTACTTTCCGAAGCATGGCTTGAGAGTCTGACAATACACATATAAAGTTCAAAACAGAAAACTATGTACACTCACCTCAATAAAATTGAGAATCTTTAGACTTCCTGCTCAGATACGTAGTCTCGGCAAGTTAATACGATTTGCCTCGAACACACGTTTGGGATTTTTTCTCTGTGACTTTGTGTGTAGTTTTCTGTAGGAGTCCGGGTCCGTATTTATTTTGGCGAGTTTTCTTTTCCAGTGGGTAAAAGATGCTATAATACGTGTTTCTGTTCCTAATAAATTCAGAGTCCAACTCTATTCTTTCCTGTAGCAAGGTCTGAATTTTCTACAGGTGACGTTTTCTGAATGCAGGCTCATGTGTCAAAATTGTTCTACATTATATATCGTGGATTTCCTGCCCCCGCTTTACCGGGCGGTTGGGACAAACGCCGAATCGACGCAATCGTTATTCACGCCTCAAAATGCCAGCCAATCTTATTTGAAATTTTTAGTTATGGCAACTTTATGATGAAATATTTTGCATTACACATCTAGTGCAAAATTACAAACCAGTACTTTCTAAAATTGGGCTGAAAACATCCGATTATTATTGGTAAAGTTACAGCTATCACACTTCAAAATGTCTTCCCAGATTGGGGATTATCTGACTTGCTTATTCCACGTAATTCAGACGTCGTTATCAAATTATGACTCGGCGCAATTCAACCATCTGTCTGGACATATTCGTGGTTTATCCGTACCTCCAATATTGCGAGTCTATTGTTCTGACGAATTGAAAGGGATTACTCCAATCTTGTACAAACATCCACGATAGCCTTTCACTTGGCGTACTTGTGGGATCGTCGCGTTTTTTGTGACTTAATTAATCCCTCAGGGATGGACCGTCAAATTGAAGTATGAAAGCTGTGTAAACATTGACCTTCGGATGAGTTTCCTTTGTTGACAGAAATGGACCAAGTTAGGGCAGGGAAGAGAGAGAAATATCAAAATTTCTCCCGCACGATAAAGGTAATGCTATACTGCCGGAGTGGACATGAGAGCGCACAAACCGTTTTGTGACATCTAGGAAAGAGCTAGACACAGAAGTGAAAATTATGAGGAAAACATGGAAAAACCTTGAGCGGATGGTACGTGACAGGAGGACTTGGCATGTGTTTGTTGAAGGCCTATGCTCATTAGAGAGCTAAAGAATATTGATTGATTGATAACTAGGGCTGCTGAGCTTTGCGCTTTTTTGCAAAAGTCGGTGGTATTATCTACAATGTATATCTAAGCTTTTCTTGTGGCTTTCTGTCATTCCGAAACATGTTGAGTTGAAGTCATGAGCTCCAGTTTCTCCAGCTTGGCTTGCATTTAAAGGATCATCACATCTGGTCCCAAGCCAGAAGGAAGAGGCATGTGGCATGCTGTGCATTCCCCGCCATCCAAGGAGCTCTCCAAATATGCAGAGCTAAACTACTATGCTCTGGTTCTGAGCTCTCCCAAGGAATCGTCACGTCCTACGCAGAGCCACTTTTCAGCTACTCCTGCCTATCACGGGGTTCATAATGAGATCCTCCTGCATGCAGGCAACCAGTTAAAAGCCAGAGTTACGTCTGTGGCTCAAATGACTAATCCAAGCTTAGTGTGCAATGCTGGCTTCTCAACACGTTTCACCACAGGGGTGATTCTTGGAAATGTGTATATGATTTCAAGAGTTAGTGAGGGTGTAATTACAGAGGTATACATCCAAATCTACATACTATAGCATTGTGCATAGCTGCTGGTCATATAAGGAGGACTCCAGATATGACTCCATGCATGCATTTAGAGTAGTTGTGACGAAATCAGTCGTGCAATTTTATAACTCTCATTCACTCCGGCAGTATCTCTTCATTTCTTCATTTTTCTCACTCATCGTCCTATTATTTGGCATATTTATTGCCCTACATTCTTTTACTGTGACCACTCCCAGACGTATTTACGTTCCGCCAGGTGAACTGTGGTATTGTCGTAACAATACCCAGTCATTACACCGGTCAGCGGGTGATAAGCTTATTAATGGAGGCGCTTAGCCACCTATGTTAAAGACATTCTCTATTGACACAAGCTGTCTCGTACGAGGATGAATAGAAAGCCACTATTATATGTCTGAGAGAGCCGCCTGAGGTGTGCGAAAACACAGGCGTTAATGGGATAATAGCTTTCGCCGGTCCATTCCTGTGACATTATTACAGATAATCTGTCTGGGAAGACGATATGGGTGGAAGGTAGCATCTGGCCATCAAAAGAGTTCACAGATTTGTTTGTGAGTTGGCGGAAATATTACGTCTTATTATAAAGAGGTCACGCGTTGGAATATTAAATGTAATATTTTAAAACACGCGGGGAGATTATGAATTTAAACACCCCAACCCAGATTGGGCTTAAGAGCTTACCATTGGTTTGATTTGAGAGCCGGAATGTACTTTGGTTCTCATTGGCAAGTTTGACGGGAAGTACAATGTGGGATTTGAACTGATAATGAGAGATATAATCTAGCGAAATTGGAGTCACAGAAGAGACTGCATCGCATCGTCAAATGAGCAAACTCCAGAAGCCAGTGAGACATCGGACTTAGAATTCCATAATTATATGTGACAGATCGAGTATTTATGCAACTTTGGAACTTACAAGTAAGCCCGCATATTTAAATATAAGACTGGAATCTTAAGGGACCAGGACTTTAAATAGCAAGACTGAAAACCTAGGAATTGGATCAACGGTCATAAGAGAACATTTCTCAGGCCAAGTGATTCGAGAGCATATAACCGAAATTACTCGTGTCCATTCTAACCTGTGCGAGGAGATTGTAGATTCCCAAATTTTGGGGTATGTGTAACATTTATTTTGCCAAATGTGAATTTGACATGTTTCTTGCTTAAGTGGTTATGTATGAAGCTGGCTACCTCAACATATGAAAACAGTATATTCATGAACCACTACAGCAAGCGCTGGTGATTGTTTCTTGCTAGTCGGGCGGAAAACCGACAGCAGAGGTGAATCCAGACTCCGACTGGAGCAGTGATGGGTGATGATAACATCACATGTGCCTCAAGTGTATCATATCATTTTGTGGGATATATGTAACTTGTTAATGTTAGTTCAGGCACACATCATTATTCGCGTTGTTCAGACACATTTTCTCAGTTTAATACCCAGAAGAGTACTGGTGATTTTTAATCATCTTCCTTGAGCTACGCTGTGTACTCAAGAATTTAATTCGTCTGAGAGATTAACATTGGTGGTTGCACAGCGAGAGGATGCGTCTGTTAAGCTTCCAACTCAGTGTACTTAGCAGAGGCATTTGTTCTTTCTATTTTGTCTACAAAGTTCGTGGTTACAAGCTGTCAGACGGTTTGAGGTACTAACGTTACTACGCCGCTAGTGTGAGTGAAGAGCATCAACACTGACCGCCTACATTGGACGAGTTATGTGAAGAAGTGCACTTATCACCAAAAAGAAGTGACGGAAACCACGGCGACTTGACTCACCTAGATCAGTTAAGTCCTGATTAAACGATATCAGCAAAACAGACTTTTATCACTCCCATATTAAGTCTCTATGAAGACGCTTTCATCTAAAATTTCACCAATCTTTCCATATTTATTTTAACCTGTTAAAGACTAATTCACTATTAAATTTGTTACATTTTATTTTAAAACTAAACAAACATAGTTGATTCAGTTATTACATGTATGAAAGCAAACGTAAGAGCACGACTATTATATATATATATATATATATATATATATATATATATATATATATATATATATATATATATATATATATATATATATATATATATATATATATATATATATATATATATATATATATATATACCGTAAAATCTCGCGTATAATACGCACTCGTGTATAATACGCATGCTTCATTTAGCCCAAAATTTTCTGGTAAAATGGAAATTCGTGTATAATACGAACCATAATTTTTCAAGATTTTATTTTATTAAACATTTGTAAAAAATCTGAAAGAAGATGGAAGATGCTGCGCGATAGTAGTTCTTCGACGAACTGAAAGACCATGTCGCTTCATAAAACGAACTGCCCATCCATATGACGCTTTAAATGTTGTTGTGCCTGTACGAGGTTTTTTTAAGTTCCAGAGCTTTAAGTCGGATTTCAATGCATGAAACACCGATGCCTTGTTGCCTTCTATCCACTACCCACTCCAATAATGTTTTTTTCTAGGTCTGGAAGATCTGGTGGTGACCCACGATTCGCCTTTTTCTTACTAGGCAACACTTGCAGCGCCTCTTTATTTTTTCGTCATAATCGAATGTTGCACTCGTTAATGGAAAAATGTCGACTTGCTGCCCGATTGCCGTTAGATTCTGCATATTTTACCACTAAGAGCTTTTCTGCTGCAGTACAACATTTTCTCGAATTCATTTTTAGGGCTCAAAATAATCAAATGACAAACTTCACAACCAAGCTTAATATCAAAACAGATTGAAGACCAAGAGTGCGAAATGCGTTTTGCAACAATGTCTGACACATAAGAAAACACATGGCACATTCAATTTTGCGCCATTTTCACTGTCAAATTGTGACAAAAACTTGACAGACTTTCCAATGTAGGTTACTTTCGATATCGAAAATTACGTATTTTTTTAGTACTCGCGTATAATACGCACCTGAGTTTTAGCGGGCAAAAATTAGTAAAAATTGTGCGTATTATACGCGAGATTTTACGGTATATATATATATATATATATATATATATATATATATATATATATATATATATATATATATATATATATATATATATATATATACCTATATATATACCTATATATATACCTATATATATACCTAGACATATAACTACCTCTAAACAGAGCTTTATCATTATAAGAGGAAATTCGCTGAATTAACTAAGCTGGGGTCTTAAACGGGCTAATAACCGTTGCTTAAATCCTTCACAAAAGGCGACGGATTATATATAAGTTAACAATTGTTCAGCCCAATGCAACATTGTTCTTGACTTCTGAAAATATGTTGTGAACCCTCCCGTAAGGTAGAAGCGTCATTACCCTTCTATCTACATCTCTGCCAAGAGTAATCTTGCGCGAAGGTAGACACCTTTGACGACCCATTTAGATACTCTTGAGTTTTGGCCACTGTTGGACCACTACTGCAAAGCAGGGGAGGCAATCCGTGACAGTAGTTCTCACTTCTTTTCGGGTGTACTTTAAAGAATGATGCCATTAAATTTAAAAAAAAAATGAAATTAAGTTTTGTTTGGAGGAAGTTGCTAGAGGTGAGGCAGAATAATTCTTTCCTGTAGACTTCAATTATCTAACCTGTACATAACTGCCAATAAACAGGATATAACTAAGACACAGCAAACTGCTTGTCATGACCGATCTAAAAATGGATTCAAGGACCTACCAAAAATAATATATCTTTTAATTTGTGTATGTGTGTGTGTGCGTGCCTGTTTGTGTTTGTAAATCCCAAAATTGTTCATTATTATTTAATAATGGAAGTTTTTTATTTAATAGGAAGACGCAAATTACAACTTGTAAACAAAACATTTCCACGTCGTCAATGTGACTTTGTGTATACGGATCTCTTTTTATAGGATAAACAAGAAAAATCTAGTTAATCCTTCACGGTAGTAGATCTGATAGAAGTGACAAAAACGTCACAAAAAGTGTGAAATGCTGGTTAGTGCAATAGAAATCTAACTGCCTCGCTAAAGTACACCTTCTTTGGCACAAGTCTCAACTGTTGTCTTTGTTTTAAGATGGCTGTCTAATCTCTTTATTACTAGACTATCAGTACATGCAGTGAATATTTCGCCAAAACCTGTCTCAGGGAAGTAAAGATTAATATAAATGTAATTACAAAACCAGTTCCGTCGGCTCCCTTCGCCGCTAACTAATGTGTGTTAGAAGGACAGACTTTGATAATTTAACAAAAATTACAATTATTGCACATAAATTATCGCAGTTAACAGTTCTTTGAGTACACACATTTTTGGAAAAGGTGCGCTGTCTTGAGAAAGTTTTTTCCTGATTGTCTCTTTTATTTATGAAGATTTTCAACTTGTTTTCCTTCGATAGCAACTTTTGATGCCTTCATTTTCAACACTTTGCTAATACTAAGCAGACACAACCATTTGAAAAAAATCTGATCATGAAGGCTTGTTAGTGTGCAATAGTTTCCCTCTTTCTCTAGTTAATCTCGTCTTCTGTCTGCAGTGGTTTCAATCAATTCATCAATACCCTCTTGCTTCCGAAGGAGCATAGGCCTTCAACAAACGCGTGCCAAGTCTTCCTGTCACATGCTCAAGTTTTTTCCACGTTTTCCTCATCATTTTCACTTCTGTCTCCAGCTCTCTTCTCCATGTGCTTTTTTTTTTGGTTTACCCCTGCCTCTATTTCCCTGGGGATTTCAGAACAAGAACTGTCTTGTAATGCAATCAACAGGTTTCCTCGGTGCGTGTTCTATCTGTGACGTGTAATGGAAATATAGCCTACAGTATCTGACAGTCTTTCGTGACCTCGTAGCGGTCTATAAGTTACTAGCAAATCCATGCATTTACAGCCTGCGTTTACTCACTTTTTAATCCACGTCACTTTTCCTTGAACATAAACAAACGAAGTTGTTTACCAACTTTCGCGACTTGCCAGTCATAGCGGGGAGCAAATAGGGTTTGTTTATCAAGTTTCTCACGCGAGCTGATCTGTCAATCATCGGATATCTGACAGACCACACGTGGGAAAACACCGGACCTTCTGAAGTAGTCTCACGGGCAGAAATAATTCCCCCTTTACCCTTTGATGTTCGTTCACAGAGGGAAACCCCGAGTTCTTTGATCTCCAGAAGCGGGCAACATCAACGAGACCCCGATACACGGTTTTAAGTCTCTGATGTCGATTAGCAATTCCCGACAGAGCGACCGTGAAAGCCTTTTATCTGGGGAACTTAGTTTTTTGATTTCTCTGCTATGCACAATAGTGTGAAAAGTAGCATCCTCTAGAGATTATACATCCATGATGATATATAAACTGTGTCTTCCCAAAACCAGTTATCATTCGTCACTCAGAATTTTTCGGATATTCTAAGCACGCAGTAGCTAGAACCATTTTTGCTAGATGTGTTAATAGCATTTCGTGGGGATTTCCTTCTGATGTTCTGGTAATAGAAAATTTGTGCTTAAGTGTTAAAGTGTTAAAGCTTTTACCATTATAATTCACTGTGATTTTCTAGCGTTAAAACTAGTGAAATAAAAATAACGCGTAGCTATTTTTTTTAACCAGTTGTTCAGTTTAATGTTAATCTTAAGACCTGCTTTCTCACCCAAGATGAGACGGTTTAGTTGACTAATTAATATGGTAGGCGCGGCTGCTAAGGACAAAAGAATTCACGTTTATTTCATTTTGTGTAGTTATTATAAGTGACTATTATTTAATATCATACGACTAAACAAACAGACGCCGACAATCTAATACCTATTATCGACAGGCGATATTTGTTAAGTGAGCGCATGGAAAATTAAATAATAATTGACATTATACGCTGATCGTTAACGCGCGCGCAAAGGGGCGGAGAGGGCACATACCTTCACCCGACCTAGAGACGCCGCGCTAGCGAAAGCTGACCGGATAGGAATAGGCTAAAGACACCGTGTGCCTTTTAAATTTAATCAGGACTGACGGAGTGGATAAGAGATCGTCTTGTCCCCGTCTGTGTACATATATGTAGCGATATAGAATAGTAGCATTTTTTTCATAAATGTTTCTTTATTCTAAGCAGACCTGATCAAGAACGGCAAGCGGTCTATATTGGTCCTTTTCTTCATTTACTGATTGGATTAATGTTGTCTTTTTCTTGGCTTACGCGTTCCCAAGTTCATTTGTGAACAGGATTGGCCAAAGAGACAATTGACATTTTAAATGGTAAATTTAACTGGACTTATATATCCCAGAAATAATTTGTTAAATTTTATCAGCCCACTGGGTTGTGAAAATAATAACACTATCTGACTTTTGACAGTCGTATCAACGGATTTATCCAGAAAAGTTACGCTGTTTCGAAATCGGCACTCACCACAGAGCCCGCCGATAGGATTTACCATCATCATCATTTAACAATTGTATCAGTTTTTAGCAACTAGATGTTTCCAAATACTGGAAGTATTTTCCACTGTTTGCTGTGAACACAAGATCTCGGTTTCCACACTAGCCATTCGAGGTGACATCTGTTCATCCAGGAATACACCACCAAATTTGGCGTCCCCCTCATAAAATCGTATTTGTTATAGAGGATGGACTGGGGCCAACGTGGATAATATCCCTGACATTCTGTATATTCAGGAACCATTGTAATTCCAAAGGGATATCAACAAGAAATGGGTAAGCGTGACTGAGTGGCCACGGTATAACAGAGAGAGATTATGACAGAGAGAGAGAGTGAATATTTTTCTTTGTTACAAATATTGTACCATCCTTGATTTTGCTTAAAAAACTGTTTACTTACTGGGTAGCATTTAGTAGGAACTTAGTTTTTCTTTACTGTCCATTCTGTAACATAGTGCAAACCTTTGACCTTTGGGTTATTAACTTTTTGGGTTCTTTTCTCAACAGGGGGAGGGCACAGTTATTCAGTTATTTTCCTATGTATGTAAATCTGATTTTATTTGATTTGTCTTTGGATATTTGGTGTTGTCAAGTTTAATGATAATAAACAACAAAAGAAACTCAACTTTGTGTGTTGGTCAGACCCATACCCAATTTACCGTAGTTTTTCACGTTCGTGTGTCTTGTTGGCACATAGCTGTGTGTGTGTGTGTAGTTAAACTTATATATTTCTAGGTATAAGGAGGGGCAAGATTGTCTTGTACTAAAAGATAGTCGTATAGATAGGCTGGACTAGAGAAACTACTCATTCCAGAGACAGATCTTCTCCTTAAACTATTCACTCGTGAAATCTATTTGTCACACCTTTATTTCTCACGTACTTATCACCCTCCACTCTACTCAGGCAGAACCATAAATATCTTTCAAACCTATCTAATTACGATACTATCCATCGCCAGAGTCCTCTTCTCATCTCTTGTTCCACTAGCACTTGTCTGGTTGTTGTCATCGTCCCACGTTGGTGACCTTGTCGTACCATTTCAATCATTCTGTTCGACACAAGGACCCATTAATGAAAGTCTTTAGCTTTTTGATTATTGTTTTTGCTGCTCTCGATGTTCAAGAGTCAAACAATAGGACTGACTTGACTTATGAGTTGACGATTCTTATTTTTTTGTGTTAGACTTGATTTCTCTTGATCTCCATATGTTTCCCAATACAGTTCATGAAAGCTCATCTTGCTTTTTTTTAATTCTTATTTTGATATCATTGTCTGTCCCTCCGATCTTGTCTATATGTGTATATGATTCTACATCATGTAGTGATGTTTCTTCAAGTTCAACCTTGTTATCATATCAGTGGTTCCACTGACTTCTATTCTTCGACTAAAACACAACGACGCATTTTCTCGAAAGCAGATGTTGCACCCTGAAGAAGACACGCGAATACTAACCTTGTATTTCTGCCATGCGCCACCTTATCTCTTAGCACTGACCTAAACATGTGCTATAGTCTACTGCTAATTGTGGCAAGAGTTCCCTCCTGGCAATTCAAGAATATACTATAGCCAGCACCCTCTTTTTTTCTGACCAGTGTGGGTAAAATGAATGCCATTGATATTTCTGCTAATAAGATGTCATTTAAGGTAGTGAACAATCAGAAGGTTCAATTAATCACGAGTAAACAATTCATTTCAACGAGTGTTCGTTAAAATAAAATAAAAAAATTGCGCATCACAATTCGTGCTAAAAATGTTTCCGGAATGTTGATTAATTGTGGACTTATTACACTTACGTGCAGTTGTAGATGATCATTGTTTTATACATTTGTTGTATAACCTAAATGCACAGTCATGCGTAAGCCGTAAGACATGTGTTCTAAATTAATAATATGAGAGAATGCTATATAAGTGTCTTCCACATATAACGTCACGCAATTTTGGTCATTCCCCCCCTCCCCCCCCCCCCACTCATCACGTTTCATCACATAAACGCAGAGCCCCATTTACTTAACGTCACACATCTTTTATCCCCCCCCCCCCCCCCCCCCCTCCCCTTTTCCCCTCCCTATTTTTTATACTGAAAAGAAACAACGTTAAGTAGTCATCATCATCATCATCATCACATATGAACTCCCTAAGAAGTATATGCTTTATGTCAAGTCTTCCTGTCCTGTGCCATCAGGTCAAGGTCTGTCCGTGTCTTCTTCACGTCTGTCTACAGTTCTCTTCTCCGTGTCTTTCTTGGTCTTCTTCTGCCTCTCTTACCCTGGGGATTCCAGAACCCGGACTACCTGTTAAAGTTATGACCCAGTTTGCTCAGTGTGTGTCATATCCATCTTCAGCGTCTTCTTCTCGTGTCTTTTTCTTCTGGTACTTGCCGCCCCCCTAGTTCGTATCATCAGTTCCACATAATTTATCTTGTCATACCACTACAATGCTTCTATTTTAGACAAGCACACATTTATGAGAGCTCCTCGCTGCTAAGGTAGCGGGTTGGAAACACGGTGGCGTCACGATACAGTCTACCCAGCTGTAAATGGATACCTGACTCTGCTCTCGGGTTAGGAAAGGTAAAGGCATCTTGTAGTGATGTTTCTTCAAGTGACGATTGTAATCGTTTCCTGCATTTACTGTCATCATTTTTGTTTTCTCGCTGTGTATTTTCACACCCACTAGCTGTGACCTCTCCTCAAGTATTTGTATCTGATTACGGTTATGTACAGAAAAGCCAGTTCGTTGGCAAAATTGTTTATAACTGTGCGTTAACTAGTGCAGACTAAATAATCTTTTAAGTAAAATAGTGTTTCATTAGTCCAGCTGTTACAAAGATCTTCCCTTTCAAGTTTTATTCACCCGTCCACACACACACGCACGCACATACACCCACAAAGTTAATTAAACTAGCTGGACGTTTGTGTCTTTGATCTCATCAGGCTCTTGTCGCTGTAGCGAAAGGTTTTTCTAGTGTGATGTTGGTGGTAGAGAAGAAGTAGAATTTCTCTCTAGAAAGTATGAAGTCCCAGTGCCGGAGAAGTACACTGGTATCACAATTGAGTTACGGCTGTGAATACTCTGAGCTAGACAATAGATTTAGGCTTCAGAAGTATACTGCGTGTAGTGGATTGATGGTATTGTATGATGGTGATATTACTAAGTGTGATGTATGAGGTCAGCTGTGAAGGCTCCTGAGATAAAATGTAGCTGTGAATTGTCAGAAGGCCCTTCGTGCTACCACTACGACCTCACACCTATCTTTTTTTACTAATGAATGTGGCTACGTTAAATGTCTAGGGTAATGATATGTAATGTGTTGTGGTAGTTTACATACACACACACAGATATTTACTAAGTCTAATAATATTAATAAATGTTATAATACACTGAACTAACTCAAGTGTGTAAAAATTGGATAGTAATTTTCTTTAAATTTATTTGTTCTGAACCAAGGTTTTAATTTGGTCAGAACATATGAAAGGTTTTGCAATTATGAAAGAAATACATGAATATTACATAATAAATGCAAGGTGTGTACATATGTATGTTACTCGACTAGTTAATATTACTACTGTTTATAGTTGTAATCTATTTGGGAGAACACTTAATGGATGTGCTGTTGGGGTGGCCTCATCACTCCCTGTCTATGGCGACTACACATTGTCCAGTTATTTGATGGAATTTTATGGGTGTGTTAGCAAATAAGTGAGTTGGTGAATTCTCAGCAGACCAGACGCTCACGTAGCTTGAATGTGTAGCTCTGGTGCTGAGATCTGGTGGCCCCACCTCTCCGTGCTTGGGGGCAATATCAGAAGTCTGGTGGCCCCACCTCTCCGTGCTTGGGGGCAATATCAGAAGTCTGGTGGCCCCACCTCTCCGTGCTTGGGGGCTATAATAGGCTGCTCTGACAAAATGTTACTGCACGGGTCCACTCTTGTAATATTCAACAACTCATTTGACGCCGCATTGGTGCCAACTGAAACTCACAGTTCTGCAATCAAAGTATTAGTCATGTGTCAGAATTCCATCCTCTAACCATTTCTGGACACAACACTACACAACAACAACACCACATAGACGGGTCAGATCTTTCTGACCAAACAACACATCTTACCAAGTTGGTTTCACATAGGATAAGTTCTCCCAGACTACGTATTCTGAAATATGTTCATTAGCTTCCTGCCATAGAATAGGATAGGTGATACGTTCCACTGATTTCAACACCTGATCTGTCCTCCATAATCCTTGCTGGAGTTTATGTATTTTATTTGTCTCTAGACCCTGAACTGGGGCGGGGGGTCTAGAGCGAATCCTTACTTGTTGTAAGGGACAGATTATGCTATGCAGTATCAAATCACTCGAAACCTTAAACAAATATTAAAATGTACAAAGAAATAATTTCAGTCTTACCAGAATTATGAATATAGAACACAGTTAAATGCTAGCAAAACTCAGCTGAGCTGCTGGCCTTAGGATGGCGTCCCTCTAAATATTTCAATAGCTTCTGGGAATTACACCACTTAATAATTCACTGTGTCTACTAGGACAACTTATAATGAATGGCACAAAATGCGCGTCTGAGCGCCGATAATATATTCATCTATGGCCAATCACTGCCTTTTCTTTTTTCAAATTCAAATATCCTACCAAAAAGTCATTTCAGTCATACCTCAGTCAAGTATGCCTTATTGTCTGTTGGTCCGTCCGTCTCTACTTGCGTTTCACAAAAAAAACACACTTGTTTTTTGAACCAACTCTGCCTTCCCCTTCACAATTTTGCCTTTAAAAGTTATTTTTAGCCACAATTCACCATCCCACCCCGTCTCTTCATTCCAACTAGATTTTAGCACTTGCGTCTTCAAGGCCACAATTTTTTTGAAAATTAGTGACATGTTTTATTGCAATGCAGACGCTCGCTGATATGCTGTATAAATGAAAGCATATTATTTTCACTTCACCCTCAAAGAATGGGGCCCTCCGGGGGGGGGGGGGGGGGGGGGGGGGGGGGTGCCAGGGAGGGGATGGGGGGGGCCACATTCCGGCCTAGCGTAGGTTTTATATTCCTAACATTATTATTAAGCGAGCGAAAGTTACTATTTTCAAATCGACTGTGCAGTGGGTAATCGTGATTGGAGATGTGTGCGTTCATAGCTATTCAATTACTTGAGATATGCAGTTCATCCATATGCGTTTGCATTCAAAGAAACGGACTAAGTTGTTATCGGTCAAAAGCGTGCCAAGAAGGGTCAAGAAGAGTTAAATGACTGTTGACAGTATTTGATATATACAGATCCATAGGTCCCCTCTTTGTCGATTTCTTTACTTTTATGGTCTAACTTGGGGACACGTGACTTTTTTTCCATAAGCCCTCAATTCCCCAACCACTTGCGTGTCCCCCTTTTAAAGCCTTGCTGCATGTTTCAAGCACGAGTGTCAGTTCTGAGTTATTGTCAGATTTTTTTCTTCCTTTTGCATCTCCGTTCGTTCATATTGGCCCGTTTTCCGTTTTGCCTTCAAAGTCCTAACAATTTAATTTCCGATGGGGGTGTATGACTGCCGCGGGTTATCCGTGGGCGAAGTCTCGGATGTTATTCTATGTGCCAGCATTACGCATGTTAGTTTTTATCGCCTACGTTGTGTATCATTGGATGAATGATTTTAACGGTTTGTATCACGGGTTAAAATTCGTATGACTTGAGATTTCGTATGTCCCTCTCTTCTGGTCTAAACGTTTGTTGCCAACTCATCGCATTTGCAGAACAATATCTATGCTGTTGATGGCAACACCATCACCCCCATTTCTCTAACAATGCTTCATAATTGGCTTACAGGGAAATCTCTCCAAAGTTCCTTTATCCAGTGAATGTCAGTCCAGTGAGTAAACATTGATAAGCACGATTCTCTTACGAAGCCTATTCCTTCGTGCTAGTATGACTAAAAGGTGCATGGACCGCACAGGAATGGCAGAATATAAACTGAGGTGCTTGGCAAAAAAGTCACAATCTGCCTTGGCACCTATAATGCTTTGCCCTGTTCGTTCGATATCCTAGATTGGATCTTTCTCTCAAACCGGCATGCCTTGTGATTAACTCAATCTAATGACCACCGCAATTGTCATGCTCGTTAGTTTAGACTGAGATAACCAGTTACGACTGTTTTCATTCATGTCCGTCCGACCACATCTATACCGTCCACTTACCACAGACCCCACCATGGATAGTGATTTGAAACTTCTTATGGCACCAAATTAACATTAATGCCGCTGTGATGATATAATCTTTCTAATGACAACCCACTCTTTTAGTAAGCATTCTTTCCATTCGCTTGTGGAGTTATCACTTGTTCCGCCTTGTATTATTTCAATCTTTGCTCGGTTCATTGCACTAAAGCGTACAGGAGAGAAAACAGTTCCCTCATTCAGGTGTAGAGATGATCCTATTGGCAACACATGAAACCGCTCCTCGATATCCGTTAAAAACTCCGCTCCCGAAGTTATTTCACTTTGCCATCGGTCTTAAATGGGACAAAGTACAGTCGCCAACTGAAGGTAATGTCTGGAAGATACTGTTTTCAATCTAGGACATAGTTCATAGCTGAGACCAAAGGATATTCCTTACAGTTCTTTGTTCGAACGATTTGATACACTAAGGTGTGCGGTGTCTTCACAACATATACCTATCAACAGGTAGTGTCGTCCATGTGTATGTAAGTTCTATGATTCATTTCTTGTCGGCTCACGAACAAGTTCCTGTAAACTGAAGTTGGAGATAAATCAAATCAGCTCTAATGTCCACATGTTTCGTCCCCAGTCACTCAGTTCCCATAATTGGTGGCTACTTTAGTACTATAGTAGATACTTAATCAGCACCGGTGATAGTGGTAGTACACCTGTTGGTACTCTCGAAGCCACATGTTTAACATTGGTTGTGATGTCAACCAGTTCCCAAGACCCATCATCTGCATGATGTGACCCCACTGACTTAATCAAGCCAGCTGCTACTCCATCTTGTCTAGCCAAGGATGCTAGATGTACATTAGTGACCATGTGTTGTTGGCATGGGTCAGGTCAAGACTTCGCGCCGTCCCTAAGTCCTGTTCAAATAGTGAGAATTTCTCTAAGGAAGATTCGATACTACTTAATTCCATTCGGGGTGTGTCATGTTGCACGTCACGTATCGAACGGAATTTCATCAAAGTCCAATACGAAGTTATCGTTCCGCACTTCATTAGGTTGTTTCAGTCGCTTTTCAAACTAATTCTGCGCACTCCTGATTTTTGTGAATAAGAACACATTTTAAAGGCATTACTTTCTAGAACGAATGACTCCAACTTTCTGCATGATTAACAAAACCCACATTTGAGGAAGCTTAATCCTAGAGTGCTGTAGTGCAGACATCAAAACTTTTAATTATATGTTTCTCAGTTCAGGCATTTCAATGGCGATCGTGGGTACTGGCAAACCTTTAGAGACTAAGGTCGCTGGAATATCGACTTTGAAAAGTAATTTAACCTTGTTTCAGCCCTGGCCAAATACTGTTTTGTGTCTGATGAGTGCTGTGAATGCGCTTTACTTGCGTTTGCTTTCTTGCTTAGGGGACAAGGCGTGGGTGAGAATCCTATAAGCCGCTCCAGGTAGAAAGTACGGGGGTTAGCATGGTCTCTAATGAATTGCAGCCATTCGGTGGGTATCGTTTAACATAAATACTGCAGAGGGTGTTATACTTCAGATCTAATTGGTTTCACAGGTCAGCACCCCCCCCCCACCCCCCCCACCCCAGGCAACCCTGATAAGCACCACACACCCCCCCCAACAACCCAACCACCACAAACCCCGGCCCCACAAAGTCCCAATCCGGACACTTCGTAGCTTTCACCCTTAATAGAATATCAATGACATGTTTTTCCGTAGGCAGATGGGGAGCCTGTGGACTCTTTCTTCCATACCGTTCAGGCAGCTTCGGCTCCTAGACATCGTAAGAGGGTTTATCAGGAGCCAGTGTCTGGTTGTTTAAGTCTTAAACATACCACGGTCGGATGTCACATTCCCTTCATATGCATAATGACGCCGGGCTTGAACTAGACAATTTCCTCTACTGATCGCCAATTTAGCGGTTATCAGTTGGTAACCATATTATCCAAAACAGCGCGGCTCACTCGAGTATCATTCTCCAGTCTGATTATGTTTTATACAAGGATTATTTTCTGTTTCCTCCTGTGAGTTAGATAGTTTGCCTTATGGCATTTGAAGTCTGTCGATATCCACCAAATAATGTCCTACATAAGAAAGGGGGTGCTTTTTCTTCCTCGAGTCGTTCCTGAACTGAAGGACTTCCCACATTAACATGTCTTACTTAAGATAAGACTTTTCTAGTCTTCTTCTGGGTTTTGTTCAATGTTAACAGTGTTGGGTTCTGGAGCGAAGTTGCAAATATGCTATTCAGTTCATTGCTGCATGTTGTGCAGGACTACAGCAGATGTTCGGCTGTCATGAGGCTTGATTCACAAGGTGCAGGAGTTGTCGTTCCAATCCTGTACTTATGCCGTTTAACAGATGGTAAACCAACCTTCTCATTTGCTCGTCCAGGTGCCATCAGGACGGAAAAAGAGATGGACTCTGTCTCGCCTAGATAACCGATGATAGGCATCATTTTTGTATATGGCCTAGGAGTTTTCTTTCCCATTTGGACTTGAATGTGGCTTTTATGGTTGTTTGTTTGTTTGTTTTTTTTTTTTTTTGCCCAGTTTCCCATCCAGCCTTTCCAAAACGAGTGTTACCATGGCACCACATAACTACTGCGCACCCGAAAAGACCTAGGTGCTACACACCAAACATTACTTAACCCTAAAAAATTCCCTGTACCTTTTTTCCATGGGTCATTTATAATGCTGCTTAACAATTCTGGAACCTTTAATTTATTATGACTAAAATTTTTATATCTACCCACCTAACAATTCGTTCCCCCATTAAGCAATATCAAGTGCCCTACAACCAAAACCCACAAAAACTATCCCCATCAGAACCAAAACCAAAAACATCCCCCCCCCCCCCCACCCATTTATCCCACTTTTTTCTTGGGTGTCAATACACACGCTAATATCAGTGCCAACATCTTAATCGCACATAATACGTCCTTAAATTAAGTTTCACATCCTGGCACAAAATAGGTGTACATACATCGCTTCCCGACATACCCTAATATCAGGCAAAATACCTACATAACCTCAAACCAAAATAAAACCCCCCCCCCACCCAAACCCCCTCAACCCAACCCCCATATACCTTCTCCAAAAACCAACTCAACTAACTAAAAACCCTTCGTTATGACATCTCCATAGATTCTCTCTCTCTCCTTTTAGCTCCCTTCGTCAAACCACAACCTTGATTGCAAAGTACAGAGTAACGAAGGATACCCAAAACTGCTCTAATTACCCTGTTAACCACTCTATTCATAACCAGACTACCCTACACCTTTGCGCATTGTTATTACCATTCTTAATTATACACGCATCAGAAAGTTGACATACAAACTGATAACTACCGTCCATATTTTGTACATGACCTCAATTGAATCACACCCCAACATCCCCCTCCCAATAGATCCACATATAATTTTCCAAGAATGAAACAAATTTACATACGTCTGATCAAGAATTGAAGATGCATCCCACCTCAAATTCTTTCGGTACATCTGCAGGTCAATTAGAAGGGGCTTGCCACTCATTTTCAACAAGTAACCAGGCCTTGGTACCCCTCACCAGACCACTTCGTCACCCCCCTTAGTCCGGAATATATGTGGGCGTCATCACACACTCTGCCAGAAAATACTGTGCCCTACTATCTTCAATGCCGGTGCAATACAATACTCAACCCGGCAGTCAATCTTTTATTTACAATCTTCCTGCCATCCCTTATGCTGTCGGTTAAATGAAACTTCTTCTCTTTTCTGCCCGTCAATCTCATCTGCAGCCAGTTTCTAAGTCCTCATTATGTAGGTAGTCCTTCATAAGAAACTCCCTCCTTTCTCCTTTTCAGCCAACCCTTTCAGACTTCAGAGATTTTCTATTCAGAGACCTCTTTTTCTAAATCTCTTGTTCTTCCCGTTACAATATCTTAACCCATTCCAGTATCCGTTACATAAGAATAAATAATCTACCAAAGGAGGCCATTTGTCCCAGATTCGTTCCTGTGACGCGTCAGCACAATGCAGCTGATTCTGAATCCCAACCCACCCCCCAGCCACACGCCACCCATCTTATTTTAACCCACACCCCCCCTCCACCCAGATTGTTCGAGCCCACCAAAAGTAAACACAATCCCAACAATGATTACCTCAACAGTACACCAATAGCTCGACACCCAGACCCATACTCACTACGGGCCGATTACACACTCCCCCCCACTACCCCATCCTCGAGTGATAGAAACCACACTCAACCCCACGTATGAGACCCATATATGGGTCACATTCGTACCAGGACCCACCAACTCCACCACACAAGAACCCCACCTCAACGCACCCACCGACACGGAACCCACAGTCACCTGTCAGACCCCTATAGAACACCCCCGAACGGGGGGGCACCCGGAACAAACCCCCGACCGAAAAACAGTTTTACAGCTATAACGGCATCACCAAATCCGGGCGGACCCGCATTTGAAACGATTTGACCACCATACCATGACCACAAGAAGGAGTCAAACCTCCTATTACTACCTATTCTAAAAACTATACTATTTTTTTTCCAACAACCCTCCACTAATGGTGTGGCACCAATCAACACACTCACACACTGCACACCATGATACATTCACACTACACCCCATCCTACCACACCACCACCCACCAACAACACACCCACCCAACCACCCCATCTCCTAATATCATCCATCCAGGAACCCGGCCCCATCATATCCTGTTCCATCCTTACCAATCCAATTGAAGCCAACCCCCACAGACCCCGCAAGCAGTTCCCAAAACCGAAGTCTAACCCATGAGCCCACTCATTACTCCCCATTTACACGGGTCATACAAGAATATTATAGCAAAACATCGGTGCAACCCAACACAGGGCCCTCCTACAAAAAAGAGCCATACTGAGCGTTACTCAAGTCGAACTATGCCCATCATTAAAACACAACGATTTTCATATATAATGGCGGTGGACACTAATCGACTTCTGTCGGAATACCACCCCTGACCTATGAGAAAAATAAAACCAACGACTCCTACAGTCCTCCATGTCCCTGATAACCTACAACCCACCAAAATCACGCCCATTCACTACTAGAAAAAGTCAAAGCAACCCCACACTAATGTAAAACATGACCCCCCTGAAAAAACCCAATAGTGGGTAATACCGCCCCCGAACATCCTCTTAAGAATCCAACTAACCAATCTCTCCCATACCAATCCAACAACACCAAAACCCATACACTTGATTTTTAACCCCAGAATATCATAACGCGAAACACTCGACATCAAACACAACCATACATTAAAATCTAAGGACTCAACAACAAATGCTCCACTACAACCAGTTCAAGAGCATTAAGTTTTATCCACTGAACTCAACGCCTAACGAATTTCACATACCACATACACAGTATTCGCCCACCTGTCCCAAATGACCCTAGTAAAAAACAAAATCGATGTCCAAAACATTTATATTAACCCCCACCTATCTGTAAAATAATTTCCAACACAATTATCGCCCTTTCCCCGTTCACACTACCTCACTACTACGCAAATCATGATTGTAAGAATTGCTCTGGAGACAGAGTTTATCTGGTGGCCCGCCCACCTCTCTCTGCTTGTGGTGGCAATATCAGAAAGTCTGGTGGGCCCCTTGATTCCTACCTCTGTTCTTCTCCGTGCTATGGGGGCTATATCTAGAAGGTACGTGGTTCTGGTGGCCCCTTGGTACCTTTCACCGTGGCTTGGGGCGATAAATAGCTGCAACTACAAAATGTGTTGCTTTGCACGGGTCCACTTCTTTGTAATAATGTCTAAGGTCTAATTTGACACAGTTGACACCTACCGGTCATTGTGGGCCACGTCTCAACAGATCCTCACTTCAGATTACTGTGACATAATCGAATAGTATACTTAGATACACATGTAATGACTGTCAAATTACCTCCATCCTCTAGTCTAGACCATTTTAGCTGCGGTGAGCTATCATTTCCCCACTTACACAACACACAACACTCGATCGATAGCACGGGTCAGATAGAATACTTTCTGGACTCAGAATATCACAACACATTCTATACCCAAAGTTTGGTGTGTTTTTACCACATTAGGTGCGTGAAGTCTTCACCAAATACTACGTTAAATGCTTGAGAAATACATGTTCAATGTATAGCTCCTGCACTATCCCAGAACTAAGGAAATGGATGAGTATAATGTATCTTATTACCACTGATTTCAAAATCAACACACCATGATAACTGTACCTCTTCATATAATCCTTTGCTGAGAGAGAGATGTATTTTAATGTCTTAAATAAAAAATGTCTCAATCTTAGACCCATGAAACAGAGCGGCGTCGAAGGGGTTCTAGAGTCGTATTGAGTCGCTTATCTATGTTGAGAAGGTATACAGAATTATGCTATATTTGCATGTATATATCTAAATCAACTCAGAAACCTTTAAATCAAATATTAAAATGCGTCACTTGAACCCACGACTCATACAATTTCTCTTTATCCCTATAGGAATTACCTGAGAATATAAGAATGTCTAGCTTCACCAGATTAACAATTCTATGCACAAACTACAGCTGACATCTGCATGGCCATAAGTATCGGATATTGTACCCTCTCACTTACAATATTTTCATAAGCTATCTCGCGAGTGGAACGCCATACACCACTCAATAATATCAACTGTTGTGTCCTACTGTATGTACGAAACTATCTCTCTGATGAACATGTCATCTAAAATGTTCGTATCGTGAGCATGAGCGACCGATTATATATTTACTATTATCTATCTCACTGGCAAATATGACTTAGCGTCGTGTTGAATTCTTTTTCAAAATCACACATAATCCTTAACCAAAAAGTCATCAATTATCATATCATACAACTATGCACTCAGTACTACAGTATAGTCCTTTAATATTGGACTTAGGTTGGTCGCCCCGGTGCCCGCTCTTCCTACTTACTTTGCGTTTTCAGTTCTACAAAAAGACATAAACTCAGCACTACTAGGAGTTTGATTTATTTGCAACCAACACCACTCTAACTGCCATTATTCCTCCTACCAACCGATTTATTGATCCCATCAAAAAGTTATTTTTATATAGCCCACACAATAACTCCACCATCCCACCACCTTTCCCGTCCTCTTCACATTCTTCACTATCATTTTTTCATTCAGCAAGAATTAGCGTCACGTTCCGTTTTAATGCTTCCAACAAATGTTATATCCTATTTAATTTGAAAAGTTTAGTTGACTAATGATTTTTATTCACACATCAGACTGTTTTCACTCGATGAGTTTGACATAGAACAACAACATTACTTATATTGAGTCAATACATCTTATCATTTATATTGTACTTGGGTCCCGTCGTGTCTGTCATAAAATTGAACGCATATTACACAATTTCACTGCTCAAACATGTGCCATCCGTCCAGCTAGGTTTTATCACTCCTGACAGTGCCCAAAACCGGCCAGCAGTATACTTATTCCAGAATATTTTCTTTCTAAATCTTAGCCTGGACAGAATGCGTTCAAATAAAACAAGTGCGCATTCAAAATAAACCACTTCCTGCAGACAAACATACACTCGAACAACACTAAAGCGTCCAAAGACAACAGACAAAAATGTGGCGAGTGCCCCCTCTACCAATACACATTACAGAGTTCTACAGTACATACAACCAAGGTACTCCTATTCGTCGATTTTCTTCATATACGCTTAACATTATGAGGTCAAACTTGTTGGGGGAACACGTTGCAGCAGTTTCATCCCTTTTTTCCTCCTATTGGGTCGCTGCGCTTGTTTCGGCACACACTATTTACGTTGGTTATGGCGTTCTTGTTTAACATTGCGTCTTGCTACTATACGCATTGCTCCAACGTTTCAACAAGCTACACACACGTCAAATTCAGTCCCATTTTCACTATTGACGCTTCTCAGTTGGGGTGCTCATCCCGAACACCAAAATATTCTAGCAGCTTACGCATTACAATATTCCTAAGCAAGCTTAACGATGCAATTTTTATTAATTATCCCTACGTTGTATCATTGGAGATATTTTAACGTTGTATCACGGTTAATTTTGTGACACTGCGCCACTTTCGCTATAGTAACCCTATGTGATAATATAATTAAATTAGAAAAAGTAACTCAAAATTTAACGGTTAAAAATTTAGCGAGTCAAATGAGTACAATTTCATAATTTATTATGTACATCTATCTAGCCTTGTAACGAGAAATGGGTGTTGGAAGATGGTAAAATGTATGATTATTTATATTTACAAAGTAAAATAAATGAAAGTAAAAAGCCTTGGGTATCTTCCACTGAAATTATAAAGTCTGTCACCGTAGTTTTGGTATCTCTTGCTATCTAGTCTCTAGCATTTCTCATCATTGACTATCGCTTTGGAACGCTCACAGTGTTTGTAGGATTGAGTACACGTAACCTCAACTTGCATTTCGTCACGTCTGTTCGAGGTTTGTGAGACACACTGGTAATCAAGCAGACTTTCCTTCAGCCCGCCCTATAACTACGGGGGACTAAGGTGTTGAAGATTGTTTGACCACTAGGCTCCAGTTAACATGATCAAAGGTCCTCAAGTCTTTAGTTGGTACTTGATCACGAACTCGATCAGACACTCGATCATGAGCTCGATCAGGAACGATCACAAAACCTGGAACAAAAGGTAATAGGTGACTATGGTGTTCCAACAAGCTCACCCACTACAGAAGTTCATGAGGCGACCATGTCTTCAGTGTTTGTATATAAATGAGTGATTCGTGGTAGTTTGTTACAGAGATAGCATGATAAGATAGTTTCTACAGTGCAGAAGATAACAAAATACATGAGTAAATCACATGCTATGATACATGGGTATTATATAACCTTTGCCTTCCACTTATGGATGCCAAGTCACTTATGTACTTGCTGGTATGTCGTAAGGTTCCAGGCAAGAACTAGCCATGATATATTTGGCTAACCAATTAATTGTTATGCTTCCTGACAATGCCGGTGTAGGTTATCTCTGGTTAGCGTCACTGGCTTCCTGTATATCCTTTTTATTAGGTCTGATACAATCAAATCGTAAACAAAATCTGAAATAAAATGATATTAGTCACACATATATCTTTAATAAACTTACATACCCTCTAGGATTAATAAGCGCACGGTGAGGCTGTATTTGCTGAAGTCTATCTGCCCTGCATGCAGCGTGAAAAAACTTTCCTTGCAGATACTGTCTTCCAGTTTCTCACTCTGGCGTCTGGATTTTGTGTGTGTGATTTTAAACGGGCCGCTCTGTCCTTATATTTGAGCGACTCTCCCGTACGAGAAAGCACCGTCTTGAGTCCGCTTAGATTTTTGTTAAATCTCTTGGTTTGAGGCGATCTGTGCTTCTTCTGTACTTGTTTTCTCTTCTTTTCACCACACACTTATATCTTTCCTTCCTTCCTAGGTATCCTTTCATTTTCCCAATATGAAGCGGTCATTCTATCCAAGTTTTTTTTTCGAAATCCGTTGAGGTATGAATTTATAATAAATTCTTAAAGATCATAAAGTTATAACAATTAACCGATATTTCAGCAGAGATAACAATTTATTTAAAGGACCATCACATCTGGTTCCAAGCTAGGAGGATAAAGCGCATGGCATATTGTGCTGTGACGGGTCTAGTCTGCCTTGCTCTGCAGTAGTAGTACAGCAACTGCTAACTTTGAGTAAAGAATGAGGGTTTTCGCTCAAGATTACTTTTGGCAGAGATATAAATAGAAGAATAATGCTTCTATATCAGGGAGCCTCACAGGAATTTATAGAAAGGAAAGTATAACTTATTCTCCGCCCCATCTGTCAGGAAAGGTTTCAACTCATATTTCTGAGCCCCCAGCTGAAGGTGATTCAGCAAAATATTAAGTTAATAGCTTTGAATGATTATGTATTTAAAAAACTGAGTCAGACGGGTACAGACATAAAATTCAACTATAAATTTATATTTACACATAAACAAGTTTAATAATCATTATTGGGTTACAGGATAAAATAAATAAAGGTGTTTTCAAAACAAAGCAATGATATTTTTCTTCATCGGTAGATCTTGGTTATAGGTGGATAAGACATTAGCTGAGCTGGTATGCAACTAAGCTGACGGTGTGGGGTTAGTTGGCATCTGCTTCAGTCGCTGCTGGTTCCCAGTTGAATCTAACCACTAATATGGAACTTATCGAAAAAAGTGGAACAGGAGATGAGGAGAAAATTATGGCGCTGCATAGGACACACACTGAGGATAGCAGCTTATAGCATTACAAAGCCCATAATCACGAGAGGAAAGAAGGCATCATATTAAGCTGGAAGAACAGCTACTGGAGCAGGTCAACTAGTTTAAATACCTTGGAGCTGTCATAGATTGGAAGGGAGGCATCAAAGAATGTTTGGCTACCCAAAGAGCAGCAGATGGGAGATTTTTTCTGGCCATAAATCGAGGATTCCTTAGCAAAAGAGAAGTTGGCAAGAAGTCAAAGATGGCCGTATACCGCTCCACCTATGTCCCAGTCTTGACGTACAGGTGCGAGTCATGTGCAATGATTCATCATCATCATCTCAGCCCGTAACCCGTCATGGGTCGTAAGGGTGCCATGGTGGAAGCATCAGCAGACAGGGTCCTCCACTGCTCTCTATCCTCAGCAATGCGTACAAGTGTGGAAAAACCGTGTCCTGCCCATTCTTTGATGTTATCAGCCCAGGATTTTCTCTGCCTTCCTCTTTTCCGTTTACCTTCGACTGTCCCCTGAAGGATCGTTTTCGAAAGGGAGTCATGACGAGTTACATGCCCAAACCAGGCAAGCTTTCGATGTTTCACTATTGACAAAAGTGGTTCTTGGTGGCCTGCATAGGTGTTTATCTTCTCTCTAACATAGACATTTGTTTTGTGCTCTTTATAGCAAATGCGCAAAATTCTTCTATAACATTTATGCTCGAAAGCCTGAATCCTTCGCTCCGTATCTGCAGTGAGTGTCCAGCTCTCACACCCATACAAGAGAATAGATAATACAAGTGATTTGTATAATTTGATCTTCACAGGAAAACTGATGTTACTTTTCCAGATCACATTCAACTTTGTCATGGCAGCTGAGGCCATCTCAAGTCTTGTCTTGATTTCTTTACTTGATCTTCCATCACTACATATAGTGGACCCGAGATATTTAAAGGTGTTAACTTCCTCTAACGTTTGTGCAATGATTACAATCCATAAAAGCCAGATCCAAACTTCAGAAATGAGGTATCTGAGGGAGTTGGTTGAAGTAACAAGAAGAGACATGTTCCGCAACCAGACGATACATCATGGCCTAAAAAGCCAACCCCTGCAGACTCGAGTAGAACAGTCCAACTAAAATGGTTTGGCCATTTCTGCAGAATTGGAGGACATTGGCTACCACGACAAGTATGAGAAACTAAGAGCCAGGGATTCAGACCTCCAGGACGACCCAAAGTCCACAGGGAGGACAACATAAGACAGTCTCTGAAGGACCGAGCACTAGACTGTAACCAGGCCATGAGGAAGACAGCCGATAGGATAGTTTGGAGCTCTCAGTTCCAAACCTTTACACCTCATGGTAGAAGAGGAACGACTGAGTAAGTAAGTACAAAGCCGTCCCTGTTTTTTCAATCCTCAGGGTAAGATGTAGGCCTAAGAACATGCGGAGATAAGAACTGGAGACAGTAATGAAACAGGATAATGAAGATGTTCCAAGACCTTGAAAGGATGGAATAGGACAGGAGGGGCGTGGCATGTTTAGATTGAGGACATGTGCCCTACAAGAAAATGAAAGATACTGATGAAGAAGATGATGATGAAGATGATGACGGTGATGATGAGAAAGATGCAGTTATGTATGTGTATAATTTTGTTGTGTATAGGACGTGTAAAACTGTGCACAAGTCAGACTATGTGTCGTGTGTAAATATGTTTGTATAACATGTAACTGGCTCCGTGTAGTTCCCGGGTTCTCTGATGAGACAAAGAAATAATATACCTGCTGCACCCTCATGCATGTCGTACAAGGCGACTAATGTGAGGTCGCGCGTGACTCTGACGACCTCAAACACAAGAGAAGACATGACGTGAAACAAATTTCTATAGAAACCCCCACTGAAAAAGCATTTGAATGCTTGGTAAGGGATTCCTGCCTGGGGGTCAGAGGTTGTGGTTAGAGCAAACAGGAAAATAATGATGATACATGTAACTATGTTTGCTTGTAAGTGTAATTGTGTTTTGTATATGAGTATGAAAAGCTAATTATGTCTCGAACATAGTAGATCAAGGTCAAGGACACGAACGTTCACAGCACATAAATATTCATCATAGACAAGAGCTATTTAAGACAGACCCTGAGCTAGCAGCAGAACTATTAGAACCACTATTTGCACAAGTCTGGAAAACGGGGACAACACCATCAGAGTGGAACAAAGGAATAATTGTCAAATTGCCCAAGAAGGGAGATCTTGCAGACTGCAATAATTGGAGAGGAATCACTCTTCTCTCAGTTCCCAGCAAAATACTAGGCAGGATAATTATACAGAGAATTTCAAAGGCAGTAGATCACAAACTGAGGAAAGAACAAGCAGGATTTAGAAAGAACAGGAGATGTGTAGATCATATATTCACTCTCAGGAACATTATAGAGCAGTGCGCAGAATGACAAAGACAGCTTTACATTAATTTCGTTGATTTTGAAAGGCTTTTGACAGCATACACAGGGACAGTTTATGGAAAATACTGAGGGCTTATGGAATTCCAAGCTGCATAGTGTCAATCATAAAAAGCCTCTATGCAAACTTTACGTGCAGTGTTGGGCAGAGCAACCTAACCTTTTAGGTGAAGACAGGAGTACGACAGGGATGCCCCTTATCAACCACTCTATTTTTAACAGTCATAGACTGGGTGATGCGCCAGACAACAGAGGGCAGTCCAAGAGGAATAAGATGGACAACATTTTCTACATTGGAAGATCTGGAATATGCAGATGACATTGCACTACTAGCACATTCACATCAACACATCCAGGAAAAAACGGATAGACTTAATAAGTTTAGCCAGCAGGTGGGCTTGAACATCAATTTAAAGAAGTCTGAGGTCATGACGCTCAATGTGAGCAACCCTGAGCCCATATCGGTAAGGAATAAGCAATTGGTACAGACAGATACCTTCACATACCTAGGAAGCATAGTAACGCCAGACGGCGGGGCAGGCAAAGACATCAACATCAGAATGAATAAGGCAAGAACAGCCTTCTTTAGCCTAAACATCTGGAAGTCCTCCCAATACAGCACAAGCACAAAATTAAGATTATATCAGAGCTGTGTGCTTTCTGTGCTTCTCTATGGTGCGGAATGCTGGAGAGTTACAGAGAAGGAAATGTCGAAATTGTCCTCTTTTCACACAACATACCTAAGAAAAATTCACCGAATCTTTTGGCCGAATACCATCACTAACCAAGAACTGCTTACTCGTAGCAAGCAAGAGGACATGCACACCATCATAGCTGGCAGACGCTGGAACTGGGTTGGTCATGTCCTCAGAAGAGACCCCGATGCCATCACAAGAACAGCTATGCTTTGGACCCCTGAAGGAAAACGAAAAAGAGGCCGACCAAAAACAACCTGGCGGAGGACTGTGGAGGCTGAGATGCAAAGAATGAACCAGAGTTGGGGCACTGTACGAAGGATGGCCACCGACCGAGCAAAGTGGAATCAATTTGTTGTTACCCTACAAGACGCCACTAGGCGTGATGGCCACTGACTACTTTGACGGTCGGCGGCTAAGGATCAAAGAAGAAGAAGAAGAAGATAGACAAGAAACAACGGTTAGTTTCAAATGGATAACAAACGAGTGTAGATAAGTGCCGATTAAATTAGAAGTAAAGCAAGAAATATAGATAAGTGCCGAACACATTAGCAATAAAGCAAGAAATGTAGATAAGTGCCGATTACGTTTGCAATAAAGCAAGAAGTATAGATATGTGCCGATTACGTTAGCAATAAAGCAAGAAATGTAGATAAGTGCCGAATACATTAGCAATAAAGCAAGAAATGTAGATAAGTGCCGAATACATTAGCAATAAAGCAAGAAATGTAGATAAGTGCCGAATACATTAGCAATAAAGCAAGAAGTGTAGATAAGTGCCGATTACGTTAGCAATAAAGCAAGAAGTGTAGATAAGCGCCGATTACGTTAGCAATAAAGCAAGAAGTGTAGATAAGCGCCAATTACGTTAGCAATAAAGCAAGAAGTGTAGATAAGTGCCAATTACGTTAGCAATAAAGCAAGAAATGTAGATAAGTGCCGATTACGTTTGCAATAAAGCAAGAAGTGTAGATAAGTGCCGATTACGTTTGCAATAAAGCAAGAAGTATAGATATGTGCCGATTACGTTAGCAATAAAGCAAGAAATGTAGATAAGTGCCGATTCCGTTAGAAATAAGGCAACAAAATTATGAAAATTTCAGCACAGAATGAAGTAACTCTTTTTTTAAAAGTAGTTGTGTTCTTGTAACAGAGAACTCTGTATACCCAAGCAGAGGCGGATCTACTATGAAGCTTGAGCTTCAGGCTCTCAAGTTCAAGGGGGTCCCGTTTGGTCCCAAAAATTCACCAAAATGAGTGAAAGTTCGAAAGTTCCTTTTCTTGTGCATCACCAAAATGTCCTTGTAGTTCATAGTCTTATGAGTCGTGTCATAAGGTATATATACCTTCATTGAGACATTGACATTAAACTTTTTGCATTCCCCATATCGGAGATATAGAGGAAGATGAAAGGGACGGCAGAAAGAAGTGGAGTATAATGGATATGAAAGAAAGAAGTGGAGTATAATGGATATGAAACAAAATCTAAAAAAGGTGATTCATCTTACTAGGACAAAAAGGACACCCAGAAGTGGCAGCCATTGCATGTTTCGTGGCGTGCTGTCGCTGTTCGATTGAAGGAAACACCAGATCTGCGTAGATTTGACGGGTAATAACCATTGCTAATTATTTTCTCATGTTCCCTACTTGAAGACAGATTGAACTATTTGAGTATCTTATCAATAGAAAATGACATAGCAAGAACACTATTATACCCCAATACTGTTCAGGAACACGCTGCCAGAAAATATAGAAAAATATAATATTTTGTAAAGTTAGTCAAATAATATCAGTCATTTACTAGAATATGCCTAACAAACAGATTATAATGTATGTCTTTTTTGTTGCTTTTCTGTTTATGAATGTTTCCAGTTATCTCTAAAACACGTTCCTTTTCCCATCCCGGGACACTTTTTTAAATAAAAAGAGCCCCTCCAAGAGTTCAAGCTTCAAGGCACCCAAAATTGTGCTCCGCCACTGCACCCAAGTGACGTCCAACTTGGGGCTGAACCGGATATTACAAGAATGAAGTTTTATGTAACAGTGTACATTTGTTTGTATGTATGAATGCAACTTATTTAAATCTGCATGCGTGTGGGCATTGTTTATGTGCATGTATGTGAGTGAGAGTGTGTGTGTGTGTGTGTCTGAGTGCACAAAAAGGTGCCCGTGAAACAAAAGTAATGACCTTAAACTATGACGTAAAAATAAAAACAAATTTGTTGCCTGTTTGTTTTTAAACAAATTTGAGGCCTAAATTAAGTTATATTTCGTGGCACGTAAACTGTAGTAATAGTTTTGTAATAAAACTGAAACTTAAAATGGGATAGAAAAAAAAAAAATAATTTAGATTATACAATACAAAAATCTTGTTCTTAATTTTTCAGAGGTGACAGCACGCCCTCTCTAGAGTACGTTCTCAAAACAAAACAACAACAACAAAACCAAACAGACAAAATAAACACTTTTTATTCTGAAACAAGAGCATAGCTGTAGCCGAACACAACCTCTCCCACACTGAAAAAAACAAAACAAGAGGGAATGCACAGTGAAACTGCACATCTGGTACACACAGCAATTAATTGATTTATTCAAGTGTGTGTATGGGGGTGTGCCGTATAATGGGAATATTCTTCTTCTTCTTCTTCTTCCATCCTTAGCCAAAGACCGACCAAGCAGTCAGTGGCCATTCCGCCTTGCGGCGTCTTAGGGCAACAAGAAATTATCCGTTGTTCCGTTACGCCTAAAGGCGTTTATTGGTACAACAGAATATTAATTGTTGTTTCCGTAATCAATGTGACAAGCAAGCGGTTGATCAATCCGCTGTGCATAATGGGAATATAGCCTACGATAATCTGACAGTCTTTGTAATCCCGTTAGCGTGCTATGATTTGCTAGCAAAACCATGCATTTTTCTGGCTGTCTTATTCACACAAGCTTATTTTTCATCCACGCCTCTTGTCCTTGAACATAAACAAACGAAGTTGTTTACAAACTTTCGTGACCTGCCAGTCATAACAGGTAGCGAATGAGGTTTGTTTATTAAGTTTCTCACGTGAGCTGATCTGTCAATCATCGGATACCTTTCAGACCGCACGTGAATAACACCGGACCTTTTGAAGTAGACGCACGGGCAAAAATCTTTCCCCGAGTACCTTTTGAAGTTCGTACACAGAGTGAAGGCAGGGAAACCCCGAGCTCTTTGATCTTCAGAAGCGGGCAAAATCTTCGAGAACCCCGTTTGTTACCGCTGGATTTGCGGTAACACCTTCTGCAAGCGGGATTGCTGGACAATGTTAATATATATATATATATATATATATATATATATATATATATATATATATATATATATATATATATATATATATATATATATATAATTTCGCTGATAAATGGCAATCAGCTCTAGTCGGGCTTACTGGTGGCCTACAGGTGTGTGACTATGTAGATAACAACATAAGGGAATGTTAAAGGGTTCTGGCATACCTGAACAGACTGAAATCTTACACCACTGCAAACATAGGAGTCAGGAAATGTTCGGAACAGCTGTAACGTTTTAAACAGTTTATTGACGGCACAGCAAACGTTGACATCAGAAACAACACACTGTCACAGGTTACTACGGGTATAAAATACGTGGCAAATGGCTGTAGCACATAGTATCAATAGACATCAGTATAATCCACAGGATCAATTATCCATCAACGGGAACAACATCATAATTTTTATTAAACATCAGCAACTCTCTCAGTGCAATAACATCCATGGGAACAATATCCATCAGAGGGAAAAAACATCATAATACTTATTAGACATCAGCAACTCTCTCAGTGCAATAACATCCATGGGAACAATATCCATCAGAGGGAAAAAAACATCATAATACTTATTAAACATCAGCAACTCTCTCAGTGCAATAACATTCATGGGAACAATATCCATCAGAGGGAAAATGAATCATGATAATCATAATGGCCGGTATAATCCATGGCCTGAAAATATTTCTTCAATATAACAAATTCTCTCTTTCATAAAATATCCTGGAACACACTAGCGAAATGGATAACGTCCATTTCCCAGCTCTGCCACAAAGCGTACTGTCCAAAAATCAGCTGCTCAAAACAGCTCAGTAAAAATTATTCAAGCGCAAACTCGCAGCTTGAGATGTGAGCTGAATTCATCCGCCTTTCCCCCCAAAACTAATTAAAAGAACGTTCTACCAGTTTTTTTATCCTATCTTTAAACAAAGTAACAACTAGACAGGTAACAGTTTAAACATTACTCCGCCTTCCACCCCTCAAATAATAAATTCTCTCATCACGCAGAGCGTGTTTACAGGCGTGTACAAAAAATCGACCCGTACATTCAAGTCTTTAACACTTAACTCCCCTTCATTAAAATATGACTTAAAAGACTACACCGACCCCCGGGAAAAAAAAATGATATGATCATTTTTTTTGGGAGAAAAAAATACATCGAACAAAAAATTAAAAACAATTGAGGTCGATGCAATCATAATATCTACACATAAGGATTACACTATGTTAAGTCATGTTAACAAAAAAGAACAAAAGAGGGATAGAAGTAAGTGTAAAGTAAAAAAAAAATGAAGTATAAAAAGATAATGAGATAAGCATACGAAGATCAACAAATTCAAAGAAATATGAAGTATATCAAGTATAGACTAGCTATGACATCATAAGTGAAAAGTAAAAAGACCAGATGAAGTACAAGAAGAATGAGCAGACAATGATGTATCATGGTAAACAATAAGTTAAGCAATGCATATTTATGCCAAAAGACAAATAACTAGTTACCATTTAAAAAATAACATAATGTGCATGATAACCAAGTTAATAAACTTATAAAGTACCAATGATGAACTTATTGTAGACATCAATTAATAATATCGCTATGCGTAGTTACCCCTAGCGCACAATCAAGCGCTGGGGAAAGAAAAAAAAATACATCACAATGTCAGAAAAAATACCTTTTCCTAATCTTCAATTTTTTTAAAAATGCACAATATCGAAATGTATTGTAATGATAAGTTAAGTTACAATAGTATGATCATTACAATCGTCACCCGCTCAACGTCTATCAAAACACAGTAGTATAAGAACAATATGGTAATGAATTGGTGCATTATCAAAACACAGTCATATTTAAAAAATATGGCAATGAAATGGTGCATAAAGATGAACCAACATACTATCTTCAAAAAAGTTATATCATATCCTAATACAATTACTATATACTATACTATATTATACTAATATACAATATTATCTACTATCCTAACTAAGTTACATAGACAGGAAAACTCCAGTAGTCTTGGAACATCTTATGAGCACGAAGATACCAAAAACATCTAGAATGGCGTCAAACTGCCGACTGGTTTCATTGGAACAGCAAATCTAGCGATAAATCAATATAGCAGCTCTGACTCTCAACGCAAAGCCGTCGCTGTGAAAAAACACAAATGAAAATCTCTGTTTGGTAAAGGTAGGATTTTATGAAATACAACAGCTAATTTCAATTCTAACCTATCAAATGTGGCCGTGTAAACTTCCGACCCCTGTAAGATGTCAGTCAAACCTTCCTCCGTTACACAAGAAAGGGTAACCGAGAAAGTAGCACAGACGAACTTAGGATCATGAATTAAACAGGGTCATAAAAGTGTTCTACCAGTGTGCATTAATGTATAATAGAGTCGTGGGTATATAATTAACCCCGAAATCTAAAAGGAAATCTAGAAAATGGCAGTTAAGCAGAATCATGTGAGCATCGAGACAGTATATCTGCCATCACATTATTCGAACCTCGAATAGCTCGTATAAAAAAGTGAAAGGGCTGTAGCACATAGTATCAATAGACATCAGTATAATCCACAGGATCAATTATCCATCAACGGGAACAACATCGTAATTCTTATTAAACATCAGCAACTCTCTCAGTGCAATAACATCCATGGGAACAATATCCACCAGAGGGAAAAAACATCATAATACTTATTAAACATCAGCAAAAGCGTCTCCAAAAATCAGTGCATAGATCAGAGAACCATGATGATATATAAACTGTGCTTTCTTAAACCTGCTATCAGTTGTCACTCAGAATGTTTCGGATAGTCTAAGCACGTAGTCTAGAACCATTGTGGAAGATGTGTTAATAGCATTCGTCGGGATTGTCATTCTGATTTTCTGGTAATAGAAATTAGTGTTAGCATATCATTATAATTCGTTGTGATTTTCTAGCGTTAAAACTAGTGAAATAAATAACGCGTAGCTATTTCATACCAGGTGGTCAGTTAAAATGTTAATTTTCACCACTCGTTTTCTCACACAAGAAGAGACGGTTAGCTGACTGGATTATATTCTAGGCGCGACTGATAGAGACAGAAAAGAATTCACGTTTATTTCATTTTTGTGTATTTATTATAAGTGCCTATTATTTACTACCATACGATGACCAACAGACGCCGACAATTTAATAGCTATTTACGACAGGCGGTATTTATGTAAGTGCGCGTATGGATAATTAAATAATAATCGACATTTTACGCTAATCGTTTAAGCACGAGCAAGGGCGGGGAGGGTTGCATACCTTCATCCGACCTGTAATCTCAGCGTTGGCGACGTGCGATAGTTTAGGCATAAAGGAAAACACCTGTACCGGTTAACTTTAATCAGGACTGACGGAGTGGATAAGAGATCGTCTTGTCCCCGTCCGTGTGCATATATGTAGCTATATAGAATAGTAGCATTTTTCCATAAATGTTTGTTTTTATTCCTAGCAGACCTGATCACAAGGGCGTCCAGCGGTCTTTTTCATCGGTCTTTTCTTCATTTACTGATTGGTTAATGTTGTATTTTTCTTGGCTTGTGAGCCACCAATTTCATTTGGGAGCCAACGATACATGAGAAACATTTTAACTTGTAAATTTTAACTGGACTTATAAAACCCAGCAATATTTAATTCAATTTTATCAGCCCACTGGGGTGTGAAGCCAATAACATTACTCCCGACTTTCGACAGTCGTATCCAAGTGGATTTATCCAGAAAGTTACGCTGTTTCAGAATCGGCACTTACCATAGAGCCAGCCGATAGGATTATCATCATAAGTAACATTTTTAGCAACCAGATGTTTCCCAGTACTGGAAGTATTTTCCTCTATTAACTGTGAACCTCAAGAGCAAGTCTTGCTACACATTCGCGGTGACATTTTGTTTATGCAGGGAAAATTAAACCACCAAATTCGGCGTCCACCTCATTAATCTTACTTGTTAGGGGATGGACTGGGGCCAATTTGGGAAATACACCTGACATTTTGTATATCCAGGAACCATTGTAATTCCAAGGGATATCACCAAGATTAGGTAAGCGTGATTGAGTGGCCACTCTATGTCAGAGAGAGAGTGAATATTTTTCTTTGCTACAGGATATGTACCAGCCTGGGATTTGGCTTAAACCTGTTTACTTTACTGGGTATCATATAGTAGGAACTTGTTCTTTACTGTCTATTCTGTAACATAGTGCTAACCTTTGACCTTTGGGTTATTAACTTTTTGGGTTCTTTTTCTCAATAAGGGGAGGGCACATTTATTTTGTTATTTTCCTATGTATGTAAATCTGATTTTATTTGACATTTCTTTAGATGTTTGATGTTGTCAAGTTTAAATGATAATAAACAACAAAAGAAACTTAACTTTGTATGTTGGTCAGACCCATACCCAATTAACCGTAGTTTTTTCACGTTTGAGTGTTTTGTTGTCACGTAGTTGTGTGTGTGTGTGTAGTTAAACTTATATTTATATATGAGGAGGGCAAGGTTGTCTTATACTAAATTACAGTCGTATAGATAGGCTGGACTAGAGAAACTTACTCATTCTAGAGACATATCTTCTCCTTAAGCTATTCACCCGTGAAATCTATTTCTCACACCTTTTTTTTCTCACGTACTTATCACCATCCACTCTACTCAGACGGGACCTAAAATAACTCTCAAACCTATCGGTACGACAGGGTGGGGGAGGGTGGGGGTAGTAGCATAGTTTTTGCCTGGGGCTACGAAAGCCTTAAATACGGCCCTTTGTATTGGTTAACAATCTTATATTACAAAACTTGTACTTATTTAATAGTGTAACTATATCCTTCTTGCATCATTGTTAGTATTTGTGTATATTAATGCAACTATATACTTGTATCAATCTTAGTATGTTTGTGCATTGATGAAAGTATGTTCTCGTGTCAGTGATTGTATGTTTGTGTATAAATGTAACTATATTATTGTATCAGTAATAATTTGTTTGTGTGTTGGTGTAACTATGTTCTTGTGCCAGTGATTGTATGTTTGTGTACTGACGTAACTATATTATTGTATCACTGATCGTATACTTGTGTACTGAAGTAACTATATTATTGTGTCACTGATAGTATGTTTGTGTATTGATGTGACTATATTCTTGTGCCAGTAATTGTATGTTTGTGTATTGATGTAACTATATTCTTGTATCACTGATAGTATGTTTGTGTATAAATGTAACTACATTCTTGTATCAATAATACTATGTTTGTGTATATATGTAACTACATTCTTGTATCAATAATAGTATGTTTGTGTATTGATGTAACTATATTCTTGTGTCAGTAATTGAATGTTTGTGTATTGATGTTACTATATTCTTGTGTCAGTAATTGTATGTTTATGTACTGACGCAACTATGTTCTTGTATCACTGATAGTATGTTTGTGTATGTGACGTATAATGTAAATATAGCCTCAGTAATCCTACAGTAATCCGACCACCTTTGCTTCCCCATTTAGTGTTTATAATTTTGCTACGCAAAAACCACGAATTTCGCTGTCTGTCTGACTCATATTTTGAAGCCACGCCTATTTTTCCTGTTTGTAAAACAGCTGATGAGTATTTACCAACTTTCGCACCTGGCAGTCTTAACAAAGGGAGCGAACCTGGTTTGTTTACCTGAGTTCTCACGCGAGCTGATCTGTCAATCATTGGTCATTAGACAGACGCACGTGGGGAAAAGACCAGATCCTTGAAGAAATACAAGGGCGATAATAATACTTCCCGACCACCTTTGAGGTCTGTGCATTTCAGAGGACGTAAAGCTTTGATCTGCGGAAACGAACGGAAATATAAAAGGGGCCCGTTCGCACGGCCCATGTCTTTTGATGTCGTTCGGCATCGCGAGTAGAGCGAACCGTAAAATCATTTATCTCGGAAACGAAGCTCCTTGATTTTCCCTGCTATGCCGAAGGTGTGAATTGTCACATCCTTTAGAGATATTACACAAAATCTGTATATATACGGCATTCTCTCCAAGTCAGTTATCAGGTCTCTCAGAAAATTTTGGATAATCTCAACGCGTACGCTAGAACCTATGTGGAATAGTGCGTTGACAGCCTTCGTGTGGATTTATTCTGATTTCTGGTAATAATAATAAGTTGTGATTAAGTGTTAAAATGTGTTAAAGTTTTACCATTTCTAATTCACTGTGATTCCCTAGCGTTAAGACTAGTGAAATAGCAAACGCGTAGATATTTTCTTACCAGTTGTTCGGTTTAATGTAAAAATCCATCAACCATTTTTTACACCAGAAGATACGGTTTAGCTGACTAGGTATAATGCTATGAGTGGCGGATAAAGTGACAGAGTAGAATTCGCATTATATTTCATTGTGTGTAATTTTCTAATCGGCTAGTGTTTAATATCATGTGTCAAAACAATAGACGCCGACAATCAAATAGCAAGTAATGACAGGCGATAGTTGTTAAGGGCGCGTAGTTATAATTAAATTATAACTGACATTGTGCACTGATTGTTTTACCGGGCGGGGGGGGGGGGGGAAGAAGGCGGCATGCCTAAAACCCAACCTGTACTCGCTAAGCGAAGCGCGATAAGATAGGATAAGACCCCATGTTCCTTTTAATTTAATTAGGTGACGGAGAGGATAAAAGATCATACCCTTACGCGTGATAGTATAGGATATTGGCATTTTGATTAAATGTTCTTTTTCTTCCTAATATAGTACCGGATCAAAACCAGCGGCCAGCGGTTTTCTATTGTGGTCTTTTCCTCAGTTACTGAAGTAGTAATAGTTGTCGTTTTTCTTTGCGTTCGTCCCCAGTACAGGTGCGAACAGGAATTGCCAAGGCGACACACTAACATTTTAACTTTAAATTTGAGTTAACTGGACTTACAAAATACCCAGATTGTTTTCATTAAATTTTATCAGCCCGCTGTGGCAATATACATAACATTTTTTCCCGACTTCTGACAGTCGTTTTCCCAAGTGGATTTTATCCAGGAGAATACGCTGTTTCATAATCGGCACTCACCCCAGAGCAAGCCGATAGGATTTATCATCATCATCTTAATTAACAGTTTAGCAACCAGATGTTTTCTTTAGCTATTGGAAGTACTGTCTACTGTCTACTGTGAACACAAGATCGCGGTTTTTTTTTTTTTGCTACATGAGCTATTTGATGTGACACTGCATATCCAAGAATCAACCACCAAATTAGGCGTCCCCCATTATAAAAATTATTTATTAGTGGAGGGACTAGGGCCCACTTCGGAGGATAAAACTACTGGATCATGATACATATGCATGGATGTTTACGTTCAAGAGTGTTCGACCAAGTTTAGGTAAGGCGTGATTGATGTGGCCACGAATGACAGAGTGAGAGTGAATATTTTCTAGTTACGGAAACTGTACCATCCTTTATTTTCTTTGCAAATACTGTTATTTTACTGGATAGCTTAAGAAGGAACTTTGTTCTTTTCTTTACTGTCTATTCTATAACCTAGTGTTAATCTTTGACCTTTTGGGTTATTAACTTCTTTTGGGATCTCTTTTTTTCTCTCAACAAGGGGGGAGGGCACTTATTGGGTTATCTTCCTATGTCTGTAAGCATGATTATATTGATTTCTATATGTTTGATGTTGTAAAGTTTAAGTGATAATAAACTAAACAAGAACTTAACTTGTGTGTTGGTCAGACCCATATCCATTTACCATAGTTTTTTCACGTTTGTGTGTCTTGTTGTCACATAATTGTGTGTGTGTGAGTAGTAAACTTATAATTATACTTATAGGGAGGTTTGACAGATCGTCTAATACTAAAGATAGTCGTATAGATAGGCTGGACTAGAGAAACAACTCATTCCAGAGACAGATCTTCACCTTAATCTATTCACTAGTGGAATCTATTCTAACACCTTTCTTTCTCATATCCCCCCCCCCCACCTTCTGCTCTACTCAGACGGGACCAAATATATCTCTCTACCTATCTAAAAATGTACGACAGTGTATAATGTAACTACTTTCTTGTATCAGTAATAGTATGTTTGTATTTTGATGAAACTATATTCTTGTATCACTGATAGTATGTTTGTGTATAATGTAACTATATTCTTGTATCAGTAATAGTATGTTTGTGTACTGATGAAACTATATTCTTGTATAAGTGATTGTCACGTAGGGTTTATATTCATTTAATTTCCTACATCTTCTTCCTATTCTTTCACCCGAATTCTCTCTTTTATTATCTCTGTATTTCCTTTTTCCTGTATATTTTTCATCCATTCGTTTTGCGAATATTATTTTCATATAATTCGCAAACTTTACCTGTTTTCCTTTCTCTAAAACTGAGAATCGCACCTGGGTGGTATTGCGTACATGTCAGTCGCGCTGGTCGGACGATAGGCGTGAATTTACAGCATTCGCTAGACATTCGTCTGAGGGTCTCTGGCCTGGGGCGTGAAAATTCACCCGAGGGACATGGAAAGTAGACAGAGAGTCTGCATTTCAGTAAACGCATGAGGTTTTTCGTCAGGAAAAACCCGGCTTAGCGTGAAAATCCACTCCGCACTGCAGACGGTGGTCTGAGATTTGCAACTCATGCAAGCCCTCGGCCACTGATGGCTGTTACGTCACGCGATAAGCGGACGAAGGTGTTATACGGACAGGGGAGACTATTTCGCTTGGCGAAATAAGATTAGGATCCTGTGTCCGATTTTAAAGATATTGGCCAAGTTTGAAACTTTAATTTCATTCTCGCTCATAGACTCACAGTAGATAGGTTGCTCGTAAACAGAATAGCTGTTAGCGAAGTATCTAAATTAAATTTCTAGCTTATAACGGAAATTGTAGCAATTTATGAATTTAATATTAACTGCTAATACTCAGTCAGAGTGTATTTTTCTAAACTAACGTATAAACTCTAGAATCGAGCCTCATGAATGGTGACGGAATACGCACGTGTTCCTAATTACATGAGGAATCCAGATTTTTTAAATAGTATACTTTACGTCACGGGAAGTTTAAATGATAAGCAAAGCTCTCTGCTTGCAAGTTTAAATGTAAGTTATAACCAGTACATATTCTGTTATTATATTATATGTGTTATTTTTCCTCCACACAGTGAAAGTTTTGGGGTGACCCTAACTTTACCAGCACCTAGTAGTAGTTTCCATACTTGTGAAGAAATAGACAGTCCTTATTTTGAACCACGTGGGTTTTCTTAAGTACCACT